>JAZDUH010000443.1:10410000-11010000 GCA_036419115.1 Scarus forsteni
TATTTAGTAAAGTAATGCTGTCCGGATCTGATAAAACTGCTACAGAAACCTGTTAGCATCTATACTAAACTCTTCACCCGCAGTCTCTTCCTGCTGATGTCATGCTTGTAGCTCCCAAGTCTTCCTGCTTCAAATGACTCTGATTGGACCGTGCTGCCTTGGGCCATTCACAACTATTGTAGACAGGAGCTTGGCAAAATGGATCTACCCGATTACGGACTTATTATCAAGCAGATCCATCTGAACTGCAAGGTTGCTTATGCCCCAGTCACACGTTCCTGTTTCTCATGGCGAATGTGCACGACTGTACACGATTGGCAAGGCTGGTGTGATCAGCATGATACGGGAGGAAATTACTGTCTCTGCCCCGGACACACCCCATACATACACAGTCAGTTATGCTTCTACAGCTTCAGCTTGTCCTGCTTCACTTAGGTCAGTACAATGACATGACGAGGATTCCATGAATTTACATTCTGATGACACAGCGTCAGCCCAACGTCCAGCCCAGTTTGAGTCATGTAAGCCCCAATTATGCCTTTTGGGGCACAGTTGGATTCGTCCTTGTCAGTCTTCTCGGAAAGCTTCCAGGGTTGAGCCACGATGAGACCGCTTGAGCCCCGTACATGCCATGCTATACCGTTAGCCTTAAGACTGCATTAGGCCTTTACCCCGCTATACTTTGAGCGCCGATTCTCCGACGGTTTTGAACAGATCAAAACTGTCAGGACCCTTCCCCGTTCCCTGGAGTTCGTCCATGACTATACAATGCTGATCCAAATCAGGTAGAGCATGCATCACGACCAAAGCACGTTTCATCAGGATTATGACAATCGTGAACAATCGCCATGAGAAACAGGAATGTGTGACTGGGGCTTTAAGTAGAGGCACAAAAGCACCACCTATTCAGCAGCCAGCACTAACTTCACTGCCCTGACAGCAGACCACTGCCCCTCAATATAAACCAGAGCCATCCATTCACCTGCTCTGCCTCATGCCCACTGGGAAAGCTTCACGCCAACAATCACTGTGAAACTGGATCAGCCTGCTGCAGCCACACTTGGACCGGATGTCACACCTGTTTAGATGTTTGACCTACTCACATTTACAGTCATGATATTTAGAGATGGAAAACTTCTGATCAAGGTCGTCTTTAACAGATGTGTGAGCTATTTCTGAAGTTTTATATTTAGCACTTCATCTTTGTTTACATTCCTCTTCTAGCCTTTACAATCAACTGCTTGTTTGTGAGCTGCTTCAAACTTTGACTTCACAAATGAAGACTGCAAATTGTGTCTGGTTGTGATATTTTTAAATGTGGAAACACTTATTGAGTTTGAAGTTTAAATTAGTAACTTAAAATTACAGTGTCTGCTGGGTGTCACCGGGGTGTAGTTTTTATGAAGCAGAGAAACCAGAATCTACAGCAGTAGTTTGAAATTGTCAATCATTTTAACGTGTTCACACATTTGGTTAGTCTATTTTAGCTGTTATGGAAGACTGAGATACAGTTTTCAATATTTATTTAATCACTGTAACATTAAAAATCCCAATTTCACTGTACTTAATTACTTTATTCATGGTATGAAACATCTTAGTTATTATCTAGTTCATAGTATTTTAACTGTTTGCTTCTTGCATAAAAAACTCCAAATACATTTCACAAATATCGTAAAAGTTGTCCAGCCAATTCAACCAAATATTGGTCTGTGTTATCTGATAGATTTCTTTCCTTTACAAAAAAGCCAAACATTTTATGTCCCTCTTAATCTACTCAGATTTTGTATTTGCTACTTTTTTATACTTTTCCTGCATTAGACAAAATCCTATGTACCAGAAAGTGAATCAGTTTCTGTGTTTGTTACTGCCAGTTAGAGAGCAACTTAACTCCCAGACAACATTTATGCAAATAAATCAGTGGCGTAGTTTACGTAGGGTTGGTGGGTTATGAAAACCCACGGGCCCTCTTCACCACACTTCAGAGGATTTTTTGTTTGTTTGTTTAAATCCGAGCCGGAATGAGCGCAGCAGCTGCCTTCTCTGCTGCAGCAGGTTAGCACAGAGTGTAACGTGACGTCAGACATGGGTCACTGTATTATTTGCATATTAAAGGGGGGATACCCCAGCCGATTTGAGCTGATCCATTGGCCCATTGAAATGTGATTGGCTCAGCCGCGTATAGAGCCAGACAGAAAACAAGAGATGAAAAAAGATGAAGAAAAGACAGATGCTGCCAGAGAAAGCCGCTAAAACGTATGGCTCGAAAAAAAAAAACATTTAAGAGAAGATGCAGCCAAATGCGCCAAACTTCCGGATCTTTTCCACCACAGTGGGGTCCTCACTGGGGCGGAAAACATCCGGGTGGTGGCCCAGGTCAGTGACGATGCGGGACCGAGCACGGCTACAGCAGGTATACATGCACTGTCTACTGCAGCGACATGGTGCTGCATCATCTCAACCACACAAACGCAGCGATTTCACCCATATAAATGGAGATTAATGGCTATTTTTAAACTGATAAAAAGTGGTTGTAAACAATAATGGTCCACATGTAACGGGCTATATGCTTGCACTTAAGAGTGTTTCCCATACATTTATTAACTCGTGATTATTATTTATTATTATTATTTAGTTTCAAATCTGCATTTGCTTCTCCTGGACCATTTGACTGCTTGTGCTATTTTAATTTTTTCTGAACTCCACCACCGCCTGGCCATGACATTTCAGGCCTCCGAGGTGATCGTTTACAGCTTTGCCATTCTGTATGAACAGAGATAATTCTGTGATGTGGACAGAATTGTCTCTGACGAAAATATCCACTAATTACATCCATAAAATAATCCATATATGCGTAGTCCAGATAATTGTTCAGGGCACAGACAGAAAAGCCATACAGTATAAATCATTCATTTTCTATGTCAATAAAAATGAAATCCATAGGCTTTATTATAACATTTATTATTAAGGATATATTGAGGGAGAGCATGAAAGTGAGGCAGCATTAGGTGCACAGGCAGAGCGCACTTTCAGTCACCTTAAACTGATCAAGACTTATCTGCACTCAAAAATGAGCAAGTCTCGCCTCTCAAGCCTGACATTACTTTTCATTGAGAGAGAGATGTCTGGGAAGACTAACTTGGACAAGGTTGTTGATACATTTGCAAGAATGAAAAAAAGAAAAACACATCTCAAATAGTGGCAGTAATGAGAGGTTGTATTCAGTATTTTACAATTTTTTTAAATTTTATTTTTTTCTGTCCTCTGTTCTTGTGCGCAATGCAGCATGCCAAACATGCGGGCCCCTTTAACACATATGAAAACCCATGTGGAATACATCCGAGCTACGCCACTGAAATAAATGCTGTGTAAATGGTCATTCAGAGGTAGTGTTTATATGTTGCTGTGGTCCAAATCAAATAATTAAATGATGCACACTGTTTTAGAAATATGGATAATGACTGCGCTTTACAGGTCAAAACCAGGTTACTGCAGTTGAGCATTTCTGTTAACTGATCTTTTGTAGTGGATGACATCTGGCGCTAACTACTGGCACCATAAAGCTTAACAGTGATTCACACTTTTTTCAATGGCAGTTAATTTAAAGGTCCCATGTCCTACAAAATCAACAACACTTTTTGCTAAACTCCCAGTTCACAGAGAAATACTCTCTGAAACACTCTTCTGCAAGTCCACTCTCTGACCTGTAACTCCCTCTGCATTCTTTAATCCAACTTATATCAAGTCCTAGGTTAGTCGACAATTAAGACACAATGCATACAGTCACACAAACCAGGATCATAGGACCTTCAAGCAGTTGCTGCTCATAGCTTCAGTGCACTGCAACGGCTTGCTTGACCAAAATGAAACATCACTGAATCAGTCGAAGACAGGAATCATCAATGACACCTGTAACGTAGTCAGAAATATGAGATTGAGGTCAAAATTCTGGATTTTTTTTTGCTGTTCTGTCATTTTTCTGAATATTGACTTCCATTTTGGACATCTGACTTTCATCTCAGATTTTTGACAGATTTTCTTACATATCTACATTAATTCAGTTACAATATTTTTTTCAGTGGCGCTAATCATCCATAAGTGTGATAGTTAATGAATCTCAGAGTTTTAAATTTTTCTCTGGATTTCAGAATTCTGCTTTAATTCTGTTTTGACATTGTTCCTAATTCTGACTTTTTTTCCTATAGTTATGACTTTAATCTCAGGATTATGACATTTTTCACAGACTTAAAAAATGCTTACCTATAATAAAAAAGAATATCTGGTCCTTCTACCTCAACAAGTTGTCTGAATTAAGAAGAAGTAAAAGCAACACTCAAACTAATGTAAAATAAAAATTAAGTAACCCCTTTAAAATGGAAACAACTAAGAAAAGAACTTATAAACAAGCTCAAACCAACCTGAACTTCTTGACAAAAAGTCAAACAAATGTGTACTCAAAGAAACTTATGAAAACTCCAAGACTTTTTTAACCTTTAGGGGCACATAAACATCCTGTCAAAGGAGGTCAAAAGTCACCATAGCTTATTTTAAAGGGGTCACAATAAAAACTCTGGAAGGCCTTTGGTTTGATATCGCAACTTCTTCTAGGTCAGTTTGATGCAGGTTAATTGTGCGGCTCACTGGTTTACTGGACAGGTACAGGACTCGTTTCTCACTGTGTGGATGGTGCCAAACAAGGCCCTGTTGTGCAGCTGCACTGTGGGCCTCAGTGTGCCTCCTGATGCAGGGGGTCGTGCTGTTGGCACTGTTGTCAGCTGTGAGCTGACGCCGTGCCTCAGCTGCTGTGAGCTGGGCCTCTAATAGACGGGAGGAATCCTTGACAGCCCAAGCACACACGCACATACAAACACACACACACATGCATTTAAAAAAGAGGCAGCACACACCTCTGTCAGGCCCCCAGCGGCCCTGCTCCCATTTGCTGTGACCAGATAGTGTTTCATGTCTCAGCGGGTGGGGAGTGACGGGGGTTTCAGGCACCGGCGTGAACACCTCTGCTCTCCTCACTCAGACTGTAACTGTCTGCAGACACACACAGGGATACCCACTGGATATACAGCAGAGTTTTTATTCATCCTTTTTTCATTTCTCTGTCTTTTCCCCAGCCAATGAGAAGATAGACGACATCAATGGCTGCCCAAAGAGCCGTTCTCAGATGGTGAGTGACCTCTCATGTTTGTTCTGGCAGGACACTGTGAAATTCACCTCTCTGTGTTTGTGTGTGAGGCACCACGCCTCTCTGATGTCCCATGCCGGCGTCTCATGTGGCCCTCTGTGGGAGCTGCTTGTAGAAGTCACTGGTGAAAACTTGGTCCATTTATTTTTACTTTTGTGGTTTCTTTGTGAGCCGCCGTCCGATAAACCTCTGGCTCGGGCTTCTGGCAGATGAAAGCATCCCAGACTTCTGGTTTTCGGGGCCACTGTAGCCTCATCTTGTTACACTTTAAAAAAGAAGACACATTCCTCTGATCTCTGAGAGTGAAATCAGGCAGGGAGCATGAAGGTTTATGGCAAAGACAATGTTTACAGACAGTTATGATGCTTTGTGTCTGTGTGACATTTAAATGGGAGGGTCTTTGTGACTCCGCTGGTGGGATTTGAGTGTTTTCACAGTTTGCTGTTCTCAGTGGGAAGTGAGCCGGCAGCGCTCGGGGCAGGGCTGCCCTCAGCTCAATGTGAGGAGTCGTAAATTGGGCCAGTGTGCCAGCTGAGGGGGCTATTTTTGGCCACCAGCCAGACGGATGAAGCCTCTCAAAGCAGCAGAGAGAGGGAGAGAGATGCACGCCCATAGTTAACAACTGAGGAGGAGGTGAAAGCACAGCTGATCCCTGAACCCTCCTCCATGATAAACAAACAAAACCACATGGAGCTGCATTACTCTTTCCAAGTTTGAAAGAGTTAGTTGAAGTTTTTTATGAGTAATTGATTCGATTGCTCTTAATGCTTCCTCCAGTCTTATGTTGTATTTTCCTTTAGTCCTTCATAGAACCCTACTTATAATGCCACTTCAAAGAAAAACACTTCAGTAATTAGGGGTGTCCCGATACAACTTTTTCAACTCCAAATGATACCAATATTGCAGCCTTGAGTATTGGCCAATACCGATATCCATCCAATTCGATATCAGCAGGACTGATACATACTTTTATGACTTTTTGTGTAGTGTGGACTCTGAGAAAAGGCTTGATCAAGTGAGATTACTCAAACAGAGAACAGTAGTCAGCAATAGTAGGTATGTAAAAGCTGACCCATTTGTTATTAACCAATGGGTTCAATGACTTTGAATAAATTAGAAGACCCTGAAAAGTAACCTCAAGAAATTCAGTAAAAACAAAAACATATTTTATTAAATTTTAAAATAACCACTATGTTTAACTTCAACATAAGCATATTCTATAACTACATTCAATAAATTCAAAATAAATTTAAATGGACATCTTGTAATGGAGTGCTTGTATCAGATATTTTGAATGCCTGCCGACATAATCCGATATTTGTTTTTTTGCTGATATTGGACCAATATTCAGTATAAATATCGGATTGGGAAACCCCTAGTTGTAATGCCATACTTTTAATATAAGCATAACATCTGTTCGGTCCTTGCACACTGAGTCAGTCTCTTTCTCCTGAAATTGTTGCAAGTTTATGAAGATCTAAAATCTGATGTTTGTAAACTGACTCCAAAACTGATCTGTCCACTATTTCCAGAATAGAATTGATTTCGGGGCATCAGCTGTGCAGTCTGATCATACAATCTATTGGTAATCAGGAGGTTGCAGGTTTGAGCCCAGCTCTGGCTGTCACATGGTGATGCATCCTTGGGCAAGACACTTAACCTCAAGTTGCTCTCACTGCATCAGTGGTGTGTAACTTGGGGTTATGGTTAATGGGTCTGAAAAGGTGCAAATTGGAAACTTTCAAAGAACCTGGTTCACCTGTGAGTGAAAGCATCTTAAAGGGCTAACCTTGAATACATTCATACTCAGCAGAGACAGTGATAAGGAAGACAGCTCTATGATGGGCACATGGATCTGTCACTAGCTTTAGTTCTTGCTTTAGTCCACTTGTCTCTGCCCACTTCCCTGTCCTACATGAAACTGGATCTGCATTCTGCTAAACAGAAGGTTTTTTCTTGCCGCCATGATGGAGGGATTCACGATTGAGCTGCTATGAGCCGTCAAAGAGAGCAGAAAAGTGTTAAAGATGTTCATATCCATTTACCATTTTCTGCATAGTTTGGCATCCATCCAAGTGGACTGGATTATATGGCAACAATATGATCAGAATATATTTTCAAGACAGCTACTCTTGTCAAGCAGAGATGGATCAGTCTCAATAATGGATTTCATTTTTGTTGTTTACAGACATAAAATAAGCTGAAGGGCTTCCAAAACCAAAACCTTGTCCACATGGAGGTGAAAACCTTTTCTTCTCTAAAGCATTCTCTGTAAAGACGGCGTTGTTTTGAGAAATTTGTCTGTCAACAGGAAAACACTGAAAACACTGCCAGGCCTGTAAGTGGTGCTGTAATGCTGCTGTTGACATACACCAAAACCAGAGAAGACATAGATCATACACATACGTCATGAGAAATGTCAGCAGACACTTGCGTATGATCCCCGTCCTCTTGTTGCTCATGGTGGTCAAAGAAGAGGAAACTTGCTGTTAAAGCCAAAACGAGCTCAGTGGTGTCTCCAGCATGTGTACAACACCATATTCCACCTTTCACCTTTGTTTTTGTTTTTGTTGTCGGTGGGGCTTGAACATGTGGCGTAAGGAAGAGGTGAGCGTATGACGTGATTGTTTCTGAAGATATTTGCATCCATTGTCCGAAGGGACAGCAGTCATTTTTAGATTTACCCAATCGATAACGTGCGATTTCAGGCACCTGAAATGTTCCACCTGTATGGATGAAACACCCATACTATAGTGGCGTTCTTCCAGGACGCTGAATAAAAACACTTGAGTTGTAGCCACGGTAACTCAATCTCACATGACAGGAGATGTAATTCCATTCAAACATCAGTGTTTAATGAAGAAAAAATAGAGTTCACAATACATTCCAGTCACACAGTAGGAAAAATGTGTGCTCCCGTGTCTAACCGCAGCTCTCTGATCAAGCTCTGATCCCCAGCCTCTGCACATGACATCAGTTCTTATACTAAAGGGGTATAGTGATTCTTTGAGAATGGAGCAATACCTTGTCAATGAGCTATTAATTAACTTTTTAACCTATCTGAAAACATTATTTATCTTTGTATGTCATTAAATGACATGAAATATAACACCAAAAAAATCAATAATGAAATTTGCATAGTATTTTAACTTTACTGAAATCAACTCAAGACATGGCTCTTACATTTACACTTAAAAGCTTGTGTGGATACACCTCAATTTGTCTCTGTGTGGTCGCTCCAAAACAGGCACAGGCGTAATAGGGCCCTTTGAAGACATGATCAGACTCTGTTATTCTGTTCAAAACTTCTTCGAGTTGGTTTAAATACTTAACTTGAAAACAAACACCTACTGGAAAACAGAAAAATAAAGTAGAAACTCAATACTGTTTAACCGCATGGCCTGCCTCTAACGTTTAAAAGTGGATCATCTTACGTTGAAGGCTGTTTCTTGGGCTGCCACTGTCAGTTTGTCATTTCCCATTAGCTCTGTTTACTCTGTGTGGCTGCCTGTAATTGAGTGTTTTGTTCTCTTTGGTGTCAGTGGTCTGGGTGTTTTGTGATGTTTCTTTCAGATGATTGAAGTGAAGTTCAACAGGAAAACAAAGAGAGCTGTAAGAAGATTTTTGGACATTTTATAGATGTTTGAAGTGGTTTAAAAATACTGAAAATACCCTTCAGCAGCTGGTAGTCTTGTTGTATTATGAGTGTATGTTGGTGTTTGTGCCCTCTGCCTTTATGCACTGATATATGCGTGAGTCATAAAGTGGTTCTGATTGTGTGAAATAAAGCAGAATGTGTTGCTGACGGTGATGCAAGCTTTAAAATCTCCTTTAGCCCTGGTGAGTTCAAATGTCGATGTGTATGTTTGGATCACTGAGTATAATCTCAGTCGATTTGTGAGAGCTGCAGTCGAGCAGCGGAGCAGCACTGAGGGCAGGTGTGACCACACTCATTATGCAAATGTCTGCTTTGTGTGTTGGTTTAATGTCAAAACAAACACACACACTTGAGTGAGAGGGCCTTATTTCACTGCACTTCATTTCATTACTCCAAGCCTCTAAAGCCTCCAAAGCTGCTGCCAATTTGCAGCACTTAACTGAACTCGTGTGTGTAAACAGATAAACATGGAAATGTGCTCGCTCACGGACACAAACCAGGGGACTCTCGCCTCACTGTTAGCTTGTTTATTAGCATGCTTGCTAATCAGGCTGAGGTGGGAGGCTGTTTTTACAACTGTCACATCGTCGTTAAACGGACCCCCATCGTTGGGCGAGTCCTTTGCCACCCAGCCGGGTCCTGTGAGTGTTAGTGTGCGTGTGTGTGTTAATGGGTGTTTGTTTGTGTGGCTTCAGCTGAGAGCGAGGGTGTTGAGTTGACGCTGAGCTGTTAAAACCACACAGGATGCCACTCATGAAGATACACAAAAAGGTTTTCTCGTCCAAGCATCCAAGAGGCTGGAATTTAAACAAAAAGTTTTGAGGTTGTTTAAAATTAAAGCCTCAGTGGATTAGGCCTGTGCTCAAAATATTGATACGGCAAAATATCGTATCGCACTCCTTTGGGATACGTGTATCGATACGGATTCTACAGAATCGATACGGCCTAAATATTTTGACAGTTGTTGTAAATACACTTTGGGTAATGTTAACAGTGGCACAGTTCAAGGTAGAAGACGAGATACATAATGAAGCATATGTTCTAAATTTGAACTTAGGTCTACCTTCTTTGAAGATCTGAATTTATGTCTCTCAAGTAGTAGAACCACTTAAAACTCATCCTTGTTCTTTTTCTTCTTATAAGAAAAAAGTAAACTTGTCAAGAATTTTGCTTAAAGCTAGGGTCTACGATTTGAAACCGCAGCCTGCCCCCCCTGCCCTCACCTCTCCCCTCCGTGTTCCAAGATCCCGCCCCCAGCTCGTGTCGCCTCATAAAGCCCCCTCGGACTGAGCTACGAGCGACTAGCACAATATATCAGCAGCAAACTCAATCAAAAACAGCTCAGCTCAACTGAAAGTATCAAACACGACAGACATCCCCCTTGTAACACACAGCAGTAGCCATTTCAATTGGACCGGGCGGTACGCGGGTCTGGCGCCGCCAGAGCGGAGCCGAGTGTGGGGGAGGATTTATCTTTCTCAGCCTGTCCTCCCCAGCTCAGCTTACAGTGCAAACGATTAGCGGCTAACAGGCTAACCCGCTCCCCTACAAGTTATTAGCCCGTGCAGGCACAAACTAACCAGAGTAATTCAGCAGACATCTCACACTGTAGTAAACAAAGCCATTACCTGATCAACCAGGGGCGAAACGGTCGATGCTGAAGGTCTGACGTCCGGCTGAGGCTATTCGTTAGCCATTAGCCGTTAGCCCGCTAACAGGCCTCAACCTGCGGGGGCCGAGAGGGAGGCGGCTTCGGTCTCGGTGCTAGGCTTTTCCGGCTCCATGATAGTTCAGTAGCTAACGCTGCTAGCTGCTCACCGGAGGTAGAGGGGAGGAGGCGGGACCATGGGCATGACGCTGCATAGCGAGGGAGACGAGGATTGGATGGACTCACGGACCAACTCACGGACCAATTAATAGTCGCAGGTTCTTAGGTTTGATTGGTCAGCTAGTATGCAGCTTTTCAGCGGATATACTGAATGGATTTTTTTCGTTCTTTTTGGTCTTTATACTGTGTAGATAGGACCATAGGACCATAACAGCCTTATAAACGGTGTTATTAATATGTACAAAGCTTCCAAATCGTAGACCATAGCTTTAAAGCATAGTGAATGTTCACAATTTACGTGTATCGGGATACGTATCGTATCGTGGCCTTAGTATCGGGATACGTATCGTATTGTGGTGTTGCTGGAAATACCCAGACCTACAGTGAATGGTTTTGGTCATCCGGATTTTATCTAGCACAGTCCAAGTCCTGCTTGAATTTATTGCTTTATTAAACTATACCTAACGTTTTAAATCAAAGAATTTGAAGGGGCATGTTAACCTTAAAAAAGCTGCTGCTCTGAATTTATCTCGTTTTGATTTTTTTTAACGCTGTAATTACTTGCACACATTTGATTCAACTTAATTTGAAAGTTGCACTGCTGAAAAAATAAAAACCTCCAAAAGAGACTTGAAACTAAAAAGCCATCCAGGAGCCCAAACCTTTAATGTGCATTATAAAGCTTTTACATGACCTCACAGCTGAGATAAATTCTGCATACAAACACACAGTAAAACTCACTAATACTAATTAATTCAGCAAATAAAAAAATGATGATGCTGACAACCACAATTATGTTTCTGAAACGCACCTTAAAAGTTGCATTCATTTTTTTCCCTGTTAGATCTTTCAAGTTACAAAGCATACAGCAACAGCAACAACTGATATGACATTCAGTAACATTAAGAAAAAAGGAAAGAGAGCGCAAACCTCTGCCAAAGTAGCTCACAAATTGCTGTTACATCTATAAGCAATAGTTCCATGATAAAGTTAACATCATAATATGATTCACTGACCCTGAAAACCCACACCTACACTTGGAGTCATGTTAATACCATTATTAGTCAGACAGTTATTGAGCAAAAACGGTCATAATCTAATGGTGGTTATGTGGATCACCACATTTTTAAGCCATTATCTACATCTCCTAACAATTTCAGCCAAATCTGTCCAGTGATTTTGCTGACAAACAAGCTAACAAACATACATGGACACAAACATAGCGGTCTCGGCGGAGGTAAAAATCAGCCAGATGCACACTCTACATGAAAAATGTTTATAAAATGTTTATCTTAGGTCACTGTTTAGCACCTTGCTTGCATACATCATGTGTTGCTGCTGCCTTGTTGTTGGATCGTCCCCTTGGTGGATCGGGGCATTTCTGAGTGGAGTTGCATGCTCATCCCATGCATCTGGGTTCTCTCTGGTGTGTTTTGACTTACAAAGTATGCTTGTTAGGTTTACTGGTGATTTAAAATTTTTAAAGAGTAGGTGTTTGTGCGTGAATGGATGTCTGTCACTATATGTCAACCCTGTGATTGGCTGAGGATCAGCCCAGAGTGTATCCCCCCCTCTCACCCAATGACAGTTTGGATAGGGCCAAGCATACTGCTCCCCCACAGGCAAAAGAATGGATGTGCATGGCCCTGCATTGCCTAATTTTATGCACTTTAAAAAGAAAGAGTGCCTGAGTCTCTCTGATCTGGTTTTCAGCAGAACTCTCTCTCTCTATGTTTGTACCCTTTTGCTCAACTGGTTTATCCTCTCCAACCTGCCTTTACTTTTCTGTTGATGCCTTGGAGAGTGATATGACACAGAGGTAAACTGACTGTTAAGCATATGTTTGGAACCAGCTGAGCCAGGTGATTTATGGGCTTGACGAGAAACAAGGTCATATCTGCAGTGAAGGAGGAACAAAAATGACAATATGACATATGAGCCTGATTTTTGCCTTTTCATTTAAGTTTTGTTCTATATTTAGTTACTATTTTGGCTTTAATTGTGCAAAAAGAAGTTTCAGATATGTAGCTGCTGCAGACTCAAGGAGCTGGTGTGGTCTTTCTGTTTTAAAGAACATTAAAGACAGAGAAAGATGAAACTGATTGTAGAAGCAAAAGGGAGTTTCTGCTCTGATTTGATGGCTTGATATATACAGGTTTGTACTGTATTCATGTTTATAATTGGTTAATATCACTAACTTTATAAATGTGCTGCTGCCTATCTCATTCTGATTCTTAATCTTAAAGATTTTCCTGGTGAAATACACTTTAAATATATTTTTCAAGATTCAAAGCCCATAATGTCAAATATTTGTCATCCTTAAAGGAGACATATCATGCTGATGCATGATTTAATACTTACATATAATATAATAAATTTGAAAACAAGACCTTAAACCCCCTTAATTTTCAAAAAATTAGATATTGTATTTTTTCTGATATCCTAGAAGGAGATTTGATGCCTTTGAAAATAAGTCATTACGAGATGTCCGCGAGATTTAAGTCGTCGTGACGACACGAGGTACATTTCTTTTTATTGGAGTAATCTGATAGAACACTTCCTCCTCTGTGATGTCCATTAGCCACAAAACCGTCACCGAGGAACACATTCGTCCAGCAGCAGTATATAGCTCCCTAGCTCACACTCACTCATTACCAGCTCTGGCCTGTAGGGGGACTCAATACGCGGTCGCTGCTTTGAGCCTGCCGGAAAATACAGCTCAGCCCTCTCGGCAGCGCTGACAGAACTGACCAATCAGAGCACAAAGGGCTGTGGCATTGCGAGGTAACTGTAGGTCAGCCTGGAAACCGAGCGTTTCAACGAGAGCTTGATAATGGCCTAAAATGAGGATATTGAGAACGCTATTGTGGGGCAATGAAGGAACTAAATGACTTGTACTGAGGGCAGAAATGCTTTACAGGCATCCTAGTCTGGCATAGTGAAAAGGAGAAACAAGCATGATATGTCTCCTTTAAACCAAAGGTTGTTTCCATGACAACAAAAATGTTTTAAAACTGAGGGTTTTCTTGTGTTTTTGCCTTCCGTTCGCATGAGAACAGTGCCTGGAGTGCCTAAATCTGCAAACTTTTGACACCAAGGACCAAATTGAAAAGTTTTTAAATGCTTTCAATGTTGTCTCTGTGTAAACAGGAGTTGCCAGTGTCAGGAAGAATGGGAATGCGCGGTGCATGGACAGTACTACTCTAGATAAAAGTAGCATGCACACCTAAGAACAACAACAGCCATGGCCGACCACCTAGCAACATGTGTTCTACTTACTGCTGGCCTGTTCGTGAAAAGTTTGTCTTCACTTGCACATACAAGTCTTGTAATACCACTGTTTCACTGCAAATACTTGATACATTTCCAGCTACTGGCCTGGCATGCACACCACCATGTTTCAGTTGTTCTTGCAGTCTCCATGTAAATGCAGAGCACTTTTAGAGCGCTTTTGAAAAAACAAAGGAAAATCTTTCAGTTTCTGGTGACAACGTTGTTGTGCGTACAGGCCCTAAATAGTCCAAACCTAAAAAGAAAAGGTGCACCAACCTCTTTCATCTGCTTGAGCAACCGCTGTAACCAATGGCAGTTCCCTGGGAGTCAGCTGGTCCCTCTTCACCTACCAAGCCAACCTCCAAACATGGTTCATGCATTAAAAGTAATACATTTGCATCATTAAACATAGTTTGACACATTCAGCAGCTTTAAAAAATGATAATATTAAGAGAAAATTGCCTGAAGCCTGTGTTATTATTTATTGTGGTGTGTACTGTAGCTGCTGTAGCTTCATTTTTTATCAATAGGCTGTGAGGTGCAGCACCTCTCTGGAGCCCTGAAACCTCTGTGTACACTTCTGATTCAAGGAAAAGAGGGAATTATTCAGGTAGATGTCAGAGTGGGGCAGGTATCTCAAATCTGTAAAACCTCCTGAAGGGGAGAGTGTGTGTGGGCCGAACCTGACATATTTAAACACACAGACCTGTGCACACAGCACAGACACACACTCACCTAATGACAGAACACGCTTCTCACACCAGACTACGGGATCAGATTCCACCAGACCTGGCAGTCTGGAAATCAAATGACAGAGAGCTCACGGCAGTGCAGCTGCTGTTGTCACTACAGGGTTAGACTGATAGTTTTGAGTTTAAATATGTAGTTTTATGACTGGTAAGACATCCACAAATATCTGATAGTCTCTTATTTAAAACAGTGTGAAGGGCAACCCTACCAGAACATAGAAAGAAGGTAAAAACATGTTTTGTGGTCTGTGTTGGAAGGAAAACAAGAATCAGTTACAGCTTACAGCCAGTTCAGACTTGTTGAAGTCATCTATATCAATCACCTTAAAGGGGACACATCAAAAAAGACAGTTTTTAGTATTTTTGCACCTATTTTAAGGTATAAAGAGCAACAATTTACCTAGGAATCGGAAAATTGAAGTCATGTACATGTATTAAGTGAACCCAGTTCTCTCTCCAAAGGAGAAGATAAAACTTTGTTGCAGTTTTAATTTGGTCTGGTTTTCTTTCACACTGCTCCATAGCCTTGCAAATGATGTGTAATGCTGCCGTCGACCACCAGTTGGGGCTGTAGCTGTGGCTGTTTTCCAGCCATCTGGTCCATTGTTGCATTTTGACCTGGAAATGACCAACCACTTCAGCTAAAAGCAGCTCAGCAGGATTTTGATGAATGAAATAAATGTAAAGCTGAATTTAGGCTGAGACTGACTTCTGCACAGACCTTTATGTTAACCTATAAGAGGACTGCAGGCTGGAGGTGCTATCAATTCAACTAGTATACAACTAGTACTATTAATGCTCTATTAGCTTGCTTACTTTGAGCAGAAACTTCACAATAATTGATTGAAGAATCTAACCTTGCAATACACCTTGCTCCACCTGATCCATTGTCTGTAATGAGTCATATCCAGCTTGAAAAGCTCCAAGTCAAAACTATTGAGCTCGGTCTGACAAGGCACTAAGTCCTTCAACGCAGGAAGAGGTGGGAGCTACAAGGGAGATGACAGCAGGAAGTGACTGTTTGTACAGAGATTAGCATTGATGCTAACAGCTTCAGTAACAGTTTTATCAGATCTGGACCTCAGTTTCTTTATTAAATGAACAACACTGAGAAGCATTTCTAGATAGAAAGGATGTTTTTGCTCCACTTCCTTCATGCTTTTTACACTACTCCCCGCCCATTAAATTATCTGATTGGCTGGAAATTAATGTGATTGATGGGACATTGATCGAATGGACTAGTGCTGTCAATGCTAAAGTGGCAGTAACCTGGTGTGTCTTCAAAAACAGGCTGTGATACTGTTTCTTACAGACCAACAGGAATTCCCACAGTCCAGTTTAAGGGAAAATTTAGCATCCTTTAACACTTTAAAGACCGACTTGTTGGATTTTTGCTGAGTTAATCCCAGAGGATCGCCTTATATTCATGTCTTGTATGTTTTGACATGTAAACAAAGGTCACTACTCAAATATACCAGCCCATTATCTGTCTTCAAAAGCTCCTATCAGTCAGATCCTGCGTCAGACACTTAACTCTCTTGTTCACACTCAAACACACCCTCTCACTCTCCCTCCCACCCTCCCTCTCTCTCTCTCTCTCTCTCTCACTCACATACACACAATAATGACATGTGTGTGTCGGTAGGAGTAGAGGTGTTTGTTCAGACGGCTATTTTACCGCTCAGCCTTGTGCTGCAGCCGGAGCAGAGCATGAGGTGACGGAGGCTGGGTGGAGGTGTGAGTCCGGTCGGAGCAGGAAGACCTCACAGATCCATTCAGGCAGGTAGGAGCTGACAGAGGGCTTGTTTGGTGTTTGAGAGGGTTTTAGGTGGGAGATTTCTCATCAGAGCTTGTTGAGTGGTGTCTTGTTCAGGAGAATTAGATGAATTTGAGTTGTGAATGAACAACTTTTCCCTCTATTTATGATTATATGCAGTACTTACTGAAGTGTTGGTGTGTCAGCACTCTTAGGTGGAGCATATGGTGAACTTTTAATTCAACTCAACTGAAGTTAGAGTTGGTCATACTATTCATTTGATTTAAATCAGCTAGCTCTTAGGAAACAGGAGTTTGACCCATATAAAATCAGCCTAAAGAGAAAAAAAGATATATCAATCTAGCAATATATATAGCTATGATGGTAAAGGACATCATATATTTTAGGAGCTGGCATCAATGTTTTTGATCTGTTTACATGTTAAAAGGCATAACTTCAAAAGATGTTACATCAAAGGTGATATTTTCAGTGCATTGTATCCAAATATCTTCCCTGGGGGTCTCCATAATAACAATAACATAATGTGATGTTCACTCACTCACTCCAAATTAAATGGACCATAGTCAAGACAACCAGAAATCTCTAGCAACAGGACATTCATGACAAGTAAGCAGCACCAAACATTGAGCAGGGCACACACTACAAGTTCGTCGGCCTGCCTTGCAGCTTGGGTCCCCATCTACGATCAAACTCAGCAACGTCATGTTTAATGATACAAAGTCATTTATCCTTTCAGTAGGGGATTGGGAACGCCACGATCAAATCCTGATGTTTGTTTGTGAAATAGGACACAGCCTATCAGGGTGCAAGCTGGCTAAAGCAAGAAGCAAATGTAGTCATGGCAGGAATGTCAGAAACACAGAACAAACTTGATGTTTTGTAGTAAAAGTGCAATTTCTATACAGCATAACCTGTGAATGATACAAACATAAATAACAGACTGATAAGGAGTGGAGATGGGAATCAACTGCCAAAGATCTCATAGCAAGCCAAGCAACATCAAAACTTTGCTTCAGTTCCTCTTGCCCATTTTTGCCATGTTTATTTACTTATAAGTCTTGTTAGACTGTGCAAGCTTGTAGATTGTTAGGGTAGAGGCCCATGTTGTTCATGACTGAATAACATGGACCTTGAACAAGATGAAATGGTCTTGTGCATTGCTAAAGATTTGATTTGATTTATTTTGGATCCACCATTAGTTACAGAAAATATACAGTTGCTCCTCTTCCTGGGGTCCACATAGTACATTTTCAACAAAAAAATGATAGCATCCTTTTGAGCATGACTTACATCCACTACACTCATAACATTCATGCAGTCCTCTCATACAGGAGCTCTGTTATTCACTTCTTGGTTGCAAAAGTAAGCCAATTAAAAAAAATAAATTAAAAAGAGAGAAAAGAGGAGGGACAAACCACAGAACTCTCCTTAACTTTTGAGACTGCCAGAAAAATTCATATCGCTAGGGAGAAGCACTTTTCATTATTACCGTTCAGGTAAACCATATGTAAGCAACAAGATCTTTAATTTCATGTTGAAGCAACTTCTGTTACTGCCTGAGATTAAAAAAAAAAAAAAAGCTTGGTAAGTAATTCCATGCCACCATTGCTCTGTAGTGAACTGTGGTGCCCGCCTAGCACAGTACTGATGGTCATCAGTGAAAAATGTTAATTATTTATAGGGCACTTCTGGGATTTTATTTATAATAATGTTTTTTTTATATATAAAGGACACATGTAAATAATGTAATTAACTTCTACCATTTAACCAGATTAGTTTATTAAGCATCAATGTGCTACTCGTTCTATATCAACAATTCAGAGCCAGCTTTATTCATGTAGAGAGATTATGGGTTTGTTAACAAGACGTGTGGATTTGTAAAGGCACAATTTTAATCACTAATCTTTTTCATTTGTTCATCAACATGTTTTTGTTTTTGAGTAGTCATAGTTTAGTTTGAAATCTCTTTTCAAATAATTTCAAATCCATTCTTATTGAATACATGATAAAATGCTTTAGTTTTCCGCCAGTGTTTTGTTGCTCCCATAACATCGTGCAACACTATAATACTGATGATCTGCATCAGTGCTAGCATGTTTTTGTTAATTGAAAGATTTATTGAGAAATATGATTATAACCTTCAAGACATGCTCAAGAAACCCAGTTTTTGTTGCAAATCTCGTAAGTATTTTTTATTTAATAAGGATTGAATTAGTTCATGTGAGGTTGATGTGTGTTTAAAGGGCTTTTAATGTGCTCAATTTTGACCTTCAAGTTGATGTTTGAATCACATGTTCTGCTCCTACACTCCTGCCCTCAAGGCACCTTTCAAACTTAAACCATTTAGGCATTGAATGAGTAGGTACAAATATAGCTGAGAAGCAAATGGAGGATTTCTCAATGGGCTGAACAGAGTTTAAGTGATTAATCTTCGCCTAGCTCCTTGGCTCACGAGGATAGTTTAGTGTAACAGTGAGTCTGCTCTCTGGTCTCTGCAGGTTTACAGTAACACCTTTCTGTGTCTATACCCCCTGAGAGGAGGGGCTCAGGAGCTCCTCAGCATGGCAGAGCTGGCATTTGTCATGAGGTATTTTAATGAAGCATATTTTCTACAGCCAGCTGCTATTTAAACTTTCAGCTTTAGCGGGGAATGTGGGTCAGTATGGAGGTCAGTTATTAAAGGACGCATTGTGGTAAATGTTGATGAGTATTTTCTGTGAGGTTTACTTTCAAAGAGCCTGTGGTATTCAGAAAGGGGCATACCCTGCATTCCTACTGTCCCTTGGCTTTTTGCTTGCATCACCATGAAGGCCAGCATATGTCAGCCCCTCTGACAGCTGTTTCAGAGGTCAATGGTCAGGGAGATGACAGCAGGGGAAGCTCTGCTGTTTCAGCTCAATCACTGACCTGAAGTCATCTTGCCACCTCACGCACAAACATTAGCTTTGGGTAAATATGGAGCTCGAACTACTTGAAAGGTAAATAGCATTTAAAGTTGCAAAGGCTCCTTGTAATCCTGTTACAAATGAAAAAAGAGCCAATCAAACAAAAAGTTGATTAAGTTTCTTTAAAAGAATAAACTTTGTAGTGTTCTTTATTAGCTTTCACACAGTTATTAACAGTTAAGATGTTAATGAGCTACAGTGAAAGTCATCGTAAGCTGGAAGTTCATATGATTAAACAATACCAATATCACTGGTATGGTACAGAACATAATGCTTGAAATAGAGAGACTGATCATTTCTATGGAATATTATAGCTAGCATGAATGCAATTTTTAATAGTCTGGAATATTACAAACACACAATAGTCAACCCAAACCACATTAACATTAAAGGAATCTTCCTCAGTGGCTGGAACCTTTGGACCTTAATATATTTTTTTGTTTTCCCTTTTTTTTATTGATTTGAACATTTTATCTAACATAACAAAACATGTCAAACAAACACACAGAAAAAGACCTATGTACAGACGAGCAGGCATTTTTAGAAAGTTTAGTTGATTGTAAATAATCCGCCCACACTGAAAGACGGCAGGAGACACTGAAACATTTTTAAGTCTTATAATATAATGTGATGCAGAAAAGCTCTACCCCTTTTTTTTCCAAAATGAACAAAAAAAGGGAGTCTCGGGCCTTCAGAGAGACACCAAATAATATAGCTTTATACAGCTAAAAGCAAAAGTGTAACAGAAAATCTAAACTGGGGTGGCCAACCATGCAGGCCTGAGAGCTACGAAAAGATAAGGAGTATCACAGAGAGCTGCCTGTTTGATTTGATGTTTCTAACTGATATAAATTTGCTTAGTTCACCTCAAAATAATTCATATTGTGCATTTAAGTGGCTACAAGTGACGCTGAATGTTAATTTAAATTACAATAATTTTTACTCATGATTAAGAAATTATACAAGAGTAATATACTTATATGCATTTTAACAATTTAATTTATTTCAAAACGTAATTTACACATTAACTCTACACAGAAATGTCAAAATGTGAAAGAATAAAAGGTCATTTTGAAACATAACACGTCAAATTAATCAGTTGTTTTTTTTTTTACTGATGTAAGTATGATTTATTTGCATAATCAATATAAATTAAATGTAAAAAAATGACATTTTATTCCAGATTCTATAGTGTTAACTTATGCTCTCTTTAAAATGTCTCTGTGGGCACCTAATGCTGCGTTCACACTGCAAGCGACCCAGCTACCAAAATCGCGTCGCCCACTGACGTAGCATCGCACGTCCATAAATACCTCATTTTGGTCACCATTACCGTCGGCCGTCGCTCGGTGATGCCTCGTCCGCTCGAGTTTTACCGCGATCATATCATATAATATATAATAGGGTGTATAAGCGGACATTATTCCAGCTGTATCCTTTTCATTCACTTATCAACCACAAAACACTGCAGCTGATGCCCTGCAGCAGCAGCATCTGTGAGTTTCCCGAGGTCCGTCTAGGCGGAACTAAGGTTCTCACTGACTAATGTTTCCCACACAGACATAAATTGTTCCTCTGTAGTCTGGATGAAAAACTGTCTGTCACAGGCACCGTCACACACACACACACCGCTGATTGGCTGTTGCACAGCCGCACACAACATTGTCTGAATAATAACAAGTTAACATAATAACAATAATATCAACTTTTTTTACTTTGACATCGCGCCACAAGCTTTGTGGCAGTGGAACAGCGGCTTTCGCATCGCTACTTGTACTACCCCGAGGTAGTACAAGTAGCGTGCAGTGTGAACGCAGCATTAGAGTCTCCTTAAGGGCTACCAGGTCTTGCAGGCACCCTTTTGGCTAACCCTGATCTAAACATTACCCACAGTGTAAATCAATCTAATTTGATGTACACACTATTTTAAGATACACCTTTGTATTTTACTTCAGACCATCCTAGTCTAGTATTTTTGAATATATATATTTGAAATAAATAACAATAGTAATTATAAGAAAAAATGTTAAATGTAAATAATTGATGTTGGCTTAGCAGTATGGCTGTCAGAAAAAAACATAAAGTAAATTAAAGTAGAAAATCAATTTATAAAAGAAAGAAAGAAAATACACAAAAATTTAAGCATATTCAAAATTAAAGAGAATTATATTATCATTGAAGTGGATAAGAAATAAGTGGATATATAAAATACTAATCATATCAAGGAGTTGGACTTGTCTATCTGATTGGTAGGTTAAATTAAGTAATGACAGGGGACCATAAAGAGTTAAGCTGTTGCTTTTCCATCAAATATGCACTCTTCAGCCCTTTTGAAGAGTGTGCCATTAGGAAAGAGTGTGAAGAAGGGGCTTCAACCAAGAGAGTGTAAATATTTCTTTGCTACCAGTAAGAGAAAATATAGCAACCTGCTGTTTTGTTTTTCAGTGCACCACTGGGGATTTTACCCATGATGTAGCACAAGGGCTCTCGTGGTAGATCGATCTTTAGATTAGATTAAATTTCTGTTCTGATCCACCCTCCGCCATCAATAAAAGCCCAAAAATACAACACCATATACGCAGTGTGAATGTATTGTGACTATGTGGTGCAAAGTGGATTTTTGTGGGTGTCACGTAGACGTTCATTTGCATATTGGAATTGCACTGAATAAAAGCAATACTGTGTTTGGTGCTGTGGAATTTTATGATTTGCTTTAATATGTTTAATAGCTCACTTTAAGATTTCCCTGTAGCATATAAAACATATTCAAACAGCCTTAGATGCAATCAGCTCCTACTTCAGCTCCTCACCTCACAGTCGGACACAGGAGCAGCACAGAGGGAGCTGTAGGTCAGGCTATATTTAGTCCCTGCATATTAAGTATAATCATGTCATTAATCGTTGGTGCGAGAGACCCTCCTGGTTACAGCTCACACTGAGCCACATTCACTGAGAGCCAGCTTTATATCGCTCACTGCTCGATGCTCTAAGCTTATATTTGTGGTTTTATGCTGTCACTGTGGGTTTGTTGTGTGATCATTGTGGCAGATTAGCCTCAGTGTGTATAAAATCTATCCTGTCCTGTAATAAATGTCATTTTCAGAGATTTAGCACCTCTTTGACCTTTGTTCATACAGTAAAATGCTTTTAATCGTCCATTTCACCGTCAGTTCTGTGGTTAATTGCGTTGCCTGAAGTGCAGTATCAGTCTTTCTCTGTGAATGATTTGATAGAGCAGGGACAGTGACATATTGATATCTATCTGCTGTGTTTGCTTATGGTGTACAACAGTTGGTAAACTTTGATCACACCATCATTTCTGTGAGGTGACTCTGCTTTGTGTGGTTTGGCAGACAAACAGGCCGAGTGGATAATGGGTCACATGGGTGCTGCACAAAGCCCGTCTGCCTATCAAATCCTCCCGTGGTCCGCTGACAGCGCAGCAGTCCGCTCAGGTTGCCAGGGCTGCTGTCATAGTAACTCCTATTGGCAGAGGTGGTTTGATGATTTTGAAGTCTGTGTGGTTTGAATCCTGCTTTGACTTTGACACTGTGTGGCCTGAAAGGCAAAACAGGACTTATTTGAGCTTTACGTGACTGGATACATGAGAGGAAAGACACTGCATGTGAGAATTTTCAGCCACTTACCAGCTGGTGTTAATATGTCTTTTATTATCATAGTAGAAGATTTTGTGCTACTTTTATGAATGACAGCTTAAAGCTATGGTCTGCGATTTGGAAGCTTTGTACATATTAATAACACCGTTTATAAGGCTGTTATGGTCCTATGGTCCTATCTACACAGTATAAAGACCAAAAAGAACGAAAAAAATCCATTCAGTATATCCGCTGAAAAGCTGCATACTAGCTGACCAATCAAACCTAAGAACCTGCGACTATTAATTGGTCCATGAGTTGGTCCGTGAGTCCATCCAATCCTCGTCTCCCTCGCTACGCAGCATCATGCGTAGTGCGTCATGGTCCCGTCTCCTCCCCTCTACCTCCGGTGAGCAGCTAGCAGCGTTAGCTACTGAACTATCATGGAGCCGGAAAAGCCTAGCGCCGAGACCGAAGCCGCCTCCCTCTCCCGCGGGGCCCAACGGAGCTCTGCCCGCGGGTTGAGGCCTGTTAGCGGGCTAACGGCTAACGGCTAACGAATAGCCTCAGCCGGCCGTCAGACCTTCAGCATCGACCGTTTCGTCCCTGGTTGATCAGGTAATGGCTTTGTTTACTACAGTGGGAGATGTCTGCTGAATAACTCTGGTTAGTTTGTGCCTGCACGGGCTAATAACTTGTAGGGGAGCGGGTTAGCCTGTTAGCCACTAATCGTTTGCACTGTAAGCTGAGCTGGGGAAGACAGGCTGAGAAAGACAAATCCTCCCCCACACTCGGCTCCGCTCTGGCGGCGCCAGACCCGCATTGCTGCCGGTCCAGTTGAAATGGCTACTGCTGTGTGTTACAAGGGGGATGTCTGTCGTGTTTGATACTTTCAGTTGAGCTGAGCTGTTTTTGATTGAGTTTGCTGCTGATATATTGTGCTAGTCGCTCGTAGCTCAGTCCGAGGGGGCTTTATGAGGCGACACGAGCTGGGGGCGGGATCTTGGAACACGGAGGGGAGAGGTGAGGGAAGGGGGGGCAGGCTGCGGTTTCAAATCGTAGACCACAGCTTTAAGGCAGCTACTGGTGCGTAAATGAGGGGGGCTGCAGATGTTTGTCTTGAGCATAGAAGTGCTATGTCACACTGAAAGGTCATGGAAAAACAAACAAAACTCAAAAAAGCACAATATACTTTCTTGTATTGAAGCCTTGTAACACACAGCGGTAGCCATTTAAATTGGACCGGCGGCGAAGCGGGTCTGGCGTCGCCAGAGCAGAGCTGATTGTGGGCGAGGATTTATCTTTCTCGGCGTGTCCTCACCAGCTCAGTTTACAATGCTAACGAGGCGTAGCTAATTTATGCTAAAATCTATTGATAGAGCCGACCAACAACGTTCAGTCATTAGCCAATATAGGCACAGACTAACCAGAGTTATTCAGCAGACATCTCCCACTGTAGTAAACAAAGCTATTACCTGTTCAACCAGGGGCGGAATGGTCGGTGCTGAAGATCGGCTGGCGGACGGTGCTGCGGTCATTCGCCAGCCGGTGGCCCGTGCTGCGGCCGGCTGTTCGGTAGCCGGCGGCCGGCGCAGTGTTCAACAATCACAAATCATTCTGCAGCTTTTTCCACCGTACGATTCTCCAATGTTGAGTCTCCATTGGGACCTGTATTGCTCCTATTTCTTCCTTACTTCAGCCTTTTCCTCGAAACTTTTACGTTTCCTTCTCTTCGATGTGGAGGGTAACAGAAGCAGCCTCCCGGCCCCATGATGCTTCAGTAGCTGTGCAGCTAGTTGCTCACCAGTACATGAGCGAGGTAGTGGGGAGGAGGCAGGACCATGGGCGAGACGGTGCGGAGCAGGGGAGACAGGGGATTGGATGGACTCATGGACAAATCCGAGCCACCAGGATTGGTCAACTATTATACTGCTTTACAGCGGATAAGACATGCGCATCAGCAACACTACTATTTGTTCCAGTATTTATAATACAGATTTCAAATCACATCCCAGTGGTGAGGTACAGCTAGTTGTTGAATGACAACATTTATTTATTTATTTATTATCTAGCACTTTAAAGGGACAAAATCTGAAGAGGGAAGAGTAGCACTTTGTCAACAGAGTGCCAACTAAAAGTTTCTCGCTGGAGTCTAAATGTTTGTAGAAGGATTCAAATAAACTTGTTGGTTTGTTTTCACATGTCTGGTGTAGGGACGTAACGGTTACCGGTAAAATGGTAAACCGCGATAAAATTTCCCACGATAATCGTTACCGTGTCCAATTAAAATTACCGTTATATCGTGCTTGATCACCACTCTGCCTCAGTAACGCACGGTGATGCTGCTCTCTGCCTGGAAAAGCTGGAACTATGTATCTGCCCTCGATTAAGGAGCCTCACGCGAGGTGCTCATGCGCAATTTGCATTGTTTGGCCTCTGAGTCTGACACATTTATTGACAAAAAACACAAAAGAACTGTTATGAATATAACAATAAAGGGGTTAAATGATTTCAATTCTGTGTAAAAGTACTTTTAGAACATTTTGAGCTCACTGCAACAATACCGCGATAATAATGATAACCGTGATAATTTTGGTTACAATAACCGTGATACAAAATTTCCATATCATTACATCCCTAGTCTGGTGTTAGTCAGTCCATCTGACTTTTTGATCCAGATTTGGATTCAGATTAAAAAAATTGATATTGTTGACAGTTTTTGCTGTCAGTCTAAGCTATTTACTGATGAAAATAATAAAACTTTCCTTTTGAATCAAATATAGTAAAGGGCAGTGTGCTAGTTTGGCTGAGAACTGGGTACATCACATGTAAACATCACCCGGTGTGGGTTTGAGTCTTGAATCTAAAACCCATCTGCTGAGTGTCCTTCCCTGATATCTCACCTCGTATCACAGCAGCACCTCTCATGCTTCACTATCTAATAAAAGGCAGAAAATGCTCAAAGATGCTTTTGATCTATACACACTGAGTGGTGCTGTTGCCTCAGAACAAGAAGTTGCTGGCTTTCTCAGAGTACTTTAGTTTCCTCCCACTGTGATGTTTGCAGGTTATACTAGCCCTTAGCTGTTAATGTTTCTATGTGTTGGCCCTTTGATTGGCTGGTGGCCAGTTCAGGGTGCACCCCACCTCTTACCCGGTAACACCTGGGAAAGGCTGCTTGTGACCCCAGATGAGATGAAGCTGTATAGATAGCGGCTTCTGTGCAATTTTTTAAATCTTCATAAGTATTCAAGCTGTATGCACTAGCTTTTTTGATGGATTATTGCAGTCATCTCATTCTTTACAGCCAGATTCTTCTTCACTGATGTTCATTTCCAGGCTCTCCCCTCCTTTGTCAGAATGAGCCAGCAATAGTCGTATCGGTCGGCCTCCTGATATGCAAATCTAGATGTAAATGTGAGGCCTGCAGTGTCTAACATCTGTGTCTGTGTCTCTCTGTCCAGATTGAGAACATCGATGCCTGCCTCAGTTTTCTGGCAGCCAAAGGAGTCAACATCCAGGGTCTGTCTGCAGAGGGTAAGATGGTTTTTATGAGCTTCTGCTTTCACTGGAAGAAGAGACGATCATTTACAAAGAAACTGAACATAGTCCTGTGAGGTGTGGCAACAGAAGATTTGGAATTGGAAGATACTATATTTCTCCCGGCAGGACAATAATGCCAGATTTACACATTTAAATGTAAAATATACAGGATTTGTAGAGACTTTCATGTCAACATAAACTCCTAAAAAAGTGTACAAATGGTCAATTACTTCTCCCCTTTTTAATATTCATTTGTGTTTTATTATATATATTACTGGAAAGCCTTTGTAGTCACATTTACAATGGTGCAGTTTGTAAGATTCGTACTTCTATGGAGTGAGAATACACCTTAACCCTTTAACGCCCAGCTCAACTGTTTGGCAGAGTCAATAAATTCAGGAATATTTAATGTGTTAAAAACTTGTAATCGTTTGTTTCTGTCAGTGTTGTAGGATACAGAGTAAACTACAAACAAACAAAAAAGACAAATATGCTCTTTTTGTGGGATTTAAAGTTCTGAAAGATAAAATCTATTATTATTATTATCAACATTATTATTTTAAAAACTTACACAATCATCCAAAACATTTTTTTGTGTTTTTCAAACTAAATATAATCTATTTTAAGTTATTTTTGATTGTTGTTTTATTTACAACCATTTGTCCCTTTTCTAATCAATTTTGCCAAATATAACAGTTGAATCACCTCGTTCATCAACTGTTACCTTTTGTTCTTTTCTTTTCTTTTTTTTAATGTAACCTTTGTTTAACCAGATAAATCCCATTGAGATCAGGATCTCATTTACAAGGGCGACCTGGCCAAGAGGTCAGCAGCACACGCCAGATATCAATAAAAATGAAAAATAAAATAAAATAGGTTCAGGCAATAAATTACATCCAATAAATAAATCAGAAACAACAACTTGACAATGGATGAGCAGTCATTTTTCAGGACAGCTATGGTTAAAAGCACAGGCATTGTTCATAGGATTCTCGCTGTCTGGTGAGCAAGATGGAACGAAAAGCTTTGAGTGACACCAGTTCAGCCATTTTCAGTTCAGTCTGTATCGTGTTCCAGGCTGTGGGGGCTGCATAAGAAAAAGCTCTTTTTCCAAAGTCAGTTCAGACTCTGGGCACGTGTAAATGATCGACTGCACGAGAGCATAAGGCATAGGTGCTCCTCAACTTCTGCAGTAGTGAGCATAGATAGGATGGTAATAATCCCAGAAGAGATTTATGCATAAAAAGATTTATGCTGGAGAATTTAAAGCCTTTTAAACCTTTAAATCCTACAGCATAAAATATTTTTTTTTGTTTATACTTTTCATTGTTTCCTAAAATGTTAATTAAATCAGACAACAATATGATTTGTTTAAGTTTTTAGACATCCCTGTTTTTATTTATGACATAATGAATTGATAAAAGGTTGAGCTGGTAGTTAAAGGGTTAAAATGTGGGTCGTGCCCCCCAAAAGGTGCCATAATCCCCACAATATTCCCCTGTTTGTATTCACTCTTGTTTCAAAGTGCCTGTTGACTGCATCTCCCTTGATAATCCAACCCATCCCAGATGCTTTAAGAATATTTTTGGTTAAAGTTTATATTGAAATAATCTTTAGAACAGCAGATTATGTAATCAAATTGATTACATAATCATACAGAGATCTGAAGCTGTCAATTGGAGGGATTAAAATGAAAGAATTTTGACTAATGCTCACTTCTGCCCTCATCCTTCATAGCCTCACCTTTCCCTCCTCTTTTCCTTCTTCCAGAGATCCGTAATGGTAATCTGAAAGCCATCCTCGGCCTCTTCTTCAGCTTATCCCGCTACAAACAGCAGCAGCAACAGGCCCACCGGCAGAACTCCCAACCCTCCCTCCCCTCCACGGCGCAGCCCCAGACCACGCACCCTCCCCTGAGCCAGCAGAGCAGCGCCCCGGCTCAGCTCAGCCACTCCACGCATGGGACTCCTGCCCTCACAGCCCAGAAAGCAGCACAGGCCGAGATGCAGTCCAGGTGAGGCTCACCGGGAACTGGAAATTTGACAAATACTAGAAAGGCACTCAGAGAGCACAGACCTCCGCCAAGCAGCTTAGTTACAGCAGTGACTTTTCCACAACCTCCTGTAAAAGATTTAATTCAGGATCACCAGATATGCATACATGAAGGTTGTTATCTTGTATGACATGACAAGTTTTGGGAACATCACCATGTAGTTTGTTTTTATATGAACTTTTGAACATTGTCATTGGAATTTCCCCATTATAAAGTTAAAGGATTTCTATCAGATCAGATCCAGAAGAAATTTACACTGATGACAAAGACATGAACCACATATTATCCTGTAAAATTGGGTGCAAATCTGTAAAGAAGTGGCAGAGATATAAGTTATTTTTATTCAACCCCATGTTAACCTATAGGATATTTTGAAAATTTTAGAATTTTTTGCATCCAGACAAATATACGCATCACCATCAAAATATAATGGCTTCTTCCTTGGACCTAACCACACATCTGGTAAAATTTTCATGGAAATCCACCCAGTAGTTTTTGCGTAATCTTGCCAACAAACAGACATACAGTACGTCACCAAAGCAACCTCCTCGGCGGAGGTAATAACCTGGTTTGACTCTTTGCTTTCCGGCTGTTTCTTCTTCTCTAATCCATCATTTTGTCAGTTTTCCTGCTCACACTTCCTGTCTTTTATAACTGTAAATCTGACCTCTCTGTCTCTGTCCTCTTCCATTTCTCCTTCTTCTTCTCTAGGGATGGCTCTCAGAGTAAACTACTCAAGTTTTCCCTTGGTCAGAAAAAGACCTCTAGGTCAGCCTCTCCTGCCTTTCTGTTTTCTTGCACCTCCCTCTCTTCCCTCCTTTAAAAGCACCTCCTGTCTCGCTCTATTCCTGGAAATAGGAAGGTAGAAACTGCCCCTAATCAAGGATAACATTTCACGGTAGCGTAATGAAAGCTGTTGTTTTAGTCTGTGATTAAGGGCAATCTCTACCACAAGCACTATCTATTATGCATGAGTGCTAGTGTTGGGCTGGTTGGAACTAAAGCTGCGGGCTCCGTTTTCTGACGGCCTGTCTGTCTGGCAGGGAGCCGCATTTGGCAAGCCTGCTAAATGGGCTGTGAAAGACCTTTAGATAACCCTTAAGTAAGTGAATGTGTGCTTGTGTGTGTGCTGGTTTGCTTGACAAGCACATCCCCCATATAATGTGGCATCAATAATTAACATTAAGTCAACGTGTGGCCAGAGTTTGCTCCTGATATGACAATGTGGCAAACAAAATGAGCCTCATCCTTTGTTTGCTTGATTTTATATATTAAGATTTTCTCTTTCCCGAGCATGCACTGTCACATTGTGTCCAAATTGTGTGAAGGATTTGGTTTCTGCATGTGGTTTATGATCCCAAATTCTGTTTGCATTGAACCTGCCTCAAAGCAGCTCCACCAAAACGAAGCAATGACTCCACCTACTGGTCAGCATGTGCAACTACATGACCCAAAGTGAAGAGCCTTGAACTTTCTGTCCATTCTGCCTCAATAATGTGATTTTTAAATAGTTTGATAGTGTTTAACAAATATATTAAAACCCCAACCAATGAAAGGTTTATGCCACAGCTTTCCTAATTTAACAGCATTGGTAACTAAAATCAGATTTTTTTCTTACTTTACAGGTTAATACAAGTATGTAGAATCTCTAAAAGATTTTCTTAATGCTAAAATATAATTTATATTTTTGTCATTGAGTTGTGCTGCTTTACAAATACAGAAAATAGTAAGGCACATAATTATTTCCTGATTAAGACAGATTATAGAATACTGGTTTCAAGGAGCTGTAAGCATATACATGCCTCCGCCAGTTTGCAGTGTTTTCACTTACTCTCCCACGCCTCCTCTCACAAGCTTATCCACTGTCACTCTCTGTGCTATCAAAATGCCCACATTATAATGTTGAAAAAAGTCAAACAATAGTTATGTACTTGCAATCCTGAACAGAAAAATTTGTTTTAATGGTTAAATGTTATGCTTAATAAATTTCTGACTTCTGAGAGAAGCCCAGTGGCTCAAATCTGGGTGTAAAACCACAAATTTAGTTATATTCCTCGTTCCTGTTTAGGGCTGGGAACTGAAAGATTTTATTAATACCAGTGCCATTAATGATTCTACTTAGCGATTGAGTAGTAATTCCCTTGTTTTTGGTTTTCAGCGACAACTATGTCAAACACGTGACTCTCCTGATGTTCAATGATTTGCAGATAAATGCTTCTGCAAGTTGCTGATGTTTCCAATTCCTGCAAGTTATATAGTGAGAGTGTCTTAGCTGAAAATCAAGACACATTTTTGTCACCTGTAAGTGGAGGAAATTGATAAAGCAGTTGATAAGCATAAAGACAAAAATACTGATTGATTTAGGGAGTTCTTTTTTATTCTAAACTGGAATTGGTTCTCGATTCTCATCTCTATTACTTTTCAAAATGTATGTCCAATAACACAAACATTTTCTGTTTCAACAAAGTTTTTGGAAGATTTCTAAACTATTTGTTCTCTCGTTTTTATGACAGGCAAGCTCGTAAATTTGTCAAGCACCGTATCAACATATAAAAGAGAGTTTCCTTTCTTTTTTACATTAAATATGACATAAGATCGATGTAATCTGTAAAGTTTCCCTCTCTATATATGACACAGCTTCTTTATTACCTTAAGAGTAAGATTAGGAAATGTCCAATTCATTTTTCAGCAGGAATGCCAAATATTAAGCATCAAGCATCAAGTTTGTGACTTTTTCTGTGAATTGACACACCTACACAGTGTCCTAGATTAGAGGGGCCATCAGATGTCACACTGTATCCATTAATTCTATGTTTCCCCTTGTCAACAGCACATCAAGTGCATGTAGAAACATAGATGGAGAATATTGGATTGATGATTTGTCAACTCAAATATATAGTCGTCTTTAAGGCAAGTTAAGTTTAAAGTCAAATAAAGGCTTTTACACACAGATATAGATTAACTCACCACTATCTCTACTATGTACAATTAACAAGGTTTTCTGAGTGAGAAAAGCCAAAGAAAATCAAGGAAATCCCTCCGGCACCACATCAATCTCCCTCTGACCTCGTTTCCTGTCTGCGTCCACGGGAGAAACAGAGAGGAAGTTAGAGACAAGGCAAAAAAGAGACGTCATGATCCAAAGTTTTAGATCGATTAATCAACATATATAAACTTGCATGCAAAATTTCTCCACACAGCATGACACATGGCAGTATATTAGTATCAAGCATATGATACATGGAGGATGGTCATATGACCCTTTAATATAACTTGATTATTTGTAAATGCATCTTTGCATGCAACCTGCAGCTTTTTTAGGTTTGAGCTTCTGAGCGGTGATCACATGAAGCTTTTAAAAGATCTTTTTATTTATCACTGATGAAACTCTACAGTCACCCAGTTTATAAAGCACGCTCATCCATCTGCCAGTTTATGTAAACAGCTAATCAGACAATCAACCTGCAGCAGCACAATGCATTTAGACAGAGTCAGAACTAGAAAAGCACTCAGAGAGCGCAGACCTCCACCACGCAGCTCGAGGCTTTTCCACAATCCTTGTAAAAGATGCTTTTCTGGATCACTGGATCCAGTAACGAGCCAGGATCAGGACCAAACTCAGCACATACATGAATATTGTTGAGCTGTATGAACATGACAAGTTTTGTGATCATCACTCAGTATTTAGACTTTGTATGAGTTATTGAATGTCAATGTGATTTCCATTATAAAAAACTGCCCAATGTTAACCTATGAGTATATTTTTTAACTAATTTCTTGTCATGATTTTTTTTATAACCATTATGTCATTTTAGTTTTAACTCCAGTGTTTCCTCATTTTTAAGTCAAGATAGTGTTTCATCAGTCCTTAAACTCTTTTTTTCTGTTAGAAACTCTTTTTAATGTCTCAGTGTGTTTAGGTGAGAGTGTGCTGTATGTGGATAGTGATGATGAGCAGGGTCTTGTATTTTCAGCAAACTTTATGCGTTGCTTTTAATTGTGTTTTATTTTTTATTGTCATCTCTTTTTATGTAAAGCAGTTTGTGCTTCAAGATTTTGTCTGAAAAATGCTATGCAAGTAGTTTGTTTGATTAACTGATTGATTGAATGATTGATGTGCAGCCGACAAATTTGCAACGATTGAGTGAAGCTGTCAAATCAATATGGACTAAAAACTTTGGGGAAAGTTTCCTGCACCTTGTTAAATCTGTGCCATGAAGAATGAAGGCAGTTTTGAATGCAGATTTGGCTGTAACTTGTTACTAAAGAGGTTTTTAGTTACACATTTGTAGCTTTGCATTGTGCATTCATGCAAACAATCAGTCAACCAGATAAACTGATAATCAATCAATCTGTCAAGGAAACATATTTAGGATGGGACAGAGAGAGATGTCCAAACATTTTAGATAGCCTACATACAAATCGTAGAGCAAGATAAAGTAAAATAAGGCAAATGATAATAGCAAGTGTGGTTAAAAAACAGATGAAGATAATATAAAAACTGTTACAAAAATAAAATAGAAATACACTGGATTAATGTCCTCTAAATAAATGTCATTTAAAATGGTTGTTGTCTATGTTTTAGCAGCCTAATAGCAGAGGGAATGAAGGACTTTGAGGAGTGGTTGGATTTTCTTTGGGGCGTTTTGTAACGTGTACCTGACAGCATAAGAGAAAATTAATCCGACAGGACATGATCTGTCAACATGTTGTTTCAGCTACTTGTTCCTCCCAGATTGTGCCTAATCAAGTGGCCATAATATCATATGTTGATATTATGCGTGTTTAAATACTAAATGCAAGACTAAAATTTGGATATTGTTCCTCGGGGGGCAAAAAATAGACTTGAAAATCTAAAATGGATTTATTTCTTATATAGAATACTTTGATAACACTAACATCATTTTTCATTTCCAAATTTGATATTTTTTAAGCATTGTTTGGAAATATATGTTAAGAACTGTTGGGCATCTAAGCCTTATTAGTTTAGATGCATGATCCATAAACTTCCAGGCCAAAAAGAGGACAGTAGGCTGATTCTTCTCATTTAAATTCATTGTCAAATAATCACAGGCTTTCCGCGACCAGTAATGTGGTAAACCTTATTACTGTGGACCGGTTAGATAACTAATGGCAGGTGAAATTGAAGGCCACACCGGAAATGAGAGTCTTCTAATGCATACAAGAGTGGCAAAAGAAAGAGAGCTGTAATCTGCTTATCAGCGTTCGCCTCGCCCTCCCAGGATGGCGATGATGTTTCTGCTGCTGAATTAGCATTTCATTAGCAGTCCTTGTGCCACGGCCTGGTTAGATTACAGCCTCAGACCTCACCACTGCCTCACTGTATGTTGTCAAGGTGTCAAAAATGTCACCAAGTCTTATCCATGGCCGGTTTTCATCCTGTCTAATCCATGTAAGGAAATAAAGGAGCAGGACGTGTAATCTGAGGGTGATGAGCTCACAGCTCCCCGGGGAGCCGCTCTCCATCAGCCTGTCAGACCTTCTCACACATGTCCGCTCGGCTGGGAGCTCATCTGGCTGCGGGAGATTAGACGAGGTATAAAACAGCAGGAGGGGGCAGAAGAGCTGCAAGAAAAGCAAACAATAGCTAAGATGCTTTTCTGTACATCCTCTAATGCAGCGGTTTACAAACCTTTTTTTACCCACAACCCACCAAAGCCCAGGAAAAATCAGTACACCACATTCATTCCTTTGCAAAAAGGCCTCAATATGAGCTGCAATGCCTGATCATCCTACATAATTAATTTATCCTAATAACAAAAGGACAAAATGTGTGTAAATAGAAATGTATGGCCAGAGTTTAGAGATGTTTCTGGGTGATAAGAGCAGTTTTTTTTTTTTATCAAATGGACATTGCCTTATCAAGACCTTCGCCTCCAAAGACTTGACTGGACAGAAAAGCCGAAGTGATCTGTTTTTCTCTTTAATTATGGGGATTTCATTGTCAGGAGGAATAATTAAGGTTGAGTCCTTTTAAAGTTAGTTGTTAAAGTTGTTTGCTTGATCACAGTCAAGCAGCAATTTATTTGAACATTTTTTTAAGAGCTCACCATAATGGAGTTGGTAGATAACAGTGGCATACTAAGCACCAAAGATTAAAACATTCAAATTCAACTTTGGGGTTTGTATTCAGTCCATTAACTATTTTATGCAAAAGGAGTAGAAAAACCTAGTTTGAACCCGGGGAGCAACAAACTACACAATGTCCAATGGCTTAAGGTTTTGTATTTTGTACTTCAAGATTAAAATATGGAACTACTCTGCACATCCAATTCAAGAGACAGGTGCGTAAGAGAAAAAAGGTCAATTTAAACTTGTCGATGGACTTTTGCACACACTGTCAGCTTATGAGAAATCATTTTATTTGCAATGTTTCAGTCTTGGGACTTTTTGCCTGGTGACGATCTGAGACCAAAACATTACAAATAAATGACTTTCATGTGAGTTAGAAAGTGGGAGTCTATCTTTACATGTAAATGTCTTTAAGACTGAAAAAGATGAAAGGTTGTCTGGTATGTTGTCCAAAATGAAGAAATACCTAGTGTTGCACAGTAAAAAAGTAGATCTACTTGAGTACTGTACTAAAGTACATTAATTGAGTGTCCGAATGCTACTTGAGTATTATTTTTGGGGAAACTTACGATTTTACTCCACTGTATTTGAAAGTCAAATATTGGACTTTTGACTCCCCTTCATTTCTGTTAAGAGTCGTGTTACTTTTAAGAATAGCTCTGAAGTCAGCAGATTAAATTTCTTTTCTCTTCTGCGTGTGGTTTGTTGAAGTGTTGATGCCATACCTGTACTTCACGCACGTGTCACTCAGACCGGGCAGGTAAACGTTGAGCTAACGTTGTTCAGATAATGTTCATCCAGGCAGTAATGATGGCTTCAGCAGATACAGATGACGATTCCACACCAGAGTACCCCATGGCGTTATCTGGTCCATGTTTGAGATTATCAAAGTGAAGAATGAGTCGTATTGTTTTTCCACTTAAACAAAAAAATGAAAATGGCAATGGTAGTCCTTTTGATTCAAATCGGCCCTGGAGAATATTTTACAAGCTTTTTATTCTACAGGTTAAGTAAGCACGTCAATGCATTCATCAGGCTGTTTTAGTTGTTAGGTTCTGCAAATTCATTGTGGCAGCAATACAATAACGCTTAAGTATTTTCAAAAGGAGGTACTCCAGTACTTTAACTTGACTGAACAACTTTCACTTGTATTGGAGTAATATTTGACCAGGAGTATCTATACTTTTACTCAGTTGATGAAGTTTGTTCATCTCTGGAAATACCAATGTGCAAGTCTAGACAACTTGGCCTTAGAGCGTGTTCGACTGAGAGAGGGCATTACTTGATGACTCTAAATGATTTTTTTTTACATATCATCAAACTTTGAGACCTTTGTAATGTGTTTCCTGTAAATGTTCATGGAGTAGATGGCAGAACTGCTAATTATGGTGCAGCCCTATTTGAAGGTCTCTTCTGCCTGTTTGCACATTATCTCCCCTCTCCAACACCTGCATGGTTCATCTATCCTCAGTACTTATTAAAGAAGACCCTGCTGTTTTTGTTTATTAACATTGTGTATTTAAATCTGTGTAACCAAAAGTTTTCCTCCAGTGTTTAAGATTCTTAGTTTTTACCACCTCACTTGTTGGTGTTAAACTAACATTTTGGCCTGTTTATTTCCCCTTTCTCTCTGCTTTTCCTCCTTTTTCTTTTCTGTCTCTGGCTCTCCTTCAGACTTCCCGGCCCCTCGGCGAGGGTGTCCACTGCCGGCAGTGACATCCCTCCACGAGGCTCGGTCAGTGCTGCTGGGAACCGACGCAGCCAGGGCTTCAGTGACAAGACCAAAGCCAGCACACACCTGAACAAAGGTAGGAAGCTGATGAATAAAGCTCCCATAACATCACAGTAGGAGAACACTGGTGGTGTTAATGCTGTGGTATGAATGCTGTTGTTTCACTGAGCCGAGGTGTGAGATAAAGAGGTGGTAGTAGGCCAGAAGAAAGGAGGTTAGAGAAGAAGAGTGATGGTTAGAGGAGAAGTATCTTCTCTGATGTTAAATATGTAGCAGCATTTAGGACAAATTAAAGGGTAACTGTGGATCCTTTGGGTGTATTTTGTTGGTTGATACTGCAGTGTGCTCTGCTTCTTTGAGACCTGGTAAAGGTATTAAAAACTGTGTCAGAAAATAATGAATAGCCTCCAGCGTGCAGCTCTGCACTGAAAAAGCTCATTTTATTATAAAACAATAGATGCACAAGCATTAAATCATGGTAAGTTCTGCAAGTAAACGGCCTATTTAATGTTTATCAAGGTCAATGCTGTTGATCCCCAAACCTGATGCCAGAGGAAGAAAGTGTGTTGTTTATGTTTGCTTTGATTCTTCACTGCTGCTGATTGTTGTACCTGATATTTAGTTGTTGGAGTGATTTCACTCTGTAAATGCAGCCTCACATTCCTGTTCATTATCAGAGACAAAAAATATTAAACATTGCCCTTGGCTTACAACCCAGTTACTGTTTTAAGAACTGAGTTAGCTTTTAGCACGTCTGGTACCATATGGGATTTAGAATATGCACAAACAATTTATACACCATAGCCACAGCCAAAAGTATCAACAATATATCATCATTTTTTAAGCAAGAGGTCACAGCAAGATATATTGTAGTTTCTTCTCGGTCAAACTGCCATGTTGTAGTTCCACAGTAGCTTGATAGTAGCTTTTTACTCTAGTTATGAGTTTCAAAATGTGAAAAATGCTAGTATTTCAAGATGATCACAAAGGGACGTACATGTGAGTTTAATCATTTTTGTTTTCTTCAAACCTTAATAACTGCAAAGATCCAAAACTCAGTGAAAAATCCCACAGGTTTTTAGTCCAGAGAACTAGCCTGATGCTAACTTCTGCATTAACATACAAAAATCGATCAGCCCTGCACCACTCTTTTGTGTCCGTGTAGAAGATAAGGTGACTGATGGGGTACCAGATGTTAGAGATACATGCTAATGCTGATAACATTAGATTGGGGACGGGCTACTTTGGTTACCAAAAGGTAGACATTATTGTTTTCCTTATTGCTAGAGGGCTATGTAATAATTTGACCGGAAGAACAAAAGCATCTGGAATTCAAGACGATTTCAAGTAAAAGAGTGTTTGGTTGGCATGGCGGTGCAGCAAGTAATACTTCTACATTGCAAGAAAGTTGCTGGTTCAGTCCTAATGTCTAACAGTGTGGAGTTAGCATGCTCTTGCCATGCATGCCTGGGTTCCTTCGAGGCACTCCGGCTTCCTCCCATTGATGGCTCTACGTTGCCCTTTGTATGGATGTGAGCATGAATGATTGTCTGTCTCTCAATGTGCCAGTGTGATTGGCCGGCCACCAGTCCAGGGTGTACTCCAGTCCCCCGTGACTCCAAAAGGGATCAGGCATATAGATGATGAAAGAGTAATAGTGGTTATGAAAGTATATTATACTAAAGTTCTTAGTTTGATTAAAAATGCAATTAGTAACACATCAGCGACTTTAGAAAGACTGTTACAGACAGTTAATGCTGTATAACTGTTTTCAAGGTTTTCATGGCCGGTTTTGCCATATATTTTCTTATGTATATGTAGTTATTTGATATTTAAAAATGAATGGCAGGGGGCATTTAGCAAATAGGAGGGCCGCATGTGGCTCAGAGGCTGCCAGTTGCCCACCCATGTTCTAGTTGTAATGATTTTTTTTCTATCATTTTACTTTACATGGCATTAAAAACATGAAATAGAACTTTGTTTCCTTAAATCTGCATGAAAAAACAAAACTTTTTATCAGATGACGCTAATGAAAGCTCTGCAACATTTAGCCTGATGAACTTTTGCGGTGATGACATTTTGGTTCTTTTTGAAGTTCCTCAGTCCAGGGAAATTCTCCTCTGGCTTGGAAGTATTCCCACCCTTTTCTGAGAAAATCTGAGTTTTCTTCCTGTCAGTTAAATCCTCTGAATGAAGCTCCTCTGCACCCGTGGGCTCCAGCTGCTATTGTTAGAGAGCCACAAGGCCACAAGGATTTACATTAGCAGAATTTGGAACATGTTATTCCAAAACGCTGAATCATGGTTGATGAATTATCCAAATTTGATCCAAATGTGAAAGGGAAGGAATTTTTATTTTATCCATCCATCATTCCATTCATCCATCTGCTGTGTTTACGCCTGTAAACATCTCAGGGCTGTGGGAGGGCTGGAGCCTGCCTTTGGGTTAAAGGCAAGGTACACCGGGCTGACACATCAAATATTTGCACACACAAGTTGGAGTCACCAGTAAACCTGAGGAAAAGGGTTTGGTCTTTGGGAACACTCATGCAAACTCTCCAACCAGAGAATCAACACAGTGACCCTCCTGCTGTGAGGCAAGAGCCTGCTGCATCACTGTGGGCCTTGTTTTTATATTTAACTCCAGCAAAATATTACGTTTGACCCTTAAACCTCCCAAATCCATGGGATCACTCACATTGTTGACTTCTATCTCTGGAACTGTCCACAGATTCTTTTGGGGACTGGGCTGTGTTTGGAGGGCATCAGGTTAAGTGCATCACTTCTAAAGTTTCAAACCAGCCAAGAAGTTCATTTTCCTATTTTATTAGACCTCTATTTTGACAACAGGAGAAAGTAACAACTTCCTGTCAATCTACTAACAAATCAGATCCTCTAAACTTCTTTTTTCCTGTTTTTTTTTACAGTAACATCCAACCAGAAACAACCCTTTTTTTGATAATTAAAAAGGAAATGTAAGTAATTAGAAGTGGCCCCTTGTAATGGTTGCTTTATAAACTACTTTGAAGAATGGGATACGTCTCTAAATGAAATAAAAAATACATTCCGAGAAATGGATGTAAATACATAAATTGTTTTTCATGTGCTTTTATGTCTTACATCTATATTTTTTCCTACTTTCAAAGGTATAAGGGAATTATATTCAGATGTGAAAGGCGTTGATCTGTATAATTTTTATCAAGTTCTGTTGAATCTAAATTCAAACTTAACTTTTTGTTTTATTTCTTTGGTCCAACAGCTTTTAATAAATCAATCTGACAACACTGCAGCATAAATATTCTGCCTGATTGTCCTGACTAAAAAGATGTCTTTTACTTTAACGTGCTTGAAAGTGTCCACAACATTGTCTGATTGGCCTGTAAATTAAGCGATTGACAGAACAGCCGTCCAATCACATGCCAGAGTTGCTTTTGGAAAGGTTCTGCCCATTTCCAGACGCTTCCTATGAGATGTTTGCCGGATGGACCAGTGAGATCTATTGAAAGGTGTCAGCTTGGATGAGCTCCACCCCCCGCAACCCCAAGAAGGATCAGCAGTTAACAGTTGATGATGGATGGATGGTCATATCTTATACTGAAGATTCAACCAAAAACTTCATCTGTATCTAAATGAAAGCAAGAAAATGAAACTGATTCATCGCTTTGCTTTCTAATTGGCCTTATTTGATATAATATCAGGATTAAACCCTGAACGAATAAGTAAAACAGTAGCAAACAGGTCACCACTTTACTCCTGTGTTCTCTAGAGTCATACATTTTATCTCCTAATGTTTGCACTTGAGTCAGATCTGTTCTCTCTCAAGTTTATCCTAAATTGCTTTGACCCAGTTTAACTCATTCTGCGCAGTGTAAGCGCTCTGTGTGTGTTTGACAGATTTTATTTAGTTAGAGCGCTGTTGAAATAGCTTCTGTCACAGCTCAGTGGGCCAAAGCTTTATATAGACTGTGTTAGTGTTCTCAGTCTAAACTCATTACCCTGCTTTAGACAGACAATTCTGACCGCCCAGAGAGAGGGAGAGAGAGAGAGAGAGAGAGAGAGAGAGAGAGAGAGAGAGAGAGAGAAGGAGAGAGAATCATGAAAGTGTGTGTGTTTGTGTGTTGGAGAGGGTGTCTGTTGTCTGTGTTTAAAGAGTGACAAATTAACAGGGACCAGCACTGTGAGCAGCACTGTGGGGAACGCATTCTGATGTGCTGCACCATCAGGCCGAGGGAGCTTTTTCCTGAAACTTTATTTGTTAATGAGCATATTTACAGAAGCGTAAGAGTTAAAAGAATCGTGAGAAATTTTGGGAAGTTTTTTTTTTCACTTCCTTACAAAGAGAAAACAGAGGAGATCACTGTATCTCCCACACATGCATGCTTATTTGTTACAGCTTGCCATCAGGACTTCTTTATGAGTTGTTGTCATGTGACTCTTCTCTACCTTCAACGTTGTTGTCTGTAGATTTAGTCTAAATCAGTGTTTATTTTGATGACTGATTATTTCCGTTATAGTTTTTGGTCGACAACCTTTTTTTTTCCCCTGACGAAAACTTGACTAGAACTACAAAACGCGCAAAGTGCACATGGACAAAACTAAAACTAAATTAACTGATATCTCAACAAATAAAAACTAGACATGTCTGATAGACACTGAGTCCAATCAGACTGAATTTGGTCATGTAGAAAGTAGAGACAAACTAGAAAATGTCCAGCCACAGCTACTTTGGTTGTGTGGAAAGGTTGGATGAGTTAAGAGGGACATCCAATGTAAATAAAATGCTTATACTTTCTTTTTTAACATACAAGCAGGTTTTTAGTTCATACCTTTACACTACATCAGAAGACACTTCAGATGAAGATGGAAGAGCTCTGTCAAAACATGTAAAGGTATGAACTAAAAACCTTCCTGTCTGTTATAAAACCGTATAAGAAGATCCAATCCGAGCTACTGTCTTTATGAACTGATATATTCACGTGGGGCAGGTTCACTGTTTATTAAACTTTCAAACTTTACCAGCATTTCGTAAAAGGGTTATTAGATGTTTCATTTTATCCAAGTGTAAAACATGACTTCAGAAATTCAGGGAAACATAAATAACGCCTTACACTTTACACTTCACATTTTAGTCGATTAAATTTCCAATGGATTTTGTTGATTCAAATGAGGTGAAATTTCAACTCAAACAAGACTAAAAATAAAACAATCTAGATGACTAAATAATGACTACAGCTAGAACATATTTCAGGCAAAAGAGTATAACTAAAACTAAATTAAAAGTTGTTGTCAAAATTAACACTGGTCTAAGCTTTTCACCCCTTATAAACCAGCTCTGGGCAGATTTATTTGTTCAGCACCTCTTTATAATAAGACAACTCTAAGTGCTTCACACTGAAAATCAGAACCCAATGACAAAGTAAAAACACATCAGAATAAAACATTATCAATATATCAATATATATATATCAATAAAAACCACAAAAGAGATAATTAAAGAAGTTAAATCAATGATGAAAAAAGAAGAATCAACAGGTACTGTGAGTTTCTTCTGAGCAGAATTCATTTTCAATCAGACCTGGTGACTGTCCATCTGCAGAAGTTTCTCCTGTTTGTATTCCAGTTCATACAAAGTATTCCAAAGTATCCAAAGTAAACAGCGGTCAGATTCGCAGCAAAAAAAAACAATAGTTTATCCTGTTTGGTAGTGGCTGTTAGCAAATTCTTACCGTCCTGCAGCTACCAAACACGATAAGTACATACATGTGTATGTACTTACATATGTTCAATTTAATCAATGGACATGCTCAGTTGTTTGGTGTACATGTACATTGTTTTGTTCTGACTTTATTTTTGAAGTTTGAGATTATTAATGAATGAAAGAAAGAAAGATGACAAGGGCAGAAGTGACAAAAATTGTGGCTTAATGTTCAACAACAAGACATCTCTGCACAAGAAGTTGGTGGAAACATCTGGCAACTTAGAGAAAACTTCATCTGTTTGGCAATGAGTATCAGGAGTGACATGGGTTTGACATTTTTATCAGTGAAAACCGATGTAAGCTGATAATTAAGCACAACGCAAATCAAGATAAATCAACATGAGAATCACAGGATTGTTAAGAATATAGATAATTGCATTGATGTCAATGAAATGAAATGAAATCTTATCATTTCCCATCCAGACTAATTGACATGCCCCTGAAATCAAAGTGGCTACCAGAGGCAGAAAAAGTCAATGCATTGGTCAATAGACAGATAGGAAGTTATCACTTCCTCTGTTGGTCAAAATGGACATCTTAAAACATCATTGCTACATTCTAATGTAAAACAAAATGACCTGTGGATCCACAAAAACAACATTTTGGACCTAAACCTCACTCTTCATGGCTGGATTTTAAGAATTCTATAAAGGATGTGTTTGAGCTGAAGTCATAGACTTACAAAGGAGTGAGCTTCCAATCCCAGTTGTTCCCATAAAGGTCTGTAGTACGGTTCCAAAGTTATGAGTAAATATACCATGGGGTTGGGAGGGTTAATAAAAAGGACTCTCTGGAGCTGCTCTGAATAAAAAATTACTCTCCCTGTTCTGCTGTTATGTTTAGCTTTGTAAAAATTAGATTAACTTGACTAAATTAAATCAGGAGCGTTCCTCCAAAAGACCAAAGCTAATCAGAAAAATCAGATCCATTCACTTAACTGAAAGGATTTGCTTTAATAAAATAATTGATCATCCTGGCAAACAGGTGTGTTTCTGTTTGTGTGTGAGCTCTTATGAACCTGTCAGGGAGCAGTAAGCTGTAAAATTTGCAGCAGGTAGGATGAGATACCCTGATCGACCCCCCTCCTCTTTCATGCTCTGCTGACAAGCTGCCAAGCCCCTCCCCTCGGCCACAGCGCTGCACACACTCCTCCTCCTCCTCCGGCACTCTCTGAATGGTTAGCCATGGTTTGTAAGTCTTCCCTCCTCTCCTGTCCATCTCCTCCTCTCCTCTCCTTCTCTCCCCATTCCTCCTGGACATCTGCAGCACCCATGAGGTTTGTCAGCATGCACTTGTAGGTTGTTTAGAGTCAGGACTTCAGATTTTAGTTTGGCTTTAAACCTAACTTTTCAGGATGGCTTGTGCTGTTGTAGTGGACAGCAAGATACGTGCAACTTTGATGCTTTTCTAAAGGGTTTAAAGTTGTTTACTTGACCTTCTTTTGTGAAGGAGTAATTGAGTTGTAGATAAATTGGTTTAGCCAATTAGCCGACTTTTTGCATCACTGGTTGTGAAACAGACACTGATTAACCTTTAGATTTATTTCCAAGTATGATGTTGAAGTGTATGTTGAGTTTTGAGAAGTAACAAGATTCTGATTAAGACAGCATTATTCATGTTTCTTGGGTTTATTTTGCCTTAAAAAAACATTATGTGCTCCTATTGGCTTTCTCTGGGACTTGGCAAATGCAAAGCTGAATGATATAATTTGGAAAAAAAGATTAATCCCAGGCCTAATGTTTGGTAAAAAGATTGTTTATAGGAAGAACCACTTACAGTAATACAGTAATACAGCTGACTGACCACAAGATAATCTATTTTAGCTGTTTAGTCTACATGGGAAGCCATCTTTTTTTGTTTTATTGAGCATTTCTATTCATTATCATTTATTTTTAACACATAAGCATAACTTATTCATATTTTGCATGGTTACATTGTGTATTGGCAGATCCTTGAGAAGTCTTTAAAGTGTTTAAATTCAAGATCTTGAAAGTCTTTAAGAGTCTTGTTTCTAACATCTTTTAGAAGCTCATTAAGAAGACATAAATGATTAATCTGACCAACACAGACTTGAGTATTTTACATGTATTGCTTGTTGTTAGTTTGCTTTTTCATGTGACAACATCAGACTACAACAGCAGCATTTATTGCAGCATATCACACTTTCACACTCGGCTGACAAAGGAGAAAGGGGGAGTAAATCTGGTCTATAAACTCATTTTTAACGGGCTGCATGATGGTCCATCGGGTAAGTGCTTGTGCCTCACAGCAAGAAGGTCTGTGGTTCAACTCCCTGTGTCGGCCAGGGTTTGCACATTCTCCTCGAGCATTTGTGGGTTTTTCCGTATACTCTGGTTTCTGCCCACAGACCAAAAACATGCTCATTAGGTTAACTGGTGATTCTGTAGTGCCCTTAAGTGACAGTGTTCATAAATGATTGTTGTCTTTCTCTATATGTTGGCCTTGTGATTGGCTGACAGCTGGTCCAGGGTGTACCGTGTCTTTAGCCCAGTTTCAGTTGGGATAGGCTGCAGCCCCCTGTGACCCCAAAAGGGACAAGCTATATGGACATAGGGCATTTTTAGCTTTATTACTCTGTTTCCAAATGTACTATGAGCTTATTTGGGACGTCTATAAACCATATTTCAGATATCAGATTTTTAACCTCACACAGTATATGGACCATTCAATATATTTCACTTTAACAGCCCATAGAAAGAGTTTGGGAATGGGCAGAACATTTCAAAGCACATCCAGCAGCTGCTTTGGTAGGCAGGCACTGCTATGGTGTAACTTACAAAAATGATATTGTTTTTTTTCTTCATTTGGGTCGCGAAAAAAGGTCTGAAAAATGGTTATGTTCAATATTAAACATCGTTCCACCACCTTGATTAAGAACCAGACTGTTAATGTGAAGGTCTGTGTTAAATCTGGCATCTGACCTGCGTGGTTTGATATAGAACTGACTTTGTTTTTTTTATTTCTTCGTAAATAAAAGTATAGGCAGGCTTCAATCTACAATGATTGTGAGCAGCTCATAGCAGCATGGACCAGTCAACACTGTTAAAGGTTGAAAGTGCTGGAGTTACAAGCAAGATGACAGCAGTACACTGCTTGTACAGAGTTTAGCATAGATGCTAACAGCTTCAGTTGTAGTTTTATGAGAACAGTTAAAATACTTTTCGATACAAAGGATAGTTTCGCTTCACTTCCAACATGCTTTGGTGATAGTTTGTTGCTTACTGTTTGTATTTTACACCACAGAAGTAGCACCCGCCTACTACATTACCTGATTGGCTTGTAATGGATTTCACTGATGGAACAATCATCCAATCACCTGCTGGATATTTTTCTGAAAGGTTCTGCCCATTCCTAAACACTTGATTTGGCTTTTTCTCAGATGGACAGGTGAGATATGTTGAGCAGTCAATCTGGTGTGTCGGATTATCATATAACATATTGTGCCATTAATATATAAATAAAACTATATGATTCAGCTATTTATTTCCATTTCGCACCTTTTATACAAAAAAGTGCTTTATATGAGACAGATTCAGAGACGAAGGATGAGAAGGAGCAGTTGCCAGCTTATTTGTTTAGCTTTTTTGCTTTCTGATGTCATGTGGTCTTTTTTTTTTACATGTGTACTATGCAGTGCTACTGGAATCTTCATTATCCTGAAGAAGTCTTCCCAAGGGATTAATAAAGTTCAATCTAAACCAATCTACATAAGTAATAATATCAGAAATCCAAATCACTAAGTCAGATTGTAAAGAATACAATTTCAGTTCCATAGCCTTGTTATCAAAATATTTGCTAATATGGGACACTGTCATCTTGATCTTTTGGATAGTTTTGCATTTAGTGTGGATATGTCTGATGAAACAGTATTTTATGCACTATTGTTATACGACAGTTTGGCTGTAAGTTCATGTGGTTGTAGAGACACCTGCGGCCTCCATTGTGGGTCCAGACCTGCTCTGTGTCAATGGCTGTGACACCAGAAAAGAGTCACGTTTCTGCACGGCTGTACAGTAAGGACACCGAGCTGAATCTCCTCTTCTGCTTTGTGTTAACACAAGCTGACAGAGTCTGGGTGTCCACCAAATGACACAGAGCAAAAAGACAGAGACACAGCGAGCACCCGCGTGTGTTTGTGTGTGTGTGAGTGTGCATGTTTCCGTAGTCCATGTGTCCCTGAGAGTGTGTTTGTAAAGCCGGTGCCTTGGCTAAATGAATGGCCTCTGTGAATCTGATGAGCTGTAGCGTCACTGTTTGAGTGTATTCATGTGGAGAAACTTTAAAAAGTTTCAGTCTGGGCACAAAAGGCGGCTGTCCCTCTCACTTTTTGGAATACAATGACTGAGGAGAGAGAAAGCGAGAGGAGAGAGCGGGCTGAACGTGATGAGTAAGCAAACACCTGCAGCTTCAAACGTTGTGCCAGTCTGACGTGATATGTGCAGATTTTTCAAACGTAACATCATGTGATGGAATTGAGATGACACACTTCTCTTATAAACTCATGGATTTTTGATGTTTTGGAGCTAAAGTAATGCTTAAATTTGGCCAAGGCAACACATTGCAGATTTGCTTTGAGAGGATCTGCAGCAGAACACCCGCACTCACAACATGAGTTCACTTGTTCTCGTAATCTGTGATGAGAGCAGAGTTGAAGCCAGACCTGAAAATCAGTAATGACTGAGCTTATCAGCACTGTTATTGTTATACTGTTATAGCTTTTCTTTTTACTAAACCACAGGTGCACTATCATTCATCAGGTTTTAAGGAGGGAACATAAACTCTGAGTACATCAGCATTGTGCATCAACTTTAGAAGGACTCATCATACCATTTCACTATGCTATTGGGGATCAATCATGACAGACATGAAAAGCACACTTAGACTTTGCTGTAGGTTAAAAGTTGTAATCCATTCTTCAGTCCACTCTGAAGTTGACAGGATGACGGTTCGAAAGAAAATTATCAAGCCGAGATACATCTTAAGAAGCTGATGGAAACACCCATGTTATGATAGCCAAAGTCAGCCCAGAAAAATATACAACGAGACAAATAGCTAAGGTTTCAACTTGGTGTGTTCAAGTATAATTTCAAGACAAAGAAAAAAATAGTTTTTGTCTAAAAACTTGAATAGCTCATGTTAGTTGGAGGTCTGTGAGTTTAAAAGTATGGTACTTGAGATGTATCATGTTAGGTCAGGTTAAAATGCTCTGAAAGTTTTTTTTATAAATATGTTTTCGATGTTAATTTATAAAATGCATCAAGGATGTTTTTTAAAGTTAAAATAATGACACAATTGAAGAGCAGGAAAACTAGCTTTCTCTCCTTGATAAGCCCTTGCTGTTCTAGTAAACTTTGCCATAAATGTCTTGAAAAGCAAAAAAAAAAACATTAAAAAAATGCACTCAAGGGTTTGGCGGAGTGGTTAGTAACCAGGCACATTCCACATACATACATACATCTGCTGGTCCGGGTTCATATCCAGTCTGTGGCCAGTTTGCAGAGTGTCCTCCCCTACTCTCTCTCTCTCTCTCCCCCTTTCACACGCTTATCTGCTGTCATTCTCTCCTGTCAATAAAGGCACAAAATGCCAAAAAGAAATTATATTTTTTTAAAAAGCACTCAAATGGCTTAAGTTGTCACAGCTGAACTGAACTAGAAACAGTAAAGGAACTGAGTGTATTGTTGAATCAATTGTGCAGGTAACCTGTCACACCAGATGGACAGTTCAGTATATTTCACTATAGTTCATCTGAGCAACAGCATAGTAAGTCTGTCTAAAAAAACACTACTGAAGCTGTTAGCATCGATGCTAATCTCACCTGTAGCTCTTCCTTCTTCAAAAGATGCGTGCTGTGCTGCTTTGGGCCGAGAACAGTTGTTGTAGACTCTTGGCAAGATGGATCGACAAGTTTACAGATCTTTGATCCATCTGCACTGCAAGATGAGTGTGTAGGTCCATATTATCTGAACTTTATCAATGAAAACAATTAGATGTTAGGGCAGATTTGAACATCAGTGTAACTTTCTGTGGGATGGGGACTTTATTACTTTTCTCAGGTACTACTAGGGAGGCTCCAGGGAGAAACAAGAGGTACTACTGATACACAGAATTAGAATCAGAAATGCTTTATTAATCCCCAAGGCTTTTTCAGTTGAACAGATACATATTTTATCAGTACATCAAAAAAAAGCATTAAAATGGATGAGAAATTAAAATAGATGGGAGCATAAGAATAAAGTAAGCCGGTTGCAACATGCAGAATCTTTCAGTTATGTCAACTTCCTTGAAAGAAACATAAATAAAAAAAGTAAAGTGAGACTATGAACGAGGCCAAGGACTATTAACTTTAACAATATTTACAATATGAATAAAATATGACCGCACTGTTTTGACAGTAGACCACATTTGACTGGGTATTGCGCTGGATATTATGCTTGCCTAGTAACAAAACCTAACAAATAAAAGGCCAGCAAAGCAATAAAGCAATAACATCTCACATCTGCTCTCTCACTTTTGACTCGAGGGAAACCTCTGCAGCTTTGGCTTTTAATTCACGTTTTTGGTCTTCATTTGATTTGTGTGTAAGTAGGGCACTTTCAGGTCAGCCATTTATCCACTAACTGACTCAGAAGGTTTCACTTTGTGTCTTGTGACCAGTACAAACGTGAGAGCAGTTGGAGGGCTTGTGATGTCCAAACAGTGTCAGCCGATTTGACGCTCCCTCTGATGCATTAACCGCCTGTTATTTTGTATGTTTGCTCCGGTCAGTGGAGCAAACTGCACGGAGGTTAGAGCATTTAAAGCTGTCAGGCAGAACAAACATCCTCTGCTCTCTTTTAAAGTCGACATGCACGCACAGAGTGGTCCACACGCAGAGAATAGTGTCGACTCTTGTGTGGATTTACATGCTTTTCCTCAGCTACAGACAGCACAGACAGAGGGGTTTGACCATGAGGCGAGCTTCAGGTCCACTCCCCATAACGCTGTGATGTTATCACGAGGCTTTAGAGAGTGTGAGACAGGTTTTTATTGTTGACAGGAACTGAAGTGGTGGTCTTTCCCCTTTGGCTACTCATCTACTGTCATTTTCTGCTGCTGGTTTTATCCTCTAATGACTGCCGTTATTAACCACTCAAAGTCGTAAACAGTTAAATTCTTTCAACATGTTTCCTCAGCGCAGACGGTGCAGTGAATGAGGGGCAATGTGAGGTTTATTTCCTGGATTTGGCTCGAGGCTGCAGGGGTCATTAGGTCAGTGACTTGTTCTATGGGCATGTGAGGACTGCCATGTGTTTATTTTTAAGGAAAGTGTTTCCTTAAGTGAATGAAGGGCTTGTTACTGAAATTTGACTCCTTGAATGCAGGGAGATCTCAAGCCAAATTTATCCAAAGTGACATAATTTTTTACATTTAATGGCAGATGTTTATCCATATAACTTCATTTGTTTTCGTAATCTGTCACTGAACTTTCCTTCCATGTGGAAGTTGTGCCAAAAGATAGACACGCAGAGTCGTTTTTTCTCAGATGACATGTTTGCCCCACCTTGTGGCCACCTCTTACAGTGTGATCAGAGCAGGTTTAGTATTTAAAGGGAGCAGCACAGTGTAAAATAAATCAAATTTAATGATACAGAGTTTTTAATATGTAAGATATTTGACACGCTTAAGGAAATTCAATAAAATTAGGAGCATTTGGAGACATTTCCTGGCTAATTCTGTCTTCACAAGCAGAAGATAAAAGATGAACACTGAGGGTTTTTTTTTTCTTAAAGTGGTAATCAATGAGTTGTTTTGCTTAGAGATATTAATATTTCATTTTTGAAAATGTGTCTGACATGATTCGGAGAGTGTGGACATATTCACTGTGACTTATTGATATTGAATCCAGATGTGATTGATATTGCTGTCTTTGATTTTTGAGACCAACAATTATGTTTCATCCTTGGCATGATGATTGAATCTTCTAGTGTCCCTTAACGGTTCAGAGTGCAGAGGGAAAAATTCAGAATTAAAGATCCAACAATCTCAGACAGTAACAGAAGTTGCTTCAACAAGAAATTAAAGATGTATTTGTTTACATATGGCTTACTTGAAAAAAAAAAAATAATGTTAAGTACATCTCCCTAATGATGTGAATTTTTCTTGTAGTCCCAAAAGGTAATGGGAGTTCTGTGGTTTTCTCTCCTTTATGTTCTTTTCTTTTTTTTTTACTTTTTGTGTCTTGGTTTGCTTTTTGCAACCAAGAGGTGAATAATAGAGCTACCTTATGAGGGGATTTGTATGAATGTTATGAGTGCAGTGTATAAGTCATGCTCAAAAGGATGATATTTTTTTGTTGAAGGTGTAATATGTGGACCCCAGGAAGAATAGCTACTGCATATTTGCTGTAACTAATGGTGGATCCAAAATAAATCAAATCAAGCCAAATCCAACAATAATTACTTATCATAGGCAGGATGACTGACTCTGCAAGTGTCACTTGCTAGTCCAGAACTCAGAGTGAAACATTTAGAGTCAATGATCCAACAGTCACACTTAGGCCCCATCCACAAGAAGCCAAACTGAGGTCTAAACGCATAAGTTTTTTGCCAAATCTGGGTATCATCCATACAAAGACGGCGTTTCGGGGGTCTGTAAACGATCATTTTGAAACCAGGTTCCAGAGTGGAAAGATTTTGAAACGCCGTATACGCAGCTCCGTGATTACTGGCTCTCCACAAGTTTTTAGATATGCTTACATCATAGTTTCATATCTTCATTGACACGCATGCGCCACACGCAGCAACGACAATGGCGGTGTACGTGAAGCATATGTGCTGATGAAGCTAGTGACCCTACTATCCCTGTTGCAGTAAAATCTCCTTCTTCTCAATCACCACCGAATTGAACAAACAATTATCAAGGACACATTACGCCACTTTATGATCACTTTATCACAATCTCTGTTTACAACTTTTGCCGCAAGTGCACATGCCCACTGTTTTTTCATCTGTTTCCGCTTGTTTCCGTCATATTGTTACAGCGGCCCTAGAGGTCTGGCATGTGTTTACAGCGTTTTGATGCGTATCGAGTGCATTCATGCAGACGCACACATTTTCTGAGATGCCTTCGTATTTATGACGATCATTTTGGAAACTGTTAAGTGTTTTGTCTTCGTGTGGATGGGGCCTTAGATTTGATTTATTTGAAGCAAAATTTTTTACACTTGCTTTTGATGATGTGTAGTTTTTTAAGGAATTTGATTCCATCTGGAGTGTAACTAACTCTTCACACAACACCAAAAAACTGAATGATCTGAAAGCCTTCTAAGTTTCACATGCTGATATGATGATACCTCTATTTTCTCCCTGTCTGAGACTCTCTATTAGAGCTCATGTGACTTTAAGGTCCCCATCCCCACATGGGCCAATCACGTGGGCCACCATTGTCCATAATCTGGTACATGATTACTATGCACATAAACTAAAGTTTTATTGTTTTTAGGGATAAAATATGGACGACTGAGCTTTAGGTAGCATGCTCTCATTTTGTCCTTGAGTTCACATTTTTGTTTCTACTGTATCCTTGCCTTGTGACATGTTTCTGGAAAATATCACAAGAGTGCACCAAAGACATCAGGCTGTATGCAACTAGCTGTTGTGTTAGAAATAAACTGCAAACATGGTAGTAAAAATAAGAGTAAAATAAAAAATTACAGACTAAAATTCAATGTCATCATCTTCAAATATTCATCAGTAACAATTCCAACAGTAGTCTTTACTGTGAGACCCTGTAAATCAGGGGTCTCAAACTTAAATTAGCCACTTTCAGTCCTTCATGTTCAGAGGGACACACTAACTTAAAAATTGTACAAAATAAAAAGGCTTTATTTCTGGAACTTATATGTTTGGGTTTGCAGGATATAAACTTCTGCAATACTTGGCCAAAATATTGAAACAGTTTTTAAGCATCAATCAACACTTTTTAAAACTTGTTCATGCACTTGTTTGTTTTAATTTGATTAGGAATATTTACAGAAGCAATTAAAAAGATACGGAAACTGAAACATGCAAGCGCATCTGGATATTTACACATACTTTAAAAATAGCTGCTCATTCATGTTCTCGTTTTACTTACTAAAAAGTCATAATAAGCCTTTCTCCATCAATGGTTGTATTTATTTAATGAATAAATGCACCAGCTCCTTTCTGTACGGTTTAACAGAACTCATTCTTCATTGATTATAGTGTGTTGACTGGTTGAATAAACTGTCAACACATGATGTGAATTCTTCTCTTTATCTCTTCTTTCTTGTTTTTGTAAGAGTTGAGAAGGAGATTATTCCCTAAAATCTAGTTTCTGAACTGCCAGTTTCAAGGAAATGTCTTACGGAATGTTGTCATTACATAGAAATACAGTCTGCACTCATTCAGACTCAATTATTCAAAGAAAACTTGCGGTAACAAAGAAGTCCAACGTAGTTCCTGGAGTGTCAGACCTTGTTAGGCTTGGTTGTTTTGTTTTGAATGCAGCAGAGTTTAGGTCCATCACCCAAGTGTCACTTCTGACCCAACACTTTGAATATTGACCACTTTCCTTTACCCATAGCAACCCAACTGGAGCATGTCAGGCCCGGTCACTGGGTCCAGTCATGACAGGGACCAGTCCCCCCAGTGTCCAGGGCCTCTTCATGTCTCTCCTTCTCCTCCTTTATGACCCCGGAATCCAACGTGACCCCATTCACGGCCAGCACAGCACAGTCCGTCCTGCTGCCCCATATCAAAGCTTCACTCATCTCTAACCTGCAGTCCCAGTTCCCCCTTATTCTCTCTGCCTACTCCACAGTCACAGCAGCCTCCCCACCACCACCATTCAACCACCTCCAATAGGAAGCCAGCCATTAGCAACCTGACCCACTTTCCCGATAGCTAACTGCTAGCACGGCTAATTGGGCCCTAATCACTTCCTAATGGCTGCATTGTTTCTGGCTGCTCTCGCTAAATGCTAAACAGGGAGAGAGTGGAAAGGCGGCAAGTGAGTGCCTATTTCCAATTAGGGCATGAAAGGTGCCGTAAAAATGAAATAATGTGGAGAGGCAGCGAGAGAGGAGTAAACAAGCCACTGAGTGTTTAATATTCAAGAAATAAATCTGACTTAATGAGACCATATGAATAACATATGAATTTGAAATTCATGTTGTCAGCATTAATTAAAGAAAACCTCTCTGTAACAGAAGAAACATTGTGAGAAATATATAACTATCATTGCAGAAGGCTTGAGCAACAGAGTGGACAGAAGACATCCAGCATTCAAAATCCACACAACACAGGAGAAAAACAACAATAAAATCCACACAAAAATGTAATGCAATTAACATTTATCAAATTTTTCTTAATAGACATATGGATTCCTTTTAAAGTTTATTTTCTTTAACTTTTGCAAAGTATATTAATGCAATGTTATGGCAATTTCATGCGTAATTGAGCAACAGTAGTTTTTATTTTTTAGTCAGTGACTGATGTTGGACTGGAAGGCCTGGCTCGCCTTCTCCACTCCAATTCATCCAAAAGGGGATCTACCGGGTCGAGGTCAGGACTCTGTGCAGGCCAGTCAAGTTCTTCCACACCACCTGCTTTGTGCACTGTTGAGCAGTCGTGTTGGACCGGGAAGGGGACGTCCCCTAACTGTACCCACAATGTTTGGAGCATGAAATTGTCCAATATGTCTTGGTGTCCAGAAGCGTTAGGAATCCCTTTAACTGGGACTAAGGAGGCCTAACCCAACTCCTGATAAACACCTCCACACTATAACCTTCCATTCTCCTGGCACCTGCCAAACCCAGACTCGTCTAACGGATTGCCAGACAGAGTTTGTGATTAGTCACTCCACGTCTTCACTGCTCTTGAGTCCAGTGGCAGCGTGCTTGATGCCACTCTATCTACACTCTGCATTGCACTTGGTGACACAGGGTTTAGATGCAGAAGCCTGGCCATGGGAACCCTTTCCATGAAGGTCTTTACACACTGTTCTTGAGCTAATCTGAAGACCTCATGAAGTTTGGAGGTCTGTAGCTGTTGACTCTGCAGAACATTAGCAACTTCTGTGCACTATGACCTTCAGCACTTGTTGTTCCCAATCTCTTCCACTTGGTTATAACACCACTGACAGTCGCTTGTGGAATATTTAGTAGTGATGAAACTTCACTACTGGACTTATTGCACAGGTGGCCTCCTATCACGGTACCACGCTGGAATTCACTGAAGTTCCTGATGACAACCAATTCTATCTTAATGTTTGTAGAAGCAGTCTGCATGCCAAGGTGCTTTTATACACCTGTGGCAATTGAAGCGATTGGTCCACCTGAATTCAGTGGTTTGGATTTGATGATTGTCTTTGAGGAGAATGGGATGTCCATGATTTACAAGGAATGCAGATCAAAATGGAAGGAATCATTGAGGGAATTTTTAAGCAAAAAGACTAATCATAGAGTTGCTACCACTTCTTAGCTGGAGTTGTTTTTTGATTTCCAACCTTAATTATCTGTGTTACTTAATAGACTGTTTTTCGGCAGAGCTTTAAAACAGCTGAATAAGATTTTTTTTGGTAAAAAGGATATATACTGGAGAAATGCAGCCTACTCCTGGTCACCTGTACTCTATTTGCGTGGCCATCAAATCTTTAGAAGCTGAAGTTTATACAAACAGCACCAGATTCATATAGACAACTACTCAAGCCCTAAAAAAACAGAGGAATAAATAAAGGAAAAAGTCTTAATTGTGTTATGTCACTCTTAAGAAAACAGATTTTGAAGTTCCACAGAAACAGCATTGTTTAGGTAAGGGTTTTGCTCTGTAATAAGAACCTTAACTCCCATGGGTCTAATGTTTCCACTGTTGTTTGAAAAGGCACAGCAGCAGCAGGGACTTGGAATAAATATAAGTCTTTGTGTGTGTGCGAGGTGAAGTAAGAGGCGTACGTTGCAACTGAACTGTTATGATTAATTCCACCCAGTGCTCCCTAAACCGGCCAGCTCTCTCCCTTCACCTCTCTCTCGCTGACTGGCCGTTGGTGTGTTTGAATATTCAAATGTTCAAACTCTGGGCTGTGTGTAGCCTCAACCCTCAGGATAGTCTCACAGTGAATACTCCCTTCAGGGATTTCAGCTCTTGGTGAGTTTGCTATTTCAGACACTGCTGATCCACTTGTTGCTCTTTTCTTTGTTATGATCACCCCAGAGAAGAGATTTATAGGAGAATGATTTGGCTGTACAGCTGTTCTTTATGTTCATTTGTAGGATAGACTGTTGTTTTTTCCATTGTGTGAATCTAATTTATTATAAAGGTCATACATCAGCCAGTGATTCTTTGCGAAGCAGAGGGACGCTGACCAAAAGCAGGCCATATAAGTCCAAGCTGTATGAGAGCCTCTAGGCTTGGCCTGCTTGGCAAGACTTGAAAGTACTTGAGCCTGCTCCTCATTGTTTTTATAAACAGTCAGTGATGGGCTCCTCTCATTGTTAGTGCTGGGTATTTCTTAACAAATTTGATGGCTGGCCCGGAAAGACGTATTGGCATGATTGGATAAATCAACACTGACCACCTTGAAGCCCTTATAAGGCCACTTAGTGTGGGGTCACAGAGGAATCAGTGTCTGTTCCTCATCTCTCCCACTCATCTCTGCCATTCTGTTTCATAGTTTAAAGTACAACGCATGAGAAGGAAGACAGTCGGAAACTTAAATGTCAAAATTAATTGCAAAAATAAATCTGTATATTTGTGTGTTTAGTTTAGACATTAGGGGGCATATTTCCTTAAGATTACAAAGCAAGAGAAGTCCTGAATTTTCATAGATGTAATGAGGTGTGTCTTGTTGTTGTGGCGGTGATGACAGAGCTGCCATGACAGACACAACATGTTTATTGTTGCAAGGGAAGCACTTAGATGAAATATTCCTACAAAGTTCTGCCTCTCTATTGATATATCTTATTCATTACTTTTTAATGCTTTCATGTAAATCTGCCATCAGCAGAACATTCTCTTACCCAAGCTCACCCATTGCCTGAAATTTGTAGTGAAATAGCCAAGAAATCTATCAGAAATCTATATAGCACAAGTTCATAACAGTTGTTATCTCAAGACACTTAACAATCAAGCAGGCTGAGGCCATACTTTTCATTTTATAGATACACATACTTATGTGTTTTTATAGAAAAACGAATAATGAATATATTTGTTTATAAACTTACATACATACATACAGGGGTGGATTGATCCAGGCAAAGACAGAGGGACTGAAAATAAGAACTTATGATTGTGTTCCTCATCGCTGTTTTTAAGATAATTATTTCCTGGACTGGCAGTTAAAATGCACCAATGCTTTTTTAGCTCATTCCTTCATCTCTCTATTAAACTTTAACAACTTAATGATATGTTCAAATGCATAGGCAAACTCTTAAAATGACAAGACTGTGCTTACAGAGTGTTTATCTTCTTGGTCATCAATCTGGGAGGATCTGGTTTTATTGCTGATGGTGTTGACATTCACTCACTGCCAAGCTGCATACATCCCTGCTCCTTTTTATGCCTGAAGTGTCCAACAGCAAAGAGTTTCGCAATATCAGAAATTTTCAAAATTGTGACACAGTGGGACAAATACTTTGTTAAAGGGTGAGTTTTTTTTCAGGCCTTACCTTTTAGATCTTCAGCCTTGGGGTTGCAGACTCCTGGTGTACTCTGCTGTATATAGTGAAGTGTTCATTAAAAAAATCTTAGAAAAGTTAGCACTGAAGATGGATGAAGGGGACAGCATATCAGTCATCAGTTGTCATCCTATGTTATTGTTTTAGCTTAGCCCCCCTTTGGTAGATTTATATCCCATTTACTTGACAATAAAAATGACCAGAAACACCATCCCTTTCCACGAATCCCAGAAACTTTTGAAACCAGGGCCCAGAGTGAAAAGTTTTGAAAATATTTTGGGAACCGTCTCTGTGTAAACAGGAATCATCATTTTCAGGGAAATCGATGACCATTGGATCATACGCAGTACTCTTTCAGATGAAGGTTGCTCTGACTATCTACCGAGCAACATGTGAGCTGCTTACTGTGCTCGGTTTGCCATCTGGACAAAAACATCCAGATAGAATTGTTGTCCGAACAAAAAACTCCTGCGTCTTCCTGCATCCACTCGGCATTGATGTTTCTGATTAGTTTGTCTTCACCAGAAAACCTATGTGTGTTGTTACATTGCTGTTTCACTACAAACCCACATCGCCAACTACTGGCCAGGAATGCACACTACAGTGTTTTCTGTTCTCACAAATCGCTGTGAACGCACATCGTTTTCTCATTGTCTTCATGTGAACAGAGAATGCTGTTGGAGAAACCTTTCTGTTTCTGGTGACAGTGTTGTTGTATAAATGGAGCCTTATCATTCTGTGCATTTAATTAATTGTCTTGTCTCTCTTGCAGATTCCTCAGAGGGGATGATCTCACAGCCTTTGGTGATGACTGAGCATGCTCCATCATCTGCAGTGACCGCCAGCTCCTCCAACAGCACCCCTGCTGCTACCTCCGCCCTGAACCCTCCCTCATCTTCCTCCACAGCCATCCCTCAGCCCAACAGCAACAGCAAGCCCTGGAGGAGCAAATCCTTGAGCTCCAAAAACACCTCCCCTCCTTCCATCAGCTCATCATCTGCCATGCAGACGGGAAAGCAGGAGAAGGACTCCTCGAGTAAAGCCGCCCTTGCAAATGAAGCTCCTCCTAAAGCTGTTGCCCAGAAGTCCATGCTGGAGAAGCTGAAGCTCTTTAACAGTAAAGGCAACTCCAAATCCTCCACCTCCTCCAACGGAGTAGGAGCTCAGACTGATAACTCTGCCCCATCCAGGCAGCTCAGCGTGGAGAGAGCAGAGACTGGCTCCAACACCGACCCCCTTGAGGAAGATGATGGCAACGTCCGGCCAGGAATGAACGGTACCAGCAATGGGACGGCCCACGGAGCTCCATCAGCAGGTACGACCATCGCCACCACCGCCAGCAGCCCCAAAATTGCCCTGAGAGGCATCGCCCAGCGCACTTTCAGCAGAGCTTTAACTGCCAAGAAGAGCTCCGTCAAAGGCACCGACAAAGACAAGGAGAAGGGGAAGGACAAGGAGAAAGGGAAGGAGGTGGGGAAACGTGTCTCAGTACCTGAAAGGACAGAGCTCAGGGGGGAGGAGCTTAAAGAGGAAGCAGCACCTGTAGCTGCAGACACAGACAGCTCAAACAAAAGAACCTCTAAGATCACCAGCTTCATTCCCAAGGGGGGTAAAGTGGCCAAAAAGGAGAGTTCAACCCCTGCACAAAGCGGAATACCAAAGCCAGGAAGTAAAGGAGTCGGGGGGAAAGTGTCCTCGGTGAAGGAGACAGGGGAGAGGCCTCGCAGCATGAGGCTAGGAGGGGGTCTGGCCATGCATCGCGGCCCCCTGGACAGAGACAGAGACAGCAGACACTCCAGCTCCACTTCCAGCCTGGCCTCCACAGAGGGGAAGAGCAGCGCCGCCCCGGTGGCAGGAGGAGGCACTACACAAAGCACAGCCAGCAACACGGTCAGCGTGCAGCTACCTCAGACTCAACAGCACCACAGCCACCCCAACACGGCCACCGTCGCACCTTTCATGTACAGGTGAGACATGATAGCCTGTGTTAAAACCAGTAGTTAGGGTTTTTGCATTCTGGGTAGTGAAGGCTGCTGATCTGGACTATGAGGCAGCAAGTATCAATCAATCAGTCAGTCAGTCTGTATTTGTATAGTGCAGTTCATAACAAGTGTTTTTGCAAGGCACATACTTTTAATTTCATAGATACACATATATACAAATACATAGAAATCTATTTATTTGTAAATACACATACAGCACAGGCATCCAGAAATGTCTATATCAAGGCAGAGACAAAGAAACTAAATTAACATCTATCTCTGCTGAATTTTGGTCTTTATTTATATTGCACCATATTTGTAGAATATAAATTTATTAAAGGTGAGCCCCTTGAGATGTGGACCTCATGTCTGTATGGCTGTAAAGATAATTACCCTGAATGTATTATGAATAGAGAGATCAATGTAATATTGAAATTAGGGGTGTCCCCATACAGCTTTTTCACCTCTGATACGATGCCGATATTGCAGCCTTGAGTATTGGCCGATATCGATCTGATACAATATCTGCAGGAATCATCCATACTTTTATTACTTATTTTATAGTATGGACTGTAAGAAAAGGCTCGATCAAGTGAGATTATTCAAACAGAGAACAGTAGTCAGCAATAATAGGTATGAGAAAAACTGACCTATTTGTTATTAACCAATGGGTTCAATGATTTTTCATCTTAAACATAAGAATATAGTACAATTAAATAAAATAAATGAAAAATAAATTAGAAGACTCTGAAAGTAACCTCAAGAAATCCAATAAAAACAAAAACATATGTCTCTTAAATTGCAAAATAACCACGTTGTTTAACTTAAACATAAGCATATTCTACAACAAAATTGAATAAATAAAAAATAACTTAGAATGGACTGCTTGTATTAGAGTGCTTATATCGTATATTTTGAATGCAGGCCAATATAATACGATGTTTGGTTTTTTTTGCTGGTATTGGACTGATATCTGATATCAATATCAGATATCGGTCCAATACTAATTGAAATTAATAGTGAATTAGAATCTGGAGAGGAAAGATGCTGATTAATATTGGAGCAACTAGCTGCACAACTAGGTAGGTCCCAGGTATGTCAAGCTTGAGTTCAAAACACAAAGTAAAAAATAAGAAACTGGTGTGTTCAGTCATATAATCATGGTTTGAAACAGTAATATCTACTAAATCCAAAAAAGGGGAACATGTGAAATATATGCATGATAAATACTAAAGACAGTGGAGTGGACGAAGATGTCAGGAGGCTGGAGAAGCACAGGGACCAGGCTGACGGGGCAAAGTGCCAAACCAGCGTGTGCCCCCATTCCTGACCTGATATCCAGTAAATGAGCAGAAAACTTGTTTTCTTGGCTGGACCTAAGTGATCTCTATTAATTTTATTATCTATAAAATGTCCAATGTGAGTCTATCTGCATTAAAACAGGAATGTTTACCTCTTTAACTTTTAATTCTTGCGAACCTGTACTTCACGGGAGAAAAAGACAAATTCAACATTTGAATTTATTTAACTTGTTGTCATGTGATATCCATCACTGACACTCTTTTTGACAGGTATAGGTGTTATAATCCTGCTGCTAATAGTGCCTGACAGGTTTACAGTAAGGAGGCGGGGGGTGTTCAGAGAGGTGGGGTCAGTTCATCGAGGGTCAGGACGTACAGACGGAGAGAGGGCAGCAGCACAGGAAGTCATGGGGGTAATGAGGCCCTTTAAGAAAAGACTCTTTGAGAATGAGGGGGACCTCCTTCCTTATCACACTGAGAGCAGGACAGAGGTCAGGGGCACACAACATCCGCACATATCTGAGCTGATATGTAAGTACACACTCACACAAAGTAGACTCATGCACAGATGTGACAGTGATCACTCATGTTTGGATTCAGGCTCTGTACGGTGATTTTGTGCTCAGAGTTTTCTGTTAGGGAATGAAATGTCAGACGTGTGAGGGTTTTTAAACATGTCTGTCACTTTTTTAATATCCTGGATACTAAATATGTTCATAGAAATTACAATAATAATAATAATAAAAAGTTTGTATTGCACTTTACATTTTCACAATCTCAAAGTGCTACAGAGTAAGACACAATTAAAAACAGTTAAGAAACAACTAAAAACCCTTTTCAAAAACAATTTCTAGAAGAGTGGAGATAAGTAGGTTCTTCAAATAATGGAAAGCCCTTTGCTGAAAATGAGCAAAATGCTTTTTTAAAAAGATAGGTTAAATTAAAAATTAAATGGTAAAAGTAAAATAAGTATGAGAAGGACACTCTAAATTGAGATAATTGGACTCCATTTTTAGGATCCAAAAAGCTTCTCTGAATTTTAACGGAGGGAAAACCTGAAGCTGTGAGGCAGAATTTTAGGGGGAGGTTAGATACTAAAAGTTCATGTAACAGTGTAAGAGGCGGTCACTTCATGGCTCAGACTTGCTCTAACCCTCAGAGGGTGCACAGTAGCCAACGGGGCCAAAGTCTGGGATCAGCACAGACCAAAAGCTGACCCAGGCATCCAGACGTCATCGCCTCAAAACACACCAGCCGGAGCTGCAGCGGCTGAACTCGATTGATTTTATTCTTCAAAGGCAAACATCGCTGGCATTTGGGGCTTAGCATGCGATCATATCGGACCCCCCACTGGTCACAAGACTTCACGCAGCAGATTGAACTTTTAATCAGGTTTATCCCTCTTTCGTGACAATTTTCTGAATATTAGCCTTCTGCTAACTGCACAATAATTCATGTGCTATGATATGCAACCACTTTAATCCCTGGCAAACTTTGTCTCACCAGATCCCAAACCGACGGTGAGGGAACGACGAACACAGAGAGCGGCTCTGGAGGAACAGGGGGAGACCTTTCCTTCACAAAGAGCGGCCAGCTCTCCATCGAGGACCTATCAGGTGGGCAATCACTGCTGGGACAGAGCATGTGTGATGGCGCAGTTAGATGAAATGTTGGTGGAAAACTTTGGTTTAATGGCTTTGTGTCTCGATCTAGGTCATGCCTTGGTCTTTTTTGTTCTTTACTGAAATAATACACTATGAACATTTATAGATTTAAATAAAAGTATGATTGTGCCAGTTTTAATTTTGTTGACTAATTATTTCATCATAGTTTTTGTCAACAACATTTTTTCTGCTGATGAAAACTGGACAGTGACTAATAAAAACTAAAGCACATGGACATCTAAATAAACTGACATTTCATCAATGGATTGAAAACTAGACTAAAATGTTTGACACAGACTTAATCCAATCAATTTGATCATGTAGAAAGTAGAGACAAGTTAGGAATATATCCAATCACAGCTACTTTGGTTGTGTGGAAAGGTTGGATGAGTTCAGAAGGACATCCAATCACAGCTGCCTTAGCTTGGTGGTGGTGGGATAAGTTGTGGAGTGATCCAATCAGAGCTGCTCTCTTTATAAATTGATATATTCATGTAGAGCAGGTTCACTGTTTGTTGTCAGTTCTGGTATTGTAACTGAGATGTTCTGCCAGGTAGTCTAAATAAAGGTGACTGCATTTAACAACAAAAGTTCAATTTGTTTCTGCTAATTCATACATTCAAACTTCACTTCACTATTTTATCCAAGAGTAAACATAAAACATGCTGTACGCTTTGCACTTTATATTTTAGTCGACTAAATTTACAGTAGATTTCGTCAACTAAAATGTTGTAAAATTTCATCAGCTAAAACTAGACTAAAAGTGAAAAAACTTTGATCACTAAATTTGCCCAAAACTAAAAGATGTATGGGGCAAAAGACTAAAACTAAAACTAAATTTGCTGTCAAATTAACACTGGATTCTTGCCGTCACATTGACATTTTTTCTGAACCTTTTTTCTTTGTCATACCAAGGTGAAGACCCAGAGACGAGGAGGTTACGTACGGTCAAAAATATCGCGGATCTGCGGCAAAACCTGGAGGAGACCATGTCCAGTTTACGAGGAACTCAGGTCACACATAGGTAAGAGTCAAAAACCTCAGTTACCCCAACTGGTTTGAAGGACAGACGTGATTATTTCTGTTCACCCGTTTTAGGTTTCCATTCAGCAGAATTTGAATTAATAAGCATAAATTGAAGTATAATGGTATACTGTTATTAATACCTATTGCGAAAAGTACCATTATATTTCAAGTTGGCCATAAATATTCTTACAAATTTCAATTAAAAGCTCGCCTGATTCATACTAAATTCATGCATGAGTTGATGATTTTTCAATGCATGAATTCACATATGAAGTTCATTAATTTATGGACTAAATCACTATAAAACATTGTTATTGAACTCCTCTACCATTTTCATTCCATCATGGTTTTCTTTTCATTATCAATTTTCTTAAATATAAAAAAAGGCAATATCAATAGTTTATCATAAACTATTATGTAAAATAACACTGCAAGGTGGCCGTTTTCTGATACATAATGATCCAGATAGCTTTGTTTTTCTTTTTTTTTAATTTATTGCTTCCCAACAGATTTGTTTAGCATATTTTATAACAGGACACAGGGAGGGTTTGGTAATAGGGGAGTTTATGAAGGATTTACTGACTAAAAGTACCGTAAAATCAAATTCAAGGGTGTTTTCTTCACTTCTAAATCCATCATTGTTCATAAAGAAGTTTATAAACTGAGCCGCTGCAGCAGAAAACAAAACTACACTGTTTAGGGATCATCAAAGTGTATCGCCTCACAATAGCTGCTCCGGCTGAGCGGTAAACAGGCTAAATCGGGCTAACTGTTTGGGATTTGAGTCAGCAGCTGGAGGACCTCATGTTCACCAGACTGTGTCCGTCTAGATCTTCAGGTTTTGCCTTTTTTCTGCTCGTCTCATCTTTTCAGAGGATGTTTGACTTTGATCACGGGCCTGTCCTTCACGTTGGCTTTGATTCAGGTTAAGCTCCTTCAGATTTCTGACCTCTGCTGTGGCCTCTCGTCTCAGTGCTGACCCAGCCGTCTGGATTAAACTCTATTGTGGAGTTAAGGTGCTCTGTTTCCTGTTATAAATGCTAACAAAGGAGCTTTAAGTTTACTTTCTACCACCTACACACCAAGAAGTGTGTCCGTTCAATGGCTCTTGTTCCATTTTTAACATTTTTACAATATAATATTTGAAAATATAAGATTTACTGACAGCCAAATGAGATATATCAAATTTAACTTGGACTTCAAGCAGCACTCATGGACCTCAGAGGCGGGCAGCGTCAGGGTGTGGCCTACAACAGATGTTTACAACAAATACGTCAATGGAAAACTTGACTCATATAACAGGACTGGTAAAGAAACCCAGATTACTTTGGTGGCACTTTCTGTGCCTCTTTCTTTGCCTTTGTCTTGTTCCCGTATTGGTCACAGAAAATGCTCAAGCACCCTCATCCCTCTATCCACTTCTGCTTCCCCAGCACCTTGGAAACCACCTTCGACGGCAGCGTCACCACAGACATCAACAGCAGTGTCGGTGGAGGCAGCAACAACAGCGGAAGTGGCCGCAGCATCCTCAGCCTCACTTCCAGCCGGCCTTCCCTGTCATCGTGGCGGCTGGGTCAGTCCAGCCCTCGTCTGCAGGCGGGCGAAGCTCCCTCCATGGCGAACAGTTATGGCGGCCGGGTTGTTGGCGGGCAGGGAGGGCGTTACTTGTACCCTGGGCATCTCAGGCGTCAGCTGGCCGGTCGGGGTGGAGCTCTCTGCAGCGTGGAGCTCGGGGACAGAGCCGGGGATGACATCGACCTGGACAGCATCTCTATGGAAGTCACTGGATACATGAGCGACGGGGACGTGCTGAGCAAGAACGCTGCACGCACTGATGATGTCACCAGTGGGTGAGTACAGTACGACCGACTGTTGATCCAAAACAAGGTTCAAAACTTATCCTGAAGTGTCAGGTGGGGATGCACTGATGCATCAGTTTGACATTGTTTGTTCTGTAGGTGACTTCTCTTTCCCATTTCATAAACGACTTTCATCTGTTCTCTGCCAAAGAGGTTTTGCTTTTGGCAATTATACATCTGTCTGTTTATCTGTTGGAAAGATGACTCAAAAAGTTGTTGATGGATTCTGTTGAGATTTTCGGGAATGTTTACGGAAGAAGGAAGAAGTGATTGGATTTTTGTGCTGATTCAAATCTGAGTGCAGATCCAGAGTTCTTTGACGGATTGTTAACACTGAGAAACATTTTGAATAATAACTCACCTAAGAAAGTCAAAAAAAGTTTTGGCAGAGGTTTCGCTCTCTGAGCCCCTCTAGTTTTTTCATCAAATTATTCTATTGGTCGCCTTCCTTGAGATAAGATGCAATAATGAGTTTTAAACCAGTTAAAATTGTAAATAATTTGGGCTTCAAAGAGGACATTAATCTGTAAATTTCAAGAAACTTTCCATGGGAAATTAAGCTGGGAAATTTAGGAAATATTCCTATTCGGAAACTTTTGATTGGAATTTATGGGAATTTACTAGAAGTTGGCGTCATTTAAACAAGCTGTATCATTTCCAAATATAAATATAAACATTTTGTTTGCCATATGGGCAGACATCAATGTAAAATAATACATTTCCAGTAATTAACATTAAATTTAAACATACTTATTCGTAAGAAGAACAACATCAAGTTTAATTATTTTATTGAACGAATCAACTTTATTTCACTTTATGTCTGAAGGCGTCCTACTATATTTAAAGTCCCTGCTAAGGGGGTAATACCTGGTTTGGTGGAGTGCTTAGTAGGGCTGGACAATTAATCGAAAAATAATCGAAATTGACATTTAAACCCTATAATCAAAGTAATTTTACTCATGACAATTATTTTGATTATTTTCCCTAAATAAGTCACGTGACCCCGCCCCCTCCATATAGTCTACGTTCACTTTCGTTAAGTGTAAATACTGCAGGAAATACTGCAGGAAAACCATATCATCATTAATTTGTTCCAGCATAGCATAAAATAATCTTTCATAAATTGTAATCGAGATAAAAGCTCCAATTAATTGTGATATTGAGATTAGGTAATATCACACAGCCCTAGTGCTTAGCAGCCAGGTATGACCCATATACATGCTTCTGCCGGCCTGCGTTCAAATCCACCTTATGGTCAGTTTGCAGAGTGTTCTCCCCAACTTTCACGAGCCTATCCACTCTCTTCTATCAATAAAAGCACAAAATGCCTAAAACGTAATCTTTAAAGTCCCCGCTAAGAGCCAACCTTTAGCAAATTTCCTTTTTACTCCCATAAATACCCATTGATATAGATGGAAATTGTACAACTTTGAGAGTTTCTGAATGTTTTCAACCCTATAAATAACTAATTAGAAAAATAGTATTTTATTCATTCAGTAAATAACATTTTTGTCATTTTTTGCATCGTAGCAAGTTTGGGAGAAGTTTTTGTCAATCAGCGTATAGAGTGTATTTGGCTTAAAAATGATCTAACACGACAGTTAAATAAAATTCTTACTTACCCATTTCAATATTTTTAACATTGGCAGCTGTGTATTTCAATAAAGGTTGCTTATTTAAAAAAAAATATTCCATAAAAAGAAAAAAAATCACTTAATAGAAATGAAAACAGGAAACGGTTCACTGTCATGACAACTGCTAGTATTAACAGCTGACATTGAAATCTTACCTAATATTCAATATAGGGCTGGGCGATATGGCCCAGAAATAAAATCCCTGATTTTATTTCCATAACACTCGATTTACGATTTTAATCGATTTTTCCTCCCTAAAAGAAACAAAACTCCCAGTGACATAAAAATGAAACAAATCAAGTTTTGCCTTTATGTTGTCTAAATGTTTCCCTCTTAAAGTCAAAGTCTGGGTCATGAAAGGTTGATTATGTAGTACAAATGTAGGCAGGTTTGTCTGCATAAACACTAAAAGGCTGAGGTATTTTTACAGAATTAGCATGAAACTCTCTGATCAATATTTAATCTACTTAAATAACAAATACAAGCCTATAAAAATGCTTGTGCAAACCCTACAAGGCCGGCCATCATGAAAATTTTAATTTTTAAAAAAATTGCAACTATTTACAATTGGACTAAGGCGAGAAAAAAAGTCTCAATTTTTAATTTTTAAAATCTTCTGCAGAAAATAATTTGAATTAATCGATTTTTTGCCCAGCTCTAGTTCAATATAAAATAATTATGATCAAATGGTTGATTTAAAAAAGTGAGATAATTCTTTTTAGGTTGTGTTTCTCTGTTGAGTAAAGCAACAAACTATTTTGAGGACAGACCAGAAAACCTCTACAATCATAATAATGTGAAATAATGCATGAAAACATTCGAGAAAGCACCAGCAGCCTTAATCTAAGTTCCTGTCTGAGCTTGTAAATTGTTCCACATGTGTTTAAATCAGGCTTGGACAAGAAAATAAATCTATACAGGCTGTGAAGTCAGAGACAGTGTTTAATAATTCTGACTATCTTTCATATGAGAGCACCATTGGTTTACATGACTCCAGCTGGTTGATCTATGACGCTCAGTTGATGAATTTTAGAAGAAGACATAAATCAAACCAGATATGAATTATTCCTTGGCAGATAGCAGAGATCAAGAGAGAGAAATCGCCTGTAATTGCATTGCTGTCATGTGATTTATGCGTCTCTGCAGAGAGGCTGTTATTACACCTGAACACTCACCAGAAGAGGGCAGTAGAGCTCCTCCCTCTTCCTAAACTGCCAGCAAACATCCAATAGTTCAACCGCAGTGACATGACCAAGATTAATTCTGCACAGCTCTGATCCCACAAGTATCCCGTCTCTCTGATGTGCAGACGGTAACGCTGATACACTGATAACATGTTTATTTGCTCCCTTAAAGCCACTGTCCATGTTGAAACAAGCCCACTGCATACCTCAACTGACACACTGTGCAATTTAAACCTCTGCTCTCATCATTATTATCAGAGGAAGTTTGAAAAAGACGCCAGCTCACCCTCATGTGGCTAAAGGGTCTTCTAATAAAGCCGCTGCAGGGATTCATTTTAGCCTCTAATGAATGCAAATGTAAATGATCCGAGAGGCTGAGGGGGAAAGCTGATAAGACGCCCTCATCTCTTAAAAGCTCAGGTGAGAATCACTTCCTCTGGGCTCCTTAGTTTTGAAGTGATTCAGCAGCCCTGAAGGCAGCTGCAGCAGTCGAGGGAGTTAAGTGCTCTTGAAGCACTTGATATGACTGAATGTGTGGCTGAGCAGACAAAAGGACCCACTATACAGGCACACCTGGACAGGTGAGTGATGGAGCAGGTGAGCAGGGCTGTTTGCTTACCCTGAAGACGTCCAGGTATCCAAGCGGTGTTTAACTGTGAAGAAAGCTAGGCAAAAGGATCAGAGGCAGATTTTATTTTGTTCATCACAGGGGCTAAGAAGAGGGAGGTATAAAAGGATATACCATTATACACTGCCTGGCCAAAAAAAAGTCACCACCAAAAAACGGTCATGCTTTCTAATATTTCATTGGACCCCCTTCAGCTTTGATTACAGCATGCATTCACTGTGTCATTGTTTCATTAAGCTTCTGCAATGTCACAGATTTGTCCCAGATCACAGCACAGCCCCCATAGTCTGGTACAGTAGGCACTAGGCATGATGGGTGCATCACTTCACCTGCCACTCTTCTTACCCTGATGCTCCCATCACTCTGGAACAGGGTCAGTCTGGACTCATCAGACCACATGACCTCCTTCCAGTCCTGCAGAGTTCAATCTTTATGTTCCTTTGCAAACTGAAGCCTTTTTTCTGGTTAGTCTTACTGATCTGTGGTTTTCTTAAGGCTACACAGCTGTTCAGTCTCAATCCCTTGAGTTTCCTTTACACTGTGTGTGTGGAAATGCTCTTACTTTCACTAATAAACACATCCCTGAGTTCTACTGTTATTTTTCTTCAATTTGATTTGGCCAAACGTTTAAGTGATCGCCGATCACGATCATGCAGAATTATTTCTGACAACATTTCTTCCTCCAAGATGATGGTTCTCCACTATCTTTCCAGTTTTTGATAATGCGTTGGACAGTTCTTAACCCATGTTTTATAGTTTCATCAATCTCCTTAGATGTTTTCTCTGCTTGATGCCAATGATTTGACCTTTCCTAAACAGACTAGCATCTTTCCCACGACCACAGGATGTGTTTTTGACATGGTTGTTCAAGAAATGAGAAGCTACTCGTTGCATCAGCTGGGGTTAAATAACCCGTTTCCAGCTGAAAGATAATCACCCATGCGGTAATTATCCAATATGAGGCTCCTACCTATTTGCTTAATTAAAGCCAGGTAGCAACTATTTTATTGGCCGGATAGTGTATAGATAAAATGAATAAGCAATGTGTACAAAAGTGCAGAGTAATTAAAGGTTTAGATATTGCATGAAGTATTTTATAAATGCATGTTTTTATTCTAAACATGTGAAAGGATCACTATTCAACAATCCATGGTCTTACCTTGAAGAAAACATACAAAAATGAATTCATATTGTTGAATGAATGCAATTTTTGCAGATGTATGATATTCCAATATTTCAAAGACTATCCTGATACCAACATGCATGTTTTTATTTATTCAGTTCAAAGTAATAAACTGATCTGTTCCTTCTACTATGACAGTATATTTGTGCCAGAAAAAGATGCAAAACTAGAAAGCACTCAAAGAGCTCAAACCTCCGCCAAGGTATCGTAAACCTGTTACATGTATAAGCAATAATGTCATGATAAAGTTACCATCACAATATGATTTGTTGACCCTGAAAACCCACACCTAACACTCAGAATCATGTTGATATCATTATTATTTGAACAGTTATGGAGCAAAAACAATTGTTGGATAGTGGCAGTTATCTGGATCTCCACCAAAATCTAATCATTTCTAAGTTGGTCCATTACCAACATCTCCTAAAAATTTCTGCAAAATCCATTGTATAGCTTTTGCGTTATCATACTAACAACCAAATAACAGACAAACATATGCCGTTCATTATAAATACCACTAACTTCTGTTGAGGTCACTGGAGTTGGAGCCGAACCCAGCTTACATTTGGCAAGAGACGGGGTTCACCCCTGAACCTGTCACCAGCCAATCACAGGGCAACATAAAGAGACAACCATTCACTGTCACACTCATACCTAGGGGAAATTTGGAGACACCAATTAACCTAACAAGCATGTTTTTGGTCTGGGAGGAAGCCGGAGCACCTAGACCAAGACCAACCCATGCGTGGACAGGGAGAACATGAAAACTCCACACAGAAAGACTCTGACCAACACTGGGATCGAACCAGCAACCATCTCACAATGAAGTCTGACTACTTGCTGCATCCTGGTGCAGCACCACTATGACACTGTAGACATTCAGTATAATAATATAAATATGACAAAAAAGCCGTTAAAGAGTAAATAAAGATGTTATTTTGAGTCCAAAAAGGAGTGAGAAGTGCAAATTTATATAGATAATCTTTTTCATAAATCAAATTATTATTTTGCCTCCTGATTGATATGAATTAATTCAATTAATTCCTTTCAACCCGTTACATAAAATTACTAAAAATCTAATGACAAAGTATGCATTATTTACAGAATATAATCTTTATTCAAACAAAAAGTATTATAGAAACATTAGTTAAAAATATAAAACCTCAGCCTGACTTAATCCTTCAAAGACAGCTGCTTTTTTCTCCATCTTTTGAAATACTATTTTATTGATAATAGTACCATTATAGGTTCAATCTATTAATCCAATTCTTTGTTGATTCTCTGATCAGTTTCAGCCCATTATCAGTGTGGATAAAGGGATCTTACTCAGGTTTCTCGTGCTGTTCTGTGTAGAGAAGTGCTGCAGAATTGTTGGTGTTTCCATCTTTGCTTAAAATCAGAGAGACAGACGCTGGATGTTGTGCAGTTGGTATCATAATTAATAAAATTAAGCCACACTTTGGACTGTCCGATGGTTACCTGTCTGCCATGCCTTTGACCTCTTTGCTGTTGTTCATGCCGATTGCTTCTGATGAGAGTGTGACCTCCTTTGGTTTGTCAGGCGAACAGAACAAAGAGGAAGGAAATGAGGGTAATGTTGAGCAAAAAGACAAATTACATCAATTATTTGTTCTCAGTTCACAACTGGGATTGGTTTTCAGTTCCCATCACAACGGCTCTGTTTCCTTTGTTAAAAATAATGATAAATAAACACAAATGTGCATGCATTATTGTTAATTTATGATTGCACAAAACATTCCAGCACATTTGAAAACATAATCTAAAATTTTCCATATTTGATCTTAGTATTTCCAAATAAATCTCTGCATATGTATCTACACCAACAATTCTCTTCAAGTACATGTTGTTTTTATTCTAGATTAATGAAAAATAATTAAAAATGTGAAATATAAAAATTTAAAATAGATTTAAAACATTCACTCTAAAGCTAATTAACATGTGATGATAAGTTTTGATTGCATTGAATAATCCATAGGTAGATAAGGATAAATAGTTGAACTGCATTTTAAAAGATTGCTCAGTACAAAGTCTTATTTTGATCAATTGATCTGTAACTCGGTTAAAGTGTTTGACATTCTATAGAAAAGAAAAGTAAAACAACATACACTCTACACTCTAATTACTCATTTTAAACAGGCATTGATGGACGACACCCCCTCCACCCTCTCTACACCCTCAGGCCATTCACTGGTTAGCTCCATCACAGTCCTGTTAGCACCCACTAACTGGTTCTCCAGCTCATGGGTGGAGTTAAACGTTTACAGCAGCCCTATACTGCAATAAAACTCTTTACCTTCACTGCAGGTGAATTAAAGAGTGTGTCCCCACAAAATAATCACAGAGGCACACTTGTTTGGGGCTGTTCTGTTGTCAAGACTATCAGGGACTTTTTGATATGTATTTAAATTTATGGGATATCTCTCTCTGAGGTTAAGTTTTCATTTAGAAAAAGGACAAAAGTGTGAATTTCTGATTGTCAGGAAAAGAATGTAAGGCAGGAATTCAGTGCTAATGTCACCTTTTGGATTCAAACCCTTGATTTTATCTGAAAAATGTTGAAACCCTGAAGGTTTCTAAAAAAAATGTCAATGCATATCAAGCAATTCAGATGTATCTGTAGTGGAAGTTTGGGAAAGATACTGGGGTGAAAGATACCTGACACATCGAATGTAATTTGTTTCAAATCCATCAGGGAACATGCAAATTCAACACAGGGATTAAAAGTGCAACCGTCTTGATTTGAAGCAATATCACTACCTACTGCACTATGCTGACCATGTTAAACAAAAGTCAACAAAATATCACTGTATCAATGTTTATTGTTTTTTGCTTCTTAAAGGGAAATGCCAACACTTTTTTGTTTATTGCCTCACTCCCGAGTCCATGACAAGCAGATAGACACCATTCCTTAGACTGCAAAGTAACAAGGAAGAAACAGGCAGAGCTCGCTCACCACTGATTAGCTTAGCTCAAACAATAGGAGTCAATGGGTAGGGTTAGCCTGCCTCTGCCAACAGTCATCAAACAAACCAAACTAAAACACATGGCACATGCTTTGTTTTGAGGCTTTGCTTCGTTGATCTATTACTTAATTTAACTTAACTACTACTTATCTTAACCAAAAAACAGATTACGTAACATAACGCGGTAAAAAACAACAGTCAGAACAAGCACACAGGGTCCTGAAGAGTTTATTTTAGCACATTTTGGTGACTGTGTGATATGTGTCAGGGGTAAAAAATATTAAAATGCAACAATATCAGTTAAGTTGATTATAGTTTCAGCAGATATGTTGTTTTTTTTTTTTTGCGATGTCTACAGCCTGTTTTTTTGCAGCACATATTAGACATTTTTATGTCATATATTAGCTGTCATATTGGCAGAATGAACGAATGTCACAAAAATCACAAAATATTTTCGTCATAAATCAAAAGGATCATCTATTAAAAGAGAAAAAGAAGTTGTTTTCTGCTTTGTATCTGTTTCTAAAAATAAAACCATAAAAGGAACAGGTTGATTTTCGTGGACTGGAGACTTTGTGCTCTTGACAGAAAGCACTGGTATGACTATTGCTATCTGTGATGTTGAGCTCAGAAGTATCAACATGTGAATTTCAGAAAAAATATGGTATCGTCCCTAAAAACATGTGTATGTACTGGCAGTTTGGAAAAAATAGATTGGTCAGCCACATACACATGAAGACATAATGTGAACTATTGTGAACTGGAGAAAATAAGCTAACATTAAAATCATTTGAACAGCCCTGAACTCTCAGATTGTTACTCTCCGCATTGATCATAATTGTAAATAAACTTCCCTTTGTTTGCAGACAAAGCACTAAATGCTCTGACTTCATCTCAGGCTTTGGGCTCACATTTCCCACCTCTCTCCAACATTTTGTGAATAATCTCAGCTGCATTTTAAACAAAGGAAAACAGCTGAAATATTAATTATTGATCAATAAATCATTTGTTGAGGCACCACATATTAAAAAGCTCTCCAACTGTAGATAACCAGATCAGCATTTATCCCCCTTAATTAATTTACGGTAGTCTCCCTTTAGCCCCAAAACACAGACAGCATGATGGATGACACCACATTTAGTATCTGCATCCTCCAATCTCCAACCCCCCACTTCATTTTTTACCTCTCAGCTTCCCCTGTCCCTTAGAGACCCGGGCCCTCCTCGGCCTGGAGGTATGTTGCCCCATCTAAACCCTTCGCCCTCCCCCTTTCCCTCCCTCCTCCACCTCTCGCTGACAAACCCAGCCTCCAGCCGGGAGGGAAAAGCATGTGGAGCAGAGCGGAGAGGCTGCATACCGACACACAGCTCCAACACACATGGACACATCCACAGAGCTCAGAGATACTATTCAGTGATTTCTGATATCACAATGCTCAAACAAACCCGTTGATAATATTCACCAAAACCTCAGATGTGCCACGGTTGAAAGCCGACACTTTGCTTTGGAGATTGGCATCAGCAGGAGCCCTCACCTGGACGTGTTTGTTTAAGCGTTGGACTCACAGTGTGACCATGTTTGAGGCAGAAAGGTACGTCACAGTGTTACAGAAATCTCTATTCATTTGTGTTGATTTTTCCAGAGTGTGACATGCAGTGAATTTCCTGCACGGTGCATTCATATATCATAAAGTAAATATTTCTGCAGTTTCATTTACAGGAGAACTTTTGCCTCTCGAAGTCGTGCGGCTGTGTAAACTTCTACCTGGCTACTCAGTTTCAGACTATAAACTGTCTTGTTTGGACACGTTTGTGCGGCTGCTGCAGGAGGTTACAGGTTAACAAGCAGCTGGAACAGGCGGACAGAAAGGCTCAGTTACTTATTAGTGTGAAGAAGAGTGCGTGTGGGGGTTGAGATGGTGGTCATCATCAAGGTGACTTTGCTTTGGGATGATGGATGCTTGACAAAATAGAAGGGACCCCCTAAAGAGTCCTTCGTCTGCCTGAAGAGGGTTGTAACATTTTTCATTTGTCTTCATTGTTCCTCTTGTTATTGGGAAAAATGATACTCATGAACAGTCTGATGTCAAAGAGGAAATAGTATTGTTTGACTTATTGAATTATTTTTCTTTCAAAACTTCAGTTGATGAAGGTTTAAGATTGTGCATGCTGCAACCTGCTTACTTAATTTTGTATGCTTTTATCTATTTTAATGTCTCTGTTTGACATCCCTATTGCTATACTATGCATAAGAACAACCGAAACAACAACTGGCAGATTTCTAAAGTATTTCTGATTTATGGAAAGCAATGCTCTCAAGGACTACGGGTGGCCAAAGTAAAGAAGAGCACACACTGTGGTGCAAAATTGACATAAATCCACACGTTTCCTTTTTTCTAAGAGTTTACTGCAACCATTTAAGCTGTTGATGAAGCTCAAAGTCAGCCTGTTCAACATAAGGCTGGTTATTTATACTATCAGTATTCTCACTGTTGATCAAAAAAATCAGCTACAAATTCTTGACAAAAGATCTTAAAACAAAAAAAAAAGAATAAAAAGTACATCACATTACATTTATAGATTTCAATTAGAATATTGCATATAAACTATTTGTTAGGATCAGACCAAAAGTGAGAAAAAAACAGGCTTTAAGTTGAGTTGGATAAGTTGGTAAGGTAGGCATTGATTAGTTCAAGTGTTAGTTTGTTAATTTGTTGGTTGTTCAGTCCGCGGGTTGGACAATGAATTGGTTGACATGTTGGTGGACATTGATCAGTATATTGGTCAGTTGATTGGTCATCTGGTTGATTATTTAGTTGGTTTACTGATTGGTTATGAGGACAAATGGGTGGGGAGGTGATTGGATGGTTATTTGTTGGTTATGTACAAAGTTTGTTGATTCTTCAGTTGGTTGCCCAGTTAGATTATTGGTTGGCTGAATAGGCTGTGAGTTTAGTTAGCTGGTTGGTTGTTGTTATGTTGTTGACCAGGTTAGCTGGTTGGTTTGTTGGTCATTTATTAGTTGGTTGGTCAGACGATTGATTGGCCAAACAGCAAGCTGGTCAGCTTGTTGTTTGGATAGTTGGTTGGTTGAATTGTGTTTGATTGGTTATTCGGTTGTTGTTTAGTTTGTTAGTTGAAAAGGTTGACTGGTTGGTTTGTTTGTTATTTATTAGTTGGTTGGTCAGACAGTCAATTGGAAGATAGTATTTTGATCAATTGGTTGTTTGGTTGGATAGTTGGTTGCCCAGTTGAACAAATGGTTTGTTATATTGGCTGATTTGGTTAATTGGTTGGTTGGTTGGTTGTTATTTATTAGCTGGTTGGTCGGACAGATTATTGTCTATATAATATGTTGGTCAGTTGGTTGGTTGATTGGAGTTAAACAAATGGTTTGTTATATTGGCTGGTTTGGTGAATTGGTTGACTGGTTGTTTGTTATCTATTAGCTGGTTGGTCAGAAAGATTCATGGCTATATAATATGTTGGTCAGTTGGTTGGTTGATTGGAGTTGAACAATGTTTTGTACAGTGGGCTGTTTCTTGTTAAGTTGGTTGGTTGGTTTTCTGGATGGGAAGTTGGTTATTTGTTAGCTGATTGGCCCGGCTGTTGATTTGCTGGGTAGATAGTTGGTTGGTGTGTTGGTTAAGTAGTTGCCTGGTTAGTTGATGGTATTGCTTGGCTTGTTGATTGGTTGGTTATTAGGTTGGTTGTTACAGAGTTGTTTGGCTGGTTGATTAGTTTGTTTGTTGGTTAGTTAGTAAGGTGTTGAGTTAGTTTGTCAAAGACTTGGTAGGTTAGTTTCTTGTTTGACTACCTGGTTGGCAAGTTGCTTGGCTTATGGTTGGTTGCACATCAATGGCAGCCAACATGTGAATCTATTTTTTTTATTTGCAAGCTCTTGAAAAGTTTTGCAAGATCGTGTTTGTCGTTTTTTTCTATGAATATTTTTCTCCTGTATTTATTTATTGGACTCTGTAATGTCAAGGAACTTTCTACTACTGGGTTAATGTGAACAAAATAATGGAACAAACACATTCTTGGGGGGGTTGATGGAATTTCACTTGAAATTTACATCAAATATTAAGAGAATAGATCAGTCTTTAACACTAGACAGTTTCCCAGGAAAGGAAACATGGGAGATACCAAATAGTTACAGAAATAAAATGAAAAGTTCTGACTTTTAGAAGATCTCACAGCATTTTGCAAGATTTTGCAAATGATCATAAATATTTTTTCTCCCTTATATCCCCTCCTGAACTCAGCTATATGACATACACATGGAATAATATTTAAGGGGTCAGTGTCTCAACATGCAGGACTTCCCTCCAGCAAACTGTGTTCTGCATTGGCTGGATGTATTTCTTGAAAAATCTTTTCTTTTGTTCTACAAATACTGTAGCTTTTAAATATTTTTTTCACCGCTGAAACTGTACACATCATAACATCTGCAGTTTGTTAAAAGTCTGTTCATGTTTGAATGCCAGGATGCAGTCAAGTTTCCAACCTGCAGCTGAGATGCTAACTCAGTCTGACTGCAGGTTTCACAAAGAAGCTCTGTCCTCATAACACTGCTGTGTGTACTGTACATAAATGTAGGTATAGATGTGGATTTGTGTGGATTTGGTTCCCTCTTGCTGAGATCTGCGTTGAGATAGCACAGAGCGTTTTAGTGGTCAGGTTTATTTTTCTGCTCCCTTGCCTGCAGACACAGACTCATCCCTGTCCCACACTGACACCATTCACCGTTAAAGCAGCCCAGACTCGGCTTTAAATCAGCAAACATTTCATTAAATTACACCTGGGATAAATGAGTCAATATTTAGCTCCATTAGGAATCTCCTCCATGGGTAAATATTTAGGGGATTAGTGAGTGTTGTTTTAGTTTGAATGAGAATGTTTGTGTAAGTTTCAGCTGCAGACTGTAACTTCTGCTAACGGTCAGTCTCCGGCTCCCACAACCAATAAATCAAGTCACTCAGAGTTTCGTTCTCCATTATGAAGTGGAGTGAACGGCCAACGTAGCACGCTTCTACATACATCGAGTATTTTTAGCTTCTTTTAATGCTCAGCCAGTCCATCAATCATGATGTCCAAGCTTGGAATCAATGATAGACCCAGTGATGAACGCTGAAATCCATCCTGTCAGAATAAAAAGCATCCTCTCTCTGCTGTGCTGCCATGGTGTATACACACTGCTGTTGTTCACCACATGAGAGAGATGTGTCTTCAGCGTGGTCGTCCAATCTCCTCTTTGTTTGTTTTTCTCCTCTGTTTGACCCTGATTGATGTGAACTCTGCCTCAACCGGAAAACCAGACCATTGTGTTGATCTTTGTGCAACAAAAGCAGCTCTATGAGGAGGAACAGTGCTCTCTCTGACCCTGCAAATGCTGCATCTTTCTCATTGTGAACTGTATCTTATGTTACTTTGTTGTGTTTTGCAGCTATATGACTGATGGAGGGTTGGGTCTATACACGCGCCGACTGAACCGGCTACCGGACAGCATGGCCGCGGTCAGAGAGACGCTCCATCGGAACGCATCAGCAGGACAGGGAGATGCTGACAGGTAGGCTCAAAACAGCTAAAGAGATTTGTGCCTGTGCAGTCTTTACTCTTGAAAGTGATTTGTTTGTGAATTTGTAAGATTCTACTCAATATAATTTGATGTATCTAATCCATCAACTTGCTTGGTTGGTTTTAGCTGTTGCCAACTGAGAATTTATGCCTAGATAAAAAGCAGAATAAAATTTCATTTGTGAATTATTTGTTATCTGTGATACAAACAGACAGATTTCACTGCTGATCTGACATTATTGTAATGATTAACCACCATGTGCCCAACAGTGAGAATGAACATCATGATCCTTTCTGCCTCCGTTTTTCCACACTCATAAAAAACAGGAAAATGGCATCCACGCTACTTTTCCCTCTGGATTGCTGCTTTGTTATTTTACACTGTTGTACCTGTTCTTAGCACTTTCAGGATATTGCACAAGATGTGCTAACTGGCTTCGTTTCAGCTGAAGTGGGTGTCTGATAAAAGTTTTTATTTTACCATTTGCCATTAAAATTCTTCCAGCCTTGTCATCTGGTACTGTTTAAATGGAAAGATAAATGCCCTCCAACCTTTAAATCCTGACTAAATGATATTTTTCATTATTTGTCATTTGACAAAATAAGATATTTTACAAGAGGCAGTGTCCAGAATTGTATTCTTTCTGGCAACCTTTCTTAGCTTATAAGGGCAAAATTGATGCAAAGGATATTATGAATTAGAGTTGATTGACCCCTTTTTTAATTTATTTTTCATATTTTATTTTTTAACATTTAGCTATTTATTTATTTAAATTTATCTTGTCGCAGTGAATTTTAACTTCTTCCTTTACTAGGGTACAATTGGAAAGGGGCATGTTGGGGGGCATTTCATTGTTAAAAAATGAGACATCATTGGTGTTTATGTCTGTTTTTGTATAATTGTAAAAAAAAAAAAAAAAAAAGAAAAAAAAGATAAAAGACTTTGTCCAAAAAAATATTTGTTTACTCATACTGTTGCTCCTGGAAGAAGTTTAGCATTGCAGCTTTTCATGTAAAATTAAACTATATCACAAAGTTCTTAGCAGTGTGCAGAAATAGCCATTGATGTACATTACTTTCTGTTGCTTAATATCTTGATAAAAAAAATAGATTAATCACTTTATCACACAAAGTTGTGTTGTTGTGTTGCACAGTATTTGCTTTGTCTTGTGTCAGAGCCGTGATGTGTTGTAAATGAGCTTTGTGCAATAGCCACACTGCCGACAAACCTGCTGATCCTTAATGTCTGGGACTTGTAGGTGTTATCAGGATGAATTGGTCTCAGCATGTAGTAAAGTGAGACTGAATGTCAGTGAAGGAATTTGCAGAGTGTCTAGTGTCAGTGCGTGATTCACTGCGATGCTGTGGGGTCTTTGTCCTGTCACGGAGATGGAGTGGGATTTGGTTCCTGGCTAATTGACAAATGGAAATGGATGAAGGCTAAAGATGACCCCCCTGTAAGAGAGGCAACGGGGGTGTTAGGGGGTAGAAAACCAGAGGAGGAGGGACCAAATGGGGGAGGGAATAAGATGGAGGTGAAGATAGACTGTAGCACTGATGGAGTTGGTCTGAAGGATAAACAGAATAAAACAAAGAACTGGCTCCAAAACCATTTGGTTCCATTTATTTATATTCACCTTTCATTTCAGTAATTAATTATTAACTTACCTAACCTACCTTTTTGTACCTGGCAAGTATGCCATGGCAGGCTCATTCAGAAAGCACTTGGGGTGTGAGAAAAAATCAATTCACATAAGTATCGAGATTTTTTTGTTTGATGAGTTTTTTAATAAATTTTTTTGTTCAAAAATCTATATTTTTTCCAAATTTAAATGCTTCAATTTAGTCTGTGTTAATAAGCCACTTTTAAATGCAACCCAGGCTTTTGAAGAGAGAGTATAAACAGCTTGTTAAAACATATTGCTGAATAAATCCTAAAAACGGACTCACATGTGATGTGTATTTTCCTGATATAGTCTGTAGGCATCATCATTGTTCATCTTAAAAAAGCCAACTAAAGATTGCAAAAATCTGCAATGTGGTAGAATCGCAATTTAAATTGAATTGGCACCTAAAATATCGTAAAAAATGGAATCAGGAGAAAAGCATATCGTCCCAGCCCTAGAAAGCACCATTCACAATGAGCTTTAACCCTTTCATGCATGGTGTCCACCAAAGTAGACAGATATTTGTAATAAATGTTAAAGCATTTAGGTGCAGTACCATGTCCAGCCACCAGGTGATAAATTCCCAAACCCTTGTCTTAAGTTTCATAAAAGTATAATCTTTGCACATTTTTACCATATCGAGATAATTCATCATAAAACCAAAATAGCAGACGAAGAGCAAATTAGGTGTTATGCCTGTCTTCAGATTTCACATTTTTTTAAATTAAATAAAATTTTGGTGTAACTCAAAAGTGAATAGTTTGATTAAACAGCAACAATGCATGCTCTTCGGATTTTACTTTTTCTTTTATTTACTCCTAATAAATGTTTATCAAAGACATGTGTTAGTGAAACTTTATAGAGTCCCACTAAATTACTATGAGTACCTCTATTGTAGATAACTCCCTCAAAATGTAACACTGAAAAATGAACATGACTTTTAACTTGTTGGAAAGTAAAAACAAACATTTAAAAAAGTTTGACAGGGTTAAATACTTTATGAAACAAAATGTGATGAAATATTATGAAATGTATTAAGCTGAACAGCCATTGATTTCACCATCATTAGATTCTTTAAAGCAAACATTACCTCTGCTTATGCTGAAGGCATAGTAAGATTATTTTATTTCCTTATTTATTTTACCTTTATTCTACCTGGAGGTCCCATTTTGACTTTAAAAAAAAACCTCTTTTAAACATAGACCTAGCCAGTGTGGCAGCCAATGCAAAATCACAAACACATAAAAGATTTAAACAATACTTTTCATAAGAAATTGGGACAGTTCAGTAACTGTCTTTTGCTACGTGTGGGATTTCAGAGTCAAAGAATCATATTATTATACTACCTTGGCGAGGTTTGTGCTTTCTTAGTTTGCTCCTGTGCTGGCTCTAAATTGGCCCTACTAACTGTGAATCTTGTATGTGTTGCACTATAATCTACGGATGTGCACCAGCCAAGATATCATGCCTCAATGTGTTGATTTCAGCTTGTATCTTTCTTCTTCAACTCTTAAAAGTTGCCAACATTCATATTTTTAGAAATGCTTTTTCATACCATGTGGTTAATAGCCTTAGAGTACATGCACAGCACATGAATTTGGAAATACCTTCTTTATTGTTGCATCGACACAGCTCTAAAATCAAGGCCATCTTTGCACTCCTGTATTGTTTCAGGGTAAATCCAGTCTCTAACTGATATGTAACACAGACGGACATTTTGATGTGTCTTGCAGGACTCTCCAGCACTTTAAGCAGCCTTTTTCCATAAACCCTCAGGTGTGCCTAATTTCCTGTCTTCCAGACTTTTGACCTTTGCCCTCTCTCTGCCTCTTACCCCTCAAATGCAAACACACATTCAGCTCTCCGCATTAAACTCTTGGAGCCCTTAGGTGGGGCTGTCCCCATCCTCACCTCCTTTCCCTCCCTCTCCAGGACTCAGCCTGTCCTCTCACCTTTCATTTTCCTCCTGCTTGTTTCGATTAGAGACTGCAGCGCAAGAAGAAGAAAGTGAGAAAGCAATTAAATGATAAAAGTTTGGGGATTTCTCCTTTTTCCACTGTCTTTGATTTCTGGACTTTTAACTTTCTCTGTGAGGTTTAATTGACTGAGCGGGGAGATGTTACGATCCTCCAGGAGCTTAACTTTCATGATCTCTTTCATGAGCTTTCATACGATTTAAAGGAAGGGCAAGGATGGAAATTAAGAAGGGATGAGCTGACTCCCTCTCTCATCCCTCCCACACCTCCACGCCCCTGAAGGAATGTCTGAAAAATGTGCTCACCCTTTTAGTTTGGGATTAATTAGGAGAGGTGGAAGCGGTAGATAAATGCATTAGCATAACAAACGGAGGGCCGTGGAGCTGGAGGGTTGAGTTTTGTTAAAAATGAGGCAAATTTAATTCATGACAGGAGGGTTAATGGTGCAGTTTGGGCAAGTGAAGGGGGTTAACACCACACTCTGCACATTGTGTTATGTTTTTGTGAGGGGCAAAGGCTCCTTTACTGTTAATATCGAGAAGAGTCTTATGCCCCCTATGCTCTGGATTCATATATCGTACTTTCTCACTTATAAAATGCACTTTTTTGATTTTAAACAAGCCCCAATTTTTCAGGAGTGTATTATACATGAATACAAGCAAAATATTTGCTATATTTCTTCTTGCCAACATCGCAATTGCAACACATCTGATACAAAAAGCCAAATTATTCCCTCTCTCTGTGAAAACGCAGGCAAAAACAGAGTGCTGTCATGTTGCGAGTAAGAAGACGCAAAATTGCTGCACTGAAATTGTTTTTTTATTTAACTTTATTGATTAAAACCTTGAATAAAGATTATTTTTTTAGAGAGAGTAAGGTTTGGGTAAAATTTGGGTGCGTGTTATATTTAAGTACAGTGTTTTGCAGGAAAAATCATGGAAATATGGTGTGTGTTAATTGAGTGCATGTTGTAATCGAGAAATTATTGTAATCTAGATTTAACTTGTTTCAAGGTATCCTACATATATGATTAAGTGTTCAGTACCACAAGATATAATGAGGGTAGTGTAAATTCAAATAGCTAACAGATCAAGTCAGGGCAGCAAAACAAGCTGAAGTAGAAGACTTGCAAAAATGTTCTTGTGAAGATCGGTCGGGTTTGAGCCCTGACGAAGGTACACATGCTGTGTTTTGTTCACCTACTTACAAACCCTGTGGTTTAGTTTTGTATTTATTTCTTATGAAAATTCCATTAAGTGCGAATCTTAGTCCAAAAATAGTGCAGAAAAAATGAGTCTTAAAAAGCGCACAGGATCGTTTCGAGTTGCAGAGGAGTTTATCTGATGACTTTAGGCAGAGACAGGCTAACCGTCCCCATTGACTCCCAGTGTTTGAGCTAAGCTAATTAGCTTTGGGCAAACTCTGCCTGTCTCCTCCTTGTTACTGATTAAGGCAAGACACGAAAACAAATGAAATGTTGGCATATCCCTGTAATAGAAAGTGATATGTTTTGGATCCTTGCTGAAAAAATATTGGAACAAAGGGACTATAAGTCATTTTCTCACCATCAAATGTTCTTGAAGTAGCTCATAGAACCATTTTTACTTCCAACCCATCATTTAAAATCTTCTCCACAAGGCCATCAAGCCCCCCTTGGATCTATTTCCTAGTGTCCATTTCAACATTAAGGACATGTTGGAGAGTACATTTTCAGGGAAATGTTGTTTTTAGACATTTTCTGTTGTCTGAGGCAGACTTGAGCCTCAACCCTTGAAGTCCAGAGCTCAGATGTGTGATCCATCTGTTTGCTCATTGGGTGTGTGACCCATCTATAAAAACAGCCCCATAGTTTAAAAGCCTTTCTTTATGTCCCGTGTGTTTGTGATGAATCCCAGCTTTGAAATCCACCGTGGAAGTGGGGGGTTGGGTTAAAGGTGTTGGGTGTCACAGTGGCATTGGGGCAAAAACCTTGTGACCCTTGGATGGAGAGGTCACAGGCTTCAAAGGGTAGAGGTGCACAGTTAGGAGTGTTTTGGAAACTGTTGAGCCTTCGCAGTAAAAGCCCTCCAGATTAGACCAGAGCTGCACTAATGAGGAGAATAAGGGATGTTACTATGAAAACCCAGCTCCATGAAGCATGCTCGTATGATGATATTAAAACAAACAAAGGTCATACCGCTTTATCAGGTGATTTGGTGACAGATGAAACTGCAGAAACCAGTTAGACCAACTGTCAGATGCATGCAAACAGTGTGGTATAGGGTGGTACTGAGTCACAGACAGCATGACACGCGAGTAAACAAACAGAGACAATAGAGCCCAGAAACCCTGAGCGAGCGTGTATGCGTGTGTTGGCATGTTATCCCTGTCGTTTATCTCTGCAGCAGGAGGAAGAGGAAACAATCTATAACCGTCTTTCTTCTGATTTGAATCCTCTTTGTTTAAGCAGACAAAGGAAAGGTCTCTGTGGTGTGAAACCGCTGCAGCAGCGAGTGTCAGAGCGACCCCCTTCCTCTCTTCCGTCTTGCTGAGGCGTTGAAGGTGTAATTTGTCTTTTTCCAAATAAGACCGTGACAGAAAGACCTGAGCACCACATGATCTGTTCAGACTGAGACTTGACGATAGATACATTCACATTAAAAAGTACATAAATCTGTTAGATAAGGAGACAGAGTGAAAAATGATCCCGCTAATGACTCACACTTTTGTGCAAGAACATACTCCCTCTTGTTTCTTTAGTTTGAGTGAACTCATACGTCACTTTTTCATTGGAACCCAAGAGATAATTTGACTGTACTACCTAGCTGGATAATTCTTCACTGTGAGCTTAGAGTCTTCTTTTTGATTAACATGAAAAAGTTAAAGCACACCAAGGCATGCAAACAAACAATAAAAAGGCATGAAACACTGCATTTGAAATGTTAAGAATCTTTAAGATACACATGCAGATATTCGTCAGTCTAGATCAGGGGTGGGCAGCTGGCCATCCGGGGGCAGACCAATCATTTCAAAGAAACCAAAAAATTGGAAATATGAAGAAAACACAAGAACAACTGCTAAACATGAATTATTATGAGTAACCAGTACTACATTATACACAAATTAGAATAGATGATAAAATGCTCCTATGTTTATGTTTACTATATATTCAGACACAACAGTTCATGTTTCATATTTTTTCCTTTCAGTTGTTAAAAAAACATTCTTTTATAGCATTGAAAGGAAATTGGTTTTGGTTCTGTTCCATGCCCATTAAACCATGAATTTCAGTTGTGTTTGAGTTAAAATATACTAATGTTGGCATAATCCTGTTTTGAAGTTTTGTACTGGCTATCTTTTGTTTATTTTCTATTTAATTTTCCTCACTGAGAGTGCCTGACAAAATGTAACAGTGTGGCCTTCAGGCACTAAAAAAAAAAAAAGGCCTTTTTGGTAATCAAAGTTGCCTACTCCTGTTCTTGATACTACTGGATCACTGCTCGCGAACATATTTGGAAGCTTAACAGTTAAATAATCCATAGAAACTTATCGAAAGGGGTCATATCACAGAATATTTGGGCATGCCTGTCTTAGAAGGCAGGCAGGGACAAGAGCAGTTGGCCAGTCGAACTTTAACCATTCTTTACCCTAACTCGCCTAACTGTGTTGCATGTTTCAACTATTTATACTTATCCCAGAGACCCCCCACCCGTTTAGAGAGACGAAGTCACTCATTGTGAGATGTACTTTTTAACAGGTTATTTCATAGACATTTTTGGTATATTGGTAAAAGGTTTCTGAAACTCAATCTCATATAATTTGTATGTCTTTGCAATGTAAAATGTCTTGAAGTTGTTCAAAATGTCAGTCAGTGTTTTCCAAAAACAGAAAACACTACTTTATTAGTATAAATCAATGAAAAAGAACAAACAATTGTCCCTCAAACTCAAACAAAGCTTTTTATATTTATCATATCACTGAACTGGCTACCAGACAGCCTCATATTACTGACCTCTTTAACAAATAATACTAGTTAGGATAAACAGCATGGCACGCCTGTTCCACTCACAAAATCTCTTTCAATCACCAAACCCTGTTTAGATAGCTGTCACTCACTCTAAAAACACCATTGTCTCTCTAATTTGTCTCTTAATACCCTCTGTAAGTACTTTGAATTACCCCTCTGTTTTACAGGTACTTTAGCATTAATCTTAAATCAACATGTCCTGCCTTGTCTGTGTGGTCTGGGCTTTCAAACCCCTTTTAACCCTGGTCTGTCAGTCAATTTTTAGACTTGTGTTAACACTGAATATAAAATCCTTCCTCTCCATTTGAGTCAGCATCTCCAGCCTTGAAAACAGAACAGGGTGATCCTTATCCAACAAAGACATGTGATGTCACATGTAAAGTTAATACATTGTGCAACAAAATGCAAGGCTTACATTCCTGGTTCATTACTTTTAAGGTTGAGTTGTGTAATTCTTCTGTCTGCACACTCGTAAATTGTGTTCTCCTCTTAAAGAGCTTGTGAAATCTTTTGGCTCCTTAATTTCAGTGACACCAAACTGGGTTTCATTTGATCTTCTTGTTAAATTCAACATTAAGTTGTCTATGCTTCAAGGACCAGTAAGAGAGGAGTGGAGCCTGAGTTCACCTGAATCGTAAGGTCTGTCAAGAAAAGACAAGAGCTGTTATTCCAATTAGCTTTAGTTGCATATCTTTGCATATTTTTTATTTGGTATTATGGGGGATCTCCCTGCCTTTCCACATGACGACAGTAGAAGCCCTAAGCAGGAACAGCACCTGCTCATTCCCTCCATGCAGCCCACAAGGATAGCATGGGACAGGGAAAGAATTACCAAGACATTGATTAAGTTAAAGGAGGAGGTGGGGTTGAGGAGGGTTGCAAAGCAGCTTGTAGCAGAAGCAGCAAAGAGTAGGCAGGCTTGAACAGCCTAAATAAGGCGGTCTCAGTGCATTTAGTCAGTGGCAGCTTAGAGACAATCAGTTGGCTGTCAGCGTTGGCTGGATAGCTTTCAATCAGCTGTTGTACAATGGAATACTGGCTTGTTGGTACTATATATTTTGTTCTCAGCCAGGAGTAACTTTATGATCCATCAGTTTGCAAATACTTAAAAAAAATCTGCATCCCGGCTGCGATCACCTACTAAATCTGTTCAATTCTTTCTTGTACTAGGACCAACATATCCTGCTAATGGCATGAAAATCTGTTCATAACTGATTGAGTTATTAGCAAAAAAGCCTTGATCCACTTTTCCTTGTGCCTTGACCAACATTACCTGAAAATGTCATCAAATTTGACTCATTGTTTTTCGAGTTACTGTCTTTACAAACAAACTAACTGACTAACGGCAGCAAAAACTAAGCTCCACCCACTCTAGACATCACGCTGCTTACAAATACGAAGTCTGTACCAGGGGGTCAGATAGATAACTTTATTTGTCCCAGTGGAAAATTTGTTTTGATAGTCTGTCGAACGAGAGGTTAAAGGACATTTATGACACTCGCCTTCAATTCTACCAAGCTCGTCTGCATAGCATCATGTCTGCGTAGGGGCAGCTTTGCGTCAAATGGCAGTGCTTGTCCTCTCACACTGGAAGTATTTGTAAAGAATTGCAAAGCAGAGTGCAGCCTTCATTAGCTCGGAAAATAAGATCACAAGAGAACCACAAATTCAGAGGTTACTGTGGGATCACAAGATGATAGGACTAGAAACATGTGAACATGTTATATTGCCTGCCTGGTGTTAATTTGCTGTCTGCATTGATATTATTAACTTTATATCTTCTGTATTTTTAAAGTCTGGAAACTCTGAGTGTTTTCTTTCCTGTTTTTGATCCATGTGCTTGGCTGGAATTAATGCAGGGTTGAAGCAGCACAACTGATTATAAACTCAGCACATATTTCCAGCGAACCAGCACAGAGGTGGGCTGCAGGCAAGCACTGGAGACAGATCAAGGTTCAGGTTGTGGAAAACAGATTGAAGAGGCTGAGGGTGATTTGCTGTGAAATGAGAAGGGCTCACAGAAGACTCCCCAGGTAGATAATGTGGGTTTGGATAGTTGTGGCAGAGGTTATATTGTCTCCGCTAAAGTTTAGCTTTCGTGTCTTCTCTCTGCTGTATTTTAATCCTACCTGCAGCAGAGCATACAGGTCACTAAGGGCATATTCTACTTCTCGTAGACACACACTCATGAGTTACAGACGTGTACTGTAACACACTCTGGCCCTAAAGCCTCAGTGTGTTGTCTCTCCTGTCTGGACTTGAGCAAACTCCCTGAAGGCAGAGGAAGAGAGACTTTCTTCCTTCATCAACTCTTTCCCTCACCACTGACAACACCTGGCACTAAACCTGTCTCACTGTCTCCCTGTCTGTCTGTTTCTGTCTGTCAGACTGTAACTCCACCTGCTCCCTGGTTGAGCCGAGCGAATGTTGTGGTTTGCCCCAGGGCCTTTACTGTAATAATAATCAGTGGATCTGTTTCTCCTCCCCTCCCTCTGCTCCTGTTCTTTCATGAAGCAGCGGTCTTGTTCCCCAAAGAGCCAGCAGACAATTTGTATGATAATCAGGAACAGAGAGGAACACAGCTTCATCTGCACTTTTAGATCAGTATTTAGTTCACTGGCAGTCCTGCTCTAAGGCAGCAACATCTACTTGGTATTGAAAGTTGCTACAAGACAAAATGTGAGGACTGAAGTTGATTTTGAAGCTTTTTCACTCTACATAAAGTAAAGACTCATTCCACCAACTCCTCATTGAGACACATGAGGCCCGAGTCTCACAGCACAGACTTCAGAGGGAGATTTTGGTGTCAGAGATAAGGGCAGCAGCAGCCATTGCCCTCATCATGGCAGCAACTCTGAACAGTCACACCTTTTAGAGTAATTAATTTGCCTTAAATTGGTTTTATATTTTCAATTTCAATAACTGCAGAACTTATTTTTTAGTCACTGTTTAGAAAGCCTACCATTCCACATACTAAGTAGACCTGATCCTCCTCTATTCTCGCTCTCTCTGAAATTCTCTGTTAGAGCTGCCCTCCCTAATTAAGGCCCAGTCTGTTCTACTTAGGTCCGCCAAACAGGTTATGTTTTTGATGGCATGTTTATTTGTTTGTTTGTTAGTGAGACTACAAAAAGCTACTGGACAGATTTTGATGACATTTTCAGGAGATATTAGTAATGACACAACTTAGAAATAATTAGATTCTGGTGGTGATCCAGATAACCGCCATTAGTGATCAGTCGTTTTCGCTCTACAACTGTCTAACTAATAATGATATCAACATGGTTCTGAATACTAGGTGTGGGTTTTCTGGGTCAAGGAATTATATTATGATGGTAACTATTGCTTGTTGATGTAACAAAAATATGTGAGCTACCTTGGCAGAGGTTTGAACTCCCTGAGTGCTTTCTAGTGAGGTGCATGTTATTAATGGCTCTACACTGTGTTCTGAACTGTGTTAGACACCAGATCCAATGGGCTTTAGCTTCTTACCTAAAAGTGTAAGGTGCTCTTGGGACTAATAACAGGAGAAAAGAGGGAGAGAGAAGTCCAGATGCTGCAGATTTTGTTTGCTTGAGGGAAAAAAGTATAATATGACTTCTTAAGAAATGACTTGGATTGATTTGAAAATCAGCAGAAAATCAGACCTGTTAAGAACAAAATACCAGAGCATTAAAAAAGTTCCAGAGTCAGTGTATAACCAAACAGCAGAGACTCAGTATGCAATGGTATTTACCCTTTGCCCTGCAGTTTTGGGCACCAGAGAGCTTCTGTTGGATCACCAACACCTGTGCCCCCAGGCAAATGATAAAAAAAAAAAATGTATATATGGCACATGCAGCAAGTCCGGGTCCATTTGTAATAAAATCTAATCAGAAAATAATGTTCACCTATTAAAAAGAGGATATTTAGTGTAAGTGACATGAAAATAATGCTTTTTTGATTTAGTAAACTTTACTGTGTGTATCAGCCCTACGCTGACTCGGCGGGGAATGTGTTAGTGTGTTGGTTTAGGATACACAACACAGTCACACCTGTCTGTTGTCTAATCTTCTGCACCCACGCATGAACTCATTTATTCTCACAACACATTCATGCAACTGAACAGAAATCCAGATTCTCCCTCAGCCTTTGACTCCACTGGAATACTAAACACTATAAATGCCTCCAGCTTTGTTCAGGCTGAAAGCCGCTCCTGCTGTGTCCCGGTGGAAAGTGTGCTTGTGTGTGTGTGTGTGTGTCTTTGTTTATAATGAAGCAAACCCAGGGAGGCGTTTTGGAGCACTCTGCAGCAGTCTGTGGCAGTCTGACCCACAATCTGTGGCTGCATGATTCAAGTTGTAAGGTCAAAGATGTTCTTAAGTTAATGATGCTCCCACACACACCCACACAGAGCAGCTGCTGCTCCAAACTCCTCCACATATTCAGAACGAAAAACAAAACCACAGTTTAGCTTCTTTCAGCTTATTTTGTCTGAAAAGGGAAATGTATGGATTTCTGCATGGAGTTGAAGTTTTGCATGTGTGTGTTTGGGGGTATATATATATATTATTTTATGGACATTTGAAAGAGCATTTTATAAAGAAAAGTAAAATCTATAAAAAGCGAGACGACAGCAGGAAGTGACTGCACATACAAGGATTAGCATAGATGCTAACAGATTCTGTAGCAGTTTTATCAGATCCTGACCACATTTTTAAGGAAGTGGCTCAGCTTCTGTAGCACAGCAGCTCCCACCTATGACTTCATCTGCTTGACCCGCAATAAGTGTTGATTGATGGAACGATCAGGGAGACAGAAGACAAGAATTAGCAGTAGTAGCCAGACAGTAGCCATATTTTATTTATTATTATTTAATCATATTTATTTATATTGTTGTTTATAGCGATCTTTTCTGTATATCTTTTTATCTACTCTTGAAACTGCTATTGGAATCCTAATTTCCCTGAGGGAGTTTCCCAAAGGGGTAAATAAAGTTCTTTCTAGTGTAATCTAATCTAATCTAATCTTCCGACAAATTTATGTACTGCACAAAAGCAGATCTTGGTACATGTGTTTGTTTAACTTTAAGTCAGCAATATCTATAATTCTTTAATTTAGTCCACATTCAATTAACAAGCTCTAATAGTACCTTACTACAAGGAATTTCAATTAAAAAATAAGGAATTGACTTGCTTGTAATGACGACAAAATATCTTCCAATTAAATAAGCGAAATTTCACTAGGTCTTACATTGAGGTTTAATAACTTATCTGGACAGAACATTTCATTTAAAGACACATTTTAAGTTAAAATTGTCTTGTCTCACTGGTAGATAACTGTATTTATTGCCTTATTTTCAGTTTTTTTTACCATAAATCAAGATGTTAATCCAGACATGTCGGGAAATTGTGTCTTATAATAGGTCTAGTAAGATTTTATGACCTAAAATTGGACAGCAACTTTCACCTTTATCTTAGATTTTGCAGTGTGTCGTAGCCTTGTAGATGGTATCAGACTATCACCTCCCCTGTGGTCTTCAAACAGACACACCTGCCTCCCCCAACAAGAAACACACACACACACACACACACTCACACCCAGACTGAGGTGGGAGGGGCTCTGCAGGTAACCGAGGGGTTTTCTCCCACACATTCTCGCTCTCTCAGTCAAACACTGAAGCTCTCCCCTGATCTTTGTACTCGCTCTCGGTCATTTTATTTGCCTAAGCCTGTTGACGTGTTCCTGTTTTTGTCCGGTTTGTTTGCTTTATTGTTCAGCTGAAAGCCCTGAGATGTATTTATGATCCACACAAAAAGAGGAGAGCTTGATATGTGACAAAGCTTGGACTGAAAACAAGGACATTTTTGATCACTAAAGCCAGCAGCAGTGACCACAGATCCAGCTGTTTTTGGAGCTCAGAGGTCAGAGCTTCAGAGGTCTCATTTCTTTGGTCCGGTCTGGAATCTGATCTGGATCCAGCAGGAGGAAAGAGTAGATGGAGGGAGTAAACCAAAGGAGCAGAGCATGCTGGACTTCATTTCATCCACAGTGAATGGTTTGTGGAGCGCTTAGTACTGGGTAAGTTTTAATCCTCTCTGACTGGTATTTTCCAGCAGGGAGTCAAAGAGTCAGCAGGTTCGTGCAGGTTGCAGCTTTTGAGTTAGTGGATAAAGTCGGGTATCCACATTTCAGTATGTGAGCTGAAGAAAAGAGCTCCAGGACAGAGGTCTGCGTGCAAGACGTTTCATGTCGTGGACTCTTGAAGTAAAAGACTGCACACCTTAAACGTGGCGAGATTTTTTTTCCAAGCTCCAAAACCTCAGCTTTTATCGGTTCTTGATCTGAAAGTCCCTGTTAAACTTGAATATGTCCTTTGTATGACTTTAAAGTTGGCATTCTACTACTAGCTAATGTTCAACTTTAAACATTTTCTCAAACTTCAAGGAATTTAGCCTTTGAAATGTAATCATTTCAACAAAATTCAACAAAAATAAAAAAATCTTGCCTAAACTTTAGCAAATGATGCAGGATTCCATGTGAAGGCTAATGCCTGCCTTGGTCCTTGTTTGGGTTCGGATTTCCTTCATACCCTCCAAAGACCAAACTCTGGTCCACTAAAGCAGGGTATACACACATAAGGATTTTCTGAATCCGATGAGATGTGTTACCTGTTAGAGACCCCACACATGAAGATAAAAAATCAGGCATTGAACAGTTTTTATCTTCCTGTGTGTGGTGCTTCAATAACTTCAACACAGCTCACCATTCTGTCCCACAACTGATCGAGAATCTCGTCCTCCAAGCAAATGTGATCTTACAAAAATGAAGAAGAAACAACCTAAGACACTTGGGACAATTTTTGACAGAAAAATCCCAAACTAAAAAAAAGAAAAGACTGTGGAAAAAGTCCTGGAGACAGGGTCCAAACTTTATGTTTCTGGTCGACCATGCTTGTTTTTATCTATGCCTGTTTCCTTGTTCCTCAGTCAGCTCACTTCTTGATTGGCTACATCAGTTCACACCACAGTTCACACAGTCATCACTTGGGAGTCATCTGCTTTCCCCAAGCATGAAGAAATTTGGTTGTAAATATTGAACAAGTTTAACATCAATTGTCAGGCTTGAACTGTTTAGGATCTGATATTACACACTTCAGACCACAGGATAATCTTAGAAGACATAATCTGCCATCCTTGGTTGGGAAGGGGGAAAGTCAGGATAAACGTAGCCTGATAGTTTTTATGTGTGTACCCTGCTTTAGACCCCTGTTTTTTTTCCAGACCAGAGTTCAGATCTTTGGTCTGCACCGGGTTTGTATGAGCCTTCACACCACCCCAAACAAACTAAACTTTCCAAAAAGTCAAACCAGAGTTTGTGAAGGCTCTCTAACTGAGGAGAGTCCAAGGTTCATGGTTTTGTTGTTAGTATCTAAAGGTCGATTTGTTGTGCAGGGAGAGTTTCATTAATAGTAAATGGACCTTAGCTTGTGTTTTTCTAGTCTTTCTGACTAAATGTCGAGCGTCTTGCCCAAGGACACGTCAACAAGTAACAGCTGGAGCAGCTTCAGACCTTGAACCTTTCAACTGATGATGCATAGTGATCTATGAGACTGAACCACCAACAACTTTGGTGTTTCAGCACTTAAACAGAAAACAGAATCACAGCAAAACAACCAGAGACACATTCAGACAAAAGCTTAAGTGTAACTGAAAAGTGAAAAATCTCCTTTTATAGTTTCGTGCTTGTTTGTCAAACATTACCACATTGGCTCCAAATCTGTCTCTGCAGCATTTTGTACTCCCTGTGGGGATGTGAGCTGGCTTTGGACAATCATGAGACCGGTTAATTTTTCCTCTCTGATGATGTGCTGTTGTGTTAACCATTACATCAGTTTGTGAAAAGGGGAGCTCAAAACCAATGAAAGCATTTTGAAGACATTTTCAGGGAATGTTGGCCATGGCACAAGAAAGAAGTGATTTGATTTTGGTGGTGATTCAAACATGGCTGTAGATCCAGGAACATTTTTAAGGATTTGTTAACAATTTGAGACGGGGAAGTTTTCCACATTTTGACTATAACCTGCCTGACAATGTTGGAAATGTCTTGATGGAGGTTTGTGCTCTCTGAGAGCTGCAAGATAGATGGAAAAAATGACAGAAAAATATTTTATTTATCCCCTGAGGGAAAGCCAGGATTATTTTGGGTCATTCTAGTTAATTAATGTGTTTTCTTCACTGGAGGTAATGATGATCTTGATGATTTTGCTCGAACCTTTTACAATCAAAGTATATTTTGTGCAGAAAGTTAAAATTTCAGTTCACTTTACTTTATTGTCCTGATACATTAAGAAAAAAAGAAACAGGATACGCTCCATTCAGCTTTCTTTTCTTACCAAGGAAACATTTTACTTGAATCTATTTTCAGGTAAGCAGAAATAGTCAGGGAAGATCTTGTTGCAGCAGACGGTCAGAACTAAAAGAAAACCATTAAAGGTTCATTAGAGTGTAGGGATGGGTAATGTATAAATTAAAACTATTAACTTGGTTGTTGTTTTTTTTGCAAAAGATTTTAATACTAAAAATCCAGATTTTTTTCTCTAGACTTACACATGCTAAATGTAAGTTGTTTCAGTGCTCGAAAATACAAATACTCTAAATTTACAGTCTTCATGATGGTAGGCCTCGTCAGGTTTTACACAATCACATATTCAGGCTTGTGTTTTTTTTTTTTTTTTATGATGAACATTTTATTGACATTTTGTGACATCCAGTACAAATATTTTGTCAATTATTTAGCAGTTTTATACCATATAAAAGAAAGAAATTATATACCAAAAACTAGTAAAGAAAGAGAAAATTAAAAAATAAAAAATATATAAAAATAATAATAATAAATAAATAAATTAGTAAATGAGACTTAACTAAACACAAAAGAAAATGAACAAAACAATAAGTTATTTAACACAGGTTAAAATCAAAGCTTGACAACAGTAGACACATCAGTATGACATAGTACAGGTAAACAGATTTCTTATCTATATAGGTCCTTGGGAGAGGGGTTACCAAAGAATCTGTTGCTGATACAGTTTGGAAAGCTTTACAGAACTCCCACACCTCATTTTGCATCATTAATACTGCAAAGGTATCGTTTCCACTTCAGATTGTAGAATTCTATTCTGTTTATAAGTCTAAATGATAAACCCTCCAGAGCTGCTAGTCTACCTAAGTGATTGTGCCAGAGGTTAACCGGTGGGGCAGAGGGAGCCTTCCATCCCAGCACAATTAGCTTACGCCCTAACATTATTGCTGTTTGTACCCACTCTGCCTCAGGGGGAGGAAGTTCCCCAAGGAGCATTGGGTCCCCGAGGATAAACAATCCTGGACAAAAGGGAATGTTGTGCTTAATAATATGTATTAAATTTCTGTGGATGTCAGACCAAAAGTCCTGTATCCTGGGACAACTCCATAACATATGAATTAATGTGCCTTGCTCATTATTGCATCTCCAGCACTCTGGGGTTTGTACTAATTTCACTCTATAAAGTCTTGACGGGGTCCAATACACCCTGTTCAAAATCTTAAACTGAACAAGTCTGGTTTTAAGCTCCCGGGACATCTTTTTAGTGTTACATAGAATCTTGTTCCATTCTTCCTCTGTATATTTTACATTGAGGTCTGTCTCCCAGGATGATCTTAATGTTGATCTGCCTTTATCTAATGATTTCATAAGCATTGCATAATAGAGAGAGGCCTCGTGTCCTTTGCCAAAAGGCTTGTGTTTGTTTTTAAATGAGATTAAATACTGATCAGGGAGTTTCATGTTCATATTCTGTGAAAACAACTCAAAGCGTAGACAAATCTGCCTATGTTCGGACTACATGATCAGCATTTTATGAAAACATAATCAACATTCAATTTAATATTGGGGGAATTTTATCAGTTCCAAGGTATATTTTGATGACATAAAAAACAAAACTCCATTCTATTGTATTTTTCTGTCCCTTGGAGGTTTTTTCGTTGAGGGAGAAAAAAAACAATCAAAATCATAAATCGAGTTTTGGGGAAAATATTCAGGGATTTTATTTTAAGGCCATATTTCCCAGCCCAGGTGTGAGCTTTTTAATGTAGTTAGTAACTTTCTTTCCCTGCACCTGTTCATAATTTGCCTAGATTTTCACACATTACTTTTCTCTTTTTGTCTAAAACATCTGTTGGAAAAATGTGCAAAACGCTGGAAAGAATTGTCTCAATATTAAAAGTGGGAGCATCTGAAGATGTTTTATTTCCTCAAAGGGGATTATCCCTCACCTGGAGACACTTTCAGACAGCTTTGAAACCAGATGAGCATTGATGGACAGCTCCATGTTGAAGCTGCACTTGATTGTCCTGTCTTACTTTCTCCATTTTACGATGATCCTATGAACCAGACGACAGGTGCAGAGGAGGGAGCTGCACACTTGTGTTTGACTTTAGCATTAAGGTGATAATAGGTTAGTTTGTGTAAAGTGTGTGTTTAAGTTAAAATCTGCATGCATGTGAGAAATTCCTGGTTTTCTCCCAGAGTTTCTCTGCACAGGCGGATGCAGCATGGTTGAGTCGTGTGCCTGCGTGCAGTGATGTGTGTCACATGTGCAAAAGGTTTGGTGTGTTTTCATACGGAGGATCCGGGTCAGTCGGTCGAATATAAAGGAGTGTGTGTTTACACATCAAACAGAGGGCGAGCGAGAAAGAGACGAGTCAAAGGAAGTGTGTGTGAAAGCGAGGCAGCCAGAGGGATCTAAATGCTTTGATAAATGCTGCGAGGGGAGATAGTCAATGTTTTCCCAAGGCGGGAGACAATGGGAGCAGACACGGGAGAGAGAAAACATTCCTCAGTGTGAGTCCTGTCATTTCTCGTCAGTGCCGGGGCAGCTGTGTCATTTTCGCTCCACCAGGCTCCTGGTTCTCTGCCTGGAATGTGCCAGGGCCATCACATCCACTTCTGAGCCTCCAAATCCTAAAAATGACACTGTACAGCCCTGACAATAATCCTATCATAAACGATATTTGGTGTTTTTAGAAACAAAAACTCAGAAGCTTAACGCTGCCTACATTATACTTTTAACTTCTGAAGAATCTACAAAGAAGTATATGCCTTAAATCAGTCTTTAAAGGAGCTATATTTTAGCCTGACACCCCAGACGGACAGTTCCATATATCTGTGATTGGAAATATTTCACTAGTCCATCTGGAGAAGAGCCCTTAGAAAGTGTTTTCAGGGGCTGAACCTTCAAAAACAACTGCAGCTGGTGATTGGACGATCAGTCTGTCAGTCACACTCACCACAGACCAATCATATCAAGCCACAGTATTACATAACAGCTAGAATCTGTTGTTAGACATTAGCTCAAACTAGATTTCAGTCCTTAGACTAGCGTCTTAGATTAAACTATACCACACAGATGAATCATTTACCACTTACATGTGAGAAGAACCACCAAGTTCTCACAGTAAACTTCTTAGGAGAGCATATTTCACCAGGTATCGCCAAGTAACCACGACTACCATAGTCTAACTGGCATTATCCATCAAGGATTTCCACATCTCTCCCAGTTTCTCAGCTGTTCTGATTTGATCTTCCATGAGGGCAACCAGCAAAGACTTGTTTATCACAACGGTGTTTGGAGTCCTTCCCATCTTTTTCATGACCAGAGGAGCCAGTTGGTAGATCAAACCCTTACGGAAACCATTCGGGAGAAGAGCAAAAACATTGTTTCCCACAAGGAAAGCTAAGAGTGACATTCTTTGCTCTTCTTTTAAAGAACAAATTGAGTCAGTTTCTGCTAAAACTGTAGCTATTGCCACATCCACAGAGACTGTTTCACACTCACCATTGTTTTCAAACATTCTTCAACTTCCCACTGCCGTCACGTCTGCAGCTCCCGCCTCTTGCCCCTGATTGGCTCAGTTAGCTTTTAGCCAAATGAAGTCGTCAAAGATTGTAGCTTGGCAAAATTAACCTGCGTGATTTCAGACAATAAATCAAGCAGGTCCATCGGCTCCGCAAGGTTAGCTGTAATTAGCAGATTCAATGTCTATTGTCACAACAAAGCTTTAAGCTAATATATGCACTCACCATCCACTTTATACGGTACTCTGGTTATTTATTAAAGAAAGGTAACATCTATGAGCAGCTCAATGCTCAATGCTTAGACATGGCCTGAGCTGTTGGGATTTTTTCTGGCAATAATGTCTGGAGTTTACAGAGAATGGCCAGAAAAGAGAAAGTATCCAGTGAGTGGCAGTTCTTGGGACAGAATTGCCTTGTTGATGTGAGGGAGTCAAAGGAGAACAGCCAGATTTCCATCTGTATTTAGAATTTCTTCCAGCAGCAAGGCATAGTGTGCGTTTCAGGGTACAACCTCCTCACATTTTGCAAATTTGTTTTACATGAATCATGAATAGGAGTACCCTTTTTCAGGGCAGAAGCAACATAAGTAGATACAGTACCTTGCAGCTTCAGTCGGTAACTAATTGGTAGTCATGTCCATCATCACCTAAACTATGCATGTCAGGTTTGAAATCAGTACAGCTCAGGATGCCTTTCTGAATAACAGTCACCAATTTTTTTGGTTTGTTTGCTCATCTTACGTCCTAAAGCAATTGCAGTAGCATTTACATCAGTGCATAACATAACAATAACTCACCGCAAGTAGAGGAAACAGCATGAGAAAAGGCAGGTTCACAGGCATTTATCTTTCAATATGAGAAATTATCAATCTTGCAAGAAAAGTTTTAGTTTTAGACAACTGGGTGATTTTTGCCTCACATGAACCCCCCAAGAATTTAGAAATTTGTTTTAATTTGTCTTAATTAGTGTCTTAAACAGCTTCAAATTGCTCTTTACCCAGCAGCTTTGTTTACTCATTCTCCTTCAGATACAGACGTAAATTTTCTTAGCCCTCAGGCACAGAGGGGGGACAGAGGTGCAGATATTGACATATCTTCTAACGTCTGTCGGTACAGTTAAACTAGCTGAGCAGCTTTTGAGTACCTGAGGAAGTGTCTGCATATTTGTTGATGTTTCCACACCCAGCTTTATTGACATATGTTTGTTGCCTGACTGAACATGAATCACTCTGATTTTATGTCTTCATCTGTGTCTGTGTCAATACTAAACACACTGCTATGATAACAGAGCAGTGGTCATGACAAATATGAAAGCTGTATTCAGTTACTCCTCTGGTGTGCTTTTTATGAGAGGTCATATTGTGTAATTAATTAACCTTATGAGCCACTTTGGACATCTACATCCATTATCTATTCTGCTTATCCCAATTGGGGCCATGGGGGCCTGCAGCCTATCCTCTGTGACACTGGGCGAGAGGTGGGGCAGGGTATTTCCTGCAACCTCACGATACCATAGGTATCCTGACACATTTGTTGGTGCACTATAGGGGCCCAGTAGCAATGTCAATGCACCCCATGCAGAGGCTGTTGCTCTTGTGGTAATCAGAGTCAAATGCAGTCTGTGACTTCTTCCTTACATGTAATTTCTCACTCTTATTACTACTCTCACTCTCCCCATCTCAAAAATTGCATTAAACTCTAGAGGCACCAGAATGGTGCCTTGTTGAACTGCACATTTATATGTTTTTTTTTTTAAATGTTTTTTTTAAGTGCTGCACCAAAAGGCCCAAATCGAGGTTATGAGAGTTCAAGTCCTCTTGTTGTTTTGAGGGCGATGACTGGATCAATAAACTCATGTGAACTGTACGCATGCAAGATAAAAAGTCAACAGTTAGTCATAAGTTTAACCCACAACATGTTTGTGTTTCCAAAGCAGATGCTTTATTAATTCTTATAATGTGTCATAAAATGATGAAAACGGATCCTCAAGGTAACCTCATTGTGAGTAAAACAGATATCAACAGGTGGTTTTGTTTAAATGTGGCCTTTTGACATTCTTGTTATGATGATGTGTTCAAGGACATCCTGTTAGTCAGCTTTTCTGAGATACCAGCCACACAGTGATATTATGAGGCTTTATATTTTCAGATAAGTCACATAGACTCTTCATAGTTTTTTTATTTCCAGTGAAGAAGAGTATGACGTGACATATGCAGACCCTCTGGGTATAAGAGGGATATCAGTCAATGACACTAATAGTGCTGCTAGCTAACACATTTCATCCTTTATTAAAGATACAGCCACTTAAACTGACCCTGACAGTCATAAATTTTAAATTTCAGGCCTTGTTTGTGTTAGTTCTTGGGGTCAAGATTCCTCTCTGTTGATTTGGCAGTTACTCTGATAACCAAGAAAAATGCTGAAGCTCTAGGGAGGCACCATCTCCCTACAAATTTCTTTGTCTTATAATTTGCATACAATCATCCCCTTTTCTTTGTAATCACATAATCCTGAAGTAAAACTTAGCCTTGGGTTTACTTCCGCTGAAAACTGAGGGATTGCTTAGAATCCGTTTTTGTGTTGGTGGTCTGTAAAGACTCTTTCATGGTGCATTTACAAAAAAAACACCATAATAAAGCTGTGTTGTCAGTACAACTTGAGACATGCATTCGTTCTGTAAGACTTGATATTAACACCAATCACAGTGAAATACTGCTTTGGAGGAGCACACCTCTGATACCATCTCTGTGAATGGAACCGTGGGATTCAACTTGTACCCTAAATTAATCTCTACAAAGTTTACAGGAAAGGTGAAATATCAGAAGTCATAAATTTTACTGCTTGAAACGGCAGTGTTAAAGGGGTTTCAACTTGACGGCCCTGCTTCTGCTGTCATGTCAATGTTTCCTTGGGCAAGATAACAAAGTGTGCCACAGTAAATCATTCTGATCAAACAATATAACATACGTCCTGTTAAAAAGGAAACACAAAGAAGCACTCTGACATTTCATGAAAGCCAATAGTGTGCCTCTGTTAGCTCCCTGTTAGCAAACACTCAAAATCCTCGTGGGGAAACCTCCTCTGGGCTGTACCGCTGCCATCACCTAGCCTGATGATATTTCTGACTCAAGATAATGCAGCGGAAGAGGAGCATAGACGTGCATGTTTGAGCTGGTGGCAGACCAAGCCAACAGTGATGTTGGTGATAGCCTGTGATGAAGCCAAGGCATCAGAGTCCTGTGATAATGGGGATTTTTCCTAGGACTGTGAAAAGTCAAAAGAGTGTTTTATTGGACATTGTATCAAAAGGTGGCTGACAGTCCTGTAGTCATAAAAGGTTACGTTTTTTATACATGGCACGTCACAGTCTGTTCAACCATAGAGGATAATGCCCAAATCTCAGTTTTGTGCCAGACTGTGACTTGAAGGTAACTTTAGGTGCTTTGAAAGTGGGTTAAAAAGCCTTAAACTTAATTTGATAAGCTTTAAAACCTACATTGATCTTACTACTATATCAGTGGTATGTTAATGAGTAAATAAGAGTAACAGCAATTTTCTAAACTTATGGACACTCTGCTTAGCAGTCTACGCCCTTCATACATATGGTGCAGTTTTGTGTTTTGTAGTTATTCAAACAGTATTTGCTGATAGCATCAAGTGTTTTGCATTAAGCAGAAAGTGTTGATATGTTTTGGATGAAGTCACAACAAAAGATCTTTATATGATGTTTAATGTATACATCATACACAAACATTAAACCGCCACTTTGTTCATGGTGTCCTCAGTATCCCCCCCTCTACCCTGAGGGCTTAGACTTTTCAAATCCTCCTGCTCTGTCTGTCTTTGAGGACAGAGACGGAGATTTGGGGTTATATGATCCAGCTGCAGGGTGAGGACCAGTAGTCGCCCCTCGAACACAGGAAATCCCCTTACTTCTGCTTCACAGCTCTGTTGTGGCTGCGTGTCTGTGTGTGTACTCCTGCGGCACAGATCCTGTGTGCATGTGCCAGAATCGGACAGGGTTTATTCAGCGGGAGGGGGGTTACAGTACCACAGGGGCTAACCAGGCTGTGGACCAGCCGCAATCCCCCAGGGACGCACTAAAGAAAAGTTAAACAAACACAACGCGGCCTTTTTCTCAGGACAGAAACAGACACTCCTATTGGCTGACCCATAATGCAGCTCTGTTTTTTTTTCATCGCTCCGCCCTCCCCCACTTTGCTCAGCTCTTTAAGGAAGATTTGGAGCTTTGGCCTCTGATCTCTGACCCCTCTGAGAGAGCTTTTTAAGCTTTTTAAGGAACCCGCCGAGAGACGAGGTTCCTCTGAGGAATGTCTTGATTTGGGTCACTGTTCTGCTTTCATCACTGTCCGCTCTGACTGCTTTATTGGCCTTTTAGCCTCTTCAGTGCTATCCCTCTGTCATCCTATGAATGAAAAGCTTGTTGAGTTTTAATTAAACTCTTCACATTTTTTAAAGGGTCAGTTCACCAAAAGTCTAAGCATTTTTTGTTGCTGTGGGCACCAGAGAATATGTCACACAGATATGTGTGGAAGAAGTTCAAGCTAAAGTAACAATGTTGATTAAACCTGACCGATGCTAAAGTAGCCTTGCATCAAAACAATGGAAACACACAGATATTTGTAATACTGGTCTTAAAAAATGCAGAATGCAGTAGATTTCAGTTAATTAAAGCCTTTAACTTGTAGTGGAAAAGCACCAATAGTGATATCCTAGCTCTTGCTGCCTGTTAGACAGCATAGTTGGGTTTTTGGAGCCTGTGAGGGGCCTTGCAGTAGAGTACAGCATCAAATTTGCCCTCCCAACTAACTGCCTGCTAATTTCCAGCCAACTACCAGCCACTTTAAATCATGTTGACTTCACAAGAACACATAACCTCAACCTATGCCCTGGTTATTTAATTGGAGAAAACTTGACACCTCATTTCAAAATGTTACAATGAAACACAAATGTATTTAGTATTTATTATAACTTTTCTTGTTTCAAACATAAGCACACTTTTGAAATTCTCTTTCCCCTCTCTAAGTTTAAAAAAATGTTGAATACAAACAGGAATTGTACTGCACAAAAATATATCTGGAGTGTTTTTGAATACAGAATGTCTTTAGATTTTAACATACAGGATCCAATGAAAAACTGATATGACTCCAGATTCATTGATCTTTCTAATGGCTCTTTTCTGTAGTTTGATAATTGGGTCGAAATTTGTTTTGTATGTTTTTCCCCAGGTTTTGACACAGTGCAATATATACTCCATTACGAGTGAATAGTACAAAATCTCCATTCAGTTTTTATTTAATGAATCCTCAGTTTTATTAACATTTGCTACAGATTTGGATAATTTATGTTTTAACGTCTTCGATATGGGATTTCCAAATAAGTTTATGGTCATGATTATGTCTGTCAGAGGGGTACAGGTCCCATCATGGACCAGCCATGACCCTGTCGGGCAAAGTGGGGAAGTTTTATGCGGCTGCAGCTGTAGGTTGTCACTACCTAGAGCTTTCCTGTAAATGCAGCCTGGTATTGTTGAAGATGGCAATTCTGTGGCAACTAAGGACCATGTGGTAGATAAAATGGTTTAGTGCTAGCAACTGGAAAATAAAACTAAATTTGTGGATTAAACTGGTTCCATAAGAGGTAGAGTCAGTTTCACAAACCAGACGTAGTGTTTAAAGTTTTTGTGCTTTTTATGTACATTGTTATTTATTGCAGATCATGCAAGATAATTCCTTCTTTTCCCTTTCATTTATTATTTTTGCATTTTGCTTGTTTCTACTGAAGTGCTTTCTTTGATTAGTAAATGAAATAAACAATTCAAATGAAAATGAAAATGTGGGGGCCCAACTGGAAGAACACCTAAAATGTAAGGTCCCCCAGTAGATGCTGCTCACCGGTCCATCACCTAATGTTGGAGAAGATAGTAGGGCTGGCTGAAATGGCCTTAAAATAAAATTCCAAAACTTGATTTATAATATTGATCAATTTTCTTATATCTCAAAGAAAAAAAAAACACACGTCATGACTCAGAAATGACGTGGCTTAAGTTTTTTTTAATGTTATTGAAGTATATCCCAAAACTATACTGGATTTCCTGCCTGTAATTGAAAAGCTACTCTATTATCACAATATGTTCTCATATAGCTCTTTTATCTGAATTTCATCTCTTACATAAAGCAAGTACAAGCTTAAAACTTGTTCAGTATTTATATTTTTAACATTGCCACAGCTTAAAAGTAGAGCATAAGTTCATGAATGGAATATCTTGATTTTCTTTTATTTTTAAGTGTTTTGCAAAATATGATTCAAATTAATCAATATATCACCTAGAAATACGTCACCATTGTTTGTATAAATAGGGTCTCAGTTAGTTGAAATTGGCCATGCTGTGGCAGTAAAGGGTAAATTTATAACTCTTGACGGATGTTTTAGGATGTAGGGGAAGTTTACGGTTCTCATCCCCTAGTGCCTTTTCTTTCATTATAGGACAAGCTGTGCCACTGACATAGATTAGGGCTGCAAGTCTTATCATTAGGGCACAAATATCATGTGTTTCTCAACTTTGGTCCTAAGACTTGACCAGTTTAGAACCACTGCTCAAGACTGTTCTGTTATTTGGAGAGATACAACATTAATCCAGGTTTAAACCAGAATTTGACAGCTTTGGAAACAGTGTCGATACAAAGCTTTCTTTTAATAGGCAGAGCCATCAAGCTAAAGCAGAACCACTGGCAAAAAGCCATCCGCTTTGACAGAATGGGTTGAGAGAGAAAGCAAAGTCACTCCCCCGACTGCCAGGAGGGTCAAATGAAGGATGAAAACCCCATGAAAGCCTTTATTTAGACCCTGTCCTAAGAGGTGAACTCACCCTTTAAAAAGAAGAGTAAAAAGTTTCCTCTGAGTGAACGATCCATTAGTTGTTGGCCTCAGTTTGGCACCACTTCCTCCCCGGAGAGGCCGCCGTTCAGGTCCCCGGCTCCTGCGATTGGCCGTCAAGGGCTCGGCGGTTGTTAACTGGCGGGTTGCTTTGCCAGCAGGAGGCTGTGGGCTGGGCCACGCCGCTTGGCCTGATCTCTAATTAGCACTGGCTTGTCAGTTACTCAGGGTGGATCTGTCTGGGAAATTGCAGTCTTGTACACACAGACACACACTCTCAGGCTGGGAAACACACGGGGAAAGAGCAACAGTGGGGCGAGGATGGTCCGTCTCTGTCTGTGATCGTGCAGCTCTGACTTATGTTCCCCGGTTTGATTCCTGTCAGCCTAAAGTGGCTTATTTGGGGCTTGGGGTGTGTTTGTGTGCGTCTCGGCGGTGCTCTATTAGTGGCTCGGCTGCAGCAGTGAAGTGGTTAACTGTCCCCGGGGGGAGGCTCGTGTTACCAGCAGCAGGGCAGGTCCTTCCCTCTCCTCTCTAACCCCCCTCAGTTTCTCTCTCGGTGAGTCCAGAGAGAGACTAACAGCGCCCGAGGGATGAAGCATCAGTGCAGCGGGTGACAAAGGAGCTCCGTCTAGGAACCCTGCCAGGGTGAGAGAGGGGCGAGAGACATTGAGTGAGCACAAAGAGAGAGAGGGAGAGATTTTTTGGCTCTGTGTGAACACTCTCAGCGGCATGAAGTCATGAAGCTCTCTGTCCAGCTTGGCATTTTCCCTCAGCGCTCTGGTTCCCACAGCAACCCCGGCGCCCTGAGCAGGTAGATGACTGTGTGCAAGTGGGTCAGTAAAACTTTGGGCTGTGTTCAGGAAATGTTGATCTCTTTGCAGGTTTGTGTTCTCCATCTTTTCTGTCCACATTTCTTTATTTCCACTCTGTGCCTTTGAGTGTGTTTATGTGTGTTTTACTGGGACTTTCCCCTGTGGCCGTGTGGACAAGTTGGGACGGCTGTGGTCACTCTGGATCTATCAGCACCTCTCTGCACGCCTGCTCCACGGATGCTTTCGGCTCTCCAGGGCAGTGTCCTCACGCTGCTGCTGGGATTTATTCTTTTAGTCAATCTGAAGGGAAGTTGGCTGTTTAGGTGCGTGCGTGTGTTTGTAAGGATGTTTACAAGATTACCTTTAATGTAATTGACTTGAGACCTGCTGGGGACCAGCTGATTAGATTTGAAAAGTGCTAACAAGTTCTTGGACAGTTGTTGACTTTGTTTTTAAAGCTGTAATTATAATGTTGTGTTTACAGTGCTGTGGGGAATGTCAAAGACTTCTTTGTTGGCTCTTATATTGAACTTCATAAATCAACTTAATCTACTCATGTTGGAGTCTTACTGGAATGTAAAGTGATGAATGTAGCTTGTGTGTTGCCTTTGGTATCAAACTTTAGTTCTTGTTGGCAGAGTGGAACATGGCGATTTATCTTTAAGTGTCAGCAAACATCATGTAAGGCTGGATTTTTTTTCTCACCTTATAAAGCAAGGATAAAGACATGCTGAGCACACATCCAGGAAATATGAACACATTTTCAATACAGGATCACTTTTAACTGCAGGTATCTTGTCAGTTGCACAATAATGATACAGATCCTAAATGTGCTCTATTTAATTAGCATCTTGTGAAGGTCGCTAGAATTCATTGTCATAGTAAAGAAAGTAGCATTGGATTTGAGATTTGTCACATGACTGGAAGTAGCTATCAGAAGATGGGTACACTGTGGTCATGAATGTTGGAGTCAGGCTTCATGTTTTTTTCATCTGTGGCTAGAAAGCACTCAAAGAGCATAAACATCCACCAAGGTAGCTCACATATTGCTGTTACATCTATAAGCAATAGTTCCATGATTAAGTTACCATCATAATACGGCTCCTTGACCCTGAAAACCTACACCTAACACTCAGAAACATGTCGTTATCATAATTAGTTAGACAGTTATTGAGCAAACACCATCATTCCCTAATGGCGGTTCACCACCAAAATCTAATCATTAATAAGTTGGGTCATTACCAACATCTCCTGAAACTTTCAGCAAAATCTGTCCAGTAGTTTTTCCGTAATTTTGCTAACAAACAAAGAAAAGCATAACCTCCTTGGCAGATGTAATGACGTTTACTTTGTCAGATCAGGCAACCACAAAGCCATAAATTTGTGCCATGACTTGTTCGACAAGCATGACAGATTGCACGAGTGGAACCGTCTGAATTTAACAACTGGTGTGACAATGTTCGAAGAAGGAGGTTTGACACTGAAAACCACAAACAAACAAACATACATGTTAAATAGGATGTTAGTTTACTGATAAAAGTCAGCAGTGACACACCATGTTGTATCTGCTGTTTCTGGCCAGCATTTCTTTTTTTACAGTTTGTCGTAGCTCTTCTTCAAGTCTTTATAAAGGTAGGGATGCTGTTTTTCAGAGCTTGACACACTTTTCGTGTCTGGTGGGGCTCGATCATAGGCTGTACAAGATTGAACAGAGCCATGTCAGAGGAGTCTTTGGAACTATGCTAATGCCCTCATACTGCACATGCTATGTCAACTGACGTTTAGCTCCATCTACCCACAGACAGAGGCCATTTTGAGGTGGGACTTAAGGCCCTCTGACCAATAGCAACAATGCATTTCCAAAACCTCAATAATTCCTTAATTAAAGAAAAAATAGCGCAATGTAATCGACCTCCTCACAGTGAGAGCACATAGATGTATTATATATTTAGACTGAAGCCATTTTGTGACTCAGACTGTAAATTTGTATGTTATGGCAGTGAAAACCACATTTTTCCTGCATACAGTCATCAAGGTGTCCGGTTACTGCAGCCACCCTCAAGTGGACACTTGAGGCACTACAGGCTTTGGCACCTACTCCAGGGCTTCCATTTATAGCCCTGGAGGATGCTGCTGCTCTTAAGGCACAAATATTGGTTTATTTACTTCCATGATTGTCACACATGCAGAACTTATTGTGCTTTCATTGGCCATTGTCTCTTATGTGATAGGACAAATCAACAAAGGCAGGACCAAACTTGAACCGGCTAGACTTTCTATGCTGGAGTAATTTGGCGTCACTGACTGGTCTGTTTTTGTCTGCCATTATGACACACTACACAAGACAGAGCAACCATCAGTTAGAATACACCTAATACACCGAGCAAAGCAACTATGCAGATGGATTATGTGGAAAGTCAGGATTGTGCTTTAATATGTCTTAAGTGGGGTAGACACTACAAGGTAATCCACCTGAGTTTAGGCTTGGACCCCTGCTGGTGACCAAATTCAGCAAAACCCAGATTATTTGATGCTCCTATTTTACCAGATTATCATGTGGTGTTATGTGTGGTTTGGGTCTTTTTTTATGTCCAAACTTTGTTTAACCAAGGACCACATACAAAAAAACGCATGACAACTGGACCACATTATGAGAACTGATATGCATCAAAGTCCAGAATTTTTGGCCAAAAGATTGCCCCCCGGCTTGGGATAAGTCAGACACTATGAAATAGTGATAGCTCATCTTCCCATTAAAACAACAAAAGGAAGGAACTAAGAGCAAATGGCAAAAAAACTCCTATTTTCGACTTTGTTTTGTTGGCAAGAGGAGACAGATTTTCACGACATGCAGTGCAGCATCAGGTATTACTATCAAGAACAACAGGTTGACGATTGGTTGGATTCATTTATGTCACTGATTTTCTTTTATCAGAAGTTTTAGTTTAACAGAGCAGAATATAATGCTTTTTTTGTCATACTGACTATACAGTGAGATTGGAGTGCTTCTCATTTTGTAGTGCAAACAGTTAAGTATAAAATAGTTATAAGAAAGGTAAACAAGTAAAAATCCTACAGAATAGAGTAATTGACTCTTTTTACAAATTTAAGGTTATAAAAGGGATCATTACTAAGATTATGTAAAAATATAGTCATGTATTGCACAGGTTGGTTGAATATTTACAGACAGTTATAGTGCACAATACCCACAGATGAATAAATATCATATATTGTTATTATTTACAGAAAGCACAAGATGAATGAATATTGAGGTAGTATTTAGGTATTGAGGTAATATTTCTCTCTTCATGTGAGATTACGTGTGTTCATGCATGTCTGCTGGTGCATCCAACCATCAGACCCCCTCTGCTCCTCTTTCAAAGTCATGTTTGCCAACTGGATGGGCTTCCTGCCCCCTCCTCGGTCGACCAGCACACACACAAACACACAGTCAAACAAACACACACATATATACAAATATCCAGCATTAACTCCCGCTCTGTTTGCTCTGCTCAGATGGCTCTGTTTGAACCGCACACACACTCCCGTCATGATGTCACCCCTCCGATGAGCCTTTGTTCGTTTGATAGACAGACCCTTTCAGCCTGTTTGTGTGTCTGCATGTGTGCGAAACCAAGCTGAAGGCAGTTTAGACGAGAATAAAGGAGGAGAGTCACCAGGCAGTTCCCTCTTTTTCATTTAGATGCAGTTTTATTTCCGCTTGGTGCTGGAGTTAATGAATAAATTTGGTGTCTCTTTTTTTGTGAAACAGAGACTTTAATTCATGAGCAACACTTGTGCTTCTTTTTCTTGTAAAGTTATGTAAATAGGTTTTTCACATGTCATAAAAAACATAATTATAAGCATCATAATAGTTACCAAACAATTTCACTGCAGCATCTTTGTGCGAGCAGACTTCAGCTGACCCATTCAGTGCTCATAAACTAAGAAGCATCCCACCGCCGTGTCTTCAGGCGACATCCACCGTCTGCAGAGAGTATTTAGTGTCCGTCTCTTCAAAGATGAGCCAAACATTTTCCCACAGAGCCTCTTATAAAGCTCCCATCATCCACTCCACGCTGTTAGATTTAGTGTTTAAACATTATTAAAGAAAGCCCCCCCTTCTCTTTTTCTCCTCTTTCTGTGCAGCTGGGATGACAGCAGCTCGGTGAGCAGCGGCATCAGCGACAACATCGATACAGATGACATCAACACTAGCTCCTCCATCTCCTCCTACGCCAACACGCCCGCCGCGCAGCGCAAAGGCCTCAACGCACAGGTGAGTCAGAGTGTCAGAGCAGACATCACTTTTGTTTTACCTTTAAGATCAGGTCACTACCTTATTGAAACTTAAGAGATATGCCATTTTTTTGTTTTCATATCTTGCTTCACTCCTGAGTCCATGACAAGTAGGTAGACACCATTCTTACAACTGTTCATGCAGTAACAAGGAAGGGACAGGCAAGTTAACCCACTGCTGGTTAGCTTAGCTCAAACACTGGGAGTCAATGGGTAGTGTTAGCCTGCCTCTGCCTATAGTCATTACATTAACTTTTCAGCAACTCTAAACAGTCCTGTGTGCTAGTTGTGACTGTTTAGTTTTGTCTTTTTATGATACATTATATATTTTCAGACTAAGATTAGCATTTCATGAAATTTTCAAAAGAAATATTTATGTAAATAAGCTGCAGGGCACATGTGCAAATCACCGTTCTTGTAAGTAGGTCAACACAGCAGAGCACATCTGTGATGGTTTGCTGCAGGAATACATGAAAATAATTTAAAAATGTTCCCTTTAAAAGAGAAAAGTCCCCAACCCCTCCTCAAGTGAGACTTGGTTTGCTGAATAAAGCATTTTTCTTTTCAGTTACCAAAATAAAATATTCTAGCCTTTATAATTGATCTGGCATTAGTTCTGCTAGATAAAGACAGATGCTGATATCGATGTTTAAATCAAATATTTAGGGCATATTTAAGTTCCTTCTGATTGACTTTTTCTTCCAACAATTCTTCCTCATGGTTGGCCATGAAGACAGATCAGAGTTGGTTAATGGTTTAGTTTTACTGCCTATAAAAAAATACCTGAATCAGCAGTTGGTTGGCCCAGAGCTCAGCATTAAATTGCTGACTATCTTAAATTGATATCTGTTGATCTGCTGATGGTCCATATTTGTAAAAAGGCCTGATACCGGCCAATTTTCATTTAAACCAATGTCGATTCAAACCCTAATATGTGTTTCTGTTACTCCTGGTCACAAAATAAGACTCTAACACAGGAATTATAATAATTGTTGTTTGGGTCCATAAGATAATTAAAAGAGGAATCAATCTCTGCATGCCACAATTTTTAATAAGCCGAGCACCTCCACAAATCGACCCTACAATCACCTCTGCATGAAACTTGGTCTGTGAACTGGGAAAATCAAACTTCTCCCCCGCTGCCCTCATTTTCCCGAAGCCTCCGTGTCCCAGCATTCCTGTCCCTGCAGAGAAGAATGTGCATTAGCGTCTGAGGGCCACAGCTGTGAGCTCACAAAGCTAAAGCTGATGTTGACTCTGGCTCTAAAACCATTAAACACTGATTAAAAGAGCCACCACGGTTCAGCAGAGCCATCGGTGAGACCATAATAACGTTGGCTGACTCACGTGTCGGTCACGCACGCACATGGACGCGGAGCCAGTCGTCATGTGATGTGAGTCGTGTTGGTCTGCATGGGTCGAGGTGCCGGCGGTAAAACAAAAGAGCTGTTCTCTCTAACACGGAGCAGGTTAATGAAGTCTGGTCTGCATCATCTGTCCCTGGTAATGAAATTTACCCACCGGACACTGTTGTAATCAAATTTCATTGAAGGTCTGTGAGCTGTGCTGTTTTATGATGTTGCCATGGCAACTGCAGGGTAAGCATTAAAGCAGCCATTATCACTCAAATGGCTGTAATTCGCTGTTAGAAAAATAGAGGCTATGCTTAAAAAGCAAGGTTATACTTTTATCCCCTTGAAGCTCAGGATGATCAGCCATCCACTTACAGTTCTGAGTCATCTGAGGAGGTTTAGGGTTTAAACTAAAGTGGACTACTTCACTGTGAGAGCCCACTTCCTTATGAGTTAACTCGCTCAAGATTCGTGTTGGGTAGTCACTCGATAGTCAGTTTACATATTTAAGCTACTGTGCAGAGGTCAGAGACAACGACTATTAAAGTAATTTCCATGCAGGACTGATTCCCCCAAATTTGTCAGTGAGGAATGTTGCGATCAAGTTCATTTGTCTTTGTCCAAGCTTAAGATATTGAAACATACAGATCTCTCTGGTAATCTAACAGCATCAAGTCATGATTAGGGTTTGCAAAGGAACTGAAAATTAAAATTCCCGAATCTTTCCATGTGAAATAAAGATGGATAATTCTGTAAATATTCCAATGGCAAACTTTTATTGGAAATTATGGGAAGTTGTGACAACTGATGGGAATTATCTGGAAATTTGGATTAATTTAAATGAGCAGTATTATATCCAAATATAAATAGGAACATTTTGCTTTGTCATTGGCAGACATCCATGCAAAACAATACAATTAAAAAAAATACATTTCAACAGATGTATTTGTAAGCCTAACTGTATCAAGTTTTGATTGTGTTATTGAACAATCGATTTCAAATTCACCATGTTGTTGGGCTCAAATGTGTGGCTATCATCTGTGCACGTAATGGAGGAGTGCACAGTGAATATGGGGGGCGTGGCCTCAATATCCCATGTGCATGTGGGCCATATATAGCAACAAACAACTGCTCCAGTCACACTCACACCTAAGGGTTATTTGGAAAGCTTTTCCTGCTCTCCAGTGTTTTGCAAACTTTTCCTCTGTCTTGTAGTTTCAAGGCATCAGACTTGATTTGTTTACATCCATCAGTGTCGCCCAAGCAGAACTCTCTGTGCTCTTATTGGTCAGTGTTTCTGACGTGGAGGAACATTATAGAATTGAAGCAGGCAGGACAATGTCAATGTCAGCTTTATTTACATCTCATTTTAGACAGCCACTGGCTTTACAAAGTGCTTTACAGTAAAATAGACAAAAATCAAACCTGCTAGACTCATGGAGTCGTGTGGCAACACAACCTAGACTGTTGTTGTACCATGACACACTACAGGAGACAGAGTGATTGGTTTTGGCCATAACTGTGCATAAATAGCATAGACTAAGGTTTGTGATTAGCGCTTTTCGCTCATTTTTGATGCTTTATTGACAAAAAAGTCGATGCACTAAGCACAACAACAGCTTAAGTGATGGTTAAAAAATGGTCAGTTGCAGCTCTCCAATAGTCATCACTTTTACACTCTTCAAATGCAATACATTTCCGTATTTTTTCACTTGGTGGAATCTATTTTAAAACCCTAAAACTGCATCTTTTTTTTGCTGTTAAGGGGCTTGTGAGGTTCTCTTTCATGGGTAGGAACTTGTTAAGACTGACTTTAAGTTTCAGGTCTATAAAAAGTGATGTCAGCAAACAAAAGCAGCAAAAATGTTAGGAGAATCTAATTAAGTAGTTGAACTTTTCCTTCTCCTTCTCTGATGTGGTCATTCTGACTCCTGAAAAACTGCTCAGGTGATTGTGGTGTGGACGCTGTGGTCATAAAACGGAGAGCTCTTAACAGGCACTTGGCAGTCCCTCATAAAAGACGCTTTCTTCAGCAGTAATAAACGACCGTCTGTGTGTGTGTGTGTGTGTGTGTTCCCAGCCTGTGACGGATGCAGAGAAGCACTCGGCCTCCACAGCGGTGCACCAGGTCCTGTCAGGAGACGAGGTGAAGAGGGCAGACGGCGGGTCAGACAGCGGGGTCAGGATGGAGCCGGGCTCCAAGTGGAGCCGCCGGAACCCCTCCGACATCTCAGACGAGTCCGACAAGGGCGGCTCAGGAAGGAAGACCCCCTCTGTGTCCCACACGGGCTCCTGGAGGAGAGGAATGAGCACGCAGGTGGGGGTGACTTCCCCTCGGACTAAAAGCACCAGTAGCACAGGCTCAACGGGTTCTGTCGGACTCAAGACCCACAGCTCAGGTACGAAACATGTTCATGAAGAAACATTGTAACCCCAGCAGCTCCAGGCAATTTTGATATCTTAAGTCTGAATGGATTATTAATGTTCATAATGCCATAACATCTCAACCCCTCAAGTTAGAGACTCAGGACAGCTTGGGATATCAGAATATTTAGAATATAGTGATATCAGTTTGATGTATTTTGAGTTGCAAATGAGATTCAAAATTTCACAGATCTTCATACAAATCACACAAAGATTAACGGTGAACACTCTTTCTCACATCAAAATATGGTTTTGTAAACCCCTGACTCTTAGATTAACCAAATTTATATATCCAAAGAAACTTACAGAAAAGCTACCAACACATTTATACTTATTTCTCCCAGTGTTTTTAGCTCTAAGTGGTAAGCAATTTTTGTCTTGATTGTAAAAAAGGATCACAACCCATTATCCAAACTTCCTTTTTGATTCTTGTTGGGAAACATTCAACTGCTTCTTATTGGAGACTATTGTGAAGAAAACAAAAAAAGATCAGACACTGGGAACATATGATTGGTCAAGAGATGGACATGAAGTTGTCACTTTTCCCTTTGGTTCAAAATGGAGGTCTGAAAACATCACTTCTGTATGTTTTAGTGTGGAAAAAATGGGAATCCACATCTACAAATTCCAGAAACAAACTGCACTTCATGGTTGGACTAAAAAAGGCAGCAAGGGATATATTAAGCCTGTAACTGTCCTTAGATTGACAAAAGAGTGACCTTCCAAATGGAGATGGTCTCTGCAAAGATCCATTGAAAGTTTTGGAAGATATTATGGTGCGTTCCATTTATCTCATCACTCAGACGTGAGAAGTTGGATTCCATTTGAACTCATTACAGTTACGAGCTGGTATAGTTGGGATAGCTGAAGATCAGTCCGATGAAAGAGGGCATTCCAGGTGACTTAATTTGCATCTTGTGGATCAACTGGAACACACCATAAAATATTTCTTGCTGCTGCCACTTAAAGCTGTGGCCTCTTTGTGCTCTTTATCACTTTAAGACAGCACTGATCCACTAATGTCTTGTTCTGTGTTGCCTGCAGGTAAGACGGATGACGTCAAAGTGTCAGAAAAGGGTCGACTCTCTCCTCGTCCCAACGGCCTCCACCGCTCTCCCTCAGACGCAGGACGCAGCAGCGGTGACGAAGGGAAGAAACAGTCAATCTCCTCGAGCCGCACAGCGACCACTCACGCCCTAACACACACCGTCTCAGACCCTAACTCACAGACGCACTCAATCTCCTCACGGACCCCAACAAGCACCTTCGGCTTCAAGAAGCAGAGCCATGGCATGGTTACTATGGTTACTGCAAGTGGTGCGACCATCACAAGTGGATCAGCCACCCTTGGAAAGATCCCCAAATCCAGGGGAAGCTCACTGGCAGGGGGGTTGAAGTCTGGCGGGCAGGATGGAGGCTCTGCACTGGGTCACCATGATGACGGCTTCCTCCCCATGAGCGCCCGCTCCACGCTGCAGTACCGCAGCCTGCCCAGACCCAGCCGCTCAGGAGCAGCCGCGCGCAACGGAAACCGCTCCTCCACCAGTAGCATCGAGGCCGCAGTGCTCTCCGTCACGTCTCACGGGAAAAACTCACTCAGCATCACCAAGGCCAATGGCACAGGAGGGCTGCTGGCCAATCAGACGGATCGGGAGAAAGGTGTCTCAGAGATTGACAACCTGAGGAGTGGGGCGGCGATGCAGAGCGGCGGGGCAGCGACTGTCCCTCTGACAGGGAGGCAGCAGGTTTCTTCACCCACACTGCGCAGGTAAAGACTCTCACGGAGTATCGTTTGTGTTGTCAGTCTTCCTGCAGACTCGCTGACGGCTAACTAATGAGTAATGCTGAGTGCTGCCCTCCTGTACGGGCATGAATTCACCCACATGGAGCGCGCACACTCTAAAAGACAGTAATCAGGCTGAGTTAGTGAAGGATAAACAGTGGTGAGTAAGGATCACACGTGTGGGCTTGTTTCACTCAGGCTCAGGGAGGTTAAATCAGGCCATTGTGTGAAGCAAACCTTGAGCTCAGCTGATCAGCTGCCAAGCCTCAGCCTTGGCGGTGCAGGGGGGAGCAGGTTGAGGGGGGCCGGTGTGGTGAGGGGTAACTGGAGCTGATCTTACCTCAGTGCTTTGCCCTCATTAATGTGAAGCAGTGATAACTCTTCAAAGAGGCTGTGTGTTGCCATTATCGCCCACCGCGGCTCCAGTCATCACAGCCCTGCCCTCCAATTTAACTCTAACCCAGGATTAACACAGACGGAGGAGAGAGTTCAGTGTTAGTGTGTGTGTGTGCTGGCCTCGACCCAAATCCAAGCACTGACTCTACCTCTTCTTTTTTCTCCTCTGTTTCAGTGGAACAAAGAAGTATTCTGGTGTTGCTTGTCTTAAGTCATTGATGAGTACAAACTAAAGCCCCATCATGCTGCTGTGAGATAAAGAACTAGAAAACACTCAGAGAGCCAAGGTAGCTCAAATATTGCCGTTACATCTATAAGCAGTAGTTCCTCCTTGGTGGAGGCATATTTGTCTGAACTAGAAGAACCATGACAAACATAGACATGTCCGTGGAGGATTTCCACATCTCTCCCAGTTTCCCAACAGTGATCCCCGGCCAGGAGAAGAGCAAAAACATGATTTCCCGTAAGACAAGCTTCAAGTGATGTTCTGACAGTTTCATGTGTCCAGGGAAATGTTTCACCAAATCCATCTGGGAAAGAGCTTATTGCTGCATCTACAGACACCGCTTCAGAAGCTGCCACTTTTTTAAACATGCAGTCACATCCTGTTGTCATCACATCCACACCTCCCACCTCCCTTCTCTGATTGGGCCATTAAGCATTCAGCTGAGTGAAGTCATTGGACAGTGGAAGTTGGTAAAACAGACATGCAGGATTTCAGACAATAAAATAGACCTGTCTGTCTGCTCTTCAGGGCTGCAACAATATGTAATTTGATGTGATTTTAGAAAAATAACTAAAAATGCTTGGAGTGCCAAACCTCCACCAGGATATTTCCAACACTGTAGGGTCAGTTAGTGTCGAAAGTGTGTAAAACTGCCCTGTTTCACTCAGTTAACAAATCCTTGAAAAGAGTCCTGAATTTACAGCCAGATTGGGATCACCAAAATGTGCAATGATCTATGTTTCCTGAAAATGCCATTCAAATCCATTGAGAACTGAGTTATTGGCGAAAATTTGGACAACGACTCCATCTTGCAATGTCAACAAAGCCTGCAATCCTGTAGCTTGACTGTGATTAAAACAAAAAGTACAACCATGAGATATAAATTCACCGTTTAATCTTTGTACCCTTTCACCTGTGCTCTGCATGTAGTTTTTAAAATAATTTACTCTGCATGATGTAACTATTGGACAGTTGACGCACACTAATGACACACAATAATCAATAGAAACATCAGATTATCTAAGCCTGAAGACCAGTAGTTGAAACACACAGTCAGCTTCGTATGCCGGCCATTTTAAGGCATTTTCCTCTGCACTGAGGAGGTGTAGCAATTTAACTTGTTACCCTGTCAACTGGTGACTTTCCTCCAATAGCATTCCTAGATGTCATCATCAAACAGCTGAATCCTTGGGAGGTGTCTTTATTGACCTTTCTATGGCTCTCTGATTGGTACTCTGACAAATCAATCAAAATTAGAGAGCGCTTCCTCAAAGCAGTCAGTGTGATGTTCACGGTCAGATACTTTCTGCTAAGGCAGAGTCTGTTTTAATGCAGCTATATTGTTATTCCTCTGGGAGATTCATATAGATTTTGAGTTTTCTTTATACACTCAACTGTGGTGCTCTCTATATTCTTTCACTTGGGAAAATTTTGAAAATGAAACTTAAATTTTAATAGAAGCTGGTTCGAATAAGACAAACGATTTTCTCTAACATAGTAACAGTAACTAAGGGGGGCGGGGCTTCACAGGATTAGTTCCTGGAAAGGGCAGAGCTCGACAAAGGGTCAAGTGGGGCATATGGTGCGTTCCATTTACATCAGAACAGAGAAGAGGAGAGTGGGAATGACATCATATCAGAGTTATCAGTGTTCCCGTTACAAAGTCAGAAAAGACGTGCTAATATAACAGGCTAATGTTAGCTGTTGTTAGCACACCCTGCATTGTGGTTTGCACATACCGCATGAAGAATGCAAAAAGCAACCTAGCAGTATTGCTAAGTAAACATTGAACAATAATATATATATGGCTGGTTTATGGTGCAACAAACAATAGTCAGAAGTGTTAATAAACTGAATATTACAGGAGCTTAATAACTGTTTACACTGGGGGCAGCCATCTTGGATTTTCAACTTGGGGGTGGTGAGGATCCCCAGACTTCCAAGCAGGTTATTCCGACCTCAGGGATTATTCAAGGTGAAATTTCCCACTTGGAACTCGGAAATACCAACTTCCCAGTACAACTGGAATGCAGCATTAGAGACAAGCCCATGGCAACATGTGTGTAAATTTGATTTGGCTGTTATTTTCCCTTGAAAGAGCAGATAAAACATGAAATACCCAATGTGACCCAATGTATCAAATTTTGGAAATGTTACCAACATATAGGGGCAGTGTGCCAGAGGTTTGCTGAATATTTTAACAACTACAAAAATGTTTTCTCTAATTTGCTTGCCCTTTGTTTTGACAATCTATTTTTACAGTATTCAAGGTTTTACTACTATTTAATATTCAAATGAAATAAATAAACATCAATCTCCTTTTTTTGATCAAACTTTATAAAAAAAAATCATAATCAATTATTTTAATGAGCATTATTTATTAATTTGGTAACTAGATAGTCAATATTGTCTTAACTTTTGTCACATTTTTTTTGTGTCGCGATGCGTTGATATATTGCCCAGCTCTTAGCATGCACACTAAAACTCAAGTGACCTCTTTTTCCCCACATACATTTTCTTTTTATGGGAACAGATTTGAACATTGTGACATTTCTCCTGGCATAGTGCTCCCTTTATGAACTGTTCATGTGATTTATTAAAATAACAAATCCTTCTCATAAGAATCAAGAGGATATTATCCCTGCCCTCGCCATGAGAACTTAAGCCCCCCTCCTCACCCTCCTCTCCTTCGATGATTTTCCACAGGTTGTTTGGTGGGAAGCCAAGCAAGCAGGCTCCGGTCACCACGGCTGAAAACATGAAGAACTCCACTGTTATCTCCAACCCCCATGCCACCATGAACCATGTGAGCACGGTGCTGGAGTCTCCTGACGGAGGGCTCGGAGGAGGGGAGAGCGAGACTAGCAGCCCCATGTTTGGAGGCAGGGTGCAGGGATCCGGGATGGGGACGCTGGGCAGTGAGCAGGTAAGAGAAAACACCAATGTTGATAGTGATAATTGAAAACTCCAACACTTAACATCTTTATTATGAGAAAGCTTGGATGTCAAATGATCGGTTATGTTGTGTTTGTATTAATGTTAATGAAGGCTTAATTTGTGTGCTCTTTAAAGGTTAACATAAAATGACTGTTATTTTCTATAAATATGTTTTTGAACTTGTTAATCTTAAAAAAGTGAAATAACTCTGGTTTAAAAAGCCTTTGTATTCTGCCTGTGTTTTAAATCTCTGTCATGGGGTCAGCGACTTATCCATTAGTTACACGGCTATTTTTAGCTCCACACTTTCCTCAACCTCCCAGCAGCCTCAGCTTTTTATGTAAAAGAGTAAATCTCTTTTATTGTTTATCTGCATTATATTTACTTTCAGATATACACAGGGCATTTGCTGAGCTGTTTGTTCCCTCTTTCTGACTAAATTATCCAGTAGAAGCTTAAAAATAACATTTAATACTCAAACATGGTCTCTTAAGAAAGCAAATAACCTCTGACTGATGTCATCAAGCCTCTTAAATTGATATTTTATAAATAATAAAACACACTGACAAACAGAGTGATTATGAAATATGTCGGCCCTGCGTTTATTTATTTAGTTTCGTTGTTTTCAGTGATTTTAGTGTCAATGTCAGCCATAGTAAGCAGCTGTGTTCAACCAAAAAATACTCCAAATACTGGGCAGAATTAACTGGTGAAATTGAGTTGATTTAAGTTTAATCAATCAGTACAATTTCCACCAAAGTAACACATATGGTATATTAGATTTTTTTTATATAATTAGAATCATAAACCTGATTAAAATGATGTAGGCTGAAGCACTAGCTTGTTATACCTGCCTATTTTACATGGAAGAGTACTGGCAGTAAAAGCATGTTACAGTTCTCTCAAAGAGTTGTTACCCATTCACTCTCACAGTCTTGGCCAAACTGGACTCGTACCTGCAACCTTCTTGAAACCAAGCACACTGATTGACTGTGCCACCGATACAGGGGCAACCAAGGGGGGCAACTATATATTTTCTATCGAGGAATGTGTAGTGTTTTATGTTCTTCAACCAGTGAACTTTTCCCCTCTTCCAATAACATGCTATTAAAGCAGTTAGCATCCATGCTAATGATGAGCAGCCATTGCTTACTGGCTTCCTGTCTCTTCTTGCAGTTTTCATGCTAATAGCTCCCACTTCTGTCTGCTCAAAGGATGCTGATTGGTTGATGCTTCAGAATTTAATCGTGCTAGCTTAGAATTTTGAAAGATGGTATGCAACAGCAACGCATTAGTAACAACCTAAGCCATTATTTCCTATAATAGGGCCCTATAAAGTCTGTTTTGTTCTTTCAGTCTGTTTTATTCTTTCCAAACTCGTTTTTTTTTTTTTTTTTTGAGAATTTGTTTTTTAGTATTTAACAATAATTTAGCCCTTAGACGTAGTGTAAAGTAATGAAATATAGACGCTCCCTCTTCAGGTGGTCCTCACACGTATCTTTACAGGTCCAGACATAGTCTTTGGACCAAATTTGCAGAACATTTGATCGCCTGACACATAATAATCATTTGGAAACTACTCTGCCCTGTTTTTGGAGTTAGCCAAAGCACAGAGCAGAGCAGTTTCTTGAAAAAAAAAAAAAACTTCAACATAAAATGTCAGCCATTTCTGTGATGTTAAGCGTTTATATTGAATTCTGCTTTTAATGTCCAATTCCATGATTCCTTCCATGATTACAGATATTATACTAACTGCCTAAACAGAAGGTTTGTTTGTCTGTTAGTTTAAAAGAAATCGTTTACCTTCGAGCTCAGAGATAATGAGTTTGTGTAAGAGATACAGGGAGTTGTTCGTGATGAGGAGGATTTGGTGGAGACACAAAGGTGATGTTGTTCTCCAATGACTAATACCACCAACCTGTCAAACTCTGCTCATTCAGGAGATGTACAGCTGTGCAAGGTGACTGACTGTAGGCTACATATTGCAGCAGAGCAGAAGAGAGAGAGCGTGCCCCGACATTCACCATAACATGATTCATTCTGTTTAGTCAGACTGCTTCTTAATCATGAGGTGACACAGAGGGTATTGCTTTTAGCTGCAGATATGTTTTGACAGACTGGAAGGATGGGTTCAAAAGTTGAAGTAGTTATCTAAAAGCATCAGCACCATGACTGTTTGTATTTATGTTTTGTATTCCAGTTTTGTTTATCATATAAGCCAAATTAAGAAATAACTTTACCTTCATGCACCTTTGTCATAATTTACCCAACCCGCATATCCCATACAGAGTGGGACAGTCATGTGTTGCAGGTCATTCAATAACCGACTTACCACTTTTGCTCCAGATGAGATGGACTGGCTCACACATGTCATCCTCCCCTCCACAGGCCTCCAGTCCCGGCTCGGTCTACTCCTCCACCGGCCCCTCCAACAGCCTGACGTGGGGCACCACCTTCAGCAGCTCATCAGCACAGAGCAGGGAGAGCACGCTTGGCGGACACGGTGGGACGGGCAGCATGGGATTCCCCTCCGTCAGCAGCATGCACACCAGCAGCGAGTCCATCGACATGAGTCTGGGCAGCGCAGGTCACGGGACCCACAGGGAGGACACGCTGTCTGCTCTGGGACGCACGGGCAGCGTGAAGACGGGCATGTCTGAGAGGTGAGGACACAAGGCAGTGGGGCAGTACTTTTAAAGAGAACTCTGTTTTCCAGATTGTACATTCAGATGTCTGAACTCTGCTTCACAAGTATTTTATGCTCAAGTGCACTCTGCCCTCTGGTTAAAGCTCAGGTTTGATAGACATTAATGAGCCACAGCTTCACTCTGACACATTAAATACTCACATTGTACAAAGAAGTAATGAGAAATTTGACATTGTCTAAGCCACTTAGAGCATCACACTGCAAAAAGTCTGATCTAGGTGGGAGTAGTTGTCTAATTTCAAGTCAAAAATACCTCACCAGACTGATTCCAAGGTTCAATTTTTTATGTCTGGCTTAAGATCTTATTCCAAGAAATAAAAACAAAAAATAAAGCCTAAGATGATTGTAATAAGTTAATAATCTACAAATGAGACAAGATAAATGTACCGTGACGGGTGTCTTAAAATGATTTGTTTTAATCCAGAACAAACTTTAATTCTGAATTTTAGAGCCTCACTGAATCAAACTTGCTTGTTCATTGGTAGATGTTTTTTTCTAGAATTACAAGCAGGTCAGTTCCTGATTTTTGCCTTGTATTTCTGGAAGTATAACATTTATCTATACTACTTAAGTGAATGTGGATTGGAATAAGTGTTTCAGATATTTTTGACTTGAAAATGGACAAACACACTTGCAGAGATTTGAGTTTTTGCAGTGCAGTTCCCGTTTTTGTGGTTTAGCACCCTCTGCAAAAAAGCAGATCTTGGTTTGTGTGTTTTTCTAATTTCAAGTCAGAAATACCGAGAGTTCTTATTTCAATCCACATTCACTTGACAAGTTCATATAAATATCTTACTACAAGGCAAAAATAATGCTCTGACTTGCTTGTAATGACAAGTTAATATCTGCCTACAGAACAAGCAACATTTTACTCTGTGAAGAGATTAAATTGAGGTTTAATAACTAATCTGACAGAACATTTAATTTTAAGACACCGTTAAAGTTAAATTGTCTTGTCTCTTTGGCAGATAATTGTACTTGTTGCCTTATTTTCAGTTTTTGTATCTTCATTTAAGATGTTCATCCAGACATGTCAGGAGATTGTGGCTTACAAATAAATCTAGTGAGAGTTTTTGACTTGAAACTGGACAAAAACTCCTAGCGGGATTTGAGTTTTTTCAGTGCTGTAGGGAAAAAGCAACAGTTAAAAATATCATGTTGCTTAATTAGCTACCACCACCTAATATCCAATAACAGAATATATTACAGTTTCTAATGCGGTGATCTTATCATTCATTCAGATACTTTTAATGAGAGCCCTTTAAAGGACTTTTGGAAATACAAAAGTACAATTACTTGTAGCTGAAAAAGTTGAATGATTGTGTTAGTCCGATTAAAAATGGGCTTTAAAATACAGGTTGACATGTCAGATTGAATTCCTCTCTAAAACTACATTGAGTTTATGTAGTAAAACTATAAAACCTCAGTAATTCAAGACTGAATAAGATCTGTTTTCTCTGGCATGTCATTCACCTCAACCAGACCAGACTGGGCTGAAGAACACACTGTGAGATCACAATTGGTCAAGGAGGAATGTCAGCTCCTACTGTGCAGCACAGAACTCAACCAACATGATTCAGTGTGCTATCCAATAGCTGGACATGAGCCTTTAGCTTACACTGACTGATTAATAATGGAGTGTGGACAGTAAAGCAAAATCAGAAAATCCCCACAGATAGATGTAAAGGTTTTGTTTTCCTGTTTTGGTTTGTTTTGCATGGCTTAAACACACTTGGTCTTGCAACAGCACGCAGAAACACAAACAGCAGGCACAGTTAGCAGCGAAGTTATAGATAATATTCTTTGTCATCAACTTTTTTACCAGCTCTGTTATATATTTCCTCATAGCTTTACTTGTACCAAGTAAAGTAAATGATGAGTACAGATTTTAAACAGTTACCCGTGTTATTACTATTTGACTTTGAAATATTTTTCTGTAAACTTGTCAAAGGAGAGAAAGCCTAAATGGAAGTGAGCAAAATGCCACTTAATATAATGTATATGGCATTGCCCCTGTCAATAAACCATTTTTCTGGAATTTCCCCTGGCAAAAAGGATAATATAGCCTTTCTGTATTTTTAATATGGCTAGATTAATGCCAAAAAAGACAAAAGTGGAAGTTGATATAGCTCTAAAGTTGGCCAACAACCCTCCAAAAATGGTGGTGCACATTTGTCAGTTTTGTTTTGCCTGAACTGAGCTACCACAACTGTGGGGGCAAAACCAATGTGTCCATTAAACTTGGAATTTTCTTGCAAACCATTACGTGAAAGGTTAATTTTAAAGACTCCAGAGCAGAAATGATGCACAAAGCTTCCACCCCGGAGAGGTGTCACGTCTTGTTTGCTGTTTTGTCCACAGTCAGGATGAGCTAGAACAAAAAAATCCCCCTGGCGTTCTCATTCATTATTCAGTAATTGTGGTCATTGTAGCAGATTCCTCACTGACAGGTTGACTGTGTAATGTGACAGGAATGTCTCAGAGGAAACATAATAATGTTTGTATTCTCAGCTATGAGGCCATTACATCACCCCCTTCACTGATATTTCTTCACTAGAATAGATTCTGGCTGTTGTGTTCAGCTCTATTTATTCTCTAAAACTTTCTCTTTCTCTGTCTGTTGTGCGTTTTCCTCCCATCAGTCCCCTCTCCTCTCCCTCTGCTAGCCCTATATTCAGCCGAAACACGCTGCCTCGGAAGCAGGACAGGTAAATGTGCCTGTGTGCCGTGTCAGGCTTCTGATGGGACGGCTGTGGAGGGTCCTGCTAAAAACCACCACCTGCTGCCACACAGAGAGCACCGCAGAGAGAAGCTCTGTGCTGTGTTTGGTAGTTTTTGTGTAGCAGTGTGCCGCTCTGTGTGGTAGTTTGTGGTTATTTTTAGGACCTCTTGCTGCAGTATGAATGGGAAATGTGAGGGTGTCTGTGTGGATGTTGGCAGCCTCACTGTTTTCTTTTAGTGGTCCAGTTGAGTCTGTTATGATTGTTTGTGTGCCGCCATCTTGTGGTAGAAAGTGTAAGTGCAGATTTGAGCAAAAAACAAATGAGTAGGATTTTTCAAAGTGAATCTACACTGCAAAAATATCAGTCTTTCCTATCCATGGACGCAAATAAGTGCTTATGCCTTATTTTGAGCAAATAATCAAACTCTAAGTGCTTCAGGGACAAAGACCTTTTCCAAGGCATTTGCACAGTGTCAGGAAAACTTCCTGGATTAACATTTTGATTCCGATCACTTCCAAAATCTTATCACCTGTCCCTTGTGCCATTACCAATAATCCCTGTAAATTTCATTCAATTGGTTCAAATCATTTTGACAAACATAGTTAATAATACCTTTTAAACATTTCTGGATTGTATTTTCTATGTAAAAATTAAGAATAAAGTGAGAGAAAAAAAAAACCTGGATCCACATCACTTCCAAATTCTTGTCCCTCTTCCTTTTTGCCATGACCAACATTCCCTGAAAATTTCACCAAAATTTCAGCTTAATTTTTCCGTTTTTAGTGAAAATGTGGAACACTGCCCTGTCTTGCATTGTTAATAAGTTCTTAAAAAATTCAAGATTGTTATTTTCTGTTAAGAATGATCAATAAAGTTAGAAAAAAATCTGGATCCACATCAGCATCAACCCCAAAGTCTTATTACCTTTTCCTTGTGCCATGACCAACATTTCCTGAAAATGTTATCCAAATCTGTTGAGAACTAATCAAGTTATTAGCGAAAATGTGGTAAACTGCCCTTTCTCATGTTATTAACAAATCTTTTATTAATATTCCTTGATCTGGATCTGCCTTTGCTTCAAATAACAACCAGTATAACTTCTTCCTTGTGCCATGGCCAACAGTCCCTGAAAATGTTGCCAAAACCTGTGCTTAAGTTTTTCAGTTATTGGCAAAAATGTGGAAAACTGCCCTACCTTACATTGCTGACAATATCTTTAAACATTTCTGGATTGTTATCTTTCTATGTTAAAACTAAGAATAAAGTTAGAGAGAAAAAAAATCCTGGATCCACAGCATCACCCCCAAATTCTTATTACTTTTCCCTTGTGATGTAATCAAAATAAGTTTTATAAGTTATTAGCAAAAATGCGGTAAACTGCCCTATCTCATGTTCTTAACAAGTCCTTTATTAAGAGTCTTGGATCTGGATCTGCTTTTGTTTCTAAATTAACCAATTAACCACAGTGTGATTACTTTTTCCTTGTGCCAAAAAAGGCAAAAATGTGGAAAACTGCCCTATCCTGCACTGTTAAAAAAGTTCCTGGATCCACATCCGTATTCTGATCACTACCAAAAATATATCACTTAATCTTGGAGCCAACATTCCCCGAAAATGTCATCAAAATCAGTTGATTATAGGCAATGAAAGTTAGCAGTTAGCCCCACATATAGATCTCTATGGCCAGTGAAGGTTCAAAATCAGACCTAAGACCCCTTGCAGCATGTTTTCTCCCCCTTTCTCTCCCCTTTCCAGTTCCATCCTTTCTCTCTCTGCTGATCTAATGACAGGAAAAGCCTGTGAAAAAAAACAATCTTTAAAGAGGCTATGAGGAGTTTCTAAGTTATTTAAAAAAAAAGTCTCACTTTTAGATATATGCCTGATCGAAATACACACTTTAAGATGAGTTTTATAGCATCAAAATGGGTTATCTATATTTGCTATTCCTTAGCTAAGTGGTCGGGTCGGACAGCCAGCTACAAAACTACGATACTAAGTTTTCCAAAAATTGCTTGTTGTCACACGTCAAAAACTACCGCTACGTAACTAGAAAGAGATACATTACCTCGACGCTTTGCATCCTGTAAGTTGTTAAAAAAAGAAGTTGTAAAGCAATGCAGAGTTCTGAGGAAGGTCCGAGCAGCATTTATTAGCATCACAACAAACACACGCTTTGTCTTGGGTCACCTCTTTTGGTGCCTTCCAGTTGTAGTCAGAAGTCGGAATTTCCGGGGTCCGAGTAGGAAACTGCAACTGGAACGTCCCCCCGAAGTCAGAATTTCTCACTGGGAACTCGGTGAAACCTCGCCACCCCCGAGTTGACAATTGAAGATGGATGCCCCCAGTGTGAACAGTTATTTAGCTCCTGTAATAATCAATTTATTTGCACTTCTGACTGGGGTGTGTCGCTCTAGACCAGTTCTATACAAAATATTGTTAGACTTAGATTTACAAAAATGCTGCCATAGTGATAATCACATTCTTCATGTGATATTTGTGAACAAAAACACAGGGCGTGCTAACAACAGCTAACAATAGCCTGGTAGATCCGCATGTTTTTTTCCGACTTCAACTGGAACGCCGATAAGTCAGAGATGATGTCACTCCCAGTTCCGAGGTTACTGGAACGCAGCAGTCTTCGAAAATAGATTCTCCTCATAGCACCTTTAAAAAGATAACTTTTGATAACTTTTGAGTTATTTTGCACGCAAACCAACGCTCTGAAAAACAAAACCACCACTACAATAGTTGTTTCAAGTATATTTACAAAGCCTTCTTAAATAAAAATACAAGTTTTGACAAAGAGTCCTGAGATTTTGTCCAAATGCACATCATGGCACATTACCTCTCCTTACAATATGTCTCAGGTGTGTTGGTTTCCTTTCTAGATTTAGTTGCTGACTCCCAAAATCAAAACATTTTTCTCTTGTGCACTTTATTTATACATTTATAAAGATGTTAAATACAGTCAGAGATTTTTGCAGTGTATCTGTCAGCAGTATGTTGTAACTTGTGTTGATATTGAGCAGAAAGAGTTAGCAGGTAGTTAGTGAGAGATGCAGCCATATGTGTCCTTGCCTCCTTGCTTCTTTTTCTTTCCTCCTCTGAAGTGTTTCTCTCCCGCAGCGGGACTCACTGTGGTAGAAACACTCTGCCTAAGAAAGGACTCAGGTACTGACCTCACTCTGCTGGACTTTCTCTGAGCTTTTGCACCCCGGTTCACCAAAATGTCTTTCTTATTTCTTCGCAAACATTCACTCTTTGAGGCTTATGCTCACGCTTTTTTAAAAAACCTGTGCTTTGGGAGTTTTTGTTTGGCACTCGGCACATGTGTTGTTGTGTTGTGCTTCTGTGGAGAGGCATGTCACTCTGTTGTTGCACAGAAACATCGCCGTCTTTTACTGTTGCAGGGTTCATTGTGGGATTAAAGTTTTCTTTGGCTTCTGTTCTGCTTTCCTACCCACCAGTTTTCCGTTGCTTGCAGCTGAGAATCAGTCTGTGTCCACACTGTTGTGATTTGTTTCCGTATGTTGCATCTGATTTTGCATCTCAGCTTGACTAATCCAGCTGCTTCGGATAAAAAAAAAAAATCACTTCATTGATTGTGAAATATATCCAAGGGGAAAAAAATCTCAATCCAGATCACCTTGCTCTGTATGATTTCATAATTAACTCAGATTTTGTGCACCTGCTCAACTTCAACCTCACCTTTGACCTCCTGCAGGTACGGGCCGACCCCTCAGCTGCGAGGCCATGAGGAGGCCCGTGATTGGCTGCGCTCTCACTCCACCAGCGGGCTCCAGGACTCGGCCAGTAACTCCCCGTTCTCCCCCGGCTCCAGCCTCACCTCCCCGTCCGGGACTCGCTTCAACTTTGGACAGCTTGGTACGCCCCATACATCACCAGTTATTGATTGTTTTTGGTTGCTAATGATTGATGATTAATGAGGATGATTAAGAGATGTTAGACTATTAAACTGGAGATATACTTGCAGTTAATTATGTGGATGTTCACGCATGATAGCCGCCACACATTCCTTTGATTCAGCACGTCAGTCATGCTCGTCATCCAGAATTAATGTGACACAGATGCGAGCTGCAGTCTCCACTTAAGCAGTAGAATAAGTGTAGAAGTGTAGAGAGAAAACAGACAGTAACTAATAAAACAAGTGCACACGGGCAAAAACTACATTAATTGATTTTCCTCAACAGATAAAAACTAGACTAAAATGTTTGACAGAGATTGAATCCAATCAGACCTAATTTTGTCACGTAGAAAGTAGGGACAAGTAAGGATTATATCCAGTTACAGCTACTTTGGTTGTGTGGAAATGTTGGATGAGTTATCCAATCACAGCTGCCTTAGCTTCATGGTGGTGGGATAAGTTGTGGAGTGATCCAATCGGAGCTGCTCTCTTTATGAATTGGTATATTCATGTAGAGCAGGTTCACTGTTTGGTGTCAGTTCTGGTATTGTAACTAAGATGCCCTGCCAGGTAGCCAAAATAAAGGTGACTGCATTTCATATAAAACATACAATTCTTTCTGTTAATTTATGCATTCAAACTTTACTAGCTTTCAGTACAGGGTTAAAAGATGTTTGATTTTATCAAAGTGTAAAACATGACTTCAGAAATTCAAGGAAACATAAAAAAATGCCTTACCCTTTACACTTCCTATTTTAGCCGACTAAATTTACAGTAGATTTCGACTAAAATGTTATGAAATTTCATCAATTAAAACTAAAATAAAATCTAAAATATTTAGATGACTAAATTATGACTAAAACTAAAAGATATTTTAGACAAAAAACTGTAACTAAAACTAATTTAAAAAGTGCTGTCAAATTAACACTGAGGCAGAGGAGATATAACAGACTGATCTCAGCAGCATAAACAGCAATAACAGAAAGTTTAAAATACAAACTGATATATCAATAAATCATCATTTAGAAGTTGGGAAATGAGGAAATAGGTTTGTGTACAAATTCAGCTTGTAACAAAGTACATTGATGACTTGGAGTTAACAACGTGGTTGAGTTTGTCCGTGCATATTTGGTTTAGGTTGGTTTCCATGGCTGTATTTCTCACATATAATGAAATAAGAGAACATTTGATAAAATAGTTAATCAAAGTGAAGCACTGCAGGGTTCACCCTCTGCTTTTTCAGGGGCTTTGACTAAGACATCCATCAACAGTCAGCAATAAGTCATCAGTTAACATGGTAACTCATTGCATCCATGCACTGAGACATTTTCAACACTGTCAATGAATATTCAGTGATAATATTGATTATTAGTGTTTATTCTATTATCTTTACCCTCAGAATTACTGCCATATTTACATTTCAGTTCTAACACAATAGGTACATACAGCCTGAAGTCTGTTGCACCCTCTAGTGGTGTCCTGCAGTAATACTCGTCACACATAGTCAAGTGTAAAAACAAAAATGCTAACAACGCCAACAGATGCAAACATGAATGCAGGGACAAACTACAAGTATATCTCTGGCCTAAGAGAGAGAGACATTTTTGTTAGGTTGATTTTGTATATAGTTTTATTACCTCCGCTAAAAAGGTTGTGTTTTTGCCTTCATATATTTGATTGTTGACAAGATTACGCAAAAACTACTTGACAGATTTTGCTAAAATTTTCAGGAGATGTTGGTAATGCCCTGACTGAAAAATGATTGGGTTTTGGTGGAGATCTAGATTAACACCATTTGCGAAAGATGTTTTTTGCACAACAACTGTCTAACTAACAATGATAACAACATGATTTTGAGTGCTTGGTGTGGATTTTCAGGGTCAAGGAATCATATTATGGTGGTAACTTTATCATGGAACTTATAAATACAATATGTGAGCTACCTTCTTGCAGGTTTGTGCTCTTCCGAGGGCTTTCTTGTTTGCAACTGCATTTTCAGCATGGCTGCCCATTTGGGTGTAAAATTTCATAAGGGAGGCATAGAAGAACTAAACAACAAATAAAACAACTTCAACACTGATGATAAAATACTAACCTGATTTGAATTATCTCTTTTTTTAACTCCACAGCTTCAAGCCCGACCTCAACCGGTCAAATCAACCTCGCCAGCATGCGTAACAACAGCCTGACCAATCAGGACGTCTCCTTCGACCCCTGCAGTGACAACCGGCTGAGAAACTCGTGCATGTCCCTGGACGAGAAGACTCGCACCATGAGCAGGTCGGGCTCCTTCAGGGACGGCTTTGAGGAAGGTAAGAGGAGATGAGAGAGGAGATGATGAATATTCAGTAAATCAGTGTGAGTCTGTTTTATCATTATGTTTGGTGAGATCTTTAATGAGGTGTAATCCCTCTCTAAAACCCGCAGGCTCTGAAACTCCCTCTTCTTTATTCCACATCATTGTGCCAGATGAGTTATTTTTCCATTTGTTTTGGGAAAATTAGGAGGGATTATACTCGCTCCTCTAAGAAATACCCTCCATCCCATTGAAATCCATAATCAGCTTTGGAGCCCCTTTGTTTTTTCATAAGCTTGTTTATGGAGAAAAGTATCCAGCGGGGCTTTTCCCACCAGCAAGCAGACTCCACGCTCAGGCGATTTTACATCACTGGAGTCGGATAAATCCTCAGAGCCGCAGAAACACTGGATTAAGGGGAAAGTAAAACTGGGAGAAGGGAAGGCAAAGTATTTTTTTGAAATGCAAAATTTCACTTAGAACATATGTATTGGGGAAAACTTTATGTAGGCTGTGAGGTTACACTACACCAGTGTTATTGGATATAGGGATGCGACCCTTAAGATAGAGTGGCCATAAACCGAATAAGTAAGGACTGGACATCCTAGAGTTTTTGATTGGCCACATCAGGTACCAATTCAAAACTCGGCATACAGTTGGCTATTTGCAGTGTCAAAGGTGGAATTTATGCCCTTGTAAACATTGGTCGTGTCATAGCAGGGTTTCATTTGTTAATTTTAGAATCTAGAAAATTTTCTTTCGTTTGAAACTTAAATTGTGACTCTGAATTGGAGCCACTTTCAAACCAAACGTGCAGCCCAGCCCAAGTGAACTCTTGTCCAGTGAAAAGTTAGTTCAGCATTTGCCAAATAGGTCATCAAGAACACATGAGTTCATCAATACAGCTGTGTAGCCTTGAGGACCATGTTAGAAACAAGAGGGGGGGCATAAACTCAAAGCGCATCAGCACAGAGCATTCAATTAGATATAGCGTGTTGTACCATCTGACTTTTGTAATCCGTTTTGATATCCTCTCCTTTTATCCTTTCCTTTTCTTATTTAGTTTTTATGATACACATATGAATATTTACCTCTTTAATGCCCGAAAACACAAAATATAGCCAGAAAATTCTATTTTTTTGGAGCTGAAATGTTTATTTTACTATCTACTGTATTCCTAAAAAAGCTAATTTCCATAACATTCAAAATATATGTTTTTGTATGTCATTTGATACATTAGGTGTTTTTGGCACTGATAATCCATTTGAGGACATATTTATCATTTATCTGATTATATTCAGATGTTTGTAGTAATTTGTTGATCATACTGATTAGATAGAGGTATCATAAAAGTATGTATCCAATATGATACAAAATGCTTTGAAGGGTTAAAAACATTTGTCAGTATCAATAAATAATGTAACTGACAGAACAAATGGCACATTACTTGACATCATCAGTTTTGCATCTCTCTGTAAACAGTGTGGGATCAAGAGCAAACATTTATATCCTTCCTGAAGGTGGCAGGATGATTAGATGGACTTAAAGTCTTAATGTGCCTGAACCAGTGGCAGTGTAAGTTGTATTGTTTTCGGTGACAGCTCAGACAAATGCCATGTAGGCGAATAAGTGCTGAAAATCATGAGTTGCAATTTTCGTTTTGCTTAAAGGGAAATTAGTAAATTATTTAGGAGTGTAAAAGTAGAGTTTCTCCTTTATACTTTCTTGTAGTTCTGGAAAAATGACCTTGAACACCCCAGAATAATAAAGAAAAAAACACAACTTTAATGCTTGAATTAAAAAAAAAAAGGAAAAAACAGGTACATACCAAACCGTGGGCTAAGAATGCACAGGTAGTACATGCCTAACAAGCACATGCCCAATAGCAAAGACACAACCTTGTCATTATTCCACCACTGGTTGCTTTTCCAGCCCCATGACGCTGCCTTCGCTTTCAGGAGGAGAGATAATTACAGGATCACCGTGAGAGGCGTGAGAGAGAAGTGATGACACACAAGAATCCTACAGCACTACTTTCTCTCTTTGTGTCAGTGTGTCTTTGTGTGTTTAGCCGCAGTGTGTAGGTCTGTGAGGGTATGTGGTTTGTGTATGTTGCGGGGGTGTAGAGTTACTCAGCCGTTGGTTGATTGACGGGACAAAAGTCACATCATCCACCAACACTTTGTCCTCAGTGAGAGTAACACCACCACACACTGTCACCTCATCCCCTGCCCTCAAACCCTCCTTCTTACCTTTACACATGCTCACCGGCTCTCAGTGTGCAAAAGAAACACATATTTATCTCTCAAAGCTGTTTCTGGTCTGTAATGTCCACTTCTTGCAGGTCACAAATAGAAATACTAGAGACCTTCACCCAAGCAGCTCACTTCCAGCAGTGACTTTTCCACACCCCTGTAAATAATGATCACTGGCCGATGATCTCTGGACTTTAAGCAGGTCATTCCTGCATCATGATGAACATTTGTGCACAGTTAGAAAAAATCCTTTGAAACTTTCTTGTGGAATTGCATTCAGACAACTGACTTTATAAGCAAAGGATCAACATGGGGCTCTGTGACATTTGGCCCTTTTCCACTAGCACGCCTTGGCCCTACTCTACTCGATTTGCAGCGTGTTTCCACTAGCCCGGTACCTCCTAAAACAAGCTAGTTTTAGTACCTACTCTGCTCTGGTTCCAAGCGAGCAGAGTCAATACTAAAAGATGACGTCACGGACTACCAGCGACTGATTGGTCAGACAATGTTGTCATCGATGCATCATGAGCGTGACGAGCTAGCATGCTAGCGGTAGCTACCGTTAGCTTACCCTCATACATCTTTTCTTTGCAGCTCGATTGCTCTCGTCCTCGGCTTCATTCTGTTGTAAAGCTTCCAAAACTCTCCTGTGCTTCTCAAGAGGTATTTCTTCTTACCACCTGCAGCCTTCTTCTGCTTTCCTTTTTTACTCGGTTTGTGACAAAAAGCCACAGATTGTTATGTCGCGCTCAAAATGACGTAACCGCAGTGCCGCTCACCCCGTTGGGCAGGCGACTGGGGCTAATGGAAAAGCAGCACAAGGCAAGTAGAGTAGAGTCGAGTACAGTAGAGTAGGGCTAATGGAAAAGGGCCAATTGACTTTTGACTGAGGACCTTTAAAACTGAATCAATTTATCATTGAGTCCCGGTGGAGATATGATGAAAGTTTGAAATTAACCTTTCAAGAGTTTTTAGATATATATTTTTTACAAGAATCCGCCGTACGTACAGATGTGCTGCATTTTCAGTGTTTTCCTCCGTCTGAAATAAATCTGAGTGGTCGACAGTTTTATGAGTTTTGTTGCTATTTCATATAAAGAGGTGTTGGGTCCTGTTGCTAGACCAGTTGAGAATCGCTAATCTTCATGGTTTTCATTTCATTTTCTGTCAATTACCTGGATCAGGCATGGGCAACTGGTCATTCTACTCTCTCAATATTGCCCACCAGTTAGTTTGAAACATCACAAAATGCATTTTGGTGAAGGAAACAGTACAAACTTTTCCATTAAAGCATTAACCCTTTCATGCATGGTGTCTGCAACAGTGGACATATATTTGGAATACATTTTATACCATTCAGGTTGCAGCATCATGTTACAACTACCATGTGGTAAACACTCAAACCATTGTCTCAAGTTTCATAAAAATACAGTATCATCTTTATATATATTTGTCGTAATAAGATATTACAGTAAAGAGTGTTAAATCCTTCTATTCCCAAAGAATCAGACAGGTACAGAAATATATTTCAAGTAAATGTGATGGCAGAGACAGTTTTTATGTAGATTCTAAAAATACTTCTTTGTATATTATTTTCTGTGACCAAAGACTCATCTGTCAACTCCAGTGGACGTTATGTACTAAGGGGTATATTCTGCTTATTATGCCTGTATCCAGAACTCACCTAGTTTTGAAACTGTGTTTGTGGATCTATATTGAGTTCCATTATATCACTATTAATACCGTTGATGAGTGATTTCCACTGTAGTGGAAAATATAATAAACTGGAAAAAATATGTGGCCAAAAAAAAAACAACTGACATTTTAAGTAATTATTATTATTTCTGATGTAATAATGCTTGCATGAAAGGGTTAAAAACGAGAACATAGAGCTATAACAATATATTTAGAATTCCCCCTTGTGCATAACTAAATGTTTGTTAAAATAAAAACAAACCTGTAAGTGAAATAAACATAAACTATGTAGCACGGAGAATGAAAACCTCTGTCAAGGTAGCTCACATATTGCTATTACATCTGTATCATCACCAAAATCCAATCATTTCAAAGATGGGCCATTACGGTGTGCTGGATGGCGGAGTGGTTAGCAACCAGGCACCTCAAGTACTTGCTTCTGCTGGTTCAGGTTCAATCCCGCCTATGACCAGTTTGCAGAGTGTCTTCCCCTACTCTCTTACCCCCTTTCACAAGCCTGTCCACTGTCTCTCTCCTATCAAGAGAGGCACAAAATGCCCCAAAAAGATGGGCCATTACCAACATCTCCTGAATATTTTGACAAAATCTGTCCAGTAGTTTTTGTGCGATCTTGCTGAAAACAAACAAACAAATGCAGGCAAAACAGAACCTCCTGGGTCGAGGTACTATAGACAAAAAGCCTGTCAAAAATAATCTTTGAAAAAAAACTTTTGATAACCTTTGAGTTATGTTGTAAACAAACAAACGGACAGATAAATGCCGGCAAATACAGAACCACCTTGGCAGATGTTATAATGATAGCATCACATTCATTTACAAAACCTACTAATTTAAAATACAGTTTCTGACAAAAAGTCCTGACATTTCATCTTTTACTCAAATATATTGTGTGCCACATCATCTCTTGTTACAGTATGTAAAACTTCTGAAAATTTCAGCAAATTCAGTCCAGTAGTTTTTGAATAATCTTACTAACAAACAAACCAACCAACATGTTTACTATTTCAGTATCAACAATGTGCTCCTTGTCACAGAGGATCTTGGTCACCAAAGTTTCCCACCCCTGGTCTGCATTAAAGTGGCTCTTGCTGTAGTTCGAACGTGTCTTGGATTAATGACTAAATCCTGTAAAGACTGATTAATGAGACGTCCCAGACATCAGTGAATATTTACGAATACTTTGTCTTTCATGGGTCTCCTGGAGCACCTCGCTGTCTAGACCAAATTCAGATAAAAGTGAGTCTTCAATAAACTAACGTCTGCTCCCTGTGAGGTAAAGAAATGAATGTTTGAGCCTTAATTCTCCGTGTGGTCGATGACATCACACACGCCAGTCTGTTTTCAGTCACAGAGCCTCCGTGTGTCCTCGGCCTCTCATGTGTGATTAGTCACTGAGTCATTAGTGCAGAAACAGGCTGTTATTATTGCAACACACTCCAACTGTAACGTCCATGAAGGAGATTATCTTTATAACCACAGAGCTGCTGCCTTTGTGCTCAGGAGGGGGTGGAGGGTGGAGACCAAAGTGGGAATACTGAGAGGGACTGCAGGGTGGGTGGCTTGTAGGAGGGTCTTTTGATAATGAGTGTTGTGTGTAAAAATGCACTCTCTAATCCACACTTTTACTGGTTTTTGTCTCCTTAGTTCATGGATCTTCTCTGTCTCTGGTCTCCAGCACATCTTCAATTTACTCCACTGTAAGTACACAAACATCAAGAAGTGAAAAGTTTCTGGAGATTATTGGCATTCCTTTTCTAAACCAGAGGGTTTTTAACGTGTTACCTATAAGGTGCCCTTATTTCTCAATCTGTCAGTATTTAATTGTATGTGCTAGGGCTGAAAGATATATCCTTTGGCTCCAAATCACAATTTCAGACAACGCAATCATTTGATTGCCAAAGCTGCAGCACTCCTGTCTGACCCATGTGGACTTGGCCTGGTGGATTATTAAAAAAATCATCTTCATAATGAGAAGCTGCAGAGAAATTGTATCAGCTACTTCAGTTTAGACTTGACGTTTTACGTAGAGATACTTAAAAAGTAAAACTTCAATCCCTTTTTGGTTGATTTCTAGTTTTTTATTGGAGGCAAAGCACGTCTTATTTTTGCTCTTGGAGTTTTCATAGTGTAAATACCTCATTTCATTGCATACTTAATGGTTTTCTGTATGTTTACAGACTCTTAATTTACTTAAACTGAAAATAAGGAAAAAGATAAAAAGAATAATTTTGAGAAAAAAACTTCAACATGCCACTCTAGCAAGAACAGATTTTTTTTATTATACAAAAATATTGTTAAACCATAAAAATATATATAAATATGTTTGTCTAGGTCTAAGTATAAACTGAACAGCAAATGCTTTTTCAGCACAGAGTAGCACCATTATCCTTTTCACATACTGACAATAAAGATCAACCTACACTCTCCAAATCCACCCAGAAGGGCAAACACAGGAAAAACAGGACAGCACTAAAACATTTTAAAGTGCTATAAATATGTTACAACTTGTCCAGAAAAGTTTTAATCAAAGCTGCCGCTTGTCTTCAGTTAAAATTACTTTTGAAATCGATCTATTAAACCAGATAAACCAGTCTCTCTTTTGTCTTTTTCTGAATTATGAAATATTGATTTCTTCAGCTGGAAAATCTGCTGTTACACATTTAGTCCTCACGCCTTTGGATGTCTGACTCAGTCTATGAGAAAACAGTTTGCTCTCAGTCCTACAAACACAAACAGGCACCGCCCACAGCAGCCAATCAGAGCTCAGCATAGCCCCTCCCCCCCCTCTGTGGGCAGGTTTACTCACCTGGGCAGGTGTAGCGGAGGAGCACTCAGACTTTAGATCACTGCTTGGCTCTGGCTGCTGCTTCAAAGCTAAAGAGAGAGAAGGAGGCACAAGCTTGAAATCAGAGCGGAGGAGAGAGAGAGCGAGGGGACAAAATGATGGCGACTTTATCGATGGCGGGCGCCGTCACACCCTGGCAACAAACGGTAGGGAAAAGAGGGACATTTTTGAGTAAAGATAGTGATTTGTTCTGCTTTATTTGATCTGAAGGGGGTAAAAGCAAGAGTAAAAACAGAAAAGAAGACAGTGATAAAAAACAAGACGTCCATACATATTTTGTTTTTTTGTCCAATTTAAATGCTTTTTTGTCAACATAAACTGCCTAAAATGTCTGATATACTCATGTTTGTATCCTGTTTTCAGCACAACTTCAGATTTGTTTGACTTTTTCTTCTAATTTGACAAAGTTTATGACATACACAGAAGCCTTCAAATACATAAAAAGTATGTCATGTTTTAGATATTGTGTTAATTTATTGCAAAATAAAAACCCAGGCATACATATGCTAAATACACATTTAAAGAGTAGAAAAGAGGGGAAATGCTGATGTGTAAATTGTTATTGGATGTTATCTTTGGAAATAAAATAAGTTGGGAAATGAAGAACCAATATATTTTTTAAATAACCAATTTTTCAGTCACTAATTTTACATTTTAGACTTCCACATTAACCATAGTTTTGTTAAATGCCATTTTTTTACTAAAACTTTCTACCCATCTGTCATGATGTCTAAAGCTCATCACATTGCATCAGAGATCTCAGAGTTCCGTCGTCTTTGGCAAACATGCAGCTCTGTTTGTGCGAAGGATCTGCCTGTTACGTGTGCCTGTGTTTGACTGACAGCTCTGTTTGGGTGTGCAGACTGTGTGGACAGATGCCACCTTGTAAAACATCCACTTATGTTACAGAGCACGTGCTCAGACTCTAACACCTCAGAGAGCAGACGCTCAGGCTGAAGAGGCTGTTGAAACCTGTTCAAGTGTTAAGAGGTGGAGCAACATGAAAAATCATTATCAACTGGTCTGTCTCTTTTGTCACAGCACTGGCATCATGGGCAAGAATGGCAGGTTTTTTCAGTGCTTGGAGATTTCAGAAAACAGCAATTGGGGTCAAACTGTGTGGGACAAATTCTTTAATTCTTCATTCTTTTGCTCATGTAGAAAGATTGTTGTCAAAACATATCATGATAATTTGTTTATGTTAAATAATCACTGATATACAATACAGCCAATCGTAACAAAGATTTTGGTGGTGATCCAGAAAACGCCCATTAGCAAATGATCATTTTTGCTCAAAAACTAACTAATAATGATTTTTAACCTGTTTCAGAGTGCTAGGTGTGGGTTTTCAGGGTCAAGAATTCTTATTATGATGGTAACTTTATCGTGGAGCTATTGCTTATAGATGTAAAGGCAAAATGTGTGCTACCTTGGCGGGGGTTTGCATTCTCTGCAAAACACAACAAGCATGACCCTCAAACAATACAAATGTCCATTTTATAGATGATGAAATGAAAAACCTTAATACGCACATCTTTATCAGATACAAGAGCGCTAAAAAATATTTCTCGGGTACATCTGTGCCTCGTCTTCACTACTTTATGTGACTGGTGTTTACATTTGCCGTTATACAGCTGGTGCCTCTAAATGTCTGACATAAATAGCATGCCTTACAGATGGATACAGCCTGTAGAAACTACATGTAGCCTTTCTGTGACAGTCTGACTTTGCCGCACTGACTTAGAAGATGCATCTTCTGAGAATTAACCCCACTAATTTACATGAGAGCTATTAAATGTTGACTGCCAGGGATGTGGCATGTGATAAAGAACATTTAGTTAAAAGAGGTATAACCCTTGCTGAGCAGAACCATCTGTTTTGCTTTGCTCTGTTTTTTTTGTTGTGTTTACCTTTTCTCTCAGTTATACAAATATATGTCAAACTGTCAGCACAATACAGCTTTGCTTAATCATGCTAATAAACCAAATCCATTTCATATAAAACTGACAAATTTACTGTTTTGTGTATCAAGTCAATAAATACATTCTGGCTGATTGTGATGTCAACTCATATTTAAGCAGAGTAGCATGACCTATATCCACAACACTACTCAAATAAAATAAAAATATTCATTTTATTCATGCAAAATTCACTCCAAAATCAACATCTGCCTCTCAGTTTAATGAAACAGCATGGTAGTTAGTAAAGCACGCTGTCACACAGTCTCTGTAAAATCCACCATAAAAGCTTTTCAACGTACTTGAGGCATTTTTGGAGGTGGAGTTTTAACAGGACAACAAGTATCAGAGATCACCACATAGCCCAGGGTAAAAGCAACAGCCCATAGGAAGTGTTTAAGAGTGGGCAGAGCCTTTAAAAGCAGATCTGCGTAGCAGGTGATTGGACGATTGTTCTGTCAATCACATTTATGACAGGCCAGTCATAATGTAGTAAGAGGGTGCGACTGCTGCAGTGTAAAATACAAAACTTTAGCCACTTTGTAGAACAAACGATCATCAGTACATTTTGAAAAAGGAGTGAAAATATCCTTTCTATCAAGAAATGCTTTCAGTAATTTTTTTCATTTAATGAATAAATGCTGTCCAAAGTGGTTTAAACTGCAGCTGAATTTGTTAGCATCAATGCTAATCTCTGTAGGGGTGTTACTTCCTGCTGCCATCTGGCTTGTTGCTCACCACTTCCTACTCGAAAGGACACTGAGCTGAGCAAATGCGTTTAAGGTTTTAGCTTAGCAGGAGGGGTCTGCCTGATTTCGAACATTCAATAAAGTGGATCCAGTTATACTGCAAGGTCTAAATATTTTTTGTGACAATATTATTCTCAAAGGGTGGAGGCATTACAGAACGTTTTTAAGAGCCACTACCTTAAATCACCAAGATTATGTCACTATGAACAATATAGTTAAATGTGTATGTTTTGGATAGCTCTGCACAATCAACAAGGACTTAAAGAGGACATATCATGCTGATGCATGATTTAATACTTACATATAATATAATAAATTTGAAAACAAGACCTTACACCGCCTTAATTTTCAAAAAATTAGATATTGTATTTTTTCTGATATCCTAGAACGAGATTTGATGCCTCTGAAAATAGGTCATTGCGAGATGTCCGCGAGATTTCAAACGTCGTGACATCACGAGGTACATTTCTTTTTATCGGAGTAATCTGATAAAACACTTCCTCCTCTGTGATGTCCGTTAGCCCCAAACCCTCACCGAGGAACACATCCAGCAGCACGGGTTTAAAACTCCCTCGCTCACTCTCCATCGTTACCAGCTCTGGCCTGTAGGGGGACTCAATACGCGGTTGCTGCTTTGAGCCTGCTGGAAAATACAGTAGAAGAAGAAGGACAAGCTGGCTCTACCCCCGATAGAACTGACCAATCAGAGCACAAAGGGCTGTGTCGTTGCGAGGTAACTTTAGGTCAGCCTTGAGACCACGCGTTTCAACAAGCGCTTCATAGTGGCCTAAAATGAGGATATTGAGAACGCTATTGTGGGGCAATGAAGGAACTAAATGATTTGTACTGAGGGCAGAAATGCTTTACAGGCATCCTAGTCTAGCATAGTGAAAAGGAGAAACAAGCATGATATGTCCTCTCTAATGTCTTACTTTGGGTTAAAGTTAAATAAACGTCCACAGTTGGAATAAAAGAAGAAAATAAAAATGCTAGTTCTGACAATAATTAACAGATATTACAACTCACTCACACTTATCATTTATGCTCAGGCAGAATCTGCCAGGGTAGAAAATGGAGGCCCATGGGAAAGTGACGTAGGCTGCAGTACCTTGCATGTCCACTTGAGGCTGGCTGCATAAACCTGACATCTAAATTATTGTGTGCAGGAGAAGTACAGTTTTTACAGCCTTAATAAACATTATTATCGACTTGTTGAAACATTTGATCAGTTTTCCAGCCCTACACTGGACCATACAAATGCAAGAATGTAGAATATCTGGGTCATATTGTTAGATAAATGCAGCGGTAAAGCAAACACCTCTGTTTTTACTTCCGGTGGTCATGTGTCTGCCCCCGTATGTTTGCTGTTTTTGTTTATTTGTTAACAAGATTGCATAAAAAATACATTGCAGATTTTGATGCAATTTTCAGGAGATGATTTTAATGCCCCAACTTAAAAATGATTCAATTTTAGAAAAGGAACACCTATTCTATTCTATATGGCAACCTTTTATAGATTATTTTAACAAGACAAACCCATGAAAGAGAAAGTGATGGAACGAACTGATACAACATGACTTTTAATTTAATTTAATTTAATCATTTTCTTTTTGTTTTTTGTTTTTTTTTTCTTGTCATTATTATTTTAAGATGTATAAAAAGTATGTATGAAAGCATTGTACATTGCAGATTTGTATATGTTATGCTGATTTATATATATATATATTTGTATTTTTTGTTACTGTTTTAAAAACACAAAACCCCAATAAAAACAAGTTTGAAAAAAAAAAAAAAGATTCAATTTTGGCAGTGATCCAGATAACTGCCATTAGCAAACAATCATTTTTGCTCAGTAACTGTCTAACTAATAATGATATAAACATGATTCTGAGTGCTAGTTGCGGGTTTTCAGGGTCAAGAAGGTCATGAAGAGATAAATATTTAAAAACATAACTGGGTAACAGTAATGGTGATAAAAACACATCCCATTCGGATTTTTTATAATGTCCTTTTTAAGGTTTGATGTAACTTAAGCACAGGTTAATTCCTTTTTTGTAGGTTTTATTTGTTTGTGTATTTAAGGGTTTTGAGTGGGGATGGTTGTTGACAGACAGATGTATCTAGTCAGGTGCTGCTGGGTGCCTGAATTTCTCTTTTGTGCAGACAATTGTCTCCCTGTCTTTCAGTCTACCACAAAACCTGTTCCCTTTCATTCAGTTTAAGCTTTGAATGAGCCAGATTAAGCCTCAGAGTGGAACTAAAGCAGTCAGCAGACCGATTATTACAAATGATCTGTAAACACATCTGCCAAGTGTTTACGTTAAACATTTCCAGATGCAGTTTTTGTGCATTTGTGCGTTGTGTACATGTAAATATGGGTGTTACATGTTTCTCAAACAGCAGCGGTAATGGCTGGGTGTGTTGTGTTCGTGCAAGGGTTTGTTTTGCCCGCTCTCCTTCTCTCTCTCTACGTTTTCTTCTCTTACTATTGTTCAGTGTTCAGCCTAAAGAGACAATAGACTCCCATACATGAACACACCTGGATATGTCAGAGAAATGCCTTCAGGAGGAACTCTCTGCTTTCTCTGACATGTTACACCAGACAATCTCTTCCACAGTTTATAAAGCTTCACTCTGAGGAGATGATAAATCAAACTGCAGTGCACACATGTGCGTGATGTATGGTGTGACTCGAGGCGGGTTACACTGCTCGTCTTTTTCATTATGAAGGTGTACTTCCTCTAATGATTTCTTCTTCTGATGTTTGTTTTCGCAGAACGAGGAGAAGTCTCAGTCGGAGGTAAGCCCGCCCACATCCCTTCTTTCCTGTGTTTTCTCAGCTCTTTAATTTTCGGTGTGCTGAAGCTGGACTTGTTGGAACATGGGGGGCGTTTTCTCACTTGTGTCTGGTTACACATGTTACTGCATTGTGCCTGACCCTGTTCCTGTCTGAACACCTGTATGTGCTCTTTCATGAACCCACTTCTTTTCATCTCTTAACCTCAATGTATCAGAGCCCAGATCTGGAGACTCCCTCATTTGTTACCACTATTTGTCTTTTCCTCTGTGTGTGTGTCTCTGTGGTTAATGCATGCTTTAATGGTACAGATATGTATGCTTTAGGTTTGGGCCTTTTTGATGACACACATTTTGATGTTCCCAGATCCGTAAGCTGCGCCGTGAGCTGGACGCCTCCCAGGAGAAGGTTTCCGCCCTGACAACACAACTAAGTGCAAATGTGAGTCAGCAAGTGTGCAAACGTACACACTCATTACTGTAGATGCTCATTTTTGCCCAGTGTGCAGCCAGTATAATCCCCTCAGTAGGTCCACATACACAGCTTAGTTTGGCTACTGTTAAAGCTTGATAAGGTAACTGAAGGACTGTGTTTGTGCTGTTATCAATCTCTTTTTGACAGGTGCCAGTTCATTAAGCACTTCACAATAAAGCAGGCTGAAGCCATACTCCTCATTTTAAAGATACACACATATTTAATATACAAATCAGACTTAATTTCACAGCACTTTTAAATTTATTTTTAGTCATAGTCTTTTGCCTAGCATATCTTATAGTTTTAGTCATAATTTATTCAACTAAATTCCTTTAATGTTAGTCTAGTTTTAGTCGATGAAATCTACTGTAAATTTAGGACCAAATCAAACGTCTAATATCCCTTTATTAAATGCTAGTAAAGTCTGAATGTTTAAATTAATAGAAACTAGATTAACTTTTGAGTGAAATGCAGTCACTTTTATTTAGGCTACCTGGCAGAGCATCTCAGTTACAATACCAGAAGTGACAACAAACAGTGAACCTGCTCTACATGAATATACCAATTCATAAAGAGAGCAGCTCTGATTGGATTGCTCCACAACTTATCCCACCACCATGAAGCTAAGGCAGCTGTGATTGGATGTCCTTCTGGACGCATCCAACCTTTCCACACAATCAAAGTAGCTGTGATTGGATGCATTCCTAACTTGTCTCTACTTTCTACAAGACCAAATTAGGTCTGATTGGATTAAGTCTGTGTCAGACATTTAAGTCCAGTTTTAATTTGTTGATATAAATCTCAGTTCATTTAGTTTTAGTTTTTGTCCATGTGCACTTTTTTAATATTTACTGTCTAGTTTTTGTCAGGGAAAAAGGTTGTAGATGAAAACCAATATGAAAATGATAGTTAACCAATTTAACACTGATACAAATACACACTGTATTTATCTATTGTATCTATTATACCTACACCAGGGAAAACAGTTTTTGTTAACAGAAACTAGGGTGTCATTTGGACTACTTTTTTGCCATTTACAGCCTCCCCTTTTCCTGTTTACGCATTACAAACAAGTTAGCAAGCAGCTAGCTGATTTTATATTTTGTATATGAACCAATACATGGCTCTGCATGTTCTACAAGGACTTAATGCTTTGCTTTGTGTAAAGTTAAAGGGATACACCAACCTTTTTGTGTTTTCGTGTCTTGCCTCACTCCCGAGTCCATGACAAGCACACTTGAATTAAGTAATAATCGAAAAACAAATGAATAAATTAGACTTAAGGGTTAATATGGTCTTACTACAACAGATTATGCTGACCTGTTTACCATAGGAAACAACTAATTTTTCATCAGATGATCCAATAAATAGACTTGTAACTGTAGACGCATGGAGTCAAATAAAGGTCCTGATGTCAATTTAGGGCATTCATACTGTAAAAAATAATCTGATCATTCATGTTGTTGGAGGTATGACTGGCTGTTGCAAACGACCAGAAAGCAGACAAAGATCCCTAAAATAGTAATGTATTATTTTATATCTCTAGGTGGGCTGATTACAAGAGGTGTTATTATCAACTGTTGGTGTCTAAAATCTCAACTAATCAGATTAATTCCTGAAAAACATGAAAGTATATGGCTGACATGTACGTATGCTGCAATGCTAAAGTTAGACCCAACATACTGCACAGAGTTGTGAAATTTGGCGTTCTTTCCCTTCTCAAAGGCACCCAAACACACGCCAGAACATTTCGTGATATCCATCAAATAGCGAGCAGATAACTCCCGCAGAGCACTTTGCTCACACAGGGTGTAATTTCACATCTGGCAGAACCATCAGAAAGTCACGTTAAGCGTCTGCACACACGAACCTCTCTGCCACCCTGCCTCCTGTGAGTTGCACAAGTCTCGCCACGCTCGGCTTGTAATCTGCCGCCTGAGTCAGGGCGCGCTGGTGGTTGAGCCGTGGATTAGAGATATGGAAGGAAGGCAAAGGTGTTAGATTACTGCGAGGAGTCAAGTCCCAGCACACCCTCACTGTCCCAGATGTGGACTGGAGATCTACTGCTGGAAGAAGGTGTGGTGGGGAAAGACAAACAGACGGAGTGGGGGGTCATGGAGGTGGGACTGATGATAGCGTGGGGAAGGGGCTTATTCTGATCTTCAATTATGAGCATTAGGTTAGTGCTGATTTATCTGAACACTCCTTGGAGCCCCTGAGGCAGAGAATCCAAGAAGATCCTCACTCAGGAGTGAAATCTCACGTCAGTAAACACGTTACTCAACTCTCACTCACTTCGCCTGCAGGTGTTTGTAATGTTTAAACTCTGACACGACTCGGTGATGGATGACCCTTGTTCACCTGATGGGCTCAAACATGCAAGATTAGCAGAAAAACATGGTTTCCAAATCTTCAGGTCCTTCGGCCATTTTTGTGCTCTTTTAAAATGTCTCTGATAGTTCAGCATGAAGGTGTCCAAACTAAAGCTTTTGAGCCAGCTGCAAATTCTAAGAAGGCACATGAAAGATATGATGGTCCAATGGTGCAAATCACAACAAATGATGCCAGAAAAAACAGAATTAAAGAAAACGGCAAGTAAGAAAACACAACAGCAAATTAGAAACAACCAAAAATAATTAGAAAAACATTGAGCCAAATAAAAAAAACAGCAAATCTGACACAGTATGAAACAAAAAATGAAAAAAAAGCTCAATAAAACCCTAATAACAAAATACAGATACACAACAGTGAATTAACACAACACAACACGACAACAAATAAATAGAGTGATAAAAAAATACTACTGAGGAAAATAAAAATGTGATAAATAAACTGAAAATGTAGAAAATTTCAACAGCAAATCAAAGAAACATGACAAAAATCAGAAAACATAACAATTTAGATAATTCAACATGAATAAGAAAATACAGCGAAAATCAGGAAACACAACAACATAATGATCAGAAACTAAACTCAAAGTGCACTACAGCAAATTGATACAGACTTAAAATAAGTTAATGTTGTTGTGATGTCTTTTGGGTATCGTGGTGGTGTCTTCTTTTTTATCATTGTGTTCCTTTTTATCTTTGTTGTTATACTCTTTGATTTCTTGATGTATTTTCCTTTTTGTTGTTTTAATTTGCCATTTTTTTTTAAATTTTACCGCACTTTTAATATTCATTGTGTTTTCCATTTATGGTTTGGTTTCTCATTTTGTCTAAAAATGACCTTCAATAGAAAATCAACTTTGTGTATAGCTGATAAAATGGTGATCAGTGAATTATGGCAGCATGATGCTCGATAACCATTTTCTTAAAAAAATATTTCATCCTATTTTTAGTTGTATTAGAAAGTCAGTTTGCAACGTTGGCTTCAAAATCCTAAAAATCAAGGTAGAGCCAAAAAAAATCCTCCAAATTGCAGTCAAAGACGATTACCAGAACAGGACTCGGTTCCCATCATTAAAGTCTTTAGCTGCAGCCTGATGAGCGACTCAGCTCAGGGGGATGTTTTTGGAGAAGATGATGTAACGTTTGGCTTCAGCTCTGTGTTTGTAATGTGGGAAACCAATCCATCTCCCTCTGACCTTCAGGGGATAATTGTATATTACAGGGTGCTCCTATTTTTCAGAAGTATTGGGATTTGGTTCTGCCTCTATTTTGCTACCGAGATGACCGAGCTGATGTCATATTTTGGGTTCTAGCCTCAAGGTTGCAGTGGTGATTTAGACAGCTCCTCTGAGTGTTCAGTTGGGGCTATTCAAGGATCTGCAGAGACAGTTCAATGTTGTAAATCAACACTCTGCTAAATCATCCTGCCAGGAGTCCTGTTGCTCATTTATGCTAGCTGTGAATTAGCCTTAAGTGACACCTCTGGATAGTATTCACCTGGTTTCCTCAAATTTGACCCACTTTGCGTTAAATTACACTGATTAACAGTCAAGTCTCACTCGTTTAGGCGGAGTATACTTCCTGAAACCCTTTTCTTTTTGAGAAGGGAGAGTTTTTGTTGTTTTTATCTCTCTCATTTAACACTGTCAGAGTTCAGTGCTATACCTGTCAAGAAATTACAAAGAGAATGTGATTGATGTCTTTTGGATTGATCTTTTATAAAAGGTCAGTCCAGTATTTGGGAGATAGGACTTAATTTGAAGCATTATTTAGAGGGTTAAGTTAATCAATCAAGTACGGGCACTCATTTAGATCTGTTTGAGCAGCAGGAAAATTTGCTGTTAAGGCAATGCCACTATTTAACTTTGACTAAAACTCCTTTTGTTCATGTTCTTTCATGTTCTTGATTTTTTATGCTGCCCTGTCCAAATGAAAGAGAAATAAACAGGTTGATTGTTGGGTGTTTGCAGTGTTCCTTGCTGTCCAACAAATCAAATCAAACCAAAGATCTTCGTAAGAAAGGCCTAACTCCATATTCATCTTGTGTGTGTCTCCCGCAGGCTCACCTGGTGGCGGCGTTTGAGCAGAGCCTCGGCAACATGACCATCAGACTGAAGAGTCTCACCTTAACGGCAGAGCAGAAGGTGAAAATCAGCACCTTGTTTTAGAAAAAGTTTGTGGGAGATGAGTGTGGTTGCTGATTTGGTGCTTTGCTCGTTCTCTCTGCAGGACTCTGAGCTGAACGAGCTGAGGAAGACCATCGAGCTGCTGAAGAAGCAGAACGCCGTGGCTCAGGCCGCCATCAACGGGGTCATCAACACGCCTGAGCTCACACATAAAGGAGACAAGACAGGTGAGCACAGTCGTATTCTTATAATCTTTATGCAAAAACAGTAAAATAAATGTCATGTAGGGATTTTAGATGACCTTTTCGAGACCTTAAACTTAAAAGTCATATGGGACAGTATTGTTAAGCCTGCACAGAACACAAGGTACAAAACGGTCCCATAATCTGAGTGGATAAATGCAAGAAATACTGTGAATAAAAAAAAAAAAAGAATACATTTAACGTGGCTGTTCACAGCTACTAGGTGGTAAAATTTACAACTTATTTGACCAAAACTTTCACACTATATGAGAGAGTGAAATCATTTTTGGTGAGGAACCTTAATTCTACACAAACTTTGAGAATGTGATTTCACAAAATCTGAAATATCAGACTTAAAGTACGTCAATATTGTTGTGATGTCTTTTACGTCTTTTTGGTCGTATTTGATGTTTGTGTTTTGCTGTGGAGTCTTGTTTGTTGTCATTTTCGGTTCTTATTTATACTCTTTGATTTCTTGCTATATATTCCTTTTTGTTGTTTTAATTTGCCATTTTCTTGCTGCGTTTTTTATATTCATTGCGTTTTTGTGTTTTTCTGTTTATGGTTTGATTTCTCATTTTGTCTAAAAATAACCTTCAAAAGAACATCAAGTCTATGTATAGCTGATAAAATGATGATCAGTAAGTTATTGCCGCATTATGCTCAATCACTATTTTTTAAATTGATTATAACTTTTTTTTTTTTTTACTTTATTAGAAAAGCAAAAACTACACCGTGGACAAATTTACAACCTGATTTGACAGTTAACAGTCACACATTTTGTCTGCTGTAAAAACAAATCATATAATTTTTAAATCAGTTTTTTTAGGGTCAGATCTCTCCATCAAGCTTAGTCCTGATCAAAACATTTTTTTTTAATTTTTTAATTGTGGAAACTAACCCTTTAAATGCCATTTTCATAGGTGATGTCACTGATTGCTGAAAAACACACAAAATTGCGACTTTTCAATATAAAAATGATCGGAGGCTGGAAATTTTTTATATCCTATCACACTCTTGGATATGTAAAAGAATAAAAAACATATAATATAAATAAAAACATTTTCTTAGATGCATTATTATTTTCTGTGCAATATCATATGTTACTCCAATTAGATCTGTGTTGGCTGTCAGCAGTCTTTAACTTTAGTGACTGTAAATTTATCAGATAAATTGTTTTTCTTTTTTGCTCAAATGTCCTTATCAAGTTCAGCTCCGACAAAAATACATTTTTTAAAGGATTTTAACCCTTTAAATACCAGTTTCATAGGTGTCGCCACTGATTTGGTGGAAAAAAAGATCTGGTTAAAATGGGACACAATGAGGTGTAAATATTAAAATCTGATGCTGCACAAAAAAAAATACTGAAGCAAATGTTTATACTAATCTTTGGCATATCCAAGAGTGTGATAGCATTAAAGAAATCTTCAGCCTTTGTTCATTTTTACATTGACAAATGGCCATTTTGTGTATTTTTTTCCTATCAAATCATCGACATCACCAATAGAACTGGCATTTAAATGATTAAAATCTATAATTCGTTTTGAATATTCAATATTTTTGACCAGGGCTGAGTTTAATTAAGAGATTTGAGCAAAAAAAAAGAAAAAGAAAAAATATTTATCTGGTATGTTTTCACAGCAGTTTTAGTAAGTGGATGTTAAACAGGACCAAAGGGGGTATATTTTAAAATCTGACGCTGAGCAAAAAATAATAATGCATCAAAATCAGTCCAAAGATGTAACTCAATTTTACAATATCAAGTCTTTATTGCAGTTGCTTCCACAGTTTTCACAATAGACAAAACTGACTGTGATATGACAAAAAAGGATTTGCTATAATATGACAGGAGAAATGATGAGTTGCAGTATGAAGCATTATGATGTAATACATCACATTTTATTGTCCAAATCAATAAATTTGTCTTGTACTTGAATGTCACACAGATTGAGCTTCCTTCTATGCTGGTTAAATACTAACTTCTTACATACACATACATTTCCTTTCCCTACCGCCTCTTTTCAGCTGGCAGTAACGGCAGTCCTCAACAGCAGCACCAGCAGAATCCGCAGCCCGACCTGCGGATCAGGCGGCAGCACTCGTCAGACAGCGTCAGCAGCATCACCAGCGCCACCAGCCACTCCAGTGTGGGATCCAACATGGACGCTGATGCTAAAAACAAGAAGAAGAACAAGAAGAACTGGGTAAGATTGTGGAAGTTTAGGAAGTTTATTAAAACAAATGACTTGAAAGTGTGATGACTAACATAGAAACTGTCCATCTCTATGTGTGTGTTGGTGTCACATCTTTGGGTTTCTTCCTTTTAGGCCTCTTTCTCTGGGGAAAAGGTGAATACACTCAGGATTTACATAGAGGCAGACTTATTTGATCAAAGTTAAGATTGATTTGATGATTTTCAGCAACAAAAAATCAGATATTTTTGATTCAAAGTTGATCAAAACTAGGCTGAAGTCATTTTCTCTCATCCTGCAAATCACCAAATCAATACATGTTAGTAAATAGTCATTGTGTAAACTCATTTTTATAGTTTAACACACATTAAAACATCTTCCATACTCACCTTAAAGAACGTCACTTTTACTTTTGTTTCCACCTAAAGGCTTTTTTATGCACCGGAGGAAGTCAAGTCAGGGATGACGACGTACGAGCGTTTCTGTGTCTTCTTGTAAAGTGAAACCGTGTTGTGTTAGCTGGCCGTGGTCGTCAGAGTCTGATCCTGATGTTCAGTTTTAGGACGAGCGCTGTGCTGTTGAAAGGCGTGAGCTCGTGTCGAGTTTCCTGCTTTATGTCTCAGTGATAATAAACCATCCTCTTGTGTGTGCGAGTGCTTCCCGCTGTCACAGTTTGTGTAGATGAGACCCCACAGTGGGCTCCTGATGCAGGTGTTGTGTGGAGTGTGAGGGCTGCGTGTGTGTTGAATAGGACGTGATGGATCCTCAAAGACTCCTGATTCATGGTGGTTGTGTTAGTGTTAGGCTGCAGAAGGGCTGGGCAATTTGGACAAAATGGCAGATCTTGGTGCTTCTATTAAGCCAATGTTTCTGCAATACAACAAGAGCAACCTAAGTTAACCACACTTTCAAACTGAAATATCTATGCATGGTGCTTAACAAATATATTAGACCACCTCCCAAAGTAAGACTTATGCCACAGCTAAGTTAGTATCATTGGCGATTACAAAAATCATTTTTGTTTCTGTAATGTTAATACACCAGCATGTAGAAGCTCTTTAACCAGAATGATGTTTTTAATGTTAAAATATAATTATTGTAATCTATTAATTTTCTAATTTACTGTTTACAAAAAACAGCAAATAATAAAGCAAATTATTATGTTTTAATTAAGAAGTCAAACTCAAGTCATTTTTAGCTGGCATTCCTGAACAGAAAAAAAATGTAGTGATTGAATGTTCTGCTAGATTAATTTCAACTCATCATAGAAGCTTGACTGTAGGTATAAAAAATAAATTCAAGTTAATATTCCTTACTTCTGTTTAAAATTCATTCAATCATTTATTTATTTAAATCTGCCGGGGTATGACAGCAAACAGACAGTTATCAGTAAAAGGGGACGAGATGAACATAAATCCCTGTAAAGAAAGAAAGGGTAATAATTTTCATTAAGTAAATAAAAGCAATACAAAATATAAAAACAATTACAACATTGAAAAGATGGACAACTGTCATTTAAAGTATATGTCCATAACAATTTAAGTTTTAAACAAGTTTTGGAGGATTTCTAAAATATCTGTTTTCTTGCTTTTATAACAATTTTTTTTAAATAAATCAAAGTTCTTTACATGTTTATAATATCATACTGTTGTTACTCTACTGTCCATAATACCAGTCTTGTGTAATATATCACTTTTGTCATGATAAATTGTTTGCAAAGTCCTGCCGTGTCTTAAGTGCATGTACATTTTGGCATGAAAGATAAACTGAGTAGAACTGGAGAAGACCAGAGGCTGTCCATGTGTCTGTGTAGGTTAATAATCTTTCTCTTTTATAGTTAATAATGTTCTGCAGCTCATTCTTATTGCTGCAATCACCTGGTGATCAATCAAGAGTGTTATCCCGGATAAGCTCTGGCCTAAAAACAGAAAGAAACTTCCAAACGTTGTAACATGTTTATAAAGATTTAGAGGATGTGTATGAGTTTGCTTGACATTTTGAGAATTAAAAAAACATATTTTCCTATGTTGTGTCTTTTTATCATGTGATCTTTTTACTACACCAAATGATCCTAAAGTAATTAGACTAAGGGAGCAAATATGGAACTCATTCCTCATTTTGACTCAACATGCCATATTAGTTATCCTGTAGTCAGTGAGTGTGAACAAACTGTCATGAAGCAGAATGCCTAACACCATTTCATTTGGCACCAATATGAACATAAACTCTATATATAAAACCAGGAATTTCTGACCTTAAATCTCATTTGATAATGCAAAGTGATATTTAAAACTCAGTATCTTGCCCAGTCCTAGCCTGCAGCTGCCTGGATGTAAAATAAAACCAGCTTTAGTTTTTTAGGATCCTTTGATTTGACCCCTGTCCCTCCATCTCTCAATAACACCCACAAACCCATATGAACATGTGCTGTTTTGTCTCTCTGTCTTCCTTTGCTTCGCTTCATGTGGCAGGTCTATGAGGTAAGGCTGGTAGGCTGGGTGAAACTGAATCTGCCTAACCCCTGCACTTCTTCTAGGTCACTAACCTCAGTCCTTTTCCTCCTGCTGTAGTGCCTGTCCTCTCCCTTTCAACACTGCTTCCCCTCCCTTTAAGATAATAAAAACTGTTCTTATGATGAATATGACAGCTCTGGAAAGAAATAACCCATCCCTCTATAGTGTGATATCAAAGCTGCCTACTGTTTTGGAGACATTTACTCTGTTTGGAGCACTTTTAACAGAAACACTCAAAGTAAAAGTTAAAGTACTGAATTTATAACATGTAGGGTTTATGTCCAGAGCTGTAGGTCATAAGACAGTCTTCCCATAATTCACTTTTCTACCTCACTTGCACTTTTTAACAGCTTCTTCTCTCCTTCACTCTCCCAGCACACTGCTTCCTCTCCCTGTAGAAGCTCCTCCCTCCTCTGCTCACCTTGTCACTCTCTTTGTGTCTCCTCTCTGTCTGCAGTTGCGAAGCTCCTTCAAACAAGCGTTCAGCAAGAAGAAATCTCCAAAGTCAGCTTCGTCTCACTCTGATATCGAGGAGATGACCGACTCATCGCTGCCATCCTCGCCTAAACTGCCCCACAACGGCACTGCAGCCTCCAGTCACATGCTCAGGAACACACACTCCAACTCCATGTGCGTAGATACAAGTATCTGAAGGGGAGCTTATCCTCTGAATCAGAAACAGAACATTATATTTGCTATTTCTTGTTCATTCATATTTATTATTCCTCATTGAGAGTGCCTGAAAAAATGTAAAAATGTTTTTATGTGGCCCTCTTGGTAATTAAAGTTGCCCACCCCTGCTCTAAATTTATAGATATATATATCTATATATAGAAAAATGTCCTTAAAAAATAAAGCACAGGGGAAAAACTCTGACATCACTAACCCGTGTTGTATGTGTGCTCAGATTGTCGGAGTGTTTGGACAGCGAGGCGGAGACGGTGATGCAGCTTCGCAGTGAGCTCAGGGAGAAGGAGATGAAGCTGACCGACATCCGGCTGGAGGCTCTCAGCTCCGCCCATCAGCTGGACCAGCTCAGGGAGGCCATGAACCGCATGCAGGTCTGCACACAAACAGAACAGTCATGTTTTCACCAGAAACTGGTCAATAAATAACCCAACAGCAGTGCTGCTTCAGTCCTCAACTTCAGATTGTTTCCTCATTTCACACATGTTGTATCTTAAATGGTTTAATTTACGTTATTTTGGCAGTACGTGAGGCTTTAACGCCAGTATGTTTATCCATGAAAGAGATGATTACCTAAACTGGAATTGATTTTATCTGTGAAATAGCATAAATCAAAAATAAACTTAATGAAAAGAGAACAAAAAAGGCTTTAAAGAGTATTGAGGGTTATTGTTGGCCTGGAAATGAGAATACTTTACTAACATAAAGAGGCTTATTCCTTAAAGCAGACAGCCTGGGTGGAAGTTGTCGCACTTTTCCTGACATTTTCAAAGCTGTTTCAGTTTTTAGACTCAATCTACCACCCTACTTCCAAAATAAATAAATAAAAACCTAATAAATAAATGTAATTCACAAAAAGAGGACTGAGATGTGCAAATGAAATATAGTTGATTTTATCAACAGCGTTGTTTTGTTGTTGATCTTTTTTTGGTTGTTTATGTTATTTTGAAGAATGGTATATGCTCCTGGAAAAATCTGGGATGTTATTAAACAGTCCTGCTTCACAGCTCTCATTGAGTTTTCATTGGAGACTTGAATGCTTCTGAGTTTGAAGCAAACTTCAAACTGTTTTCCTCATTTGAAAAGTCCATCATTAGTGAATCAGTTTACTTTATTTAGCAGTATGTAAAGTTCTAGTTTTTGTATGTTTATCTAGGAAAGAGTCACCTATAATAGGATTAATTTTACCCACTAAAACCAATAAATCTATAATAAACTAAAAAGAGAACAAAAAAGGCTTAAAAGAGAATTGAGGGTCACTGTTGTTATGGAAATTTCTAACACTCTCTCCCTGTTTTTAGACTCAATCTACTACCCTTTCTCCAAAATCAAAGAATATAAACCTAATAAATAAATATTATTTATTAAGTAATTCATAACAACTCCATGCTGAAGAAAAAATATTAGGCAATCTCTGCATTGCGAAAAGATTTTAAGATCAATGATATGCTGTAAAACAGCACTAAGGCCAGAAAGGTGTCAACAATACAGAGTTTGAGGAGTTTTTATTTCCTCTTTGAGATTGTAATCGAGTATTTTTTTGTTTAAGGCTTCATCTGAAGTCTTTTAATAGGAAATATAGCTGTACAAATTGTCTAGATTTATTTATTTTTGTCTGTTTAAGCACTTTATAAATTTCTGTTTTAAAAGGTGCTATATAAATAAAGTCATCATTATTATTATTATTATTATTACTATTTGAGCTAAGTTTGTTGTATTTCAGTCATTTTAAAAGTCCGTTGCTTGTATAGAGAAGCTAAAAAGTGGTCTGCTAACATATTTTAAGACATAATGGAGGCAAAGTGCCAAGTAACTGTGCAGGATTTTATTTATCTGAGCTGTTGGATGTCTTCTCAAGTTGCACAGTATTCCAGGCAGTGCCCTTGTATACGTTACTAATGTGTGTTTCTCAAAATAAAAAATGTAAGCTGTTTTTTGGTGATATAACTCACAAAAAGAGATGTTTGCTTGTCTGCAGCTGGAGATTGAGAAGCTGAAGGCGGAGAATGACCGTCTGAAGGTGGAGAATCAGGGCAGCAGGACGGGCTCTCAGGCCTCCATCTCGTCCTCTCCTCCTCACACACACAGCCAGGCTCAGGGGAGTGGGCCGGCCCTGCCCCAGCACAGCCTCAACCTGACCACAAGCGAGTCCACCAGCCTGGGTAAGAGACAGCACGTGTCACTGGATCACACAGATGCTGCTGGTAGATTTATAGAGACACTTAAAAGGCCTTTTTTTAATTAATCGTCTTCAAAACCAGTTCAGTTGTTTACTTTGGATATCACTATCCAATTACTTCAGCTGAAAAATCTGTTAATCAGTTTTCATTTATTTTTCACATTTAAATGTACAGCCAACACCCCTGATTATGAAGAGATGTAAGCATTGTCTGATAGTCTTTGCTGTCCCTTCAGACATGCTGCTGGATGACACCGGTGGAGAAGGAGGGATGAGGAAAGAGGGACGCCACGTGAAGATGGTCGTCAGCCTGGATGAAGACACCAAGTGGGGGGAGGTGAGACTTTACAAAAGACATCTACCATATTTTTTGTGGGTTATGATTGTAATTTTGGTCATGGAGTTTGGTGGAATCTAAATCAAGTTGTGTTTTTTCATAATCCTAGGAGGGTCGGTGTCGTCATTTCCTGATTGGCTGCATCGGCGTGAGTGGAAAAACCAAGTGGGACGTTCTTGATGGAGTCGTCCGACGCCTTTTCAAGGTAAACGTCTGAAAGCAACATCCACACTGTAGGAAGACAGCATAAGTGCACAGATAACATAAAGAAGAGCTATTTTCTCTGTCGATCCGTAACATGCTTTTCTTGGCTAAAATGATTCAAGGATTTGATGTAACTTAATAAAAAGGACTGCAGCTTAGAAATGTTAAAACAACGTTCTTCCTCGACTTAATCATCCAGCTTTGGAAAACAATACGATAAAGCACAATCTGTGCAAAGGTAATATTTCAGAGATTTATCATTTTTGATACCCCTAAAGAAACCAAGTGTCTGGGAAAAGCCTGTGGAGAAGTTCAAACTAAATCAAGAAATTCAAAATTGCTACAATGTAAGTGGTTAATGCAGATGTATCTTACACCAGTGGAACGAAACAGATGTAATAAAAATACCAGATACATGCACAAGCTGTGTGAAAGCAAAAGAGCATAATTGTGGATATGCAGGAAAATACAAGTGTTTGGGAAGAGGTAAGACAAAGGATTGAAAAAATAATTTCTAAACCAACTGCATTGAATTCTAAACTGTCTCTGATTGGTCCACGTCCAGAAAAACACAGCTTCAGAAAAAGTGAGAAAGTATTCATAGACTGAGGTTCAATGGCTGAGACAGATGTTAACAAGCCTTCCACCTAAAAATGGAAAAAATAAAAGTTTGAAAAGAGATGGAAACCTTTCATTGATTATGTCCAAACTTAAACACACTTAAAGAAAGCGAAGGATGATTGCCGACCATGTTGTTACTATGTCTATGCAGAATTTGTTCTGTTTTAATATAAAAAATGTACCATAAGAGGATTCCCAACTGTTTATTTTTTATGTTATGTAAAAGGGAAGCAATGTTGTTGTTGATGTTGTTTCTGTACCTTAGAAGAGATAAGATAAGATAGAATTTTATTTATCCCTTGGGAGGACTCCTTCAGGGAAATAGAGATTCCAGCAGCATTGTACAGTACACAGGTTTATAAGAACACAGGATATTACAAAGTAAAAAAACAGTTAGAAGATAAAATATCTATATATGTATTAATATATCTAGATGATTAATAAATTATTTAACAAAAATAAATAAAATAAACTACATAAAATATGGCTACTTTATTTTAAAAAATAAAAATATTTAAATTGAATTAATTTTTTTAAATAAAGTACCCAAATTTTGAGAAAAAAAAAATGTATATTTAAATTAAATTAAATTAATTTTGAAATAAAATAAATATTTTTTCTCCATATAAAAATATGGCTACTGACTGGCTACTACTGCCAGGCTACTCCTAGTACCTATCTGCAAAACTTAAATAAAGATATATATTGTGGGAAAAAAAGAATTCAGGATTCTTCTTCCTCATTTCCCTGTTAAAATATCTGAAGACATCACCGTGAAAACTCTGTGATTCTGTGTTCATCAGGAGTACATCACCCACGTGGACCCTGTGAGCCAGCTGGGCCTGAGCTCGGACAGCGTGGAGGGATATAACATCGGTGAAATCCACCGGCCCAGTAACCCCAGCGCTGCCCAGACTCCTGAGCTGCTGCCCTGCGGCTACCTGGTGGGAGACAGCAACACCATCAACATCCGGCTCAAAGGTACGGGCAACAATCGTTTAGGCATGTTGGAAAGAACCAATACTTCAAAGTCACGTCCATATAAGGTAAAGTAATAGACTAGAACATGTCCTTTAACCCATTTAACCCTCTTACCTTTGGTCCAGGTGTGAGCAGCGAGAACGTGGACTCCCTGGTGTTCGACACTCTCATCCCAAAGCCGATGCTGCAGCGCTACGTCTCCCTGCTGAAGGAGCACAGACGCGTCATCCTGTCGGGCCCCAGCGGGACGGGGAAGACCTACCTGGCCAATCAGCTGTCCCGACACCTGCTGCTGCTAGAGGGCCGACCACTTACCCCACACGCTGTCGTCACTTTCAATGTGGACCACAAGTCAAGCAAGGTAAACGCACGCCAAGAAAAGCACTTGAGCAGATTGTCAGGAGATATATCAGTGACATAATCTGGCCTTTTTCTACTTTTAATGTTAAAATAACTTTAAATTTTACTTGTTTAGTCGAGGTAACTGATGTGGATTAGAGTGAGTTTAAGATAGTAAACCTTGATTATTTGTTACCTTTGCCAATGAGGTCATGTTTTGCTGTTTATCACTTTGTTTGTTAGTTTGTGAACAAATAACTCAGGAACTGGATGATATTGTCAGGGAATGTTGGTCATGGCACAAAGAAAAGGTGAACTGATTTTGGTGGATAAGGACAGGAATCCAGGGATTTTTAAGTATTTGTAAACATTGTGAGATTGAGCAGTTTTCCATATGACACTTTCAGAGGCTGTGGTTCATGGCATAAGAAAGAATTGATACAATTTTGGTGGAGATCCAAACCTGGTTTCACATCCAGAAAATATTTGTTAAGAGCCGGATAGGGCCGTTTTCCACATTTTTTTTTACAAAAACTCCCCTGACAATGTCTTTTATCTGTCTTTCCTTGATTATTCAGTATTACTGTTTATTTATAACAACAGTAATGTCTGTTCTGAGCCTCATTTTCTTCAGGATGATAATACAGTTCAGGTTGAAGATAATTTTTTTGTAAATTTAAAAATCAAACCCTTAAGAGACACCAGAAATGACAGAACAGCTTCCAGTCAAGAACAGCCCTAACTGTATAATAGAAAGTGGTCAAATATAGGTTTTCCAACAGTCTAAATTATTTTTCAAGATTAAATAAAAGGGACAGTCAGCTTTTGCAATCAGCTGGCAGCCCTTTTCTCTTTTTTTTCTTAAAATGATTTGGATATTTTTTTTATATTATAATTTCTTATATGTTTGTTTGTGTATGCATATATATACATATGTTACATTTATTATATATATGTTTACCGTATTTTTTTTCCCTTGTTGTTTGTTGTTGTCTCTAATTTAACTGTTGCTGTAGTTTTATTTTAATAATTCTTTTTAAAAGAGCAACTAAAAATGTCACACAATTTTTAAATCCATCTTCATAAGTTACTACAGATAAATGAGTATGCGTTAAAACTGTTGCATATTCATGTAGATAATAAGATGATTAATACATAGAATTAAAATACATAGAATTAGGCTGTGTGCAAACCAAATTTATTTAAAATTAAGCAGGATAAGCAGCATCCCTTTGAGTGTGTATTTTATGCTATAAAACATCCCAGTTGTGTAGACGCTAGCATTAAGGAAAAAAAAACAGGTGAGCATTCTCACAAAAAAAGTCTAGATGTTAGGGGTGCTGGTTTGGTGGACTGGTCAGCAGCCATGCACATCCCATGTATATGCTTCTTCTGGTCCGGGTTCAGATCCAGCATGTGACCAGTTTGCAGAGTGCCTTCCCCCACTCTCTCACCCCCTTTCACAAGCCTATCCACTGTCTCTTTCCTATCAAGAAAGGTACAAAATGACCCAAAAATACATTAAAAAAGTCTGGATGTTTTATAATGCAAAAGTTAATTAGAAGCAACCATAAAGACTGTTAGGACACGCAAAGGAACATTTACCAAGAAATATCCAAATATAACAACATATGTCACGAACAGATGATTAATGGAAGAATAAAGATCTGATTTTCAAAGATGAATCATCTTGTTATTTTTGTTTTTGTGCAGGAGTTGCGTCAGTACCTCTCAGGTCTGGCTGAGCAGTGCAGCGGTGTCCCAGGAGCAGAGGGCCCCCTCGTAGTCATTCTTGACAACCTTCACCATGTCAGCTCTCTGGGAGAGATCTTCAACGGCGTCTTCAGCTGCAACTTCCAGCAGTGGTTAGTTTTGATACGCACAAGCATACAAAACTACACAAACTAACATTCACATCTGTAGTTACATGATTAACAAAGGCATATACGTTAAAGTGTGCACATCTCACAGACATTGTGAGAATAAAGCCTGGTCCACACAGCTAAGAAAAGTAGTTTGAAAAAGTCTTTGTCAAAATGTTTCAACTTAGTTTGAACTCCACATTAATAAGCGCAGCAAAGACAGAACAATGACAGGTTTCCTTCCTCCCTACCAGCCCGTACATCATCGGCACCATGAGCCAAGCGACATCATCTGCCCCCAACCTGCAGCTTCACCACAACTTCAGGTAAAACTGCTGCTTCATGTCCACCTCAGACTGATGCGTGAACATTTTTACCCACTAAAAACACATTAAGAAAAATCCTGACACACCCCTTTGTCCTCTGTTCAGATGGGTGCTGTGTGCAAACCACATGGAGCCGGTGAAAGGCTTCCTCGGCCGCTTCTTGAGAAGGAAACTGATCGAGACGGAGATCGGCAGCCGGACGCGCAACATAGAACTGGTGAAGATCATCGACTGGATCCCACGGGTTTGGCACCACCTCAACCGCTTCTTGGAGACACACAGCTCCTCTGATGTGACTATTGGTAAGAGACAAGTGCTCAGTAAAAACAGAATTACCCTCCAGAGCAGAGGTGGGCAACTGCCAGCCAGGGGGCCACATACGGCCCTTCACCTCACTCAATGCAGCCCATCAGTCATTGAAAAAAATAATGATTGGAAATTCAGCAGCTAAATATATTTCATTTTGAGTTATGAGTACTACAATATGCACAAATTAGATAGGTGAAAGAATATTTCTAATGACACTAGATGACTGGTGCTTGCTTTGTTTTTCACAAGTCACTGAAGATCTTATTTTGCTATGAAAGTATCTTTAAATATCTTTTATGACTCATTAAAATATGATCTATACTTTATGTTAAAACTGTATTTGAAAACATGTACTAAGGTAATATTTTTGTGCTTTTATTGCATTTGAGAGATGATTAAATTGGCTTTAGTTGTGTGTCGTGCTCATATAAATCGTAAAATTTTAATTAGGTTTGAGTTCAGGTATATTAATGTTGGTATAATCATTTTTGAAGCTTTATATCTGCTATTTTTTGGTTATTTCTATATATTTTTTTCACTGTTACTGCCCAACAATGTGTAACAGTGTGGCCCTCAGGCACTGAACATTTTTTTTTGCTGCCCTCATGGTGATCAAAGTTGCCCACCCCTGCTTTAGATTTAAGTGCTGTGATTAGCAAAAATTGGGGTTGTTTGAAAATACTGACACTAATGAATTGGTTTATTTGGTGTGTGATACTCTATTGATACCTTTTAGTTCAATAACATGTATTTAATTAATTATACTTTGTAGAAATGTCAGATTTGTTTTGTGTTGTTGTTCAGCCTCTGGCCACTAGTTGGCAGCAGACATTGAGCCATTTGACTTTTAATTCACCATCACATTTATCCTTCTCACACGGACCCTGACCTATATCAATATCAATGAGTGAAATTAGAAAATCCTACAAAGTTTCCTAAATTTTCTTTTCATCAAAACAGTCTTGAGGGAAATTTGGACAGACAATCTGGAAACTAGATCTAGAATCTGTTGCTGACACAGAGGTATTAAACCCACCTTATGTTAGATGTTTCGATGCACAAACACTTCTTTAACCTTTAGTAACCAGGCTAGTCCCATTGAGATCAGAGATCTCTTTTCAAGGGGGGGCTGGCCAAGAATGGCAGCAATGCAGTTTCAAAATCAAACATACTCAGACTCCCACAGCTCAACATAAGCAACAGGTAAAGTAATAACAAAACATCAGATAAAGCAGTACAGTTGGGTTTCAAGAGTTTTCAGTAAAGATTTAAAAACACTCAGAGACACGAGGTTCTGTAATTTAAATTAAGTCTGCAGATTATTCCACACAAAAGAAGCAGAAACCTAAAAGCCTTCTTCCTCAGCTCAGTTCGGACTTTGTGAGCAACAAACTGCACAAAAACAAATGAAGGCATTTATGTAATCCATCCTTTATGATGAGCAGAGAGGAAAGGTAGTTAGGAATGTTGCCTAAAACAGCTTTATAGATAAAGACATAACACTGTCCAAGGCAATGTTGACACTGATTCATCTTTCATTGATGTTTCTTATTTGATTCATTTTGCAGGACCTCGTCTCTTCCTGTCCTGTCCCATGGACGTGGAGGGATCCAGAGTCTGGTTCACCGACCTTTGGAACTACTCCATCATCCCGTACATGCTGGAGGCCGTACGGGAAGGACTGCAGGTAAGAAACGCGCTAAAGTAAACACACATAGAAGTTCTAACAGCTAAGCTTAAGCAGGGTACACACATAAAGATTATTGGACTGTTTTTGTCTCGACTTTCCCCTTCCTCACCGAGGATGCCAGATTATCTTTTGTTTTATAAGATTATCCTGTCAGATTACCCTATCAATCGAAAATATTAAACCTGTTCAGTATTTATGACCAAAATCTTCAAATTGTGATGTAATTGAATGTAAACCTCAGAAATGGGGGACCAGCTCACATGTTCACGCTGTCTCCAGGATTTTTTTCCACAGTCTCTGCTTTTTTTAGTTCAGGATTTTTCCATCAAAAATAGCCCCAAGACCACCATCATTCCCTCTTCTCGTATGTCCTCTCCCATGTGTTTTCTGGTTGTTGACATAGACATATACATTTATAGCCGTTGCTATGCTTCTTCAGCTTTGATTTTGTTAGATCTTGTTTGATCATGCGAGATTTCTGTCTTTGAGGACGAGATTCTAAATCATGGGTGGGTCAGAATGTGTGTGGTGTGCAGTCAGAACTGTTCAGTGTCTGATTTTTTATCTTCATACGTCTCACAGATAAAAAAAAAATCTTTTCAGATTTAGAAAAAATGTATGTGTGGACCCCGTTTAACTGACTTTTGATCAAGCAGACTTGAAATGCCGGAGGTGCAGTGACTGTGGGATCTCTCAGGGGCTCAGGGTTATGTTCATCAAAGTGAAATCAATTCAATTTGTTCTCTCAATCTGAACTTAATTAGCATCTCATTTAATTACATAGTGGATAATTAGCAGACGCGGCCTCTGAGACGGGCTGAGTGGAGCTTGTGAAGCAGAGAGGGGATTTGTTTTTCATTCATTTGAAGGGAGACGGAGGTGTCGGGACTTTTCATCGATAAGTGAATCAGACATTAAAGTTTAGTCAGACTTCTGCTGACAGAGAGCATTTTCATTCAAGCTAGGAGCATCAAATTAAACATACACTCACTGGCCACTTTATTAGGCACATCTGTTCCACTTTTAAATAATGCAGAAAGCTATTCAGCCAATTACATGACAGAAATGCAAGATATTGCATCATGGCATCGTTGTGTCCCAGTGAGCTGGTCTGACCCCTTGATTTTAAAATGGCGATGTTTATAAAAGTTAACTTACAAACCAACTGTCTTATTCTGACTTTAGTTTGTTTCAGGACTAGTTATCAGTTTAATTTCAGTTTTTCTTAAAGAATCGTCTTTGGCTTAAATTAGTTTCTAAGTGTTCTATCACTTCTTTGCTCATTTTAATGTATTTTTATCCCGTTTTGTGGGTTTTTTATATTCTTTTTTATCTTATTCCATTATAAGAATACACTTTGATTTCTTTAACTTTACTTTTATTTATTTTACATTTATTTCATTTCCTTCCTGTCTGTTTTATTCTATTTTCTGCCTGTCATTCCACTGTAGAGCACCTTGTTTTGCTTTTTTTATGTGTGAAAGTTGGGACAATACAAAAGAAAAAGTTCTGCAAGTGGGAAGAACTTCAGCTTGATAGGAGCTTTAATGATTATGAGGCAATACTTTTATTTCCTTATCAAGAAGAAAATTACCAGCCAACTACTTTATTAAGAGAAAAGTTTGACTATTTTGGTGCTTTCAGCAGCACCTCTGCTTCTTGATAATTTATGGCTTAAAATGAAAATGAGGAAACTCTTGATGATGAGCTTTATGTTGAGGTTAAGATTTTTAAAGTACTTGTGTTGTTTTGATTGGGCTGGGAGCTTTAGTTCAAATAAATGAAAGTAAAATCAAGCGTCTCTTTGCAGCTCTATGGTCGCAGGGCAGCGTGGGAGGACCCTGCAGCCTGGGTGATAGACACTTACCCGTGGTCATCGACGCCTGCTCCTTCTGAATGGCCGCCGCTGCTGCAGCTCCGCCCAGAGGACGTGGGGTTCGATGGATACTCTGCACCGAGGGAAGGAGTCAGGAAAGAGCCTCCACAGAGTGACAGCGACGCAGACCCACTGGTGAGGACAAGACACATGATGGAGATAAAATTTTGATTTGACTTTTCTTAGGAAGGCGGGGATGATCGAGCATGCACAGATTAAAACTGCACCAACCGAAATATGAGATGACTTTACCTGGTGACAATACTCAACACTTTTCAAACTTCCATTCTTGTCAGAAAACTTAAAGCTTGTTGGGGGATCTTTAGTTTTGTTATCCCTTTTTGTGAAGAAGAATAGTTCAAATTGTGCAGAAGTGAAAGATAATCATTGAAGACAGAATCTGTGCAGTTATGGAGAGCTGTTGGGCATAAAATTGATATCTGTGGTTAGGTATCAGCTGTAGCTCTACTGGTACTCTAATTTAGAGTATGTGTACTCAATTTTGATCAACAACTGTTTGAGTAGACTTTACAGGTGAACCAAAAAGTGTCCCTAGTACTGCTAGTTAATTAAAAAATGACCACTATTATGTGCTAATAAGAGGGTGAGGAAAAGCAAATTCAGGCTCCCCATTGGCTTTTGAAAATAAATCAACCAATCAGGGAGCTGGATTTGCTATAACCCCTCATACTTCATTTGAACTTGTTTTAATAGTACTACTAGTAAATATCTGGCTTCACTAGTGCTACTTATTGACAAAAAACAGTCCACTTGTACTACAAGTGCATTTTTGACTTTATGTAAGATCATTTTTAAATCTACATCTAACTCTAGTTCCAGGGACATTTCACTATTAAACTCTACAAGAGCACTAGTTAACCATAATCCATGGAGTACATGAGTCCATGTAATCCAAGTTTGAGTACTAGTGGAGCTGAACTTGATAACACTAATATCATTTTTATGGCCAAACAGCTTCCCATATGCAGTCTTTAAAGGGAACATTTGTGTCTTTGATTCCTGAATTATGAGACTGAACCACACTGACGCTGTTTCCCCTCCACAGATGAACATGCTGATGCGTCTGAAGGAGGCAGCCACGTCGTCGAGCCCTCAGAGCTACGACAGCGACTCCAACAGCAACAGCCACCAGGACGACATCCTGGACTCATCCCTGGAGTCGACCTTGTGATGTCGACAACGACGCTACACTGGGATCAGATTTCAGGAGAAACTTTTTCAGATTATCTCTGTGAGAATTGAACGACACATATCCAGCCACCTTAATTTGGGTGCAGGTAACCCAAATATTTATGAGGAAGAACTAACTGCATTTCAAAAGACAGGCAAAAGGAACGTTTCTACTGCACTGGGCTGTTTTTTTTTTTTTGTTTGTTTGTTTTTGTTTCTTTTCACCGCTGTGGCCCGGAGCTCCTGGTGTCAGGAGTCTGACTTCTACTTCAGTATAAAAGCACACAGCCTGTCCCTGTCAGTGAACATCATCATCATCATCGTTTTACATCGTCCATCCTATGGAGTGCGGTGTGCCTGAGCTGCCTGCAGGTGGCGACACAGGACCTTATCTGTGGAGCAGCAGTGAGCACAGATCACTCTCTTGGGTGGATGAGCGGGTGGACTGGACTTTGGAGGAACAGCCAGCAGCTTTCTGCTCATCCTCTGATACAGCTGAAGTTCTCTGTGTGCTTACTGAAGGATAAATCGAGCCAAAGTGAATGTTTGGTCTTACAGCATTTCAACACACTCTTAAAAAAGCCTCTGAGCTGCAGATGGTGCTTCATTTCACTCAAATCCAAAGAATATCAAAGATCAGTTTCTGAGCTCAGTGCAAGCAGACATCAGTGGCCAGTGGAGGAGATACATGCTCACAAAAACATTGTGGAAACAGCAGAGAAAATATTCAATATCAGACATGTGTGCATGTGAAAGCTGCATGCATGGTTGTTGATGACACCCAGCCAGGGTTAAAGAGCAAATATTAGGCATTGAAATTAAAAATGTCTGATTGCATCTTTAATAAGAGCTTTTCATTAGGATGTAAAAATGCCACCACAGCCTGAAGTATTTTGATTTATTTGTATATTCCTCAAATTTCCTTGTAGTTTGTTTTTTATCTGGAGTTAGTAAAGATGAATTAGGTGCTCAACACTTTGCAAAATGGCAACATTCTGCATCCATAAGCCAAAAATGAAGTCCTATCAGATTTTTATGGTTGATTTTTGGTTCAAATTCTCATTAAGAGGAGAACTGGGTAATAATGCATCTTTGTATGCACAGCAGAAGCATACAGAGCGACCATAGTGTATTACATTAAAACTGTTTTATCCTTTTTTGCTTAAAAAAATTTTCTTGATGCAAATCAAATTCTATTTTTATATAAAACCCGTTCAAGTTAGCTGTTAAAAGTTAACCTTGTCAGAATCAAGTGTTGTCGCGAAGTATAGATCACATCCTTATATTGAACGGACTGATACTTTACGTAGCTTAATCGGCTCAGTAATGAAACTTTACGTCAATAAAACTTTTGGATTTACAAGCACAGTTTGGATTATATTTTCTTGTTTTTGTTATTGGTCTGACGTGTTGCTCTCTGGTTATTCTACTTGAATGTAAGATAAGATACAAGAGAAGCATCAAAAACAGTGAATGGAAAAAAGTTTAGATGTTGCTTCTTATTTTCATTTTTATCATTTTCATTTTTTATACAACAGCTCTGTTGATCGCCTTCCATACTGGTGAGTGGGTTTATATTGGTGTCAACTAATTAAAAGGTAATAAAAAGAATTTGCAAACAGGATAATACCTAATCTCTACAATCAGTTGTGATTTTTTCATTTCCTGAATTGTAGCACATTTGAAGATATTAGGTTTGTGCTTGACAGCTGCAATATGTACTGTTTAATGTTGAGATGTTTTAGAGAGTCTTAGAGAGATTATTTTGAGAAAAAAAGGACCACAGTTCTTTTTTTTCATTAAGGTGTCATCTCTTTTTATTGCAGCTTCAGTAAAAAGCAGTATTGAATATAAACAACATAAAATTGAGACTGAAACTCAAGCACAAAGCAGGGCTTTTTATGTGGAAGTAAATCATTTTTTATCCAGTACAACATCCGTACTTTACCTCCTCTGAGATCCAGCGAGGAGGTAACAGCACACACTCTGATTTAACATTCACGTTGGCTGTATTTATCCTTTGACTCTTCTTTTTCACTCTGTTCTGTAATGTTCTGTAACATTTCACAAACAACGCCTCAATCACATCTTGTTTTTTTTTGCTTCAACCACTGAATAATCCTCTGAGATCTCCACGCACATTGGCCTAAACAGGCTGTTGTAGCACAAACATTTTAATGGTGCTGGACTGATTTTTAAAAAAACAATGCCTTACTCTTTTCTAACAGACTATGTGCATTAAGTCGATTCTTTATCGTCTAAGTGGCTGTAAACTAAACAGGGCTGCGAGTCGACTCTGCTGGAGGAGCGTCGTCGACCTCTCATCATATCAAACACCGATGCCGTGGGATTGAATGGAGAGCAGTACTCTGGGGTTTAGATTAAGTTTGAATGCATGTATGACCCAGTGCTGTGAAGCTGGTGTAAATATTTGGACCACTAGCAAGAAAGAAAGATGAAAATATATATATGTGATGTGTTTTGGTGCTTGAGATCAGAGTATTTACAGATGAGGGAAGTTCAAGATGTGTTGATTTTATACCTCATCCTCATCCTTTACTGTGCTTTGCTCATAGTCTGTTTGATGATGTGATTTGTGAGGAACTAAATTGTCAAGTTTGACTAATTAAGAGAAAACTAGTGCACATGCTGCTTTGTTTATAGTGATAAAGGTACTTGTGGTTGAATGATGGTGTAAAATGGTCATTTCTGTGGCTTGAAACATTAAGAGTATTGTACGAGCTTTGATTTTGAGCTCCACGTGAGCCGAGATTTAAAGTCAAGAGTCATTCATCGCTTTCAGATCCTATGCAACATTCACCCTGATCTCCAAATGGAAGCCAAACCTGAATGTGCGTTTGTCCAGCACTGCCGACGTGTACAGCATGGATCCAGATTTGTGAAGATTTTGATTTGATCTGTCGTCCATGTGTGTGTCCGTGTGTTTTCTAGAGTTTCTCCTGCTGCGGTCCGTGTAAGCACAAAGAGACTGATTCTCCTGTTTGTCCGTCTCTGAAGCATTTGAACAGTTTATTACTCACAAACTCAATGAATGTTTAGCCTTCTTTGCTATGTACATTTTTATATGTAACATAACTTTGTATATAGTTGATTATCTTGGAACATTTGATGACTTTTCTAGCTGATTTGTAACAGTACTTGAAAAAGAGTATTTTGTGTACAGTCTCTTTACATCAGAGCAGATCAGTGCCGTTTGTCATCACTGGTCTGTCCAGGGCTCGTTGAATTAAATCTATCACTGTACTAGTCTTAAGTTATTGTGATTCAATAAAATTAATAATTATTTATGAATGAAACCTGTCAATCTGTCGTCATTACCCTCAGATCCTATTTAAATCCAATCCAATCCACTTTATTTATATAGCACATTTTAAAAAACAAAGTTTACCAAAGTGCTGCACAGTTAAAATAACACATAAGAACATCAAAAAAGAAATAAAATCAATTAAAATAACACATAGAAACAAATAAGAGTCATAAAAAACAAAGGGGTTAAGACCATAAAAGACATAAAAGGACACGGATCACACAACTCTCATGCTGAATTAAAAGCCAAAGAATAAAAATGAGTTTTAAGACGCGATTTAAAAGTCGTTAGGGTGGGGGATGTTTTTATTTTGAGCGGCAGATCGTTCCACAATTTGGGAGCCACCACCGAAAAGGCTCGATCACCTCGGGTCTTTAAACGGGTTTTTGGGACCACGAGGTGAAAGTGATCAGCAGACCTCAGGGACCGCGGGGGAGTGTAAATATTTAAAAGGTCAGAGATGTACTGAGGTGCTGATCCTTGAAAAGATTTAAAAACAAATAATAAAATTTTAAAATGAATTCTAAAATGAACGGGAAGCCAATGGAGGGACTCCAGGATCGGGGTGATGTGTTCATACTTTCGTGCTCCTGTTAAAAGACGAGCAGCTGCATTTTGGACTAACTGTAAGCGCGCGAGGGAAGCCTGATTTACACCAACATACAGAGCATTACAGTAGTCCAATCATGTAAAAATAAAAGCATGAATTACCCACTCAAAGTCCTTAAAAGATAAAACCGATTGAATCTTGGATAAAAGCCTGAGGTGATAAAAACTGGATTTTACAACTGAATTTATTTGTTGATCCAATTTAAAATCACTGTCAACCCTTACACCAAGATTTAAAACTGTGGGTTTAAAATAAGGTAAAAGAGGGTCCAGGTCCCTGAGGGGTGCCTCCCGGGCTCCACTAGGGCCAAAAATGATCAGTTCGGTTTTATTTTCATTGAAATTTAAAAAGCTCAGGGCCATCCAGTCTCCAATGTCTTTCAGACAGTCCAGCAGACGTTTAAGAGAGCTGCCATCGTTTTTCTTTATTGGCAGGTAAAGCTGAGTGTCGTCTGCGTACAGATGGTAGGACACGCCGTGCTTTTTAAAAATCAGGCCAAGTGGAAGGAGGTAGAGGGAGAAGAGGATGGGGCCAAGAACAGAACCTTGAGGAACTCCACAGGTTAGGGGGGCACAAGAAGAGAAGCAGTCACCAACTTTTACTCTAAAACACCTCTCAGACAAGTAGGATCTGAACCAGTTAAGAGCTTTACCTTTAAAACCAACACAGTGTTCGAGGTGAGCAATGAGAGTTGTGTGATCCCCTGTGTCAAAAGCAGCAGTCAGGTCCAAAAGCATTAAAAGAGCTGTGTCACCAGAGTCAGTAATCAAAAAAAGATAATTAAAAACCCTTAAAAGTGCAGACTCAGTGCTGTGGGATGCTTTAAAACCAGACTGAAAAATGTCAAGGATGCCATGGTTACTTAAATAGGACTGGATTTGTAAAAGCACAGCTTTTATCAAGGATTTTTGAAATAAAAGGAAGTTTTGAGATTGGTCTAAAATTCGATAAAACAGAGTAATCCAAATGAGGTTTTTTAATCAGAGGTTCCACCACAGCTTCTTTAAAATAAGAAGGAATACTGCCAGAGGAAAGACTGCTGTTTATAATCTGTTGGAAGTTAGGACCAATGGATTCCCACACCTCTTTAAATAGGCGAGGTGGGACAGCATCAAAAGGACAGCCAGCAGGTTTAAGCTGACTAATAATTTTTTGGAGAGTGGACAGAGACACTGGCTCAAACTGCTTGAAGACAGCAGAGCAAGTATAAGAAACAGAAGGGTCACACAAGGGTGGGAGTATGTGGGCTCTGATGTTTTTAACCTTATCTACAAAAAAGACAAGAAACTGCTCGCAGACCTCAGAAGAAGCTTCCAGACAAGTGGACTGAGGAGAATTTAAAATGGAACCAACAGTTTTAAAAAGGACACGTGGATTATGAATATCATTTGAAATAATATCAGAAAAATGTTTAGTCTTTTGTTCCTTCACGACCTTCTGATATATTTAAAGAAGCAAAGTTACTCATAGCTCATTGTGTCAAAGGTCGTTTGTATGATTATTTAAAGGAGCATATCATGCTTGTTTCTCCTTATCACTATGCCAGACTAGGATGCCTGTAAAGCATTTCTGCCCTCAGTACAAGTCATTTAGTTCCTTCATTGCCCCACAATAGCGTTCTCAATATCCTCATTTTAGGCCATTATCAAGCTCTCGTTGAAACGCTCGGTTTTCAGGCTGACCTACAGTAACCTCGCAACGTCACAGCCCTTTGTGCTCTGATTGGTCAGTTCTATCAGGGGTAGAGCCAGCCTGTCCTTCTTCTTCTACTGTAATTTCCGGCAGGCTCAAAGCAGCGACCACATATTGAGTCCCCCTATAGGCCAGAGCTGGTAATGAGGGAGTGTGAGCTAGGGAGCTATATACCCCTGCTGGGTGGATGTGTTCCTCTGTGACGGTTTTGTGACATTACAGAGGAGGAAGTGTTTTATCAGATTACTCCTGAAATGTAGCGTCGTCACGACGATTTAAATCTCGCGCCCATCTCGCAATGACCTATTTTCAGAGGCATCAAATCTCGTTCTAGGATATCAGAAAAAATACAATATCTCATTTTTTGAAAATTAAGGGGGTGTAAGGTCTTGTTTTCAAATTTATTATATTATATGTAAGTATTAAATCATGCATCAGCATGATATGTCTCCTTTAACATCAATTAGGGATGCAGAGTATTATCCGTTTGATATCAGTATCGGCCTATATATGCCTAAAAGTTAAGTATCGGTATCAGCCGATACTGACATTTCCGCAGATATTTCCAGTTGATATATCAGCTGGAATATCTGCAAATTTCACAAATGTACAATGTTGTTGCACCTTCTCATCACTGCATGGGCACATTTAAAAATTAAAGGTTTAATTTTTGCAAAAGTTAAATGCTGTTTTTCTTGTTTTACATCTGCTCCTCTTAAAAGTAACCTGTAACACTGAAAGAAATAAGTCCACTTTTCTTAAGAACGGAGCTTGTGCTCTTGACCAGAAATATCAGTATCAGTGATAATGAAATAAAAAAAAATACTGGCATATTGATAAATTTTAATATCATGCATCCTTAATATCAATTAAAATGTCAACTTTTGACAACTGTACTCATGTTCATCAGCATAACCGATTTGATAAAAACATGTCCCATTATGCATCCACACTTCAAGTAATTTACACATTTAACAATTTTTTAAAGAAATTGAAACAAAATAATAAGAACTGTAGTAAATACCACATGTTAGGGTAAATGTCAATGGCACATAGATTATCTATCTTTCCCATCTTTTCTCAAGTTCCTTGTTGCAGTCTTAACCCTTTAACTCCCAGCTCAACCTTTTGGCAGAGGTCAATAAATCCAGGAATATTTAATATATTTTAAAAAAAAATCATCGTTTGATCCTGTCAGTGTTTAAAGATACAGAAAAAACTGCAAACGAATCAAAATAACTGATATTTTCTGAGGATTTAAAAGCTGAATGTACAATAACACAAAAAGCTCTTCTGTTATGAAATTTTGAGGGAATATTTGTCATGACATGACATTAACAAATCAATATTATTTTAAATACTTAACTATATATAGATGTATTTAATCTTGTATTCATCACAAACATTTTTTGTGCGTCTCAAACTCAGTATCATTTACTTTAAATATTTTTTTGCAATTTTTTTACAAACATTTCTGCCTTTTGTAACTGATTTTGTCCCAAATATTTGCGCATATTTGTGTCATCATGTAATCAGCTGCAAGCTTTAAAAACCTTCAAAACTCACACCAAGAAAATATCTGAGTTTTGGTTTGTTTGTACTTTTCTCTGTTACCTTAAATGTTAACAGTGTCAAACAATGCCTTGATTTTTTTAATATTAAAAGTCACTGAATTTATTGATGACCTCTGCCAAACAGTAGAACTGGTAGTTAAAGGGTTAAATCCAAAGTAATCCTTTCTATCATATAAACATATAGATTATGACTATCCATTCCTCCACAGTAGGTTTTCCTGGTAGCTGTTTATTTTTTCCAATGAAAACTATTCATTTTTAAAGGAGAAATCTACATAGAGCACATCTTAATTTTCATCTATAACATTTCAGTTTCTTTTTTTAACTGTTTGGCTCTTAATAAACATATTCCACATCTTTATACAGAAGTGCAGGGAGGGGCTACTGTTATTTAAAACTTTAATGTCACTAAACAATCTGTCTAACCTCGATTATTGTCACCAAACAGTCATAGTCAGGCTTTATCAGAGTTTATGTTGATCCTCCACTGCGTTATTATAGTCAACAGATAACACTTGTTATGAATTTGCACAAAGATTGATTGATTGAATTACTGTTTTTATGTACTCTCGATGACATTGGAAATGAGAGCATTAAATAAGATTAAATAAAGAAATGAATGAAAAACAGTATTACATTAGAAATCAATTTAATTATGGCTTAAGGATTACTTTAAGGTTGAAACGTCATTTTGCCCCTCTTTTTACAGTATAATGTACATTTGTGTTTGCAGTGTTACAACATTGTGTGACTTCTTAATTGAGTTTATCCTGATAGTAGAGCGTGCATCAGATCCCTCCATGGCTTGGGCTCTGTAAGCAAAAAATAAACCCAGAGTCGCTTAGAATAAGCAGACTTGGCAACACGAATCTGCCCCTGCGTAGGTCAACCTCCGCCAGGCCCGCAGGTGCGCGCGCCTCATTTCCAATAGGTCCATCACGTGGTGAAGTGGTCCTGTCAAACATTTTCCCCACGCGCTCGGAGAGGATGTCGAGTGGATGAGGTCTGTAACACTTTTCCATCCAAGTCCTCAAGGTGTAAGTGTTCAGCAGCAAACTGCCCTGAAGAGAAGAGAAGCTTCTGAGAGTTGGTGAAAATGAGGAACGTCCCGTTTGGATTTTGCAGTCAACACCTGAGCACCAGGTAACAGCTTCACTCAACTTTTGACCAGGTTTCCGTGTTAAGGGTTTCACAGCTTTAAAGAGCATTTTGTTCGACTTTGTGCACCTTGCTAAATCAGCTAAATTCAGGTTTACTGGGACCGGGATGAATTTTCTCGAGTTTCACTCTTTTTGACATGAATTCAAATAAAAATGCAGCAGACGATTCAGCATTAGAACACTGAAGATGGCTTAAGTTTTTTATAGTGTAACCGTTTGTCACTTTTGTGAAGACTTCCGTTAGCAACTGATGTCAATGTTTGGTTGATTGACAGTTTAATCATTGAACACTGCTGTGCGCGTGATCTCCGCCTTATTTCTTTCAATCAAGATAAATTAAGCTTGAAGCAATAAATCAATTTGGGTTTAAAAGTATATTGACTGTAATGGTTGAAAATGCACTGGCAGGAGGGTTGAGTGTATCCTTTTGTTTGACAGTAGAGCCAAACTCTGGCCACTTATAACGTCCAGGTCAGTGATTCTCAACCGGCGGGTCGTGACCCAACAGTGGGTCTTGGACCATTTTCCAGTGCCTTGAATGTTGGAGAAAATATGAATGCACTCGATGCTCATGAAAACACTGTAAAACACATGCCAGACCTCTAGGGGCACTGTAACGATATGACAGAAACAAGTGGAAACGGACAAAAAAACAGTGGGGATGCGCACTGTTTACGACAAAAGTTGTAAACAGAGATTGTGATAAAGTAATCATAAAGTGCCGTAATGTGTCCTCGATAATCATTTGTTCAATTTGGTGGTGACTGAGAAGAAGCAGATTTTGCTGTAACAGGGATAGTAGGGTCACGAGCTTCATCAGCACGTATGCTTCACGTACGCCGCCATTGTCATTGCCACGTGTGGCGCATGCGTGTCAATGAAGATATGAAACTATGATGTAAGCGTATCTGAAAACTTGCGGAGAGCCAGAAATCACGGAGCTGCTTATACGGCATTTCAAAGTCTTTCCACTCTGGAACCTGTTTTTAAAAACAATCGTTTACAGACCCCCAAAACGCCGTCTTCGTATGGATGATACGCAGATTTGGCAAAAAACGTATGTGTTTAGACCTCGGTTTGGCTTCGTGTGGATGGGGCCTGAATCTGTTTCTTGTCTTTTGCTGAGGATGACAGAGTTCAGGGTAAACCTGGAGTCGATCTGTTGTGTATTGAACTGTACTGGACTGAATTTTGGGCTTGTAGATAAACAGGAACAGTTTTGTCCACAGATTGTCGGGGTTTGTTTGGTTGCATTTTCTGTGGCAGAATTGGAGTGACTTGTATTGATTTGGTTGGCTGGATTTTGACTGCACTCAGCACTGTGCCACAGTTGAATAAAATTACCCTGTGTTCTTAAAAACGTAGGACAAATTTGAAAATAAGTTTCACAAAACAAATAGCATAGCATGACTAAAATGCATCAATAAAAAGCAGTTGTTTCCAATTTTGGATAATCATAAACTGCTTGGATCACTGAAGATCTCTGTCCAATAAAGTCAAACACTCGGGACAGTCCAACAACTACACCGGCAGGAGTCAGTGAGTACTTTATGCAATAATGTTACTAGTTTATGTTGTCAAGATAAAAACTTTTGCAGCAGCAACAACTGTCTCTATCTATTTTTTGTTTTATTTATTTTGCACAATTATGAAATACACAAAAGTCAAAGATAACAATTATATGAGGTGCAGGAAGAGGCGAAAAGCCCAAAGGGCTAATTTGAAGCCTCCAGTATATCAAAGTTACACAACACTATATGCACATAAAACATGCAAAACAAGGAATATAAAAAGCAATCTAACAAAAACATCCCAAACTGATTGGTGATTTTGACCCACCATTGAAGCCCCTGAGCTGCTGTTAAAGTGTCAACACATTTTTTTCTGTTTATTAAAGTGGGAGAATATTAAATACTAACGCTTGAAATGATTGAATTAATTTGTAGATTGTAGATAGTTTATTTTTAAAATAATTGGACAGCACATGCTAATAAACATATACATGTAAACATGCAAGATTGTAGCCAGGCAGCTAATTCCCATCTTTAGTCCCATTGGAAGGTTGATGTTATACAAAACACTATACACAATAAAAACAAAACAAGACAGAGCAAAAACAAACAAACAAACAAAAAAAAAAACAGAGCTAGGCAAACAATCATTAGAAAACATTTAGGCCAAGGAGCTAGACTATTTCACAAAATAGTCTTAATAAAAAAACTTTAGTGTTAGAAAAACCGTGCAGAATCTTAGACACTGCACGCTTGTCAGTGATAATTTTAACTTTTATATGTCAAATTTGGTGAGATTGTGTGTTTTTATCTGCTCTTATGTCCAGCTCAGCCCCCACAGTGAAACTAAAATACACTGTGTACAAACAATTCTTACACTTGCACCATTTAATTATAAAAATCCATTTAAACAAATCCAAGCTGTAATGTTTGATTGCCCTTCCATTACAGCATAAAACATGCATTTTATTTTATCTGTATTTTTGCCTTTTTTAACTGCTCTCCACCAGATGGCGCAAATTTAATCAGATGAAATAAGTGGGTGTTGAGTAATGCATAAACAGTGTGTTTCTAAATTATGCCCCAGGCTGTAATAATTCAGCACAAAAAATCTACTGTGCATGTGGTGAGGTTAATCTGATCATTTTCTGGTTGTGTAAAAACATGATGGATCGACACAAAAAGGCATTAAAGGGTTAAAACATTTATGATTTTGTGTGAATGATTAGGACTGATTGAAAGAATCATGCCAAAACTGAGAAACATCTATCTGATTGTAAAAACTAATGGAAGAAATATTTTTTGCAGTGAGTATTTGACACTGTGCCAAAATTATGCAGGGAAACAAACATTGTTACCAATCACTGACATGTCCCAACAACCCAATAAAAAAAACAACTTTGCATGTAGTATGTTCATTTATTTTCTGTGTTAAAACATGGTATCCTTACAACACCTGGCATTCAGAGAGTTAAAATATTTCAGTATTCACAGATGTTTAAATAAAAATCAGAGCTGATTGGAAAATACTGTAAAAATCAAGTCCATATTTTTAGAGCTTTTTATGAAAGTACATTTTGTGTGCTAAGTGTGCCTTATATTAGAACAGGCCCAGAGGGTTCATTGTAATCACACCGGTTAGCTAATGGCTGACAGCATTGATGATTTTAAGTCTTATATGTGACTGGCTGGCTGTCTCTGAGTAAGTAAACAGTTTCTACTTAACATAAAAATGTATACTTAGTAGGGGATACAATAGATGATTTAAGAGTGAATTTTAATCAAAATAGAACTCCAATAAAAGTTTGAAAAGTGCTTGAAGTTACTTTAAAAATGTTTTAAATAACTGTGAAATAATACAGAAGTAAAAAACAACACCGTTTTATTTACACCTACAGCAAAAGACTTTGTTACAGATGAACATGCAAATTAAAATGTTCAAGCAAACAGACCATCCAAATGACCGCAATAGAGAACAAAGTTTCAACAAAATAAAATGCACTCGTGGGTTTTTGCAACAATGAAAAGGTTTAACCGAGAGTTTACAGTGTGATTATGTTGTGCAGTTATTTTAAATCAAGAGTCCAAATGGTTTGTGGACTGGAACAACCGTTTCAACAAAATGGTAAATGCAGTAATTCAGAGTAAATGATTTGGATCGCTTCCTAAACTTGACCCTCCTGCAGGTGCTCACTGACCTCTGACCTGCAACAGTTTATTGACCAAGTCACTCATGGACTGAAAATGGCTGCACTGGTTTTATTCAAAGCTTTTCCTCCATTCTGCTCACCAGGCAGCGAAAATCCATGAACAATGCCTGTGTTTTAAATTGTTACTGTCCTCTAAAATGATTGTGATGGGTGAAGATGTTGAGTTTAACATATTTATTGGCTTTGATTTATTGCTTAAACTCTTTTTAATTTTGTTTTGATATTTGACGTGTGCTGCTGCCCTCTTGGCCAGGTCGCACTTGTAAATGAGATCCTATAGATTTTTTTTTTTTTCAGTTTTGTCTTAAAAGTCCAAATGTTCTATTCGTTATGTGCATTGTCACATTCTATAAACCAAGTCCTTAATGTAAAAATATAAAGTATAAGAAGGATACAATGGTTTCATGGTTATTTATTCTCTGTAGTGAATTCATTAGAAAATAAACAGTTTTAATTATCCTGAGGAGACTCCCCTTAAATGTAGACTTATATTCATAGATGCATTTTGTTCATAGGGTGTGTGTTTTTACTTTTTCTGAGGAGCTGATCCTCGCTTACACACTGATTGTGAATGAAGCCCATTATGTCCTCAAAGCCTGGAGACTGACATCCCCAAACTAGACGACACCTGGAGTCACAGGGAGGTCTCTCCTCTCCAAACTCTCTGCCCCTGATTCCAAAAGCCAAGTTGAGATGAAACCCTGACAGAGGTTATGGTCACGGCTCTGAAAAGGAGTTGGAGCATGAACCATGTTCAGGGAAAGTAAAGTTCAATAGATGCAGTGTTCACGGCTTTTCAGTGTTTGACATTTTGGCTTTAAAATGATAGAGAGGAATGAAGGAAAGCTGTTAAATGAACCACTATAAAATGGCCACTCCTCAAGAGAAGGCACAATGTGTATCCTGGTTTATTGAGACAAAATCAGATGTGCAGAGTCAGCGAAACTGCAGAACTGAGTCTGGAAGAGATCCACCATCGCGTCCTTCAATACGTGCATGGCACAAGACGTTTATGGAGACAGGGACAGTGATGGATAAAGGGAGGAGTGGGCAACCAAGAACATCTGAGGAAAACATCAATTGTGTAAGACCAGCTTTTCCTTCCATTAACAGAACATCTGAAACAAAAAATGTAAATGTGAATATAAACTTTAATGAACACTAATTAGAATAAAACAAATCTGGTTAAGACTAACTGCCTTTGTAATATATTCTTCAATTGTAAAGAGATTTTATGGACACCCTGTGTTATGTTTCCATTTTTATTTCCATTTCTGTTTCAAAACATGACCAACAGCACTGAGTGTGTGCCTGAACTTAAGATGCAATCTTATAATCTTTTGTTGGATATTTCAAGCAGAAAGCCATAGGGATGGGACTTGATAAGATTTTATCAATACCAATGTTGTTAACGATCCTGCTAATCGATCCAATTCTTTAACAATTCCCTTATCGATTACAGCAAATTTTGCATGTGGGCAAATGCTCTCATTTTCAGTGTCAAAAATGAGAAGCATACATCACAGTATAGATAACTGCTTCTGCAAGTTGCTGGTGTTTCCACTCACTTAAGGTTGTGCAGTAGGTGTAATTAAAATTAAGCCACAATTCTGACGCTTCTGAACTCTGTCAATTGATGAGGGAAATGATTAGCAAAAAGATCAATGATATCGATTCTTTGATGGAGCTGTTAACGATTCTCAACTGATATTGGTTTTCGATTCCCATCCTTAGAAAGCCAGCTAAGCTCTGGCAGCATCCTACCAGCTCCTTGTGAAAGGCTACAATGCATTTTAAAGTATTTGAGCGGGATTGCTGGCTTGTATTTATGGAAAAATGAAGGCAAATGGTTTAAGAGTGTGAGTTTCACCATTTATCTGGCTAACAATGCACATCCTGTTCTGCAACTGTATAAACAGCAAGCCATACGTTTATATTTCACTGTTAATAGAGGGATCCAAAATTAAAATATGTAAACTGTTTGTCTTAAAAGTTAAAAAGGATTTATTCGCTGATTTTAAACATCTTTGCCACTGCCAATACTGCATCTGGTATCTATTATATCAGTTTATGTATCATTTATCTGATAGAGGCACTGCTAAAATGGAGTGAAATTTCCCTTTAAGCTAAGGCAGCGTACAGTTCAGGTGTTCTAATCTACAGAAATGTATTTTGTAAGTTGTCAGATGGTATGCAATTCATCAGTCCAATATTCAGAGTTAATAAAATTTCAAAGACTGCACTGCAAATGTGTTAACCAAGCTGTGTTTCCTCGCCAAGAGGTAAGAAGTTCATTGTTTAAAAATATGTTAATGAGTAAGTTGACACTTAAATCTGGCGTAATTATGTAATGCGGACAAACTACTCAGGGCATTGCTATTGATTGTTTGAGCATGAATAAATAGAAAATGAGACTTCCCTTTGTTTTATTTGTAAATTTGTGTTGGAGATAACTAGTTTTCTAAGCAGTAACTTTTCGATAGTCAGAGCTAAATTGCTAAGGTTAATGAAATTGAGTACCTTTAAGTGCTTCTTTTTAAAGCTACCTATCAAATGTTACTCATCTTAATTTCTTGCCAGCATTTACACTGATGCAAACTAATTTCTTATCTGTTTGTAGAATTGATTAAATTTTGTTATGTAATGTCAATTGAATAATATCAGTTTGTATTTTCTCAAATCAGTAAGTTCATAAAACAGCAAATTGATTAGAAAATGTTGCAGCAATTTTTTGAGTGAAGTCAAAGTAACAGTTTTACAGTGTTGAACATCACATGCACACAAGAAAGTCAGATGTTTACAATTTTATTTGGTATTTGTACAAAAAGTGTGAAATAAACATATATACAGCACATAATACAACATACTTATTAAACAAATTCATATAAATTATTAACGAAATAGCTACATTTTTTTTCAATAAACAACTCTATTCAATGTCAGGGCAAAAGTAACTCAATAATCTTGGCATAAAATTTCCATACAAAGTTGTACAAAATACTGTACAATTGAACAAAGCTGTGCAAAACAGCAAACTGAGTCTCAGAAGCAGATCCTGTACAGTGCGCAGTCGCAGAAGTGAAGTGAAACTTTTTAACACGGCAGTTCTTGTCTGAGGGCGGCAGCTTCTTACAAACGGGCACACAGTCTCATTTGAAAACCTGGATTATCTGATATATTTACATTCGCTTTAATAAATTAAGATACTGTGATTTCTTCTTCGTCTGACTCTGAGAAGTCCGAGTGCTTACTGGAAAGAGAAGGAGAGGAGATGCTGGACCCTGCTGCCCGTATTCTCTCTCCTCCGAACTGCTCCATCTCCTCCTCCTCCTCTTCATCCTCGGCTGAGGACTTCTTGCCCACGTCACTCAAGTCCGGGTGTGGGTTGGCTTTGGTGGGCAGCGTCTGCTCACGACAGCCACCTGAAGACAGAAGCTCTCTCTCCTTAGAGTTCCTCCACTTCATCCGCCTGTTCTGGAACCAGATTTTCACCTGTAGACAGGGAACGAGAGGATGGAGTGAGTAAACACTCTGCGTACGAAATGCGTAAAAGCGGTTTTACGCGCAAATTACGCACGGCCTATTCGGTGCATTTCAGACACGTGAAGGCACTTAAGTCTTACCTGAGAGTCTTTTAGTCCCAGTTTGGAGGCGAGCTTCTTTCTGTCGGGTTTGCTGATGTATTTCTGTTTCTGGAACATTTTCTCCAAAGCTTTGCGTTGCACATCGGAGAACACCGCCCTCCTCAGCATCCCTCTGCGGGGTTTCCCTCTGGCTGCCAGGGGCCATGAAAAAGTTCCGGGAATGGGAACCACGGATGAAGATGCTGCAACCAAAATGAAAGGATAAATGCACGTTAGAATAACTTCCCATGCCAAATACTACACAAACAAAACTTTACGCATAGCAAAACATTTATTGTCTGACTACTGGGGCACAGTTTTCCAACTTGGAGTTAAAGGATGATAAATTCAAAATCTGTCTTCACTCATAGATGCTCTATATGAATATAATGATCTCTCTTTTAAGGCCATAGCTTCGGCCGGTCAGTATTGGAAGTTTTCCCCTTTGGAGCCGCGCAATACGTCTCCGTTTTGAGTGAAATGGCACGAGGTGACTAATTAGCACATTGGCCGGTCCCCAACCGCATTGGTATGGTAAAGAGGTAGCATATCCTTTAAGGAACCCTGTGAGGGCGGATAGAGGAGTTAATAAACCGTGAACGGTAATTGTGTAGTAATGAACTAACGCAGAAAAGACTCTGGACAGGCGGCGAAGGCCATATATTATCGGAACAAAAGGAGATTTACACTTTCAAACTAAACACAACTGCATACCAGAATACTGATGCCCGGAGGGGGAGAGAGGAGTGGAGGGATTTTTTTCTTCTTCTTCTTGGTGCCTTCAAATCATTTTCATTAAATGAACACGAAAAGCTATTCAGTGCGCTGGAGTTGTTTTGTTGAGGCATTCAGCTGAGCCCATGAAAAGACTCCATCTCCATTATGATTTGGCTGAATGAAAGCACGGACTAGCGACTTTATAGACTTTTCTAAGAGATTATTCTTTATCTCAGCTGGTTGATTGGCGCGCACGGAGAAAAGAGGAGCGTTTAGGGCACAGGGAGTGAGGACTGGAGGTCAGTGGTAACCTATCCTATGAGCCTGCAGGAGAAACTTTCACCAGATGGGGAGTTTTGGATGCATCTGGACTCGGTTTTACTCCCAAACCCCACCCTTTTAAACTCACCCCTCTCTGCGTAATGCTGCCTGGCCTTTCTCCTGACTGTAGCTGCCCTGCGGCCGCAGCAGAATCAGGAACAACGACGCGCTATGTGGTCTTGTGAGAATATTGAAACCTCTCAATAGCGCCTAATAGGGAAATTAGTGCATGACTGGTTCACGCCTTTGGCCCCCCTGGTAAAAGTCACTCTCCGTGTGGTGTGGGTGGTTCGCCCGGTGGGAGCTGACCACATTGGTCACGGTGCTTGGGGGGGTGCTTTGTCTCCCGCCACTGCGGCCCGGTGGCCCCCCGGGCTCTGTGGGAAAACGCAGGGCCGGGGAAATGCCAAAACGCCCCCAATGGGAAACAGGGGGGACTATAACTCGCCACCCCGCCTCAAATTTAGAGCGTGACGATTTGGGATAATTGGTTAATTAGGGGGTGGGTGGGTGGGTCCGGGAAGAGGCCAGAGCCAAAAGTCTCCATTAATAAGACAGTGATTTCTTGTTTTCTGGTGAAAATCTTTGACAGCAGCTGAAGGTGTTTTACATTTTAATGCAATTAGTTTGGACACATCTCTGAGACTGAAGAAGGATGGGTCTGCAAAGAGCAGGGAGGGCAGAGTGCGAGAATATTATACTCAAGTAAAACTATGGAATAGAACCAGCAGTTATTATACTGTACCTATTCGAGCAAGGGTGAAGTTTATATAGTCAAACTTTAGAGCAGGTTCCTCCTGGACTTGTGGAGGTGGTTTGAATAGTAACTTAACCTTCTCTTCATAAGCACTTGGCTGCGACTAAAATATATATATATATACTCAGGTTGTTCAGTTCAAGTGGAAACTATTTCTCGGATCTTTCCTAACCGCTGTGTGGCCCACTTGAGTCAACAACTCGGACAGTTTCATAGCTGCCTTCAAGCCTTGGCCCCTCTTTTATAATCACCTGTACAGAAAGGCCTTCATGTAACTGCCTTTTTGATCTCCTGTTGATTCAGTCTTTTCTTTTCCTTTGATATTTTGTAGTCGTTCAAATTTCCCATCCAGTGTTTTTTTTTCCCACTTTCATTATTGAGTGAAGCAAAAAGTTTAAATTAGTGTTCCCTACTTCCTCTTTTTGACACCGAAACAGATCGTGCGTAAAAGTTGCAAAGCGCACTGCTTTCCCCAAAATACACTTTGAGTCAAAGTAAAATATTTGATTTTCTAAACATCTTAAAAGTTAAACATAGACCAAACATAAAGCTACCCAGCACAAATTAATTTCTGCTCCCTGTAGAGAGAATGCGCATGCGTAAAAGTTGTGCCTACCTGGTAAATAAGGCGTCCTGAAGATGGGGTGAAAGGTCCCGTCAAAGCAGGGGATGGGGAACGTCTTCGAGTGCGGGCTGTGGATTGTGGGAGGGGAGGACGCTGTGGGTGAACAGCACACATGTTAGAAAATATCCCCAAATAATAGAAAGTAAAATATTAGAACACTCAAAAGGCGAAATAAATATCTACCTATCAATCTATTAATCTATCCATATGTGTGTCCATCTACCTATCTATCCAACTATGATCCATCCATCTATCTATCCCATAGGCTTTTTTAGCATTGCGTTTTGGGAAAAATAAACCCAACTCACAAATAAGCAAGATATTTTGTGCAATACACAACATAGTCATTGAAAAGGGTCTAAATATTCCAGTCATTAAACAATCCAACAACAAAAAAGCAAAACAAAGAACGTTTTCTCTCTCAGTTAACTCACTTGTCTTTGGTGAAGGTGCCAGAATGGCGCTGACTCCAAACTTGAGAAAACTTGGGTCCTTGCCGCTTGGCTCTGACGTTTTGGGCGAGCACGACTCGCGCGTCACCGCCGTGGTAGCCAGCGCGCGCTCCCCGTGCGCGCCGCTGTAGGACAGGGTGGTGGTGTTGCTCACTGGCGGGACAGTCCGGTTTATGAAAGCCGCGGCGGCGGGGCGGCTGATCCGCAGCAGATCCTCCACCAAGAAGCTGGAGTGCGTGGGAAACACGGACGGCAGGCTGTGGTGGAGCGGCAGCGCGGCGGCGGGGCGGTACAGCCCCGGGTACAGAGCGGGAGGCGCGAGGACGCTTGGGATCATCATGGTCCCGGCTTGAAAAAAGTAAAAGAAGTAGTCAGAGAGTGAAAGCTGGGGTCCTCCTGGTGGTCTCTGGGAGAATGAGCCGTGTGAATGTCTGCTAACTCCTCTGGTCCCCTCACTGAGAGCGCAGCGCTTTTATAGCAGCCGGCCCCCCCTCGGCCCCTCGATCCGCGCTGACACACTCAACAATGAGCCTCAACAAAGTTCTCCACATGGGTCTCTTTCATGCTACAGCCCCCGGCCCGCTGATTGGCCCGAGGACGCAATTTATGATTGCATTAGACTTCATAAGCGAGCAGCAGACAATGTGAGGGCGACAAAAGAGGCTCAGTCATCAATTTTGCATGTTGACCACTTTCCTTTCACTTTGGATTGTTTGGCAGGAGCAAGAGGCCTAATTAAAGAGCCATCTTTACACACACACTCTTTATAAGGGAATCTTAATGAGGACTTAGAGACAGATACTTTATCCTGACCCATTCAGGACGTCCCTCAGCTTTTCAAAATATCAAAATATACTCGTCATGGATGCTAAATTATTATTTTATTTGATTTTATGTGTGGCATAACAAGCCGCAACAGGTGGATAAAACAACATTTATGTTGTTTATACTTCAAAAACTCATTTTTTAAAGTCTTAACATATTGTCTCTTGATTTTTTTGTATTGTATATGTTGTAACTGCTTTATTCTACACCTTTCCTTCTATTTAAGTCTTTTCATTGTTCCCACCTTTTTTTTTGCTATACATTTTTTTTTTTTTTACTCTCCCTCAACCACACATTTTTATTTTTTTTCCTATTCTGAGTCTTTACAGTGGCAGTAATAATGAATAAATAAATTTCATTGGCTCTTATGGAATTATATAGTTTTTATGATTTCTGGGTTTGACATATGACTTTATTTCTTAGTTTATTTTGCTGTCATTTATTTTTTTATGTTATTGGTTGCTGCTCTGATGAATTTTGGTAATTATGTTTGTTTTTGCTCTACCAAAGCACTGTTAAACTTGGATGGAAAGTACACTGGTTTTGTAAAGTGAGAGATGAGTTTATATGATCAGATTTTATTCAAATAAGAGTAAATTTAAATATGTTTTATTAAGTTAAAGCTACTTTGTTTAAATTGTGCTTAAACTATTGAGTATTTTTAATACACTCCATGCGTCATGGGAATGGCTGCTGGAGTGTGAAGGGTCATACTGTTAATTGTAAATTAACATTGGACCCAAATAATAAAACCTCAGGTGACAGTTTGCCCTGATACATATTTAAAGGTTAGATATCAAAGATGTCAGTAAGCCTGTGCTGAACATCATAAGTCATGGGTTTGCATATTCATGTGCTTGAAATAAATACAGTTTGCAAAATATAAATAAAAATCAAAAACTTGCCCTGATGGAAATGTAATCACCAAAACTTAATTGTAAAGTCATTTTACACTTAATGATGTGAGCAATGAGTTAGTTCCAAAGTGTGTCCATGCTTTGGGACATAACTTTCCTGATCCACGAGTCATCTCGATATTTTCACAGTATCAATTTAAAGTAAGTTTTCAGTACTAAATATACTTTTATCTTTTTAAATCAACCTTTATTTAATCAGGTTTGTCCTGAAGAAAACAGAAATTTTTAAGGGAGACTTGTCCAAGAACTGCAGCTGCAGGTTCAGCACACTCTCAAACTTTGTTTCCAAGCTGAGGCTAAAAATGGAAAACTTTTGTCCAGCTTAGCTGCTTCAATTAATATTATCATACTTATTATTATTATTATTATTATTGCTATTTCTATTATTATTATTGTTATTATTATTATTATTATTATTATTATTATTATTCTTATTATTATAATTGTCAGTACTCATGTGCCATGGCAAATGTGACCAAGCTGAGTACATGCAAAACAACAAGTACAAGCCTTTGTTGTAAAAAGTGAAAAAAGCAAAAAAGCTAACCTGGAGCTATCTAAGAAACTACTTTCTACTCCTGAGTAACACACATACAAAGTTCCTGTTATTGTATGTCCTATTATATTAACCGTATATACAGAATAAATCTGATTTCAATGATCTTTTCATTGTGCGTTTTCCCCGGCAGACGCTGCACAGCACCTCGAATGTAAATCACTTTTCGGGTTTCATAGGATTCTCAACACTCAATCTGGCCCTCGTCATGGAATAATGTCTTAAAGGGATTTCTGCTATCAAAACGCTTTAACAGATGTGTTAAATATCACTCTTTCTGCGCAGGGCTTCATTCAGCGCGCAGAGCCGCGGCGCAGTGCGCACAGGAGAAGTGTGCGCTCCTGATCCTGTTAACCATGAACTAACTGTCACCCTCAGCTGCAGAGGAGGGAGGAGGAGGAGGGAGGAGGCGCCCCTCGGCCTTTCTTGCTTCAAAAAAAGGAGCCCAGAGGAATAAAAAAAGCTTTATTTCTAAAGACGGTTTTGTTCTGCTATTTTAACCGGCTGAATAAAAGTGCATCTGTGATTTGATTTAAAACGCATTCATATGAGCGGACACTGAGAGCCTTATAAAACTCTTATTAAAGCGAATTGGAGCCTGATAGTCGTGTTCTGTCAGCTTTACCTCCTGAAAACCCGTTAGAGCGGAGCGATCAGGCGAAAATACAAGGCGAGGAAAAGGGAGAGAAATAACGCCTAACTGTTGGCAGTTCAGAGGCAAAATAAAATAAGAGATGGCCAACAGCAAGACAAATATGTGGAAACGTTTGGTTAACAATTAAATTGAAGAAAACACCTAAGAAGAAATGTTCCTTTTATTTTAAAAACTTATTTTTAGGAAAAAAACAGTAAAATTATATAATCGTCAGGAAGCATATTTTTGATCAAATATATGATTTCATGAATAAAAACTCGGCCTTTATGCTCTTTGGGGACATATGTCGAATTTAAAATTCAAAGTTATACCTTATTTTGACAAAATACCCAGCAGTTTCCAATATATGCTTTGGGAAGCCTTTTTACGCACCACTTTAGGAATTATAAAAATGTGCTGTTGGATTGTTTTGTCTCAAAATCTAGATCAGCAAAATGTATAGAATAATCTTTTTATTGTTTAAGGAAAACAGATAAATATTCTGAGGAAAAAAAAGGTTGGGTGATGACTGATTTTGTGCGTAAACAAACTTTTCCCTAATTTTAGGAGCGCCTCTTTACGCACGGATGCTCCACGAAGTGCATTCGCGTCTGTCCTCTAAACCACATTTAATTCAGTTTGCATCATTTGGAATCAGCTTAAATGACGATGAGTGGTTCGACATCAATCTAAAATAAAGTGGCCACAATCCGATAATTAAAAGGGAACGCCTCCGTGAAATGATCCTTTGCAGCAAGTGGACGCTTATCAGAGGTGCGCTGCGCTTTATGGGGCGCGCGGACAGACGCACAAACAGGCGTTAACACAGCGCGCTCCGCCACCACAGCCACGCACCTCCAAAAAACAAGTAACGAGACCTTCAAAGCTTTTTTATGAGCCCCATATTCCTTTACTTGGCTGCCCGAAATCCCTCTTTTGTGCGCGCTAAGCAGATGGTTAGCAGGAAGCATAGGCTGCTCAGGCTGACCGAGACTAATTTCTACGAGCTTTGCAAGCTTGCCACGTCCCCGCTCCTTCAACAGGCCGAGTAAAAAACAGCTGGCCGCGGCTGAATTAAGGCCATTAAAAGCACATCTCTGAAATATTAGCACCAGCACCCACCCCTCTCCTGCTCTCCCCTCTGAAAGAACTCACTAAAGTCCCATCACTTACAGATAACTGTCCGCAGAGATTCAAGGACGCATGATAAAATTTACATGGCTTTATGGGAGAATTTGTAGCTTTTAGCCTTTTTTCCAACTACATGAATTTAGACTCTTAACTGTGCAGATGGTGCATAATTTTAGAGCCCAGTGTTCTATTACCAGCAACTTCTTAAAATAAAAAGGCTTCTTTTTCAACTTTAATCAAACAAATGCGCACAAACAGATGATCCATATATTTAAACATACCAACACCTAATATCATGCATATTATATGAGTGTTTTTTCTTTCTGATTACATCAGCGTTGACTTAAAGTTAAAAAAAATCCCAAGAGAGCAATTTCCCTCTGATGTTTATCACTTTAATCCACACGGAAGTGCATATCATTTACTTGTGGTTTAATAACTCTGTAGGGAATCCGGAGAGACGATCATCGCTGCAATAGAGGGTTTCCAAACACTTTTAAACACACACTCAAGATTTTCAAGACTTTTTTTTCTCGCCAAAGTCAAAACAATGCTTGCACTGCAGAAAAACGACAGTCTGCTTTGGTGTGGTGTGTATTGAGACACCACAACAAGCGTTTTGACGCATAAAACTTAATTCATAAACTTTATTACTTTGTAATTGACTCGATGTTGGAGTGAGATTGTTATTTTCATTAAATATAAAAACAATAGAGCTAAATAATTGAATGTTACGATGTTATCAAGTGGCATTTCTCTCCCAAGAGAGTGAAAGTCACGCACAGGTACAGGTGGTACATGCGTAAAAACAGAGAAACACAACACTGTTCTTGATAGCCCAAAACTTTGATTAATACAAGTCTCTGTGTGCGTATCACCAGAATTTAAGACCCGTCGCAGGTGGAAATTAGACTTTCAAAAACTTCTTACTGCATAAAATGTCAAAATCTAATTAAAGGAGCCTAAATATGTTCTAAGGACACGAAGACTGCTGTAAAAATTAAACGATCGAGATAATTTGTTGTTAGTTTCGACAAAGCTGTGGAAAAAAAGTCGTGCTCAAAAATCAAGGACAGTGATTTTTTTTCTCGGGCAATATATAAAAGGCTCCAGGTTTATCTGAAAGACTTCTTTTCTGAATAAATCAGGATAATTCTCTTACGTTTTGCGCTAAAATGCAGCCAAATTCACACGTTTAAGCCTCGTAGTTCCTGTTCTGCAAAACGATATTCACACAGCTTGAAAAACTCTTGGGCTGTACAGGTGGATGTTTTGGTCAACAGCATCAGGTCATTATATTCTGACAAGACAATGGTACACAATCATTTAGCTTTTCTTTCTTCGTAGTAATGGTCCTATTTATCGTATATTTTGCGCAAAAATGCAGCAAAACTCGGTTATTTTTCACCATATTGTTCCTGTCCCACAAAACAATGAACTGATAGGAGCTGAATAACTTTGGAGGATGTTTTTGGGAACACCATCAGATCGTTATCCTTATTCTGACAGGGCCGTGCCATTTTAACCAACCAGATGAACTTAACCATTGTCTCTGCGCTCTTTCTGCTTCGTTAAGTGAAAGGGCCTGAGTAAATATGTTACCCATGCATGAGAGGCTCTGTATGGGCCGGCCCATTGTGCGCAGGGTCCGACAGGTGGTTAACTGTTTATTATTCCCTCATTATTTATCGGTGACGTGGACGCACCGAGGAAAAGGGAAACTCCCCATCCTTTCACTGAGGCCGGGATGAACAGATTGTGCTGACTGGTTGCAGCCTGGTGTATGACAGCGGTCACCAGTCCATCCATCTCAGGCCCTGCATCCACCTCCGCCTGTATGGGTTTGGAAATGAGACAATTAGCTCGACACACCCATTTGGAAGATTTAGCCTTTTTATGTTGCTGTGCATGGAAACTGGAGCTGCCAATATGGAGTAAAAATCACTGTTTATCTGGAAGTTGACACAGCAATAAATAGAATTTTACTCTGAAGAAATATGAAATGGTTGCCACATACCAGAATTTAATATATAGAGATATATATGGATCATCCAGGTTGAATAGAAGAAGTTGAAATAAAAGCTACAAAAGTACAGAAGTAATCCAGTGTTGGTTGTTTTGTTTTTAAAAATCCAAAATTGCACATTAACTCCTAAAACCCTGAATAATCGCATAAACTACTGGTAAAATTGTAATATGCGGAAATGATAAGATACACTCTTAAATATCATGTTTAAGTGTATTTAATTGCTTATTTGACCATCAGTGGTATAACAGAGAGAAGTAGTAAAAGTAAGAAAATTATCTTAAGTCACTTTTTTATCCAAAAACAGGGAGACAGCACCTCTAAAGTGTTAAAATTATTTGGCAACATTTGGAAAACTAAACTACATTTAAACTTAAATACATTTTTCAGTAAACAAATATTTTGTTGCACCATTTGGCTACACATGTATTTTTAGCCAATTGAAAAATAAAAAACATGTATGTATCTATATGTCTTACCCTATAATCAGCATACTCGGCTCATAAGGGGCTAAGCCTGTTGGCCAGTTTAGGCAGACAGTGTGATCTAACATGAATCAGTATTTAGTCACATGACATAATCCTACCATTTAGCAAGACATTTAATGCTGTTTTTTTCTACTTTGCCAGCTATGCCCTGCATCAGCACCAAGCTCTTGCTTTCAACCCTCTACAGCTTCAGCATCCACCTGAGCTGAGGCAAGGTCTGACAAGACAGTTACCTCAAACTCAAACTATGTTCTGCTTTTGCAGTTTAAGTTTCAAACCAACACAAGAAGAAGTTTTCTGGCAGGAACATATTTATGTCTGAGGTCAGAGAGTCTCCTAGTTACCTACTGTTTGATCCTTTGTGGTTTAAGTCCTTTCCTTTTCACTTGTGCTTAGGATTTTCCTGACGCTTGTATGTTCGTTGTTTGTCTCATGTACTTGTGTGCTGATGTCTGTTGCAAACCTATTTAATTCACAAATATAATAAAGTTGAGGTTAATTTAACAAAAGCAGCTGCAATAGCTGTGCATCTAATAAACAGAAGCTGAATTTAAGTAAATGCCTCAAAAACATAAATATACTTAAATATACTTTCAAAACATATCTTTTTAAAAAAGCATTTAACTAGTTGGCAGTACTGGGCTTTCCATTATTCTCCCAGAAATTGTTCTTAAAAAGGGTTTTTTTAGGTGTTTCTTAACAGTTTTAATTGTGTCTTACTCTGTAGCACTTTGAGATTGTGAAAATGTAAAGTGCAATACAAATAAAATGTATTATTATTATTATTACTTTTAAGCTATAAAAACACAAATCAAACTCATGCATATAGACACACAAAAACAACCAGATCCAGTGTTTGTGATGGTCCAGTGTAGTACTGCTTGTACAGTAAAATTTGTAAACTCTTTTCCCATCACTGCACATGATTTGTTAAAGCTTTATAGACTCTTTCACGTGAGGCTTTAAATGTCAAAGCTCATGTGCTGCGCGTTTTAGATGCAGCTGAAATGAATTCTGTCTCCTGCCATGTGATGTTAACCAGACATCTATGTCAGAGGACACCGTCAGTGACCGGGCGTCCCCTCTCAGTGGCTCCCACTCGGGGTGTTTTGGCCGCGGCTTCACCTCAGCTTGCCGGTGGCTCTGAGGATCCTTGCAGCATCTGGCTCAGGCAGTCCAGAAGCCCCCACTCTACGGAGGGAATTAGCAATGCCACAAGATTCAGAAGAGCGGTGACAAGCATTAAATCGATATTAACTTTGTATTAAACATGGGCCCCTCCCTCTTCCCCAAATGGACTGGAGCCATATCGGCGCACAAAGCGCTCCCTATGAACTCTGGCTGCACCTGTTCCCCCTCACTCTGCTGCGGGAGTTCAACTTCTTAGTTTCACCCCGGGCTCTTTTCATCATCTGCTTCACCCCACACTGAATTCTTTCACTTGAGCTTTAGTCATTGTCACCCCCCCTCAGTTTACAACTCATCAAATCACATCATCATGCTTTCTACTTTGAAACACTCAGCCCAAACTGTGACACAAAAGTTCCACTCTCAGGCGCAGAAAAGTTGCTCTTTCTTGTCCAGACTGGGACACTTGCCTCCCTTCTCACTGTTCATTTATTAGCATTTGTCAGTATGGATGTCGAGTGGTGTCCTAATCCTCTTAGAGCGCATGTTGGTACAGTTTGCATATCATTTTCTCATCCTGGAGAAAGGCCACAACCCTCTCTATTCACAGGGATTCCCTGTCCTCTTTCAGTGCAGCCACAGCCAACGGCATTAACATAATCTGACAACCAACACCATTGTCCATGACCTTGTATGCAAAGTTAATTGCTCATTAATACCAGACAAAACAGAGGGGTGCAGAGGAAGCACAGTAGTCCTCTAAATCCTTGTTTTAGACGGGACGGGCAGGCAGGTGGAACATCCTCCTATGGCTCATTAAACTTTACCTGAAACCACAAGAAATTTGATCCCATTTAAATATTTGTCGTCTGCTATAAGCTAAAAGCATCTGGTGTTGAAACGTAATTACAATAATGTTTGTAAATGTTTGACCAATTCTCTGGCATGGTGGAAAGTAACCAGTGACATTTGCTTACATTACCAGTTTCACAGAATTGGTCCAATTTGGAATCAAAGCTTCCAGTTTTGTCAGCATATTTGTGACTAAAATATGAACTGTAAGGCATTTTTTATGTTTCCTTGAGTTGTTCTTTGTAAGATTATTTTTGGGGCATTTTGTGCCTTTATTGACAGGAGAGAGAGACACTGATAGGCTTGTGAAAGGGGGTGGAAGAGACATGGGCCAGCATATTGCCTATACTGGCCCATGTTGGCAGAAGTATGCATATGGGTTGCGTACGGCTCTGCCAAACCAGCACCTTGTTTCCTTGAACTTCTGAAGTCATCTTTTCCAGTTGGAAAAAATTAAACATCTAATAACCCTAAAGTAAAGTTTGAATGTGTAACTTAACAGAAACAAATTGAACTTTTGTGTGAAATGCAGTCATCTTTATTTAGACTACCTGACGGAGCATCTCAGTTACAAAACCAGAATTGACAACAAACAGTGAACCTGCTCTACATGAATATATCATTTCATAAAGAGAGCAGCCCTGATTGGATCGCTCCCCAACTTATCCCACCACCAAGCTAAGGCAGCTGTGATTGGATGTCCCTCTGAGCTCATCCAACCTTTCCACACAACCAAAGTTATGGGATATATTCCTAACTTGTCTCTTCTTTCTACAAAATTGGTCTGATTGGATTAAGTCTCCGTCATACATTTCATTTAGTTTTTATTTGTTGATGAACATATCATTTAATTTAGTTTTTGTCCATGTGCACTTGTTTTTATTAGTTACTGTCTAGTTTCATCAGGGGAAAATGTTGATAAAGATAAGTAGTCAACAAAATTGAATTAAAAAAAAAGTTACCTTTACTTGTGCTTGAGTACACTTTAGTCAGAGTATCTGAGCTTTTGCTCGGGCACTTTAATCCCCCCTTGCTCTCTAGTTTTAACAACTATCTGGCAGCATTATTGCATTAAATCCACACACACATGCACACAAAGACTTGCACACACTCCCTCAAAAGTATATACAATTAGTCACACCAGCTCAGGGTTAATCAATTGCAAATGTATCTCTCTGCAAGTTTAATCTCATCTCTACATTAGTTTCACGGATGCGGGGCGATTTGCAAGAAGAGCCTCCAACTCCAAAACCCACCCTCGTCCCTCCCCCAGCCCCAAGCACCTGGCACTCTTTTTGGGTTAGCGTCGTGTAAACACCCACTGCCTCCACGGGTGCCCCGTCTGAGGACCCAAGCGTCACCGCGCAGCACGGAAAAGAAGGCCGGGCTGTGTGGTTGTCAACACCGGTTTAGCTTAGGGGTCCCGTGGTGACATTAGTGCTGACTCTGCCCGGTCAGGCTGACCTGAAGCACTTGTTTGATATAGATATAGCAGCTAATATCTGACTATTATGGAATGAGCAGCCACTAGACAGGGTTCAGGAGGCCACCACATGCAGCTGTCTGATACTTTCTTTGTGCTCTCAGGAGCTGCAAAGCTGGAGAGATGAAGTCTGAGACGGATAAGAAATGCTATGAGGGTCATTCTGGCTACTGGTGACCTTTCAAAGGGCTAATGTCTGTGGAAAACAAAAACATTTTTTGTGTTTTTAAGCTTAAAGATGCTATGAGGAGTTTCTAAGTAATTACAAAAAAGTCTCTTTTAGATATATGCCTGATCAAAATACACACTTTAAGACGAGTTTTATAGCATCAAAATAGGTTATCCATAAATGCTATTCCTTAGCTTCGCGGTCGGGTCGGACAGGGCTGGACTGGTCTGGATACTCAACTTCAGGAACAAGACAATTAAAAATAGAGCAAATTTATAAAATTCAGACACGTCTTAGAGCACCTGGCTGTAAGTAGCGATATATAGCCGGCTACAAAACTACGATAAGTGTTTCAAAAATTGTCACTTCTTTTGGTGCGTTCCAGTTGTAGTCAGAAGTAGGAATTTCCGACTTTTGAGTAGGAAACTGCAACTGGAATGTCCCTCAAAGTCTGAATTTCCTACTGGGAACTCGGTGAAACCTTGCCACTTCAAGTTGACAATCAAAGATGGATGCCCCCAGTGTGAACAGTTATTTAGCTCCTGTAATAATCAGTTTATTTGCACTTCTGACTGGGGTGTGTCACTCTAGATCAGCTGTATACATCGTATTGTTAGACTTATATTTACAAAAATGCTGCCATAGTGATAATCACATTCTTCATGTGATATTTGTGAGCAACAACGCAGGGTGTGCTAACAACAGCTAACAATAGCCTGGTAGATCGGCATGTTTTTTTCCAACTTCAACTGGAACGCTGATAAGTCGGAGATGATGTGAATCCCAGTTCCGAGGTTACTGGAACGCAGCATTACGACAGTCGGCGCGCGTGCTCATGGGTAGCAGAGTCTTTATGTCGCCGGAACTAGATTCTCCTCATAGCACCTTTAAGTTATGTAACCTGGCATGGTACAGCTTATTAGGCACCTAAAAATAAAGATTAGTGCAAGGATGAAGTAATTTTGTAGGTGAAATTGGAAGTTAGCATCTCACTGGTCCGTTTACTGAAAAGCAAATGGGACTTTTTTTTTAAGGCTTTTTGAATAACTGCTGAAAATAAGATTTTTGGCAAGAACAGTTCATGAAACCTACACAGTTTGTCCATCATGAAAATCTCTACAGATAAAAATGTCTGTCAGAAGGTTTGTTAAGCATAAATGTTACTCGAAATGTCAAATGCTAATGGAAGGCTAACCCTAGACCAGGTTAAAACATGCCAGACTTTTAAACCTTCAAAGACACTTCTGTCAGAAGATGGACTGATGTTGGCAGTTTCAACAGAGATAAATATTCTACAATTTTACCAAAGATGTTGTGATTAAAAAAAAAAACTCCCTTGTTCGAAATGAATGAAAAAAATGTGGAAAAAAAAGTTAGAATGTCGGCTCTTTGGACAAAGTGATGTCACTTCCTGTATGTGGATTTTTGGGTTTTGCTTGATAATGGGTCGAAAAGAGTTTAAAATATTTTAGGACTCAAATTTAGTTTTAGACAATAAAAAACATATTTGCTGTTTTATGAGGGGTGTGGATGATTACTGTATTTACTAACTTATCTGAGATGAGCTGATACTTACTCTGGTTTTGATATGATTCTGTCATTAGTTAACCTTGTGGGTTATTGAGCTCCATGTCCGACATCAGGCAGAGCCATCTTGCAAAGCTTTAAATTGAAGTTGAAGTGACTGAAAGCCAGTAAACGAGTGAATCTTGTGAAGAACTAATCAACGATGCTGCTACAGCTGCAGTTTTATCAGATTTAGACAACATTTCTCCATTAAAAGTAATTCAACAACCAATACTAAGAAGTTTTTTGGCGTGTGTTATAAACCTACATGAAATATATCCCATGAACATGAAAAACAGTCGACCTGGCATGTCAAATTAACCATAAAATATAATTTATAGTGTTTAGGGTAGTTAAGTGGTAAAAATCTAAGACATTTCAAGAAGTTTTTGATACCATGCAAAGTACAACACTACAGTTCATTCTGCATATAGAGTAAATAAATCAAATATAGAGCATCAGCTACATATATCAGAGAAAAGTTACTATTACAGCTAATATTTTCAGTATATGAGACTGACATGGTCAGCCAAATAATACTGTGTAATATCAAAAAGTAAATATCTGCCAATACTGATATCCATTATTTCAAGGTATTATCCACTGTAGATGATCTCATTATAACAAATGTATCCAAGATTTGTTTTTATCTAAAAGGATGGACTTTCTATCGATCTGTACAGTGAAAAAGAAAATTGCTTTTTTATGATACTGCAAAATGTTTTATTGAAACTGGTAAATTGCACTGAGGACACACTAAAACAGAGTACACCTGTAATTAATGTAATACAAGGAGCTGGACAAAAATTATATTGTTGATCAAATTGTAATGCTAAAGATTGATTGATTGATCTATAACAAGTCCTCAGTAAAACACATTTAATTTGCCTTAAGGAAAATAAGAACTTTTTCCTGAGGTAAGAAAGTCACTAACATCTAGGAATGGTCCATAAAATGCTCATTTGCAAAGTTATTTCATGTGCTTGTTATATAATCAGGTACTGCTGTCTCTTTAAATCATGCATAATGAAAGCCAAATATATAAAAAGCTAATTTAACTTAATTTTCCCAAACATTTAGCTACACATTGAGGTTTCCCTCTGGTTGAACTTGTTATTTGGAGACTTTTGCAGGAGGATTTGTTGTTTACTAGCACTTGTAGCTTGAGAAGTGTGTGTGTTTGCATGTGTGGGAGGGGTAGCCATGCAGGGCAGTTAAAGAAGAAGAAGGTATGAATGGGGAAAGAAGGGGGCTTGGGTGGAGGAGGGGATGCTTGACGGACTTCACTGCCTGTTGGCCCTGCAGCATTGATGCCGTGTTGGCCATATAATCGGATTGCCAGTGGGTGAAAGTGAGCCCGGGTGCTTATGTCAGTTTGCGTCTCGTCAAGCTGAATAATACGCATGGCCAGGGAGTGAAGCGGACGCTTGCCATTGAGGGCTCTCAGTACTTGTGGCTAAGCATTTCTAAAAGAGAGAAAAAGCCTCATTGGATTCATATATAATTCTCACTCAAGCGTTTTGATGCATTTGCATAACAGGAGGAAACCAGTGATCTTTTCAGGGCTGCTGCTGCCGCTCCTGCTGCACTTGTGTGTGTGTGTGTTTGCATGTACTTCTGTTTGTGTGTGTGTGTGTGTGTGTGTGTGTGTGTGTGTGTGTATGTTTGAAAGGCTCTAGCTCAGCCCTGCATAAACAAGGCTGGACACGGTTTTTGCACTTGGCCTCTCATGATTAATCGAAGATCAACAACAAAACGACAGAACATTTAGCTTTTTACACGTTTCTTTCTCTCTCACTTTAAAAGGAACAAGAACAGCCAAGAGCAAGAGTTCAGTGTTGTTGTTGTTAGCCAGAGAAAACATGGCTGACCTTCAGATTTTGGGTCTTTCATTTGAAGGCTTCAGGGTCAGTTAATAATCTGAGTGTTTTCCCATTTGTAACTGTTGTTCTTTTACCAAAGGTGCTTGTTGAATTTGGCCTGAAAATCAAATGAACTATAAAAACCATTCAAGGCCATGCTTTTAAGAGTTTGCAAGTGTTCTTAAAGATATTTTTCTTTTAATGGGGTTGCTCAAGGTTCATGGCACTGGTATATATATTCTAACAAAGCAACTGGCTTAATTGTTTGCTGGCTGAAGGACATGTTGCATAACAAAATACTTCCAAACACATGAATAAGCAGAAAAGTTTTCACTGTAGCATTTATTTGCACCAATATTATTTTTGTGTAGTTTTACCCAAACCTTGTAGTGCAGTTGAATACATCGGATTCAGTGCCCATCATCGGACAGATCCATCTCCCCAAGCTCCGATCTACAGTGACTGTGCTTGGCCAAAAGCATCATGGCCCAATCAGTGGCCTTTAAAGAGGGAAGAGGGGGAGCTATGAGCTAGATGACAGCAGTAAGTGACAGCATGTATAGAGATTAGCAAAGATGCTAACAGCTTTGGTAGCAGTTTTATTAGATATGGAACACATTTCTTTGTCAAATAAATACACTGAAGCACTTCTAGATTGAAGGGAGATTATTGGTGGGAGTCTGTTCTATTAAATGGCTCAGGTATTATATTTTACACTGTTGCAGCGGGGTCCACCTACTACTTAATCTGATTGGCCCATCATGAATCTGATTGATGGAGTGATTGTCCAATCCCCTGCTGGATATCTTATTGAAAAGTTCTGCCATTTCATAAACACTTTGAGTTATTTACAAGGCATTTGGTGGCACCATTTACAGCTATGTATCATCTAACATTCAGTCCCGGCTATCTGCCAACAGCTGGTCTGTTTTGGCCCTTTTCCACTTGCACGCCTTGGCCCTGCTTGATTTGCAGCGTGTTTCCACTGGCCCGGTACCTCCTAAAACAAGCTAGTTTTAGTACCTACCCCGCTCTGGTTCCAAGCGTTCTGAGTCGATACTTAAAGATGACGTCACCGACTGCCAGCTACTGATTGGTCAGACAATGTCGTCATCAATGAGTCATGAGCGCGACAACCTAGCATGCTAGTGGTAGCTACCGTTAGCTTACCCTCATACGTCTTTTCTTTGCAGCTTTCTGTTGTACAGCTTCCAAAACTCTCCTGTGCTTCTAAAGGGGTATTTCTTCTTACCACCTGCAGCCTTCTCCTGCTTTCCTATTTTACTTGGTTTGTGACAAAAAGCCACAGATTGTTGTGTCGAGCTCAAATGACTTAACCACAGAGCCGCTCAGTGACACTGCACTTAGTTGGGCAGGCAACTGGGGCTAATGGAAAAAGCAGCATTGCGAGTAGAGTAGAGCGGGTAGAGTCGATGAGAGTAGAGTAGGGCTAATGGAAAAGGGCCATCTGTTTTGTTGGCAGTCAGGTGTAAATGCACTGTGGATCTTGAGCAAACCAAGTAAAAAAAACCTCAGAACTTAAAATGAATCATTTCTTAGTTTAGTTTTTAGGTTAACATGACTGAATATCTCCTAAAACTTCTAGATAAACTGATAAGTGTGCAAACAACAGTGGCTTTATTCATGGTTAACGGTCAATGTTCTGCTCTGTCCAAGTCAATTAGCTAAACTTCATTCAGCTAATGAAACTGTTTAACTCAAGACAATACTGGACAACAAAGCCCCCAAACACAACAAGTGAGAGAAGACAGCTGCAGCATCAAAGGTTAAGGATCTTTAGAAAGAAACAGTTGTCAGAGAACGAATGCTTTGAGTAAGTTTGTTATAATACTTTGATCAATGATTATCATTCATTTAATGACACTACTTAAAATTATATGTCTGTATTCAATCACAATTTGTCCAAATAGGAAGGTAGGGTGGGGTGGATGAACTTATAATTACTTTTGGCTTTGTATTTATATTTTATGCTTTAGACTTCCTTCCAAGGGGTTAGCTTCATGGCTAACTCTGAATTGAAAGGTGTGTTGTGCATGGCCCCTGTCCAAAAAAACCCTGAAATTATTACCTTGAGAAACAAATAATTCCAGATATTAGTTTTGGTATTCTGTGCCCTCAGTTTGGACAAAAAAGGACAGGGGATAACATGAAAACTGGTCTATCAGAGCGTGAGGAATGACGTTTGGAATAAAGGATATCAGGTAAATTGAAATAATGGCTGCCTGCATTGAGAACAACAGCCTTTGTGTGCAGGATGCATCTGGTTATTATGCTGGATTTATGTCATTTTTATCAGCACTGGCCTGATATCCTAGTCAAATGCTCTGTCTAAAATGTAGGGCAGCCACTGATCACTATAACCACTGGAGCTTTGCTTGTTTACTGCCGCCCTTCAGCCAAAATGCCCTGTGACCCAGATGTAAACAAAGGGCATGAGATACAGATAGCACAATGAGCCTGATAGGGACTTAGCAGAACAGCAACACAAGACATTAAACTGTAAGGAAAACCACAGGCTAGACATGCTAAAACTGCCAACATTAGAATTAGCCACAATCCACTTATAACCATTTACTGCCAAGTAAATTACCATCCTGAACCTGAAGCGTTGCCGGGCTCTTGATTACCTCAAGACTCTGTATATTCCAAGCATTTTTAAAAGTTTGAAAAGTTATGCAAGAACATAAGACTTTTGTTTCACAATTCTTACAAATGTGAAATTCTTTGTCTGGGAACATGGCTGCACTGAAGAAAGGGAGCACAGTCACCAGGCCAAAGCCTTAGGAGAAATAATTTTCTAAATGTCAGAGTTTCAAGGCTTTCAAATTATTTATTTTAAAGTCCCAAGTAATCACTTAATAATATTGAATTGTTTACAATTATAAATAACATCTTTTCAAAACCCAATCCAACTTTAACATCCATTTTTTTGTAATTTAAGTATTCTATATTGGCAAGATAAGGGAATTCTTAACAGTGTTTTGAATTGCTATTGGTAACCAAATACATTTTAAAGACATGCATTTCTTAATCCTACATTACAGATGTGTTATCTAAGTTAGTGCATTACTGAATTGTCCGAGTTTTTCGGATTGAAATAAGACATTCTGAGAAGCTATGCATTAAATGTTGTCCTCTTTTTATCACTCTGAAAGCAGGAATACATTACAGTGTATATTATGAAACACCTGCCTCCTCACAGAGGCTTTACTGCAGTGGGCTTGAAATTTACGTCATTTAATACTTTTAGGCTTAAAATTTGAACCTAAATCTTGTCTTGAATGACGGCTGATGCTAAAAGCATCGAGTCTGATTAATTCTATTTAGCAAACCTATATTGTGCTTTATTTGGAGTTCTTTATAGACTTTTTTGATACAGTTACTTATTTTTCTATCAACTTTATCTTGTAAGGTGACCTTTAGTCAATAAAAAGGCACTTAACTGTTATCATTGTTATAATTATTAAAGCCCTAATTTAAAGCCTTTATATTGTGATAGAATGTACATACTTTATCTGGGTTGTATAAAACTCTAGTCCAACAAGAGTTTGTTGAACCAGCAACAAATCAAACGTCCTTTAAGAAAGTAGTTGAATAGTATGAAGCATCTGTGGGCCTCAGTCTGAGGTGACATTGATGGCACCAGAATCTGACAAGGACGCCATGGTTCTCCTCAACCCGGATGTGGACCATGTGCTGGTCCATTTACCCCGTTGAAACTCCATGAGGCATGATGACCAAGAGGACGGTCAGGGTCTTTGGTCAAACAGACTGCAGTAATGTGGTCTGACTGACTTTCCACACAGCAGACCCCCCAGGTCTGATTTCTGAGGCAGTCAAAGTTGTGCATCTCAAAGTCACATGCAGCCTTTTGGAGCCACTGGCCTGTGCTGGATCTGGGTCTCAGCGTGGCCTGCAACTGATCCCATCATTGCATTATGGGGGATCCAGTAAGCTCTAGGTGAGGTGACCTCTGCTGTTTCAGGTCTTTAACACCTCTTCTGCTTGTCAGCTCTCCAAACCGTCACTCGTCTATCCCTTTCACCACCTCATGCAGTCCATTTCCCCTTTTCTTCTCCTTCTCCACGCCTCCTCTCTCTCCAGGTTTAGCCGCCATGTTGCACTCAGAGGCGTTTCAGCTTAATGAGCGGGAAATGACACAGTTTATCCAGATCAGAGAGAGTGATACGGAGGGCTACTTTTATGTCTTTCTTTCCCTGCAGGTATTAGCTCTGCACACAAAGACACATCAGGATTGCCTTTCATGATGGACTTCTGACCAGGATGTGGGGTCAAGTCAGTCCACCAGAAACAACACATAAAAGAAAACAAATGTCTTATGTAATTTAGAAACTTGGAATAGAATTGATTCTTTATTGTCATTGCACAAGTACAACAAAATTAAATGCAATCCTTGGTTTGTAACAATAGAATAATTAATAAATACTGGACTAAAATGCATTCACAATTCCCATACAGACACAAACACACACACACAGACAACCATCCTGCAGATATTGCACATTTCCCCACTTAGCAGCTACCAGCATTTAGGGCAGTAATGGCCTTTGGATGAAAACTGAGCCATCTACTAGTCTAGTCTTCTTGTCCTTGTTTTTTGTGTTCTTTATCTCCTGCCTGATGGTAGCTGTTCAAACAGACCGTGACCAGGGTGAGATTAGTCCCTCACTATGTTTCTGGCTTTTGTGAAGCAATGGGAACTGTACAGTTCTTCCAGTGAGGGCAGGGGATGATCTTCTGAGCGATGTTGCAGTGCTTTCCTGTCTGTGGCTGTGGTGCTGGTCAATGTTATATTCTGTTCTCTTTCAGAAAAACTGTTACAGGCCCCACATTTTGGATTTTTTCTTCTTTTAGACAGTCTTCCAGGAGGCACCTTGGCCTTGAGTTAAAAGCCTGGAGCTGGTTTGGTCAGCAAATGAATCTCGACACATGGCTGTTTCAATCTGAAGTAACTTTTTAATTTTGACTCTGTGCACATGCTTTTTGCACTTAGAAGTTTTATTGAGAAATCTTGTTCTTGCATTAAGAGAATATAGGTTTGGAAATACTGTTATGAAACCCTGGATTAACCTCAAGCTCAACAAGTCATCCCTCTGTCATTAGTTTAAGTCTGCTTGGGTTTTGTTTAAGAGAATTTTTATGTATTAAAGCTTGTGGCTGTTCCTGAAGGCCTACTGTTGTTCTGCATGAGCTAAGAGCTGACGTTTGACCATTTACATCGTGTCTTGGGTGTCTCCTAAGGATTTGATATAAGTTGAATGAAAGAAGGATTTTGTTTGTCTCCATACAAGATCAGATGTAGCTCTTCTTCCCTCCCCTTTGGAAACACTTGAATCTGGGTGGGTGGGGAGGCTGCAGAAGATGTGATAATGAGCTCTGCACTGATTGGCTGCCCAAATGATGCTGGATGGGAGGGGAGGATCTGTTACAGGCTGTGGAGCAGACTTTACTAACAGTCGTGCAATCTCCCTGTTATGAGCAGAAATCATACATGTAGGTGGAGGTTGTATAGCTATGACATCATAAACCCCAGGAAGTCAGAAACAGAGCTTTTAATGTCCAAATTTGAAAAGGGAAGCACATTTCTCTGTGAACTGAGAGCTCAGTAAAAGGTGGCATGTTTCTCTGCCCTCCAAGCACCTTCCAAAAACATCAAAAGCAAAAAAAGTCTTTCCACTTACATCTTAGTCTTGCATAAAAGCCTGAGAAGTTTGAGGACCCTCGCCATTCCTGTAAAATCTTGAAAATCACATGTAACTAATCAAAATGTCTTTTGTATAAATAAATGAAGAATACAGCCCAGAAGTGCTTTTTCATAAGTGCATTGAGTTGGCATTTGCAAAGAATTGGCTCTTCATAATTAAGGATTGGTTGAGTTGTTGGTTTTTAGTGGTTCAAATCTGCATCCAGATTTAATCTTGTTGATTTTGAAATATTTTAGCTTCAAAGTCATAAAGATACTTGGCAGGCCTAAAACGGTTAAGGTCTGCAAATCGTGAAATTGTCTCAAGGGGTCATTTCTTTTGCCTAAAATCAGGATGATATATATTCTTGAATTTCATGATCAAGTATGTTTGCAATCACTAATTAAAAAAAAAAACAAGTATTCTGTCTTTTTAGAGTTTGCTTGATCTGCCTGTATTCTTCCTTTGTTGGATTTCCTCTGGGCTCCTGTTATCCCTTCCCTATGGTGGTTGGTCAGTTAGTGGTGCTCGGTGCCATGCTTTAAAAACTCCTCTTCCATCTGCTCTGCGCTGGGCCTACCTCTCGAAGCCAAAGGACTTACACTGCTGAAGAAACAATGATAGATCATTACACTGTTAGATCTGTTTGAGGTGGGCAGATGTTTTAGGTAGCTAAGCTGTAAAGAGGGGGAGAAGTCCTGCTATAGCTCTACTGTATCATGGCGGAGATATGTTAAATACAGTTAAGGGCATGTAGCACTGAAAAAGGCATTTTATGGGCTCTGTAAGCTTTTCAGAATTTCCTAATTCTCAGAAGTTTCACTCTACTTTGGGGGATTATATCAAATTTAAATTTATTTTTATTTCACAGCTCCCAGAACTTTCATAGCGATATCTTATTCAGGAATATGTCTGAAATCACTCACTCATACTGTACCTAACTCTCTTTTCAATTTACAGCTATGAAATCTGCCTCTAGAGTGGACTTTTGCAAACAATAAAAACATGATTTTGGGGTGCCACTTTGGCTGACAATGACGTTTTTGTCATTATACTTTGTACAGTCAACATGCAGCAATAGCCGGGGTTTGGTCATGACAGTAAAATTTAATTTATAACTCAAAACATTAAAAATATAAGAAACTGCCAGTAGCTGTGAAATCATGTTGCATGGCATGCCACTTCACTGCATGAGTATATCTGCAAATCTTGCTGTGATACCTTGGATTGATCTCATAAATGCACTTTACTTCTAAAGGCTAAATTATGCATTGAGGCTACACTCAGTCCAATTTTACAGCATTGTAGTTGGAGAGGCATTCCAGAGATAAAACTCGGTCTATCTAGTTGTCTGAATCTTGTTGTTAAACCTTAAAAGCACCCTAAGTATATCCAAGTGTCTCCAGGTCCTGTTGGTTCGAATCTCATTGGTGCTTTGTCTGTAGCTTTCCCTGCATTCAGTTGTGTAGAGCTGCGTCTGGGTTTACCTCAGAGTACTTTGTACACTATCTTTAGTTGAGGAGTCTTCCAAGAGACCTCTTGTTCTTGTACAAAGGCCTGGGTCTGTTTAAGGATTTAAAACTTGTGAGCCTTTGAATTCTTCTACAGCTTTTGCATACAATCTCTATTCCTGATTGTTCAAAGCTGAATTTGGGCATTACCTTCAGAGTACTTTGTATATCATCTTTAGCTGGAGGGTCTGCCTTGAGCCCTCTTGTACGTGTACAAAAGCCAAACGGAGCGGACGGGGGGAAGGGTCACCTATTGCAGCCTGACCTCTGCTCTGCAAGGTCAAATGATAAGACACTTAAGGTCAAGGAGAGCACAAAGGCCTGAGAGAGAGTCCACTCCAAAGACAACAAGCCATGAAGCAGGAATTTGAAACTTTCACTTGACACAAACCCCTTGAGGTAAGCTTGGAGAACTGGCATTATCATTAAATTTATTAAAATATGAGCTGAGCGAAAGATGGGAAGAGTTTGACTTAACTCTCTACACCTTGTGTTTGTAATACTGAAGATGTAAAAAGTTTGAGACTGAGCCTATTGTTTGCCATGACACAAATGTAGACTGGGCTTACGGCCACAGTTGTTTCAGTTTATTAGTTTTCATGGCATACTGTGATTCCAGCTATTATCCATGGCTACAGTTGTCCTTCAACTGTTCCCATCATCTCCTCTTTGTGTCTGCAGTTTGATGGATCATAGCAGTCTTCTCTATGAGGCAGATACAGTGGAACAAGCAGAGACGAATTGGTCAAGGGAGAGTCAAATCTCAATGTCACAGTCTTGGAATCTAGCCATTTTAGCTTTACGACCTGTGTCCAGGCGGCACAGCCTGGCCTGATCTCCGAAAAATCTTTGAAATCACTGGAGATGGATGGGAAATTATAGGGACCATTTATTGCTGCAGGCAGACACAAAGTTTATGCCGCATCTCCTTGAAGTAAATCTGTAAACAACTCATAAAACTTGAGTCACTGAGGTTTCTGGGACACATGTGCCAATGATCTTCAGAAGCATGCTAACAGATGATCATGATCTTGTGGTGATGATCCTGCAATTGGCTATGTGTCAGTCAATGTTCTGGTAAAATAGCCATCTCTAGTTACTGAATGCCATAAATGATCATCTGAGGTTAGTACTGTGCTATTTGCAGTGAGGAAGTACTGTGTGCACGGTGTAGTGTAATTGAGATTAAGTAAATGGCCATGTCAACAGCCAATGCTTTATGTGCTGCTAGCACCTGCAGCCTCAGTTCAAGAGATTTTTTGCCAGTGTTTAATGATGATAGGTTATGGAAAGCATCTTACACCTCTCAGTAGTATCCATAATGTTTAAAACAGCAACATGATCTTAACATTCCCACTGATATATGGAAATATCACTCAAAAATAATGAAGGAATCATATCCTGACACTTAAAGCTGCTGTATACCTGGTTATTAATCATACAGTACATTTAGGCAAATCATATCTCTTTTTCGATGCCATTGTTTGTGTCATAGCAGGACAACAAAGTCCCAGCAAGGGATGGGGATTGAAAACCAATTCCAGTTGAGAATTGATGACAACCTAAAGGAATCAAAATCATTAGTCTTTTTTGTTCATCAGATGTAGTTATAATAAAGAGTAAAGAATCATGGCAAACATGGTTCAAAAAGTGTCCAAAAATGAGGCTTAATTTTTGATCGGGACCCTTACTGCACAACTTTCAGTAAGTGCTAACCCAAGCAACTTGCCAGCACTAGCATTCATCTAACCAGCACGACACTGAATATCAGAACTGACATGTGTTTGACATTCCTGCCACTTAAAATCTGAGCAGGTCAAATTTTACCCACACAAAAATCAGCAGGACTTGAAAAGGGGAAGAAGAAAGAATAAGCAGAATGGTTAATAGCCATGGTATCAATAATATCTTACCAATTCCCATCTCTGGATGTTGATTGGTCAAAGAGGGAGCAGTGACATTGATGAGCACAACGCCGCTTGTAAAGTTGAACTGTTTTCAACTCAGTGCACTGAAAGCTGAAAATGCAGGACTGCACTGGGTTTGAACTGAAAATAAGAGCTGTGAACACACGGCCTTTGTGTTTGGCACGCCAGCTTTGAGAATCAAGTAAGACCCAAATACAACGCTATTAACCACTGACTTGAAAAAAATCCCTGGTACCTTGTCTCCTGCTGCTGCAGGTTATTCATAATCATCACTAGGTAGTCACGGTTACATCCCAAAAAACTTTCTTAAAAGACTTGTTAGTTAAAATGCATTTGCAACTAGCACATCTGTAAAGCCACATTTAATGCTGAAAGGTTCATACAGGTTATGGAGCAACATATGCTGCCATCCAAGCAACTTTATGAAACTTCTAAAATATGACAGCACAAATACAGTACTGTTGAGCGTCTAAAGTTGTAGATTGTGAAGGCATTTCACCTAGAAAGCTTAGACATGTAGTTTCTTTAGGTGTTGTGTTGTTTAAAGGAAAGGTAATGTAAAACAATTGCAAACATGACCCTGTATCCCTCTGGAAAGTGTTGCAGGCATCAAATTCAAAATGAGTGAATATTTGCAATAAAAGCAAAAAAAAAAAAAAAGGCAATCAGTTTGAACACTGAATATCTTGTTGTTGTAGGGCAGCCCTATTCAATTAGCGGCCCGTGGGCCACATGTGGCCCGAAAGCAACCTTTGAGTGGCCCGAAATCAATGTGACTGGGGCTTAGATCCGGCAAGACAAATTGAAGAAACTTTGCAAACACTGACAAGGTCTTACAAACATTCCAACATTAATACAGACATTGAATGCAACACATTCTGAAAAGTTGCTGTTAATGCACTTTCAAATGTGACCAAAAGATGGTGTTTTAATCCTAACTTTTATTAATGTTCATACGCACCTTAATATGTGCTTGTATTTACCTGTCAAAGCATGTTGAAGTTATCTGTTTGAAGTGTAAAATTTTATGAAACAGTATTTCAGAAGAGGTTTAGTTAAGTGCTGCTCTTTATTGAGTTTTGGCCTTTTGGATGTGGCAATAAATTAATAAACATCCAGTATGTTTGTTATCTATTTGTGTTTCTTTTAAGTGGTTAAGTTTGCTCACTGTCTGCAAAAAAATGTCCGGCCTAGCTCGTGTCCTAAGTCTGAAAATGTGGCCCGACTAAATTTCTAATTGAATAGCCCTGTTGTAGGGTTTTCAGATGAACACAGGTAAAAAAGGATTTGCAAACTATTGTATTCTGTTTGTGTAAATGACCTTCTCAAGGCATTTCCAAAAGCATGAGACTGTTTAAGCAGATATGCATGCCCAAGTCAAAAGAATATGTCACAGATTAGATAAAAGCAGCCCAGTCACAGTTTAGGATAATATTTTTTTTTATTTATAACTTGTTTTAGCATTTCTGTGGAGAAGCGTTCCTTGTTTCCTATGATTGTTGTCATTCTGAAGTTTTCACTGACCAGTTATGGTTCAAAGTTATGTGTTGAAATTAATTGCATTTAGTCATGTTATGGATGAAATTCCCCTCTTTTTCTTACTTCCTGGCAATTATGTCATATACAACAGCTCAGTTTACAATACTAACGATGAGTGGCTAACTTATACTAAAATCTATTGACAGAGCCTACCCGTTCCAGAAGCGGCCTCCCGGTTTTGGTGCTGATCTTCTCCGGCTCCATGACGCTTCAGTAGCTGTGCAGCTAGCTGCTCACCGGTACATGAGTGGGGAGGAGGCGGGACGGTGCGGAGCAGGGGAGACAGGGGATTGGATGGACTCACGGACCAATCTGAACCGCAGGGAACAGCGGTTTGGATTGGTCAACTATTATGCCGCTTTGCAGCAGATATACTGAATGGATTTTTTTCATTCTTTTTGGTCTTTATATTGCGTAGATCGGACCATAGGACCATAACGGCCTTATAAACGGTATTATTAAGATGTACCAAGCTTCCAAATCGTAGACCATAGCTTTAATGCAGATGTTTGGGGGAAATTTGCCTGCTTATTTTGTTATTAAAAAGTAGAGGCTTTACAAATGAGTAAACTGAGTTGGCAGCAGATCAGAAAGTTCAGCACATACAGAAACAACCGGATCAGCAGTAAAAGTAAAAATTTTCTCAGAGCTTCCCTTGAGAATAATGAACATAAGCCCCAATTATACCCTTATAGTTCGCTATAACAACATTTCAAAGATGAAAGATGACAGGCCATGATTGGCTGTCTCCTGCATCTGTTGCTGTATTCACATGCAAAAAGACATCAGCAGATGCACAGACTTTGAACCTAATGTTTTCACTTCTCATTCATATGAAAATGAATTTTTAATGACCGGCAAGCACAAAAGTGTTGATCACATCAACACTTTCCCTCCAAAAATCCACAAGTAAGCAACGGCACGTATAACGCTAATTAATAAAAGCACTATCAATTCATTCGCTTTTGCAACATATGACAAAGAGCACAATGAAGGGTGCATGAGAGCAAGAGACAGTTGGCAGGGGTTGCCTGTTGAGAAAGCTCCATTCAGTCTCCTCTAGGTCCTTCATACTCACAGAGGAGATGACAAAGAGCACCAGTTAATTAGCAAGAAGTAGCATCTCGAGGAGGACTGTGGAGAAACCTTCATTCACTCTCTCTGCTCACCTCTCCCTTACGAGAAAGACTGAAGGGTTGAAGGAAGGGGGGGTCAGTGGCTGCCTGCATGGGGCTGCCTTGCTTGATTTAATTTGGACAGTCACTCCTTTAATTTGCGGGGTCATTGTATCTATCGGTGAGTTTCTATTGAGGCCGGCGAACGAGCGAAGGCCTTGGAGTGCAAGTCAACGATGTCCCCTTTCTGTCTGCTGGATGAGACGCAGCCACAGAGGAGGAAAGAGGATGAGAAGAGACGGATCAAGTGAAGAGGGGGGGATTTAGGGAGAGGATAAAGTTTTAATTAAGGCACTTCGATGTTTCTAAGAAGACTAATTTAGGCATAGTTCCTCACAAGTGTATGCGATGATTGAAACAGAGGTGAGGGAGCAGGCTGGAGGGGAGCCTTTATTAGATCTATTGTGGAAGACTTTCAAGTGTCTGAATGTGTCATTAAAAAGAAAATAACAGCTGGAGGGAAAAAGACGGATAATCAGTTGGTCCACTTTCCTTTAAAGAAACAGAATGTAACCAGATCTGTATGATCGATTTAAGAGAATCCTGTTTCACCATATTGGGGAGTAATGGGTGATCAATTGTGTTACCATTTTCAGGGAAGACTTTGCTTCCCATGATAATTAAACAAAAGACAGAGACAGAGTTACTTCTTCACTTTAAAACAGGGTCTCAAACCACCAAGCTATGCACCAGTACCAGGCTGTGAATCCTTTTCTACTGTGCAATATGAGAAAAACAACAAAAGAAAGAAACAAAACAAAAACAAAATGCTATTTTTTCTTGTATTTTAAGTGACAGAGTCGGCAGGGTGTTTGATTTGATTCAATCACATCTGTCTGGAGTGGCAGTAGCTCAGTCCAAAAGGACTTGGGTTGGGGACCAAAGGGTGGTCAGTTCAGGTCCCGACTGAACCGTGTTTGGAATGTGGTTTGATAGCTGGCTTTCTGGGCACTGCTGAAGTGCCCTTGGGCAAGGCACTTAACCCCAAAATTTGTCAGTAGCGCTTCTTCAAGAGCAGCAAGCCATCACTCACATCTCTCCTTTAGCATGACCTTAGGACATGTTTGTGCATTTGTATTTCAGTGCATGTAGCATGTCTGAAAAACAGAGTGTAAACAATGGAATTTCCTCATGAGGGATAAATAAAGGATACTGTATCTATCTTTATCTCCTTCTTGATGATCAAGTCTTGACACACTCCACGTTCACACAGAGGCAGTGTGATAATGGTGTGCGTTCACATGGATGCGTGAGAACGACTGAAAACGCAGTTGTGTGCATGCCAGACCAGTAGTTGGCGGTGTAAGTTTGCAGTAAAACAGCCATGTTACAACAGGTGTCTATGCATAAATACTTTTCGACGAAGACAACTTTTATCATAAAGAGCACACATGTGACATGTGTCCTTGTTTTCCCTGAAAACTATGGTTTTACAAGGAGACCACAACGAAAACGTTCTGAAAACTTTTCACTCCGGACCCCTCTTTAAAAAGTTTGCTGAGTGTGAATATTCTACGTTTTCAGTTGCTTTCATTGTTGTGTAAACGGGCCCTCAATTAAAGGCTTAAAAGCACAAATGCAAATGTTAAAAATAAAAACAAACACACCAAAACAATAAGAGAATGACAGAGAGACAGCTGTTGGTTAACGAAAGAAAAGGTTAAATGACCTCAGTCATTTTCAACAGTCTTAGTTTGAAGAGCCAAAACTCAAGCAGTGCAAGTCTGCAGCCTCAAGTCCACACACAAAAAATAATAATTTTTAATTTTCATACAACTGTAGATGTTCTAAAAGAAGGAGTTTTGTGATTATTAATTTCCATTCTAATATCAGTGAAAATAATCGTGATAATGGCTGTTACTGTGATGGACCGGCTCTCATGAGTTTTAAAAGGCAGGTAAACTGGATGATTTTCACTAATAAAAATGTAAAGATCTTAACAATTAGCATTCACAATCCGACCAGCAGAAGGGCAACAGCTTGGAAATAAATCTCTGATGGTAGAAAACCTGGTTGGCTTAAATGCTGTTTTTGTCTCACTTGTTTAAATGGAGGCCTGATCAGAGCAGAGAAGTCCCCAAGGTCTACAGCCTGAGATGGGGACAAAGGTAGGCCTGCCTGTGCCAAGGGTCCCAGAGGACTGAGGAATATGCAAAGCCCTGCACCTCCACACTGAGGCTGAATATGAATGGCTTAAACCAGGCTGCACCATAAGGAGGTTACATTCAGCTCCTATGGCCACTTGGCTTTACATATAAAGGCTGGAAATGTTAATGTAGGGAAGTCAGGGGTTTAAGAATGGAAATGTGTGTTTGTATATTGTAACTGCAGGGAAAGGGGAAAGCCTAATTAACAGCAGACAAATAAAATAACTGTAAAAGTTTGTTTAAATGTTCCTTTGCATGTCAGGGCTAAATAAGAGTTAAAAAAAGAGGGAGAGAGTGGAGTTCATTGCCTGTGACAGACAGTGTCAATCAAACCGTGCTGTGGAAAGCCTCACCGCCCAGGTCTTTGAGTGTGCATTGACTCCCTGTTCGTCTTCACTGCACAGTTCTGCACTATTGAGAGGAAACTACAGCCGAGCTGCATTCAGAACATCCATTCAGTGTCACCCAGTTTGTCCCTCTGTTTTACTCCACAGAACACATCCATCAAATTCTCTTGATGCTCAGCCACTCCCAATCTAAGTGCTCTACCTTCCAGTGAGCTGCCATGGTAAGTTTTATCAAATCAGTCTGAAACTGAAGCATTTTAGTAGCTTGATAAGTGGACGTATGTAAAGGCTTGAATAAAAATCAACACAGATCTGCAAATGGCTGCTCACCAGTGTATCTTTGCCTATGGTGATGAGCATGCACGGTGGATTAAATGATATTGCAAAGCAGTAGTGTTACAGATTGAATCTGCTGTGGTTGAATCAGCACTAACAAAGCCTAATTTGGTAAAAGAGAGTGCTTCTTTTAAGTCACTTTTAAAAACATATTTTTACAGAATAGCTTTTATGTGACGTCGTCTTTTTAGTCATCTTTTAGTCTCTTTTTCTTTTATTTGTATTTTAGTCTTGTTTTATCCATTAATTTTTTAGGCATTGCTCAAATACTTTTAGCTTTTTCATGTTTTATTGACTTCTTATTTGTTATCTTAACAGACTGGTGTCTTTATTTACTTTTATTCAGATTATCTTTGCTTCACTTCCGTCATTCTTTTAATCTTTTTATTGAAGACTTTTAAGCTAATTGTGTTACTGTTCTGTCTCTTTTATTATCTATATTCTACTGTTTTATTAATGTCTTTTATTTTTATTCATTTATTAATGTATTTTATTAATTTTATTTATTTATCTTTATCTTTCTTTGGTCCTCGAGGTCTCATTTTAGCAGCAGTGTTCCTGTATTGTCTGGGTTCCTATGACATATGGAGGGGGCCCTTTGATTCATGGGGCTGGAGTCATTGGACATGGACCCGTCCGTATTAGTTAGCACCATCAGGGTACAGTTGCACTTGGGTTCTGCTGTATCCTGGTGTGTTGTGTCTCCAGCCCTGTGGGGTCAAGGCCTCCTCTGTGTCCATGGCTACTGACTGGGCCTGGTCTGTTGTGCCCACTTCTGGGGTTTAAGTTCTTATGTGTTATGATCTCTCTCAGTTTCATTTTGCCTTTTGTGTTTGTCTTAAATGTTCTTGATTTTAATGAACCTTCTTCAGTTGTTCTTTTTTCCTCTGATGTTAAACTCCTGTACTTTGTTGTCTTATGTTCCTGCCTGCTGTCAAAGCACTTTGTAAACCTGTGTTTTTAATAGTGCTATATAAATAACGTTTATTATTATTATCATTATAAAATCTATTGTAAGTAAAGCCTTCTGACAGAGTTTGGGGTGTTGCACCAGCTGCGGTGGTTATAATTTAGGCAGAAATCATAACTTAAATCTTACATCAGTCTCCTAGTAATAAGTAAGTCCTCCATAATATCATAATATACAGTTGCCATTGTGTTTTGTTCATTAATATAGGATAGCGTACAGTTGCAAGAAAAAGTATATGAACCCTTTGGGATTACTTGGATTTCTGCTTAAATTGGTCATAAAATATTTTCTGATCTTCATCTAAGTTACATCACCAGACAAACACAGTCTGATTAAGCTAGTACCGCACAAAAAGTTATACGTTTTCATGTTTTTATTCAACTCAATATGTAAGCAGTCACAGTTCAGGGTGGAAAAAGTATGTGAACCCCTAGGCTAATTACTCCTCCAAGAGCTGATTGGAGCCAGGAGTCAGCCAACCTGGGGTCCAATCAATGTGATTAGATACGATGTGTTGGCTAAAGCTGCCCTGCCTTATAAAAAGCACATACCAGTTGTGAGTTTGCTGTTCTCAAGAGCCATTGCCTGATGTGAACCATGCCTCGCACAGAAGAGCTCTCAGAAGATCTACGATCAAGAATTGTTGACTTGCATGAAGCTGGATATGGTTACAAAATTATCTCCAAAAGCCCTGATGTTCATGTGTCAAAAGCGGGTCAATCACTTATCAAATCCAAAGATTCACATACTTTTTCCACCCTGCACTGTGAATGTTTACATGTTGTGTTGAATAAAAACATGAAAACATATAATTTTTTGTGCGGTATTAGCTTAAGCAGACTGTGTTTGTCTAGTGATGTGACTTAGATGACGATCAGAACATATTTTATGACCAATTTAAGCAGAAAGCCAAAGGGTTCACATAATTTTTCATGCAACTGTATAGGCCATTTATCCACTGTGTCCCTTTTTGGGGGTATGTAGAGACTTGAACCTTCTTCATCTGATATTACAAGAGGCTACACCAGTACTTCTCTTCCTTTTAAGACTGAATGATTTTAGGAAAAGATGTAATTACGATTTTTCTGGCAGATATTGAGATTTCAATTTGATCAACGGTTTTCTTCAAATTGAGTTTCAGTGCAATATTCACTATGTTAACAGATTAGACAACAGTAAAGAAATCAATGATTGAAATCACTGAACACATTATTCATCATCTTATATTGATAATAAATAATCCGTCATCATAACTGAAGGGATATTCCAACTTTTACTTATGTGTGGGTTCTCTCCAGACACTCTTGCTTCCTCCCACAGGCTGAAAACATGCTCATTAAGATGATTGGTGACTCCAAATTTCCCTAAGTTATGAGTGTGAGCGTGAATGGTTGTCCGTCTCTCTATGTGGCCCTGTAATTGGCTGGTTACTGATTTATGGGGTAGAACCACCCCTTTTGCCCAGTGTCAGCTGGAATGGGCTTCAGGCCCCATGACCCCAAAAGGGATAAGTGGTACAGATAATGGATGGATGAATATATGCAGAAAACAATGAAAATTCTCAACATTAAATACATTTTCTTTGCAGTGTATTTAATTGAATACAAACTTACCAACGTCATTGTAACTGGCGTTTGAACTGAAAATTGCTGAGTGAAATTATTATTATTATTCAGTTGGAAAATATGTGCAGTTCATTGCATTCTTTTTTTATTTGCATTTTTACAACATCCAATCTTCACTGGAATTGGAGCTTGTATGATATGTATCTTGATAGTTTTTCTCGGCCTTTGTGGATTTCACATAGGCCAAGTGCAGGATGTCGTGGGTTTTTTTCTTTAAATGGTAAATGGACTTGAGCTTATATAGCGCTTTTCTAGACTTTTTGACTACTCAAAGCTGCTTTACACCGCAGGTCACACCTACCCATTCACACCCATTCACACTCACAGTCACTCACTGATGGTTCAGAGTTTCTATGTTAGATGTCCATCAGTATCTCCAACACATCCACGCCTTTTCATGCCCATTTACACGCCACTGATGCAGCAGTGGGAGCAACTTGGGGTTAAGTGTCTTGCTCAAGGACACATCGCCATGTGGTGCCCGGAGCTGGGCTTGAACCTGCAACCTCCTGATCACTGACCAAGCACACTATCCCCCTTTAACAGCCAGTTGCACGGTTTCATAAATGGCGTAAAATTGCCCTGACTTTGTCAAGCTCATTAAATGAAAAAAACAAAGACATATTTTAGCTAATCAATTCAAGTAGATCAATGGCTCACCCTTTTTTTGCCCCAGGCTTCTGAGCCCTATTACACTTCAACATAAACATCAATAGACAATTAAAACTCTGCCAATATCATCCTTTGCTTGATGTTTAAAAGTTACAGCCAACTTAATAGTTATCCAATTTAATGGTCACATTTTACATTTTGAGTTGCAATGTCTGGTGTAGACAAATGTGAGCCTGAGGGTAAAGTGGAGGTTCTCAAACAGAAATGCTTTATTAGCAGTGCATACCAGCATGGATTGTCTTTTATGACCTTGGCTTGCCTCCAGCCTTGACATAGCTGTGGGCAGATAGCCCCCTATCTTGGCCAGATATTTACTCATCACAGCTGTCAAGTCATCTGAACTCGTATCAACTTTAGACAGTGTGAAGTGTGAATCTGTGGACGATTCAAACTTAAGCCATCACCCAAGTGTCTTACACTGTCTGCAGGGGTGAAGGGCAGTCCTCTGAGAAGGAAAGTGAAGCTCATTGAATCTCAGCTCTGACAACACTGCTTAGTAAATTAGTAACTCCTCTCCTGTGATCCATGAGGATGAATTAGCAAGCCTGTCCTGTTGTGTCAAGCCTCAGAGGGATCCTTCCTGCAGTCAGGAAACTCCTGACACCAGCAACAAGAGTGCTAACAGGGTCTTTACAGATGCAGGCTAATGGTTAGCCTGACAGGGAAACATCTCCGTCTCAGCACCTTTAGCATGTCTTTTATGTGTCGACAGGAAGGAGGATGGCTGACAGAAGGCGACACTTCTGCTTCCTGTTTAACCCGATCAACTGTCAGGGTTTAAGAAGAGAAAAAGCAGCCTAGGTTTATATTATCAATAATATGGGATTGTTTGATAGCAAAGAATAAATACAAAACACATCTCATAGAGGAATCTTCACAACTCTAAGCACAAATATATGCTGCATAAGTCAAGGTTTTTGCTTTGAAAGTCCTTCAATCAAAAATAACTAGGATAAATGAATCCTAAATATGTTCCGATATGTCATGAATATCTGAATAGCAGTGTTCCACCAATAATTGCCAATATGAAAATGGCGACTGCCCATTTTGTGAATCACGAACGTTTGTAAGAATCAAAAGGCTGAAAGAAAAGCCAAGATTTTTTAGAAAAGTATGGAGACTTTTTAGGAGGGAGAGATGGAGGGAGGGTTTGTGGGGTTGTGCTCAAATCCCCAGAAAATTCAAAGTGAGAGAGTGGAGGGGGTGGATCTGCCAGAGGAGGAGGGTGGAGGGTGATGTATGGAAGCGTAAGAGTAAGAGTTTATTCACTGGTGTCTGAGGGAGCCTTTCAGAGCCGCTGACTGAGTGTCTATAGCGGGGCAATCAAGCATAGGACTAGGAGGCTTTATCTCTAAAATACAACCCCACCTCCACCACCCTGCTCCACCCTTCAAACACACACACACACACACACCACATCTCCCTGCCTCACACACACACTCTCGCTCTCGGGTACCTGTGAGAGCCTCTCATGTGCGGCTAAGGGTGCCATTGAGGGAGACAGGAGGGAGAATGGGCCGTGGGGGACAAACAATCCTGAGGAGTCTATCATTCTGTGTGGTGTTGTCTTAGGGACTGAATAGAGCCTGTGTGACCTCCCCACCACCACCACCTCCTCCTCCTCCTCCTCTTTGCTCCATCTTTACCCCTTCTATCTGCTGCCAACCACTCCATCATCCCATCAACGAGCATCCTGCCAATAAGTGCCTTATCGTCAGCTTTCACAAACAAGAGCATAATCTCCGGCAGACTCACTTGCTTTGCAGACCAAACAAAAACAAAACTGTGTTCAGATAGGGATGCACTGATTGTGTTTTCTTGGCCCTGATATAAATCCTTCACTGCTGTTTATCTTCCAATAACAAGCCTGGTTGAAGATCTGCTGGCTGACCTGGACTGAATTAAGAGTCATTTAACAAACTTTTTTTTTTCTATAAAAATAGCTGATAGAAAAGTTTCAGAGTCTATCTTAAATATTTACCCAAACTATGAAAGGCTGACTGTTTACTGGATATACCTATTATTCTATTTGAGGAAAATTAAATTAAATTAATTTCAGTATTGTTTTATGAAACATTTTTATGAACCAAATGTCAGAAATATGTCATCAGCTGATGGAAATTAACAGCAGTAGTAACTGAAACATTCCCGTGTTTTAACTCCATACTCACCTGCAGGATCTCAACAAATCACTCACCCATTCATCACCTGCTCCTGCTGCTCAATCCCTAAACCTTTGCTATCGTCCTTTATCAAGCCAGTGTTAAAGTAAGTGCTGAAATTCATGCTGAATATGCTGAATTCAACAAGATGAAAGCTAAATCCACATCATTCCTGTTCTTGTGTCTTTATGCTAGGTCCATATATGCTTTAGAATCATTTTAAAGATTATTCAAGTGCATTTTTAAAATTGATACACACATATTTGATACATTTTAAATTTATTTCATCACTGTCATTGATAAGCTAAGATGATCATATTTGAAAAAGAAATTGACTTTGTGCAATATGATGATTGTGAAATGGTGATCCACATCCACAAAGCTTAAGCTCTTGTTGCCCCCTGCATCAAAACATAGTCTACCTACTTCAAGTCTTATTAACCTGAGTTTAGAAAAAAAACATTTATTTGTAGAAAAATATGGAAATACACACTGCCTAGCCAAAAAAAAAAAAAAATGTCACCACCTGGATTTAAGTAAGCAAACAGGTACAAGCCTCTGATTGGATAATTTGCATGGGTGATTATCTTTCAGCTGGCAAGAACTTATTTACCCTCAGCTGATGCAACGAGTAGCTTCTCATTTCTTAAATAACCATGTCAAAGACACATCCTGTGGTCGTGGAAAAGACGTCAGTCTGTTTAAGAAGGGTCAAATCATGGGCATGCATCAAGCAGAGAAAACCTTTAAGGAGACTGTAGAAACTACTAAAATTGGGAAAAACACATTATCAAAAACTAGAAGGATATCCATCGTCTTCAAGGAAACAATCACTTAAATGTTTGACCAAATGAATTCGAAGAAAAACAACAGTAAAACTCAGGGGTATATTTAATAGTGAAAGTTAGAGCTTTTCTACATACATGATGTGAAGGAAACTCAAGTGATTGGGACTGAACAGCTGTGTAGCCTTAATAAAACCACCAATCAGTAAGGCTGACTGGAAAAAAGGCCTCAGTTTACTTGAGAACATAAAGATTGGACTTAGGAGGACTGGAAGAAGGTCATGTGCTCTGATGAGTCCAGATTGACCCTGTCCCAGAGTGATGGGAGCATCAGGGTAAGAAGAGAGGCAGGTGAAGTGATGCACCCATCATGCCTACTAGTGCCTACTGTTCAAGCCTGTGGGGGCAGTGCTGTGATCTGGGACAAATCTGTGACATTGCAGAAGCTTATTGAAACAGTTAGACAGTGAATGTGTGCTGGAATCAAATCTTAAGGTTTCCTAACATAATATTAGAGTGTGTGACCTCTTTTAGGGTGGCAAACTTTTTTTTGGCCAGGCAGTGTACATTAAATACGTCATTAGGTAAAAAAAAATGGAGATAAAATGTGGTCCATATTTCTCAGCCCTTTGTGGAAATGGCTCTGAACTGGATCTGGTTCAGGATAATCCCCATCCTTACGTGAGACAGTTGCACTTGTCAGCTCTTTAAATAACCTGCGTAAATTCCTGTTCTTCCTCGGGTAACTGCACCCGCTTCCCTCTCAGACACAACTGTTTTCAAATTATTGATGGAGCATCCACCGTCGAGCTCCACTGTAGAGAAAAGGCTTGACGACCATGCCTCATTCAAACATATGGCCTCATGGCTCCTCATGCCTGATCTGTCTGCTGCATCTGTTGCCAAGTGCAGCACACAGACTCACTGTGACCAACGCCATCATTGTGTGTGCTGGTGTAGATGACACGAGAAGCAGAGGCCAGAGGGGCACCAGGGGTACTGGGAGGGACTGGGTCTGGTGGCTGCTGGGGGTAAGGTGGGGGGTACGAGGGCACCAGAAGGGCGTAAAAAGAAAAGCAGAGAATACAGTCATTACCCACCCAGGGCTATTCCTCTCTGGCCCATTAGCTGCTGGCGGCCGTGACCAATTGGGTTTTGTCGCTGCTAGCAGGGTCATCCAGTGGTGGTCTGGGCCTTTTCTATAATGGACACTCACTCAGCCGTCCCCACACAAAACCTTGAAGAGGGAAAGAAAATTCTCTCCCTGACTCTCTCTCCTCTCCCTCGCCGGTTAAAAAGACCCAGTCAGGCAAGAAAGAGAGAGAGTGAAAAGTGATCATGAAAAGAGATTTGTAGCAATGTGAGGCGCGCGGGGAAGTGATCGTTTAGCCACACGTGGGGTGAAGGGGACTCCGTGGCGGTGGGTCTTGTTAACCCTCTTGACTCATATGCCAGAAAAACCAAATCAAATTGCTCCATGCCTCAGAGCCTGAGGACGTGGTCGCTTGTGGGAAAGAGCTCATGACTTCACAACTGGCTGGCGTGTGTAATTTTCAAAGTGGGAAGGAGGATTTTGAATGGGCTGTGGCAGATTATCCGGCATGTATGAACACTGATCCTTGAACTCAGATGGTTAATATGCTGCTGTTGGAGGAGAAGAGTTTTTTTCTGGGTTTACAGTTTGATATCATGTGGTGGCTCAACAGAAACAGGTGTGAGGAGTGATAAAGACTGGAGATTATGTTTTAAAGACCATTGCAGTCATCATTACTCCTCTCTATAGTTTTATTGAATCATCTGCGATGTTTTTGATCTCGTCAGCTGCCAACCTGAGCATCAGATCCTGGTTTGTAATGGTCTTAATCTGTTCCCTTTCTTTTTTGTTTCTAGACTGAAAAGTTCATTAAAAAAATCAGCAGGTTTACATAGTCCAAAAAAAAACCACACAAAAATGTGTTCTTCAAATATATCTGGACTTATAAAATGCATATTAACATGTTATTTTTGACTGAAACCACTCAGTAGCAAATCTCTTGCGGTCAAGAAACGTTCATAGAAAAAGCAGACGAATATGGAAGGGATGATGCAGTTTCACTTTTCCATTGATTTTTCAGTGTGTTCTTGTGTAATTGCTAAGACAAAAGTCTTTGGTGAACAACAAAATTCATGAAACTTACATTTGCTCGGCACAATTATCTTCACAAATGATTTTAACCTTCACAATTTCTTAAGTAAAAATTAGTAAAAAGCTACCAAGTTATTATGAAACTGCAACACATCAGTTCGACTTAGAGGCAGCTATCGCACTCTAAACATACAACTTCAGGTTGTAACTTCTTGCTCAACAATTTCCCCTTCATCAAATTTTGTGAGTAAGTTGGTGTCCATGTCTATAGCTATCCTACATGCATTATTGTTCCTTTGAAAAATCATAAATGATGGCATCAGGTTCTCCAGCCACTTGTGTAGTCTTGAGCAGTTCATTATCAACCATCCTTCTAAAAAAAGAGATAAAACTTAAATTTATAAAAGTGAGGCAATATCAGGTGCAATTTATGTCAAAGAACTTGGAGAGCGGAAACTTCCGCCAAGGTCCTCCATTTTTTGGCTTAACTACATACTACATTTTGGCCAAGTCTGCTCATACAATGGTTTAAAATGCCGAGCTCCCTGAATTAAAATATCAATTTCAGCTTAAACAACAAAAAAAAAAAGGCAAGAAAAGCAAGCTCTGCTGGTGACGACTTTAATCTTAGTAAAAAGAAATCAGGCCACATCCTGCCTTTAATATCTCAAATAAGTTGTTTCTCCTGTGGTAAATGTGACTTCTGTTGAGTTGGCTGACTTTTGAAAAGTTGATGTTAGTTAACTAATTAGTCTTGTTTCAAACTAATTTCAAGGTAAATAAAAAAGAAATAGGAATGCACTGACTGTAAAATAAGGGCCATTAACCCAAATTAATGTTTGATATAACAAAAGCAATGGCAGTTATATGTACAGTTGTAATTCATATTAAGGGTAAAAACATAGAAATTCATACAATAACCATTATTTTAACTTTGAAAATCACATAACAAAATATGAGCATAACTGCTTTGGATACATGAGATATCATCAATTGCTAAGAAAATAGTAATGTAAAAAAAGATTCTGATAGGCATGCTGATTTGTATGCTTGTGAGAAAAGGCCGGTCTTAAGTAAATGTAGAAACAGATGTAATGGACCTAATGTCAGCAGGTTGCTTGTACTAAAGAGTTGGCCCACAGTGGCTAAAAGCCACATTGCCAGACTTTGTTCTGATTCTAGGTATTCCCTAAAGCCCTTCACCTGATGAAATTTTGCAAGCAAATGTGCTTGATGACAGCATTTATTGATGAAACATGACAGATAAACACAAGAAACAAAAGCTTAACATTGGTCGCACAATATTTGCAAATCATTTTGTTTGGAAACAAACCAGAACAAAATAAGCTGAAATTTTCTGATGCCAATGTTACACCATTGCATCTATGCATCCCTGAAAAAGGACTAATGGAGATCACAACATCTCAAATGTTCTGGGGTCCAAATGCTTCTATGATCCCTTCATATGGCAGATGAAAACTAATTTGAGCACCTTGGATCCCTTGCTCCTAGAAAGGTTGAAAGTTTGAGATCTCAAAAGAGAAACCTCTACTAGAAAACTTTCAAGGAAGATTAAGAGTCAATTATAATTGTAAACAATCATTTTTATTGTAATCATACACTTTGGATTCATTCAGTTGGCTGCCTCTTCTCATTTCAATTACTGCAAATCACTTTTTCTCAACCCCTGACAGTCTGTAGACTGACGCTGCTTTGGCACCAGGCAAGAGCTCACACCGGTCTGATCATTGGCAGCTAAAACTTCATTTTGGGGCCTTTCATGGACCCGGCCCCCTTAAACATCTCAGACCTTGTGTCCCTTTAATACACGGTCTTCAAGCTCATCAGACTTGAGGCTTTATAATCTGCCGCACACACTTTTAAACTCATAAGATTCTTTTCAAGCTGTAGCATCTCAATTAAACATTACTCTCCCTTTGTCTTTAGGTTGTGTTGAGTTCACCCATGTTTTAAAGAAAGATTTATTAACTTATTTCCTTCGAGTTAAATCATGTGACTCACTGTCCTGTTATTTATGTTCTGTGCTCTGTTTTTATTTTACCTTGCTTTATTTACTTTTTATTGTAAAGTACTTTCTGTGAAAGATGCTGTAGGCATGAACTTTTCTTTCTTAATTCTATTTTTACTTTATACAAAATGAACTTTGGGAAGTGAAATGCCACTGCCTTTCTAACTGCATTTTTCCACATCTAAAAGAAGGGCCTGATAAAGACAGCTTCTAACATGTAGCAGTTGAAATAATTTCAATGCTCCAGCAGCTAAATAATAGATTTTCTTGGCACACAAATCCAGATAACCTTTAAAACCTAACACCCAATGGAGGAGGAGGTTTTTCCTGCTTCTGAAATGTCCATTCTGCTAAACGAGAGGTTTTGATGCATAGATTTTGTATGTTGTGCTGATAATAATTTGTGCACATAAATGCATATTGTATCAGATAGGAGTCGTGCATGTCTGCCTGTGTGTGGGTGTGTTTTTTTGTCCAGTCCGAAGCTGAATAAAAGGCCAGTTAGCCACCTAGCGGGCTGCTAATTCTCCATGTCAAATACAATGGCTGCAATTATATGGTAATCAGTGTTGGTGGCTCATACCTTTCTGCTGCTTTCTGGGAGTGTGTGTCTGGCCAAGCTGCTCCTCAGGGAGACGGTTAGTCACGGCTTATTATTGACCCATTAGACACCCGTCCCACTCGCCAGAGAGAAACCAGTCGGCTCGCAGGCTGCGCCGCTGCATTCACTGCACAACAATAACGAGAGGAGGACTGAAAATGAAGTTAATCATTTTGTTATCTAAAGAGCATGTGAATGAAATCATTGCTGCCAAATTGGGATTTAGATAGTTATCTTTGATGGGTCGCACTGAGAGGTTCTCATGTTTTGCATAACAACGAACCACCTCACAGACTATGTGTGCCTGTTTGTAGACAGTTTAATGTGTTTTTAAGTTTACTTTAAACTTTTTGAATCAGAATACACAAATTCAGTGTTTGCTACACTCTGCACAAAAACTCACATTTCAGAACATTGACTATCTTAAATATATAAATAAGTGTTTTGGTTCAGTTCTGTATATCATAAGGATAATTACATATGTTTGTTTAACAAAAAATGTCGTATCTTTCAAACTTAAATTTGATTTAAGCTTTTAAAGGAAGTGTTTGGGTTAAAACAAAGCTGATAAAATAGCAACAAAAATGATAAATACTTGATTCAAAGAAATTTAAGCAACAACAAACATACAAACAAGCAAAAAACCAGACCAGAAATTAAAAGTACTAAGCAAAACAATTCACTGCCTCCTCTCCTTACACTGTTTCCTCACATGAACATTAGTGTTTGCTAGTTTTGTTGGGTAATGTTTTGGGTTATTACAAGGTAACATAAACTTATAAATTAGATTAAGGGTAAGACAATGACATTGCTATTGAAAAAGTTATTGTTGATTTAGATAAAAGTTGTCATTTTAATAACTAGTTAAATGTTCACAAGAAGACACACCAATAGTTACACAATACTGATCACAGTATTACAATTTTTTAGCCATTGATAGTCCAGTTTATTTAAGGAACAAACAGTAAGCATTGTTTCATCAACATTAGAATATTTTTTTTTCCATTTCCATTTTTCATCTTCAAAGTCTGGTAACAGCAACTGCTGCCTTGTTTGGACCAACACCAATTTTGCTGAAAGTCTTACAAGTTGAATCTGAAATGAACAATCAAGCGTTAAATTTGGGTTAAATTATTCACTTTGTGAGTTAATGTCAGAGCGTTCTTCATAGTAAAAATGCTTGCATTTGGCAGGGGGACTGGAGTCTATCCCAGCTGACACTGTGTAAAAGACAGGGTACACTATGGACTGGTCACAGCAAATCACAGGGCTGACATATGCAGAAAGACAACACTCTCAAATCCATGGGCAATATAGAGTCAGCAGTTAACCTTTCAAGAGTGTTCAAGGTCCGTGTCATCATTTCCATGATTTTTTAAAGAAAAATCCAGCTTGAAATCAAAAGTTTAAGTGTCTGTTTTTAAAAAAAAAAAAAAACTCTTGATGCATTCACAAGCTGTTTTTTCTCCATTGGCTCATAACACGTGTGAAAACTGAAAAGCACTATAGGAGGTAGATAATGTCCACACAACTTTGAACATATGTGTTTTAATTGAGGTTTTTCACGAGGAGACCAAAGATTTTCTTGACTGTAGACTTGCCTGATAGCAAAGACGGGATTGTTTTGGTCAGCCTGAGTGTGTGGTGCAGCAAAAGTACAGTTCCTCACATATGCACGCATGTATTTGTTAATCAGACACACCAGATCAATGTGTAGCACACAGACTATACTTCACAAGTCCAACTGGGCAACTTGCAAAAGTGTTTGGTAAAAGGCAGGATCTTTCAAAAACAGATGTTGTATTAGGTGGGTGCTACTGCCGCAGTGAAAAGTTACAGTGTGAGCCACTGCATAGAGAACTCAAGCCAAAACATGTAAGTGGAGAAGAAATATATTTTCTATCAAGATACTTTTTTTTCAGTTGATTAAGAAATGCTATCCTGATTTGAAAAGACTGCCACTGAAGCTGTTAGCATCTATGCTAATCTCTGGACAAGCAGTCACTTCCTGCTGCTTGTAGCTCCCACCTCTCCCTGCTTTAAAGGATGTCGATTGTGCTGATACAGGCTGCCCATAAACAATTGGAGATTGGAGCTTGGCAAGAAGAATCTGCTTGATTACAGATATTTAATCAGGTGGAACCAGCTGCACTGCAAGGTTATGCATGTGTTTGGTGCACATCTGAACCATACTGGCCTGAACCATAGCAGCTTGGAGCGAATGCATACGTAACTACACGTCCATTACACGGTAAGACAAGTACAATCATGACCCAAATGAAAGCCTTAAATAAAAGTCTGGTTTTCCATGTAGGCACATAAGCTAACATTGTGCAGCTTAATATGTGAGATTTGGTAGGTGTGGATTTGACTTGAAATTACCTTTTTTTTTTTTTTTTTTGCTGGTGTGTTTGTCTCTCTGTTTGTTTGTTTGTTAGAAAGATTACGTAAAACATACTGGACAGATTTTGCTGAATTTTTCAGGAGATGTTGGTAATGGCCCAACTTAAATGTAATTGGATTTTGGTGGTGATCCAGATAAGCGCCATTAGCAAATGGACATTTTTGCTCAGTAACTGTCTAAGTAATAATGATATCAACATGATTCTCAGTGCTAGGTGTGGCTTTTAAGGGTCAAGGAATCATATAATGATGGTAACTTCATCATAGTACTGTTGTTCGTAGATGTAACAGCAGTATGTTAGCTACCTTGGCGGAGGTAATGCGCTCTCCAAGTGCTTTTATTTTTTATTTAGGCATTAAAAAAACAAAGACTTTTACACTGTGTATCACTGTTTTAAAAATATCAGGATATGATTTCACACTACGAAGCCCTTGCTGCCTGTTTTTTTTTCAGAAATGCTTGAGGGCCTTTTCGTTGACATTTACGCCAAATAGTTTTTCAACAGTTTAGCAAAATTACCATTCAAAGCACGCTTCTTTGGCGACAGAAGCCTGTGAAGATATTGTCTTTCAAATCATCTCCTCCTCTTTGTCGTTCTTTCTCCTCATCATATAATCGACAAATGTGTTGTTGTGATATAATCCCCCAGATCTGTCAACTCTGAAGCTTGCCCTCTGCACCCCGCTCCCTCCGTGCCCCCCCCTCACAACACACCCACGCAGACCCCTCTGCCACCTCCTCTCCCGTCCCCACCCCTGCAAAGCAAAGCTCTCTTTGTTAACCTAATGTGCTTTTACCAGTTGCTTTCTGCCAGCGAGACATCTGCTGTGTGCAACCAGTCAATATTGTGGGGACAGTTCAAAGCGGCCAGTTCATTATCTGTGTCAGCTTAACAACCCAAAGGTAGCGGTCTAAGGGACACAAGGAGGAGGAGGAGGGGGGAGGCGGAGGAGGAGAGGAGGAGGAGGGGGGGCACAATGTGAGAGGATACAATAGACTCCTCATTAACCAGTGATTTATCATGATAGGATGCCCAGTTCAACCTTTGCCCCCCTCCACACTCACACACACACTCGCACCTCTGGAAAAGGATCCTATTGTGGGACAAAAAAGATGAGAAAAGTGTGAAAGTGGAGTTGAAAGTGGGATGATATAGTTAAAAAGTCAAATGAAAGTAAAAGTGAAAGAAAATCCTGCATCGGTGGAGTGTGTCTTTTGAGTGGAAAAGGCTGACGAAGACCTCACAATCAGACTTCTGTCCTTTCCTTTTGCTTTTAACAGTGAAACCAGTAAAAACTGGTAGAATCTGTTAAAAGTCTTTAATAGGGATGCACAGGATTAGCGGGTTCAACTTTTAAAGTTGGATCCCTTGGTGGTTGGCACAATAAAGATGTATCTGTAAAACTTTTTTTAAATGACTTTGTTCTCTTTCAAACAGTGTAGGCTCTCAATAGTGGTCAAATGTTCAGTCTAAGCTGCAGTGCAGTTGACCATCTCTAGTAGTAACTTTAGTTTCTGCTTATTAAAGTTCAGCCATAAGCTCTACAACCCAGATGTGAACTAAAGAACTTAAACACATAAGTTGCTTTTGAAACCACCTTCTAGGTTATATGGCTGCAAGATATGATGATTAAAAAAAATATATCAACACATTTTTCAAACAAGATGTAGCTTTTGTCAGTATTGTTTATATGGATAAAGTTGTTGATGCTCTAAAAAAGCATTAAGTGAGCCACCTATTCCGATAGTTCTCTTGACTGTGTTTTGCTCTATTCATTTATTTCTGCTCAACTAAAGCAAAATTTACAAAAACAACAGTCCTGTAAGCAGCGCCATCATGGAAGGAAAGAAAGTTGGGAGTCATGCTACCAAAGAGAAGGATGCTAGATGACAAAATGCAAAATACTAGGTAGAAGATTTGCTCTCTAATTTTTCCACTCATGCTAAAAAGGGCTGTATGATGATGACTATGTAAACTGCAGCCCTCTGCATCAAAACAACCCTGCTTTAAAAAGTTCATTTTCATGAGATTTTCAGAAAATTTTATCTGCAAAAAAATCAGATGTATTTTGAATATCCCCATTTAGCTAAAAAAATGTTGAGGTATGAACTTCGTTCCATATCCCCTAACCTTACTACATACTAAAGTTTGGAAGTATTCAGATAAAGACAACAGGAAAACAGTTTTACCTCGGCTTTGCTAAAAAGAAATAGGAGATGAGCAGAGAAAGACAGCTAAGCAAATAGATTAGGAAAAAATAGACACCTGATTAACAAGATAATAATAATTTCAAAAAAAAATCTTTGTAAGCTTTTTTTTTTAATTTAATACAGGCCCTAGCTCCTGGTCAAATGCTCTGTCTGATCTGTAACGCTGCCTCTTGTATCATATCCTCTGTGCAAGGGCTGCTGCCTTGTTTCCTGAAGTCTCTCTAACTCGGATGTAAACAAAGGACACTAAATGAATGCTATGCATCCAGCAGATAGCCAAGTATTGTTTTATATTGTAGTAACAACAGTGTTTTGCTGTAAAAATATTAGATGTTATAAATTGAATTTAGGCTGTGTCAGATTGTACTTTGCATACAGGAGTCCGAAATTTACATTTTGAGTCATCTTCTAAGGTGGCTAGTGTGTTTAAAAATCATGGGCCAAGCAAATTTTCACTCTCCAAAACAGTGAAGTACTTTTGAGTCAGTAGAGGTTAAATAGGTGTTGACTCATCATGTGTTCATATTTAACTTTCCAAGGTTTAAGCATATAACTTGCCACGTGGAGAATAATTTAGCTACCAAATGGAAAGTTTACCCAGAGTTGGGGCTTAGCAGGTCCTAATTTTGAACCCTACTCACGAACTAAAGCAGAGAGAAACTGTTCCTAACATACAAAATATGGATGTTAAGCTGGAGGGATGGACATGGTAATGCTGTTCTAGTACCACATGTAGTGTTAGCCATACTCCAGTTTTCAAAGCAACCAAACATGTTTTCAATCACTGATACTGTGGTCCTGTAACAAACAAAGATTGTTTAGTTTTCGAAAAATGTCTGAGTTCTTATGTAACTGAATTACTGAATGAATACGGTTTAAATTCTTAACTGGACTTCCAATAATATGCCATATATCTAATAAATACCAGGGATGCATGCAATTTACTAGCAAAACAACTGATACGTTTTTGGCACCAGATTAAGAAGTCTGTAAATCCAGTACTTGAAAGTTTATGGTGTCGATCAAGTTCTGCTTCAGTGGTCTGGCCATACATGTTAATAAAATCTGACAGAGTAAATAAAAAATAATCTTATGGTTCTATTTTATCAAAAAAGGGCTAAAATGTGCACTGTCCTTTACACTATGTCATCTGTTCATTCTATTGCATTTATTCTTCATACTTTGTTTACAACCAGGTTAGGGCCTTATATGGCAAGAAGGCAGCAGCTGCTTAGAGGAGGAACAAGTTGTCACTTTTGACGGGAGGCTACATTACAGTTTAGAACAGGGGTGGACAAAATGCAGCCCTGGGGTGACATGCTGACTTCACACTACTTTGGAATGCAGGATCATTTCAAACATAAAAACATTCAAAATTATACTATAAAACATGAAAATTAAAATAATTCATTATCTTTTGCTACTGAAATTTCCTACGTCTTTGCTACTTGAAGTAGTCGGTAATAGAAAATCGCTGTACAAGCTCCAATCTGAGCGTTCTGAAAGGTTGGGGGACATAGGCCGGACTCAGATCAGGCTGTGATCTGTCATTGTGTGTCTGTGTACACAAAAAGTAATGCACAGTCAGGTTGAAGTCTGAGTCAACTGTAAGGAGAGTCATGCAGCTCTGGTTCTGGTCAAAATTGTGTTGAAATTTCAAAGTGTATGTCTGGCTTCAGCAACACCAAAAACAAGATTTCAAACTTTCTGCAAGAGAAAAGATCAATAGAGGACGCTTTTGAAATGTTTTCCTTAAATTCAGACTAGTCAGGAATAACAATTAGAGTTTGATCAGAAAGCAGATAAAACACTTTAAATACTCATTTTTTGTCTTTATACTTACTTATTACAACAGTGATATTGCAATACCAGTCAAATGTGGTCCACTGTCACTGTGTTACTTTATATTGTAAAAATTGTTAATGTTAATAGTGCTAATTCCTTGGCCTTGTTCATAGTCTCTCTTAATTTATTTGCATTGTCCTTCATAAGGAAGGTGATATAACTTTTTTCTGCATGTTGCAACTTACTTTCTTAAATTTTTACTGAATGTTTTATTCTCTTATCTATTTTAATGTCTTTAATCTATTTCATGATCTATTTAAATGACTTTATTTGATATTCCCACTCTATGCTGCTTATAAGAGCAACTGAAACAACGAAATTTCCTCTTCAGGATTAATAAAGTGTTTTTGATTCTCATTACCTAATTTATTTTTTGTAGTTCTTCCCTTTCCACAGCTTTTGAACTTGCTTTCACTGAACTCTTTCTCTGACTTTGCTTTCTCAGAAAAGCCAGCAGCCTCTAAAATCAACTTTATTAAACATAACACACAATCAGATTGAGCACCGTAAAAATGAGCCCAGCAATAGACACACCCTCCCTTCCTGAGTGTAGCTTTATGAAAGTCAAATACCCCGATCATGATGATATCATGTATGTCAGAGAGCCTCTAAAGATGCTCCATACATGCATATGCAGAGAGATCATAGTCTGTCCTCAGCCACTCTGCCCTCACAGAGGTGGAGCCTCCTCCTGCACATAAAGCCTGTATAATGAGCGTTTAATGTATGGCTCCTCAAAATGCAAAAGAAAGAGAATATTCAACGTGGCCCATGTGGTGGTTTTGTAAAGCTGCGGCACCCCTTTTCACTTCTCCATCCTTTCCATGCAAACCCCCCCTCTTTCTCTCCGTCCATCCCTCCCCTTTCTGAATCCATTTGCTTAAATCAATCTCACAGGAGGCGGTCGTGGATAATGTACCAGCCAGGGTTTGTAAACCGTTTTGTTAACAATGCATTTTTGAAAAGAAAAGAAAAGAGGAGGAGAGGAGAGATAGAGCGAGACAGAGAAAGAGAGAGAGAGGGAGAGAAACGGGGCAGAAGGCCGCTGAAAGAGGAACAGTTGGGTGGGTGTGGTGCGCGGTGCTGTTTCGGACAGGCCCCGTTGACTGGTGACACCCCTGTCCCATCTCCTCCTCCTCCTCCCTATGCTAAAGCCTGCATCCGCCCAATTCGGTCCAGTCTTCACTTTAGTCACACCACCTGCCTTCACCATTCTTCACCAAACACCCACCCGTCCGCTGACAGGACGGACAGACGGCATAAACCCCCATAACTCTGCCTAAACACCCCTCACACACACTCGGTATCCTCTGTGACAGGGCTGGTGTTTCCTTCAAGGGATTAAAGTGATCAATACTGAGCAATAAGGCCTGATCAAGGTCAATTACTCAGTAATGTTAACACTCTGCTCAGGGGTGACAGGGGGCACATGGGACAACTGTGAACAGGTTCATGGAGGGATCAAAAGAACATTAAGAGTAAAAACAAATAAATCGAATCATTAATAACAGGGCAGCAAACATTTTGATACTTCTATGGCAGCTTCCCACAAGATTAATTTTACTTCCGTGTCAGGTATGGTTTTCAGTTGTGCCAGTTTGAGCCGCGCATTTTAGCTCTTCTTCTGTGCCCAATATCTTGGAGGCTTGCCAACTTTTTACGTAAGCAGTAGATTTTTCTTGGCCAAAAATGCAGGAAAATGATAAATATAGATCCATATTTATTAGGGATGCACAATATTACAAAACAGTGTAAATATTGGCAGGTAATTGTCTGAAAAGCTGATAATCATACCCACAGATATGAAAATGAATGCTGATTTTTTACAGCGGATACATTTTGGCCAAATGTTTTCTATATATGGGCTGTAATATTAGCACAATACAAATGCACAGTGATGGCTTCCCTCATTATCACTGAATGTCCACTTTTATCAAAGTAGGCAGAAGTATAATTTATCAGAGAATGAAATGTTATTCTTGCTTCACACCTGTTTCTAACAGAGATAGTTACCATGTTATTCTTATGTGATGTTCTGTTGGTTAACTTTATACTGTATTTAGTTTTCATTATAATCTAGGGTCATTTTTACACCTATCTATGCAGGTATTACGTTGTAACTATCTGGTGATCTCTATGGTCCACCAATGTGTTAAAAACCCCTTTCCTTGGACAGTTTCATTAAACTTTTACCCCAAGGCGTGTCTCACAATACTAACTAAAAGCATTCAAAAGCAAAAACCTCAGCAATAGCTCCATGATAAAATTACCATCATTTGATTCATGACCCTGAAAACCCACACCAAGCACTCAGAATCATGTTGATGTCATTATCAGTTAGAAAGTTATTGAGAAAGTTACCTAGATCACGACCAAAATTTAAACATTTTAAAGTTGGGCCAACATCTCCTGAAAATGTCAGCAAAATTAATCCTGGAGTTTTTTCTTGCTAACAAACAAGCAGACGAACAAACGCTGGCAAAAACATAAATTCCTTGGCAGAGGTAAATATGCTCACCTGTGTTATCTCATGACATTTAATACCCACTCTTAACCTTATGATAGTTTTATGGGTATTTTTAACCTGTTGGCTTTCTCCCACAATGCACAGCTCGACTTGTAATGATAGGAACGCTGGCTGTGACTTAATGACTTAAGACTAGCCTCTGGCCCTTACAGGACTGGACTTGGCCCACTTCAAAACACTATGGTGTGAACATTAAATGATCCAAGGAAAATACCAAATAAAAAAAAATCAATGCAACTCAGAACAAAACAACCACATTAATTTTGTTCGCTTTGTTGAGAGACACAAATGTTAGTCTACTGCATAGCTGAACCTGAGGCCTGTCAAATCCTGCAGGGAACTAAACAAAAATCATTCTTTAAATCTGAAGCTTATCTAGTTATGCCAAACAATATCATGATACGTAGCACTTTTTCTACATTACAACTGATGTAAGTGGCACAACGAGGCTAAGTCTACCTCTGCAAACAAAGTTATGCTTTTGCCAGTGTTTGTCCATTTGTGTGTTTGATATCTCAAAATGTATTCAACAAATTTTGATTTTTGCATGAGGGAGAAGCGATTTGATTTTGGTGTTGATCTGAGCACAGATGTGGATCTAGGGAATTTTATAGATGAGTTGTTTGCATGTTTCTGCATTGCATGTTTTACACAATTTCACTGATAACTCCACTAAATATGTTGAAAATTCCCTGATGGAGGTTTGTGCTTTTGAAGGATTTCTACCTCCTCTCAAATTGTTGGATGTGTCTCTTTATTTTATTTCAGTGAATTAGTTCTTTAAAATTGTAATTATATGCTTTTATTGCAATCTTTGTGTTTTTATTGTACTATTTTGACTGATTTTAACTATCCTTTGTGCTCTATTCATTTAAGCATATTTAAGTGATTTTCATTTTATTTTATTTTATTTTGTTTCTTTTAGTGTCCTTTTATAAGTATCTTACCGTGCATGCTATCTTGCTTTTTGGCTTTTGAGTTGAATTTATTTGTTTATCCAAAGAAAGATAGTGTTTCCTCAGTTGTCAGTGCTGTTTTTTTCACAGACTCCCTTGTTCATAGCACTTTATTTACTCCTGAACTTGCATATGGGTTAAGAGTTTAGAGCGCAGGGTCACATATGTTTATACTTTGTTTTTTTATCTTGTATAAAGCTGCTTTATAAATGAAGTCTAACTGATTTAAATCTAAATATGGTATATTGAAAATCAAGATCATCAGTGTTGATTCACAACAGTCCAATGTAAAATGTAAATGTTCTTTATTTATTTATTATATAAATAAATAATTAATTATAATATATTTATTTATTATACAGCCCTTTACAACAACCCTTTCAGTGAACCAAAGTGCTTTACAATAGGTGGAAGTAAAAAGCAATAAATAAAGCAATTAAAAATAAATAAAAAACAATAACAGCAATAAAAGCAATGAAAACAATAAAAGCAGTAAGAGCAATAAAATACAATAAAATAAAGTAAAACAGAGTAAAAGTAAAAGGGTCACCACACTGCTGGGTATTAAAAGCCATCCTAAATAAATATGTCTTCAGTCTCGATTTGAAAAAGCCCAGGTCAGAAATGAGACGCATTTCCAATGTCAACGATCACTTTGCACAATCATACTTTTCACCAAATATGAAATAATCTTAACTTTGTATGTTTATCTTTTAAAATGCAGAGCGGGACTGCCTGAGTACAAGTTACTAGTGACAGGTCTGATCAGCAGGGACCTGTTCCTCTTTGTGCCTATCAAAGCCTCTTTTAGCCCGAGGAAGCCTGGGCCAGTTTGACACCATATCCCCTCAGGACCATCTCACATCTCCACCAAAGCACCCATTACTGGATCATAAGCTGCAGAATCGGGTGACACTGGACAGGAATCCCCAGTAGGGTCCCGTGGATGGGGGGCTGATTTGCAACATAAGCCCCCCAGTGATTGCCCATTAGCTCTTATCCCCACTGACAGCAGCTAGCAGGGTAGCATGTGTAGCTTGACCTAGTTACTGTGCAGAGCCATTGAAGGTTTGCTACCATCCTGTCCCCTAATTGGCTGTGAGGGGTATTAAAAGAGGACGTGGCTTCAGGGAATTGATGGTGACATCTGATCTGATGTCCACTTAACATGAAGACGATGTCGAGTCATCGTTCGCTGACAGAAGAGTTCCCTCGTGGGATGAGGATTAAAATCTGATGATTGATGGGTTATTATAATACAAGCCCCCTGTGTCAAGACTGATTCTACTTTAGATTCTTTTTTCTCTGGTCAGTGAAACTCTCTTTTAATGCAATTTTTATCTTTGTCCTTTTATTTATTTAAATGTAAAAAATGTCCTGATATGAGACTTTGTCAACACAATACAAAAGTATGTTGTGTTTTGGCAACTTTTTTTCAGGGTGATAAATATAACTCAGGCACAATATTTGCTTTATACATGTTTTATCTTGAAATTTAAAAAAATAACGTTCATTTTAGTTTTAACTTCTTTGCTTTACTTTGGCTGCTGCTGAATCAAAGTCTGTTTCTGGAGGGGGCAGGTTCACACAAGTTTCTGCATTTGAAAACTTAAATTGCATTGTAGTTCTTTACTTGAGAACTCTAAAAAAGAAGATATGATCCACAGAAAAAATTGCTTATGAAATAACTACCAAGTAAGTAGCTAAATCAAAGATTTCATTTTCCTTTATTTATAACATCCCTTTGTCAATTCTACATCAAAAACAGGGGGCCTAGTCTACCAAACCACCCCCCAAACATATTACAAATATATCCTCTCAACAGCAACTTGTACAATTTGCAAGTATGGGGTATGCTCTTATGCCTTCAGACCTGCCTTAATTCTTCATGGCATGCTTTACACAGGTACTGCAGATTTGTCAGCTATACCCCCTTTATGTGAATTTTCTGCTGCACCACATTTACTCTTTTTCATTTTTATTTCATTTGGATTCTATTTTATTTTATATTTTTACATATTTTTTTATTTCTACTTCCTTTGTACTAAAGATAACTTCTGGGGTCAAATTCCTTGTATGTGTTGCATACGTGGCAATAAAAGTCTATTCTGAGGAGCTCCCTTGGATTAGGATCAGCGGCTGTGGACCAGTGAAAATTTTATTGACTAATTATTTTTGTCATAGTTTTCGTCACCCTTTTTTCCCCCTGACGAAAACCAGACAGTAACTAATAAAAACAAGTGCACATGGATAAAAAATAAATTAATTGACATTTTCATCAACAAATAAAAACTAGACTAAAATGTTTGACAGAGACTAAATCCAATCAGACCTAATTTGGTCATATAAAAAGTAGAGACAAGTCAGGAATATATCCAATCACAGCTACTTTGGTTGTGTGAAAAGGTTGGTTGAGTTAAGAGGGACATCCAGTCATAGCTGCCTTAGCTTGATGGTGGTGGGATAAGTTGCGGAGTGATCCAATCAGAGCTGCTCTCTTTATGAATTGATATATTCATGTAGAGCAGGTTCACTGTTTGTTGTCAGTTCTGGTATTGTAACTGAGATGCTCTGCCAGGTAGCCTAAATAAAGGTGAATGCATTTCACACAAAAGTTGAATTTGTTTCTGTTGATTTATACATTCAAAATTTACTAGCATTTCTAGTCAACTAAGTATACAGCAGATATTGTTGACTAACATGTTGGGAAATTTCATCAGTTAAACTAGACTTAAACATTGAACAACATTCTAGATGACTAAGTCATTACCAGAACTTAAATTACATTTAAGGTAAAAGACTATAACTAAAGTAAATTATAAAGTGCTGTCAAAAGTAACACTGCCTGCCACTCAAAGAAAATGTCTCAGGAGATGGTTGAGAATGAAGATCCCTGTTGATCAGCAGTTTCTGAAATGATCAGACCAGCCTGTTTACCATGTTCAAAGTCACTTATACCTTTCCTCCCCATTTTGGTACTGAATTTGAACTTTGTGTGTTGTCCAGGCTAAGTTTACATCCTTAATGCATTGAGCTGCTGCCAATTTATACACTGATTGGCTATTTGTTTTAAAGAGCAGTAAGCAGATGTACATAATAAAGTGGCCAGAAGGTTGTCACCTCCTAATAACTTTAATTTTATGACTAAAGAAGCTGCAAACAACACCCTTCTCATCTGTTTAAGGCTATGTAGATCCACTAGAGGCCACAACAGATTCTTTACTGAGCCTCTTTGCAGCACCAGTCAGACTAGAGTGACACATGATCCAGCCTGCCTGTGGTCCACAGATCAGAGCTCAGACACCGAGTGTGGTCCATCGACTCCTCTTCCTAATCAACCCCAGAGACCCCGGCCTTTTAGCCGCCAGCCCTCAACACGTCTCGCTGTGTTTACACACACTGATTAGTTTGGTAAGTGTACCAAGTGTCCCCAAGACGGGTGATCTCTGAATCAGTGTGCCCCTCAGTCCCATCCTTTATCTTCCCGTCCCTCCGTCACAAAAGCCAGAGATCCTCTTGGAATCGGGGAGAGAAATTAGGGGATCAGAGTCGGCCAACTCCTGGGCAAACAGACTGAGCTAATGGACCAGCCGCTTTCTCCTCCCCTCCGGTTATTAGCCGAGCGAGGGAATGTAGCCAGTCCAGTCATGATGTTAATGCTAAAGCTCGCTAATCCCTTACACACACAGCGGCCTCGCACTTGCCTTGATACACACATGGCTTCTGGGTAATCGCACCACCACCCAGGCAGTGGGAGAGGACGAGAACGAAGGAACGAGACTGAAAGTGAACAAGGACACATGGGGGGGTTTTCAGGGGCCTTCAGAATGTTTGAGGTTTGAAAATGTAATAACAAGACTGAGAGAATTTTTCAAAACTGCAGTGTCTCATGACATGAAATGTTAGTGGGAAAATTTCATTTCCATTATTGTGCATTGCCTTTCCAGCATTAAACTTATAACTGCAGTAATTCTATTGATTGCAATATATTTGATGCTGTTGTATTATTCAACGTCAGTCATCTCTACCTTTAATCATTATAGATGTTAATGTAAATATTGGATAATTACTCTTTTCATGATTATTTCTGATTGCACCTTTATAAAAACTATCATTACAATCATAAGGACATGAGAACCCTCCTGAAAGCGAGACGCTGCATCTCAAGGGGCTAACCTCTAATAAATTTAGGTTCAGCAGAGACAAATATGACAGACGGGTCTATGATTGTTCCACGGATCTGTTACTAGATTAGATTGGATTAGATTAGATTTAACTTTATTAATCCCTTTGGGAAACTCCCTCGGGGAAATTAAGATTCCAAAAACAATTGAAAAGTACGTAGAAAGACAAATTAAAAAAAAAAACTAAATATGAATAAATGCAAAATAAGTGACTACAAATTTAAAAATGTCAACAGGCTGGCTACTGCACCATCCTGTCTTCTATGGTCCTGTTGTTCCTCCTCCACCCAGTGAGGGGTTGTATAGTCTGATGGCCTGAGGGACAAAAGGCTTCCTCTGTCTGTTGGTCCTGCACTTGGGAACGAGTTGTCTTGGGCTGTATAGGCTCCTCTGGTTGCTGATGCCTAAAACTAGCTTAAAACAAATAAAAAGTTAAATAAAACTAGCTTTAGTTCTTCCTTTAGTCCACTTGTCTCTGCCCACCTCCCTTCTTTCACCCACACACCCAACACAGCATCGTGTGGATTTGCTGTTCATCATGAGACTGGGATCCACATTCAAAATTTCCTCCTGCTAAACGGAGGGTTTTTTCTTGCTGCCATGATGGATTCATGTTGGGTGTTGTATGATTATATTTGTACATATATATATTTTACATGTGTATGTACATGAATATATGTGTTTCCATAACATGAAGAGTTTGTCTTCAGCCTGCTCTCTTGCAGAGTGTCTACAGATAACATTTGTTATGAATTGGCACTATACAAATAGAGATAGACTGATTGATATATTAAAAAATATCAAGCAATAAATTGCATTTTCATGCACTTCTACTCCCTTCTCACCCAAAGCCATGCCAAAGATGTGATTCTTGACTCATGCATATAATCAAATACCAACGTTCCAAAGCATATCATTTCAAAATTCTGCTGTTCAAAAATAATAGCACTTATATACTATCACAACTTATTACTTTTTTTTGGGTGAAAAACTATGAAAGTCACATGTTTACCAGAGACTTTTCAGGATACAGTCTTTTTAGCCATTTCTATGTCCTGCTTCTGGAAAATTAGTCATGAGCTGACACTTTCTGATTTGAGTGTTGTAGGCTTAATGGAAACTACAAAGCCGTACTGGATTAAAACCATTGATGCCAATGATAGAAGCAATGACAGGGAAGTCCTTCAAGGCAAGCAGACTTCCTTGTTGCTGTTATTTGCAGACAGTAACCTTGATAAGTGGAGTGCAGGCATTTTTTACATTACTGTGCAGTAACTTATGTTCACTTCTGACATGTACAACGTTGTGCGTGATGAATGGGGTCCTGTTCAGTTAGTACATATGTGTTTGTGTGTCTACCAAGCTCTGCTCTTTAAATATCCGAGTGAAGCATGCTATAGACTCAACTCAAACTGAGCTATCTGTGCTGAAAAACACTCCAGTACTATACTTTTATTTACTCATCCCTGCTGGTAGCTCAAGGCTTGGAGTTATGGAGTGGCGCTCGTTTAGCCCGCCATGAGCACAGCAGCAAGTGTGAGGTAAAGCTATTGCTAACTGTCAGATAAATCTGTTTTGTGCCACAAAACATAGTAGTGATAGTATAAGCACTATTTTACCACAGATCACAAACCCAAAATGTGCTGTCGAAACAAACACTGTAACCAACCAGCTGGAAAACCCTGCTTTCAGGTTTATCTTTACTGTCCCCTTAATTGGAGTTCTAATTTGAACTGAGGTTGAAAAGGCAATTTTAATCTTATCAGCGTGTGTACATGTACTTTTAAGACCTGGAATTTTCCCAGCAAAAGCTTTGACTAATTGATGAGGTCATTTGACTTTAAAGGACGCACCTGATGCTCATGGGGACACACAGGTGATCCAATACACACTCATGAAAATCCTCCTCCTCTTCAAATCACTGTTAAAGCCCGTCTCCAGTAGGTTAGCAACAGCTGGCCAAAGCAGATATGCTAATGCCAGTTGTTGGGAGGAGTACTTTGGGCTTATGAGGGATTAGCGCTTGTTGGCCAGCCCTGACTCCCTGCTGAGCGAGCACGCTAATACAGGTGTTAGTAAACTGGCATTAGACTCCAGCTAATTAGCTCCCATTCACAGAGTGATTGTCCAGCCAGCTCTGCCATTTGTAGCTGTGTTTGCTCATCGGCAGGGAGGTCTCTGTGCTGTGGTGGGTCCGGTATGATCTGACATGATCTCCCCTATTCCCTCTTTCACTTTCCCTGTAGGCCTCTGACAGCAGGGCCAGTCCCACAGACACACTCAGCTGGTTTAAGAAGATCCAGGGGCCAGGACAGAAAGACAGAGGAGAGCTGTCAGCACCACGCTGAGACAAGCTCTATTATAAAGTATCTAAATATTCAAATACAGATGAGATTTTCTCAGACTTCAAATCCCTCAGAGGCGAGCATCTTCTGTCTTCGGCAGCACTTTTGTCTGATTTTTAGGGATACACGGCATGGAATTGTTTGCCAAAGTCTGATATGCAGATATTTCAAAACCTATTTCAGTTACTACTAATGGATGGAAATGGCTGAAGGTAGTTTTGGCTTGTACTGTATATGCATATACACATACATGCATCCAGAGATGCATCCATCCAGGCAGAGACAAAGGGACAATAAATAATAATTTATGACTGCAGCAAACTCATGGACGCCCAGATCATAAATCTGTCCTCATCACATGATGTTTCACATTTGTGTACATGTTAAGTTTATTTTGAACAGTAACAGTAAACTAAGCATCTTTTGCCTTCATGGGAACTATGAAAATAATGAAATGACCTGCTGATGTAAAATAGGCTTTCAGTTATGAAGCTCATACTTTCAAAGTTGATGATTTTCTCCTTAACTCTCTCTTTAACATCGGATTGACTAAAACTCTACAAACTTAATGCTGACATATAAGGCATTACTGTTTCTGAAGTAAACACTGACAGACATTGAATATATGCTGACATTAATGATTTTTGGCAATAACTGCTATTATCAGTATCATACTGACAACATCCCTACTGATTTTGTGTCAAAACATTCCTAAAGCCCTGTGATTTCATAATTTTGCTGCCTAAGTCTAGTATATCCTGTAGAGATTTTTTCTTACTGGATGAATTGAACTCTATGCATTAGAATTAGTGAAATTCTGCTAAACAAGGGCAAAACCCTGAGTTAAATGGAGAGTTTCTCTGATTGATCCAACAAATAAAAACGGGTAAAATATGTTTGCAAGTATGCAAAAGTTGAGGAAAAATATGGTGTTTTCAATATTTCTTTTTTCAGGCAAAACTTAAACATCTCTCTCTTTAATGAACAAGTGTGCTTAGTTTAATCTCAGCTTATGATCACTTCATATCCGACCAAAATGTTCAAAGTGTTTTCAAAACAGATGAATTAGAACTTTTGAACTATTAAAATACTATAAATGGTTTAAGGGTTTTCATGTTTACCTTGATTTGTGTTAACCTTGGCACAAACCTGCAGCCAGAGTTATACAACATACAGTATTTTACAGAATTTACTTACAGTAATATTACATGTGAAAATTAAATCAAATGGTTTACATCCGACATGACCTGTGCAGGATGCATCCTCTGGATGCAGTGGGATGCATCATCAGTAATATCACCCAGGGTCATAAGGTGTTTTGGGTCTCTCAACATTAAAAATCCTCCTGAGGTTGATCATTCAGTAACTATGCCCTCTTTACACAAAGCCAACCAGTAGTTTCCTCTGCAGCTTCTGAAGCAGAGATGCCAAGCTTGCCAATGACTCTTCCCAAGACAGTGAGTGTCATCACAGTCAGTTGTTTCATCATCTCAGAGATGATGATCATCACTTGTAGATTCAGCCTATTGGATTACTAACAGCAAATCGGGATGCATCTATTCATGTATTTGAACTGAAGTCATATATACATGCTTTGACTGGCAACCAACACAACAACCTTCTCTAAGCCACGAGCCTACTCATGAAACACTACTGAACAAAGCTATTTTGTGTTTACATGTGTGCCATGCAAGAAGAAAAATACAACCACTTGTTAAATGTGCATGTGAGCAGTTTTAAACATGTCTGTGAAAAACCACGTGGTTCACAGTTACACAGAATGTTATCTATTAATGGTTGGTTGTTCATGCACAATTGCTGTAAGTTTACAGTAAGTGATATCTTTAGTTCACAGCTAGTTACTGATTGAAGTGTTAATTTGATTAGCTTAAGAGTTGAGCAACACAGTAGCTTCATATTTTTTTTGGCTGAATTCAACAAAGCAGCAGCCAAATCCATTCATAGGAAGTGTCTGGGGAACACTGCATGTCATGCACATGTGACTGATTGGCACAAGAGTTTGTGAAGACAGAAAGAATGTCCAATACGATCCCAGCTCAGTTCAAGAATGAGAGCAGAAGTGTTCTCCATTGGTAAAGACACAATTTTGCATGAAAATTCGAACTTGACAAAAGTCTGTGCCGGTGGTCTCCCAAAACTTACAACCCTTGATCAAATCGTAAAACAAGCTAAGTTGTGAAGAAATTTTGGAACACACTGAAGGAAATGCTGATTTTTTGTAAGTGATTACATGTGATGAAACTTGGACCATCCAGAATGATCCTGAGACGTAACTGCAGTCAGTGCATTGAAAAAAACACCTTGTCATGAAGGATGAAGATAGCATAGCAGAGCAAGTCCTAACACAAGGCAATGCAGATTGTTTCCTTTGACATTAAGGGTATCATCTTGCAGGAGGAGGTTCCAATAAACTATGAGTGAGACCACAACTGGGAAAAATGGTTGATGGTTTAATTCTTCGCCAAGGCAACACGCCAGCTCACACTGATTTCTTGGTAAAGCAGTTTCTGCTTCCCAAAAACAAACACAGTGCTAGGTCACCCTCCCTGTTCACCTGATCCAGCACACAATGACTTTTTCCTACTTTCAAATCTGTGCTCAGAGGGAAGCACTTTGAGTCCGTGTCAAAAAGTAAGAAAAGAACAACAAAAGGTTCTGACACAACTGACTGAAGAAAACCTACTACACTGCTCTGATCAATGGAAATGCAGCTTTGTGTTGATGCAGATGGGAATTGGATTGAAGGAGAAGGCATTGAAAAATCTCTATGGCATTAGATAAATATTTTAAACCAGGGCTGCTGGGCACTTAACTACAAAACCCAAAACTAGTGAAGTTGGCACGTTGTGCAAATTGTAAATAAAAACAGAATACAATGATTTGCAAATCCTTTTCAACTTATATTCAATTGAATACACTGCAAAGACAAGATATTTAATGTTTGAACTGAGAAACTTTATTTTTTTTTGCAAATAATCATCAACTTAGAATTTAATGGCAGCAACACATTGCAAAAAAGTTGGCACAGGGGCATTTTTACCACTGTGTTACATTGCCTTTCCGTTTAACAACACTCAGTAAACGTTTGGGAACTGAGGAGACCAATTTTTGAAGCTTTTTGGGTGGAATTCTTTCCCATTCTTGCTTGATGTACAGCTTAAGTTGTTCAACAGTCCGGGGTCTCCGTTGGTGAATTTTACGCTTCATAATGTGCCACACATTTTCAAGGGGGTACAGGTCTGGACTACAGACAGGCCAGTCTAGTACCCGCACTCTTTTACTACGAAGCCACGCTGTTGTAACACGTGCAGAATGTGGCTTGGCATTGTCTTGCTGAAATAAGCAGGGGCGTCCATGAAAAAGACGTTGCTTGGATGGCAACACATGTTGCTCCAAAACCTGTATGTACCTTTCAGCATTAATGGTGCCTTCACAGATGTGTTAGTTACCCATGCCTTGGGCACTAATACACCCCCATACCATCACAGATGCTGGCTATTGAACTTTGTGCCTATAACAGTCCGGACGGTTCACGACGACCACAGTTTCCAAAAACAATTTGAAATGTGGACTCGTCAGACCACAGAACACTTTTCCACTTTGCATCAGTCCATCTTAGATGAGCTCGGGTCCAGTGAAGCCGGCGGCGTTTCTGGGTGTTGTTGATAAATGGCTTTGCATAATAGAGTTTTACCCAATCATGGCACCTACCCATTTCCAATTAGCCTGTTCACCTGTGGGATTTTCCAAATAAGTGTTTGATGAGCATTCCTCAACTTTCTCAGTCTTTTTTGCCACTTGTGCCAGCTTTTTTGACACATGTTGCAGGCATCAAATTCCAAATGAGCTATTATTTGCAAAAAATAATAAAGTTAACAAGTTCGAATGTTAAGTATCTTGTCTTTGCTGTGTATTCAGTTGAATATAGATTGAAAGGGATTTGCAGATCATTGTATTCTGTTTTTATTTACAATTTACACAACATGCCAACTTCACTGGTTTGGGGTTTTGTATTTTAAAAGTTATAGGCTTAAATGCCTGACTAGGCTTTTCGTCAAAAAAGTCAAAAGTATCATTGGCAGGTTTATAAAAGTAAGTTAAATAAGTTTTGTGTCAAAAAATATTAAGTTCAATTACATTGTTAGGTCTTCGTCTGCATATAGTTTAGACACAGTGATCATGCATGTAGGTAGAGGGCAAGAATTAAAAGATGGGTATTACATGGCCTTCACTGTTGCAGGATGTGGGAAACAGACTAAAGGTTAGTTGGTTGACATTCCCGAAGCCATTCTGCCGGGGATGTCGGCGGTTCAAAGGAGTCATTAAGCTTCACCCGTCCTATCACAAAGGGGAGATTTAAGACAGCAAATAGATCTGATGGAGAAAACTCAAAGCCAAACACAAATATCCACTAAGAGGCTTTGGTGCATTATGCCATTATTATAGCGCCATAAAAGACCGCACACATTTAAGTGTTTCAAGTTTAATTTTGTCCTGGGAAAGTCTCATCATAATGTGTCATCTGCCTTACCATGTCACATCAGGTAAATCAGGCTTTGGCCTCACAGAAGACCAAGAATGGACATGGAGGAAAAACAGGAGTAACAATGTGTTCAAAACAAGAACATACAAACGTACAAAAGAAAAAAGAAGAAACAGAATAACCTTAATTCTATGAGAAAAAGACAATTTTCTTTAAACCTTACTTGTCAGAAAATAAAGAACAGCATTTAATAAAGGGCTGGTAGCTGCCGTTAACAGAGAAAAGGGAATCTTCTTCCAATCCTCTGATTGACTTTAAAAAAAGCCATGTTAATGAAAAGGCCTCACAGGCCAATACACATCCATTCAGACAAAGCCTTCCAGCTCAGTAATGGAAGAAAGACTCAATACCATTAGCTAAGAAAGAGCTTTTAGTGGATTTGACACAAGGATGCATTTGTGGGGAAAGAAAGGCAAAAGTCTGCTGATTCAAGCGTGATCAAAGAGTCCTGCAGAGTGTGACTAAAAATGAGCTAAATTTCCAATACTTAGATACATTTTTATGTACTTATGAACTAAAACATTTATGCTTTTTAAAAAATAATAGTATCTAGCATTACAAAGAATCACAGGTTGAAAAAAACTATACCTAATGCACATTACAGAGGGAGACATTTAACAAAAGGAAAAAAAAAAAAAAAACAGACAGAAAACAGGAACTACTTGGATGTCTGAAAATGAAAATATACCAAAACTTATATAATCCCACCCCTCTCCATTAGTAATAGCTATATTTTTTTTTTCAGATATAGCCGATGTTTTGGCAATACATGTTGGCCATTTATGCATATATTGACTGTAATATTGGCATAATGCAAAAATTTACTATAATGTCCACATTTAAAAATTACCAGCATCATTTATTAAATAATAAAATGTTCTTCTTGCCTAACACAAAAAAATGCCATCACGAGACAAACAGATATCATAGAAAATCCATTGTGCATTTCTTGAAATATACTTTCAAGTAAATAAACCCGCAAATAGACCTTATCAGTAAGAATTTGTGAACCAAATGTCAAGTTACTGCCCTGTTCAGCTGCTAATCACAGGACAGTAACTTAATGCATTTAGGCATATAAACATGGTGAACACGACCTGCTGAGTTCACACTGGCAATGTTATTTAAGGGACTTTGAACGTGGCATGGTCTTTGGTGGATAGCTTGGTCTGAGTATCTCAGAACATTCTGATCTTTGGGGAGTTTCCCACACAACTATCTCTTGAGTTTACAGAGAATGGCCTGAGAAAAGTAAAAGTATCCTGTGAGCAGTAGTCTTCTTGCATTACAAATAAAACTAATACATTTCTGTGGATTATTTATACCAACTGAGAGCACTATTAGAATTAGAAAAATTAAAGATTACTTTTTTGCAATGCTACTATCAGAAAAATATAAACTAAAAATATGAATGTATTGATTTGTTAACATCAGTCTGTTTAAATAAAATCTGGAAATCTGTTGATTAAACAAAAACTGATAACCCAGTATCTGAAAACGCACCCTGTTTCAAATGCACTGTCACATCTTTAGGCACGGCTAAGGTCGACATAAAATGGAATAATGTACAATGACAGATAATCAATAAACTGAAATAATTAGAGAAGAGGAGACAGACGTATCCATTGGCAGCAGGTTGACCAGATGTGTAAGTGCGGTTTTATCTCTACCTGCTGGGAGCTCTAGGTCCCCCAGACCCTCTTTAGGACCCTCTATTGAAAACACTAATAATCTGTTTGCTCCTTTAATGAGTGCATTGTTCCTCCGAGGAGGGAGAGCAGGTCTCAGTGCTGCTTAGCCGCGGCTCTTTGAGCAGGAAAGCTGCTCTGAGCACTGCTGATACTCAGCTCCAGCTCAAACATATTGTGAAGGTCTGAGCCTCCAGTCTGGGCCTGAAACAAAGAGCAGACCTGAGGAAGACTCTGAGCCTCTGTCCTACTGTGGAGCTACTTTATTGTGCCACTTTTTCAACTGGTGATCTGAGGGTCTGACAGCTGGTGTGGCCTTTTTGAACCCCTGCAGTTCACTTTTTCCCCCATTTCAAAAGATGGTTCGTATGATAAAACTACTTCAACTCTATATAATAATTCAAGAGAATAAAAAGAAAAGATATAAATTTTAGTTTGTGACATTTAAACAGAAAAATATCAGTATTGGCAGAAGATTGACTAAGAAGTTTATGACCAATATCAGCAGAGATTTTTTGGATGATATTTACTGTGTATGCGTTGGCTGCATATATAAGCAGCAACATCGGCAGAATGTGCAAAGATACCATCATAGCTTACCACAGTACTATTGAATATCCACTTCAATAGAATTACAATTACAATTCATTAAAGGAGACATATCATGCTGATGCATGATTTAATATTTACATATAATATAATAAATTTGAAAACAAGACCTTACACCCCCTGAATTTTAAAAAAATGAGATATTGTATTTTTTCTGATATCCTAGAACGAGATTTGATGCCTCTGAAAATAGGTCATTGCGAGATATCCGCGAGATTTCAAATGTCGTGACGACACGAGGTACCTTTCTTTTTATTGGAGTAATCTAATAAAACACTTCCTCCTCTGTGATGTCCGTTAGCCACTAACCGCCACCGAGGAACACATCCACCAGCAGGGGTATATAGGTTCCTATCTCACATTCACTCATTACCAGCTCTGGCCTGTAGGGGGACTCAATACGCGGTCGCTGCTTTGAGCCTGCCGGAAAGTACAGTAGAAGAAGAAGGACAGGCTGGCTCTACCCCCAATAGAATCGACCAATCAGACCACAAAGGGCTGTGACGTTGCGAGGTAACTTTAGGTCAGCCTTGAGACCTACTGTTTCAACGAGGGCTTCATAATGGCCTAAAATGACGATATTGAGAACGCTATTGTGGGGCAATGAAGGAACTAAATGACTTGTACTGAGGGCAGAAATGCTTTACAGGCATCCTAGTCTGGCATAGTGAAAAGGAGAAACAAGCATGATATGTCCTCTTTAAATACTAGACTGTCATTTTCTTGCTTCACATCTCCTTTTATTCAAATAGTCTATCAGATTCAGGCACATTGTCGACCTACAGGCCTCTATCAAACCTTCCATTTTCTTTAAAGATCCTTGAGAAAGTAGTTGCCAATCAACTTTCTGACTTCCTTGAAAACAACAGCTTGTTTGAGGACTTTTAGTCAGGATTTAAAACTCACCATACTACAGAGACTGCTTTAGTTAAATTAACAAATGGTTTACTCTCAGGTTGAGATAGCGGACTTCTCTCTGTGCTTGTCTTGCAAGATCTCAGTGCAGATTTTTACACCATTGATCATCACATTGCTCTACAGAAATTAGAGAAAGTACTTGGAATTATAGGCACTGCTTTGAATTGGTTCAAGTCATACTTATCTGATCAGTACCAGTTTGTACATTTGAAAAACTAGTCACTAAAGCCAGCATTCCTCAATGTTCTGTTTAAGGTCTTGTTAGTTTGTCCTTATCTATGCTTCCCTTTGGTGATGTCATGAGGAAATACTCCATCTTTATGTATCAATGAAGCTTCAAATTAGTTATATCTAGAAATTTACTTCAGCTGGTTCAAAATGCTGCAGAATGTGTACTGACTAGAACTAAAAGAAGGGGTCACATTACCCCTGTACTAGCTTCTCTGCATTGGCTTCAATAAAATCTGGAATAGAATTCAAGATTCTTCCTCTCGCTTATAATGTTCTCGAGGGGTCAAGCACCAATTTATCTAAAAGAGCTTGTAGAGACATATAACCTCTAGAACATTATGCTCCCAAAATGCTGCCCTGCTTGCGGTACCATCAGTCTTTAGAGTAGAATGGTAGGTAAAGCCTTCAGTTATCAGGCTCATCTTCTTTGATATCATTTGCAACCACTTTAGACTTAAAACATTCATTTTTATTTAAGCTTTTAGTCCAAGCTGGCTCAGGTCTAGTCGAGACCAGCTCATAGTTAAGGAGCAGAAGGCTTAGACTGCGAAATTGGCACACTGAGCTCCTCCCTCTCTATCTCTTTATAAGTCTTTCTTTCAATATACTTATCCCCTTTTTTTCTATTGTACTTGTCTCTGGTTCTTGTCTACTAGGCAGCCTGTGGTTATTGGTATGCTGTAGACCAACAAAGCTTCAATTACCACAATTACAATCATTTGCCCCTTTCTTTAGCCCCATTTATTATCATTACTATTCCTGATATTCTGTGTTTGCTGATAAAACTGAGCCGTGACCAGTAAAATATAAACACACTGAAATATTCATTGATCTGTTATCATTTGGACGATAAAACACACTGCAGATTAATTACCATTGAGATGTATAACAATATATGGATATCTGAGCAGAAGGTCACAGCAAGGCAGAGGGCATCATCTTGTCTATTGTTCACACCAGCTGCATCAGCACACACAGCAACAAATACTGGCAACAGTCTGCTCTAATGATGGGGGATCACTCATAACACACACACATCATAGGTACCATTGAACCCTGCATCTTGATCAGACAGTGCCTCTCTAATTGAGCTAATCCCCACTTCAGGATCAGTGTTGTCCCCCGAGGTCCGACCCTCCACCCTCACCGTCTCTGCTCTCAGATTAAACCTCCGTCCCCTCGGTGCCTCATGTGGACTGTAAAGCTGTTTATTGGGAGACAATGGGCAGCAGATTGTGCTGTCAGGCTCCATTAATTTCCATCATTAGCATCACACTCCAGAGTCTGTGGATCCAAGACCTAAGCCTTAAGCCAGGCCTGTGTACAGCATGAGTGTGTGTGTGTGTGTGTGTGTGTGTGTGTGTGTGTGTGTGTGTGTGTGTGTGTGTGTGTGTGTGTGTGTGTGTGTGTGTCACTCTCTGTCAGGATGCATACATGTGTGTGCCTTTTTCATTCACAATTATGCAAGAAATACAGTAATAGTTTTGAGATTATTCCCTATCATCTGCAGTTTAATACAACTGTTGTACCAAAGAACAGGAGTGTAAAAAAATTAATATATGAATATGACTGTATTGACTGGCAGATATATGAGCAAATCAGATCAATTGAAAGTCAAAATATCAATATAAACCATCATCTATATCAGTGATGTTCAAACTATTTTTTCATGATAAAGTTACCATCATAACATGATTCATGACCCTGAAAATCCACACCTAGCGCTCAGAATCATGTTGATATTATTATTAGTTAAGACATTTATTGAGCAAAATGATCATTTGCCAGTGGCACTTATCTGGATCACCACCAAAATCTAAATTGTTTTTAAGTTGGGCCATTATCAATATTTCCTGAAAAATTCCAGCAAAATCCATCCAGTAATTTTTAAACAATCTTACTAACAAATAAACAAACATGCAACAACACAGCCTCCTTGGTATGGGTAATTAGAAACTTCAAACTAAAAAAACAATCAATTCAGAAACCTGCAACTTGACAGATCATGGTTTAGAAATTAGTGAGCTCTGCGTACCATTTCATAATCACAGGTTTGCATGACACACTTTATTTTGAAATTTCCACTGCACATGTGAGTTTTCTGTGCTGTTTCATGTGAGTTCAGGCAGACTAGCATGCAAGCTGATGCTGACGCCTAGGGCCTTTGCTATAGGGAGGACAAAAAGGATCTTTACTTCTCTTTAGGCTGTGTGCTAACATTTCAGACTTGAATAAAACCAGGGCTCAGCTTTATTTGGCAATCATGTTTACATTTTTATGCATTTAAGACGAACATTCAGATGCAGCTACATCAAGTTTACCCTCCCAGCCAAATACCAGCCGAGTTCCATAAAGTTAACAGCCAACTTCCAGCCACTAGGAGCCAAAACCGGGATTATTTTTTGGTCTTGTTTTTTTTTCTACATTTCTGTACATGATGGCCTTTTCCATGCAGAGCAAAAACATTCATATATATCCTATAGGGCTGCATGTTTACCACTTAACTTTGTGGAAGCAAATTACAACTATCAGGGTGGGACAATCCAAGCACTTTTCTGTCATGGATTAGTCAAGACTCTGCCAAGGAAATGGGAAATATGAAGTGGCTCCATCTGTATGTTTAACTTTAAGGACAAAAACTCCAATCATCCAAATAACTCAAAGCACCAGCAAAGATTCCCCAGACACTTCCTCTCAATCTGTTTTGGTACAAACACCACAATCATGGGGAAGACCGCTGACCTGATGATTTTCAGAGGATGATCTGATGATTGGGCAAGCCACAGGGGGTCATTGCTGATAGGGCAGACTCTTCTCAGAGTGCTTGATTGGAGCATGTTCGTGGAAAGTTGACTGAAAGGAAAAAGTGTGTTAAGAAAAAGTGCACAAGAAACCAGGATGATCACACTCTTCACACTCTGCAGAGGATTGTCAAATAAAGCAGATTCAAGAAACTCAGATCAGAGTAAATTTTGCACATCATTGAAAACCAAGGTCCCAGAGTCTGGGGGAAGATCTGAAAGGCACAGCATGCAAGGAGCTAACGAAACATAATTTGAACAAAGGCCATACTTTTGAATGGCAGGTCAAAAAATGGCCCCGAGAGTATAGGTTGGGAAAAACATCCATGGAAGTATCTTTGTAATGTTGGGGTATTTTAAGGAGAAGTCATTAAATTTAAAACTGAAAAATCTCTTTAAGGAGATTTCTGCCCTTGTTGAAAACAATTTTGGGTGAAAGAAAACATAAGGGTGAAGTTCCATCCATCCATTTTCTACACTGCTTATCCCTTTTCAGGGTCATGGGGGGCTTGAGCCTACGTTGAGTGAGAGGTGGGGAACACCCTTAACCAGTTGCCAGCCAATCACAGGGCAACATAGAGAGAAGGATATCCATTCACGCTCACACTCACACCTGAGGCTGATTTAGAGCCATGCACCAATCAAGCTAATGGGCATGTTTTTAGTCTGTGGAAGGAAGCCGGAGTGCCCGGAGAGAGCCACGCAAGTATTGGAAAAAATGCAAACTCCACACATAAAGGTCCTGACTGACTCAGGGATTAATCAGCAACCTTCTAGCTGTGAGGCACGTGCAGTACCTGCTGTGCCACTGCCCAACGGTGAAGTTATTGTGCTTCACTGATCAATAAGATAATGGGGATTTTATCATTTCTTCATTTCAACCTACGAAAATTCTTGCTGGAGTTTCTGTTCCAGTGTTGGCTGTGTATATAGCTCTGCCAGCGATCTCTTACTGTTAAAAGTGAAAAATTACCAAATATTGGGTTTTCAGAGTTTTTATTTTGTTGTCATGATCACAAAAAAGAATAAATATCATTTAGGTTTTACAACAGTCATGTCAAAGTTTGGGATTCTGTTGTGAAAATATGTAATGATATTCCACTAGGCACAAGTGTCTGAAACGGTCAGTCATCAATGGGATGTTGGAAAAGTGTTTGAATTTCAGGTGAAGTAGGCTATGGCAGACCAGAAGTGACAGGAGAATCAAACTTATCACATAATATGTTCAAAATGCAGGAAAAGCTGTGATTGAGGCTTAAAGCAGGCCAACAAGCCCACTCTTTATGATCCATACGTCCTTTAGTGCGAGCTAATCAATGGACGGACACATTGACTTCCATTGGTATTTCAACCTCCAGCAGTGGGGCTCTAAAAGGAAATTGAACCACGTTTCTGCCACGCACCCACTGAGGCATAAGCCTTCTTACTCCAACTTCCTGTCCAATCAATGCGAGAGACAATGACTCAACAGGTGCGACAGACAGGAGCCCAGCAGCAGCTTTCCTCCCCGCCGCTTGGCCCAATTAGCACCCATGGCTAAGGAACAAAGAGGCGACATTTCATTTCAGCGGAGTGCCAGTTTAAGGCCTCTTCTCTCCACCTCAGCCTCTTTTCTTTCTGTCTCTTACTGCTGACATCTTTACAGGATCATCCCTGGCTCCATCATATTCTATTAAATTGGGTCGATGCCTTGTGTTCGAAGTGGCAGGGTGTTAAAAACATGGGGTGTTGATGAATTCATTGCATGTGACTGGACTTGCTTTCTTTGTCTGGAGGTTTTAACTAATGAAACCCCCTGGAGGTCTGACAAAAGGCAAGACATTTTTTCAGGCTTTGGTTGTGCTTGTTGGGTAAAGGCTGGGTTTCCTGAACAAATTACACACAAGTACTGATGTCCTGGATAACTTAACATGTAATTTGGACAGACTTGGTCCAGTATTGTCTGAAATAAGAGAGTCTATCTTCTGTTGTTACTACAGCTATGATTGTTTGGTACAGCTCAAAACATTTAAGCTAAGCAGTTTCTTACACAGGGTATGTGTGAGGTTTGTCCAAAGTCTTCGTGTTAGAACCATGGATGTATTATAAGAACTGGATAGCGTGGCTCCGCCTTCTACCATAATGGATTTGAAGCCTAAATATCCCCCGTCAGGGCGCCGCCATTGTGCAGCCAGTAGAGAATTTGGGCCATAATCCGGACGCAGCTGTCGTAAACGGTCGCAACACTCCGCAGCATACGCCGTACACAATCATTGTGAAGCTGCCGTAAACCGCAGTTATTTTTAAACTCTAATAACTAATAAAAAAGAAACTTTTCAGAAAAAAGAGGACTTGGAAAACACGCAGCCCAGTAATACTTTCATATCACCACAGCATACAGATGGGAGAAATATTTGTACGGGGTGTAATAATTTTTTGAAGTTTCACTTCGACCCGTCCAGATGAATGGGGGAGACGGAAATTTGACCTATACTGCAGCCAGTCACCAGGGGGCGCAGTTTTCGTGGAGGCTTCAATTTGAGCCCAGCGACATGGCGTCCATGTTTTTTACAGTCTATGGTTAGAACTAGTGATGTTGCAATTTCTGTCATGCCAATGTTTAATTGTACAGAATAGATGAAAGAAAAGTAAAAAGTAACAAATTAGACCACCTAGGCAAGAGGGATACATTTGAAGTTTTCTTTGAAATGTATCATTTCAGTCTTATATTTTATAATCAAACGTATAATGTGATGCTTTATTTAATGACCGAAAAACTGAATCAAGCCAATCAAGGCATTTTCATGAAATAGTGTCTTTACTGATAACCATTTTTTAAAAACGTTATTTTACTTTTTTTTGTTTGAATGTGTGGAGAAATGCTTGCACGAACAAAGGCATCTACCAGAAAGGATATATTTTTCATATTTCTATGTTTAATACTCCAGTTCCGTGCTTTCAACAGGTCTCTGATGAGGACCTCAGGGATCAGGAAGCGCGACAGGAAGTTGACATAAAAAAGGGCAAAAAAATAATTACATTAATGTAACATTTGTAACATAAATATTAATTCACATGTCTCTTCATATTTTATGAATTACTGAACATCAAAGTGTATACAGCTTTATTCTACATGCTAATTTATTAATTAAAACATTCCCACAGTTTTCAGGTCCTTAGCATTACAGTTAAATTATGCTAATTATAATGCAGAATGATAAATCGGTCTTTGTTTATCACTGAACTGAATTCATTTTATTTGATTGGGATGATAAAGTTTAACATTGCAGTATAGGACCTGAAGCTGATGTGCTGCAAACAGAGTTTATAGCCATTAATACTTTCCAATTCTTGTTTCTAGTTGGGCTTTTGAATTTGTAGTTTTAAAAATATATTTTTTAAAATTAAAAATAGAGCACTACACACAAAAAAATTATCAAAACAAACATTTCATTAACCATTATATAAGAAATCACAATAACAAAAAGGCATATCATAAATCTGTTATAGAACCAGCAACTTTCAACTTTCATAGTTAACTTTATTTATGTTGGAAATGTCCCCCAGAGTTTACAGCCTTTAATGAGGAAAACTGACTGTCCAAATCTAGACGCTTCATTTTATAGATTCTATTCACTTTGCTTTTTGTTGCTCTGTTATTTTTTTTTGTCTTTGAACTAGTTTATAATACATTGTAAAATGGATTTGATAAAACCTAAATGCAGAAAACTTTGCATGATTGGTGCATTATATAATTGGCATTTTAGGCTAAAGTTCCTCATTTTTTTTAAAGTTTCTTTGATTTAATAATGTTTGTTATTTATCACTAATCAAGACTGATCCATATCCCCCACTGAGTGAAAAAGGGGGCTGCATGCGCCAACTGTACAGTACAGTTCCCAACCACCCAAGTACAGTCCAATTTAATTCAAAAGATGTCAGTTATGCCCTGAACTCTTTCCCCATCACACTATTTAACGATAATTCTTGATATTCCCTCTCAGCCTATCAGGAAACAGGGAGAGCGCGCTCGTGCGTCGTGATCAGGTAACCAGGAAGTGTCCCAGGCAGACAGTGGTCGTTACTGGTGATCTGTGTTATGAAGCGGCTGTGCGCCACCCTTGGAAAAGCGACAGGCTTCTTTACTGTCCTTATCGTGCTCATAGCAGCCGCTTTGAATTATTTCGACGATCCTGAGCCGGTTAAATACTCCAGGTAAAGAACAGCGGGGTCTTTGTTTCTGTGCTACGGACATACAGATGTCTGTTTATCTGCTCATGATTAACATTTACGTGTTTTGAACAGAACAAATATGTGAGTCATTTATGTTTGATATTTACTTTTATGATTCTTTATCTCTGGACCAATGAATGTAGCAAGAAAGCAAAGGCAGAGTTAAAGTAGAGGGGTTTGTATGGGATTGTGTTTACTGTATTTGTCTGAATAAACACAAAAAGACTAGAGAGGGTAGGACAAATACAAGATTACACTCAAAGTGAAATTACTTTTGAATCTTAAGTAGAAGTACAAAATTATTTGAAATGTTTTAAAAGCACTGAGTATTTTGAGTACACTTGCTGATTGTTGCTGAGCAAAATAGTTTCACATTTGACAAAATGTCTAACGTAGGCTGGGAATTGAACACTAATTCCAGTTGAGTATCAGTATCTTTTGTTTTTTGCTTGACAAGATTTTCATCAGTTAATTGTACTATGTCCTACATCATGTGAAAATGGAGGATTGGTGACTGGTGAATAAATAAGATGTCATAGCTGTAATGCAGCTCAAAACCCCCGAGTTAAATTTCCTGCATTGACTGTACAAGGCTTCCCCATGAATAGCAGTGACTCAGCATTTTCTATAACGAGTTCATATTTCACATTTCTGATGAATGCGATTGACAAAATGATTGTCCAACCACCTTCTGAAAAACCTTCTGAAAGATTTAACTCTCTCCAAATACATTTATGGGCTCTTTCCCAGATGGGCTGTTGAAATACATTAAACAGTCCATCAGGTGTATGAGGTTTATGAGGTATCTCAACTAAAACGGACCTGTTCCTCTCACTGTGGCAGTGTTTTTATGTTAGAAATTCATGTGGACCAAATAAAACAACACTTCCTTTTCTTTTAGTTGATTGTGTTGTTCTAAAATGTAATCATTTATCATATATTGGAACAGACTTTATTTGACCACACAATGCCAAATGTTTGAATATAGATAACACCACAATAAATGTTAAAATAAGATGATTTACTATCAGAACATTTGTTCTTGATAAACACACAATTTCACGGTTAATTATTTTAATACACAACTAGGTACACACATGGACAAAATTGTTAGTACTGTTTTGTTAAAGAATGAAAAACCCACAATGGTCTCTGAAATAACATGCAACTGACAAAATTAATAATAAATAAACAATTCCTGAAAATTAAACAATAAAAATCAGATAATACTTTTGAGTTGTGTTTTAACAGAATCATTTAAAAAAACAAAATAATGATGATACCCTTAACTCAATGTTTTGTTGCACAGCCTGTTGAGGCAATCACCACAATTAGGCAATTTCTGTAACTCTCGACGAGACTTCTGCACCTGTTGACAGGTATTTTGGCCCACTCCTCATGAACATACTGCTCCAGCTGTCTCAGGTTTGAAGTGTATCTTCTGCAGACTGCATGTTTCAGCTCCTTCCACAAATGTTCAATAGGATGTAGATCAGGGCTCATAGAAGGCCACTTCAGAATAGTCAGTCCAATGTTTTGTTCTTAGTCATTCTTGGGTGTCTTTAGCTGTGTGTTTTGGGTCATTATCCTGTTGGAGGGCCTGTGACCTGCAGCTGAGACCAAGCTTTCTGACACTGGGCAGCACATTTCGTTCCAGATTGCCTTGATAGAATTGAGATTTCATTGTAACCAGCACAGATTCAAACACCCTGTGCCAGATGCAGCAAAGCAGCCCCAGAACATAATTGAGCTTCATCCATGTTTCACAGAAGGTACAGTTCCTTTCTTTGTATGCTTCATTTTTGCATCTGTGAACATAAAGCTGATGTTTCTTACCAAAAAGCTCCAGTTTTGTCTCATCTGTCCAAAGGACATTCTCCCAGAAGCTTTGTGGCTTGTCAATATGCGTTTTGGCAAATTCCAGTCTCACTTTTTTAAAATTCGCTTTCAACAGTGGTGTCCTCCTTGGTCGTCTTCCATTAAGTTTACTTTGCTCACGCACGGTGCGCCTGAGCTTGGCTGCAGTCCCGTGAACCTTGAACTTTTGAATAAAATATGCAGCTGTAGTCACAGGAACATCAAGCTGCTCGGAGATGGTCTTTCAGGCTTTACCTTTGCTCATGCTTGTCTAGAATTTTCTTTCTAATCTCCTGAGACAACTCTCTCCTTAGCTTTCTGTGGTCCATGTTAGGTGTGGTACACACCATGCACAGCAGCACAGCACAGTGACGACTTTTCACCCTTTAAATAGGCAGACTGACTAATAACAAGTCTGAAGACATCTGTGCATCTAATTACAGGACACACATAAGTTTAACATGCCAGATCATTTTCAATCTTTTCTTGGGGTACCATCATTTTTGTCCAAGCCAGTTTCATTATTTTGTTTTTTTAAACAATTATGTTGAGCTACAATTCAAAGGCAATGTCTGATTTTCATTGGATAATTTTTTGTAGGATTTTTAAAAATTTAATATTACTTTGTCAGTTTCAATTGATTTCAATTACCATTGTGGGTTTTATTTCTGTAACAGAAGGGTACCAACAATTTTGCCCACATGTGTAACTGTCAGAGTTTACATTTTTAAATTGTGTCAACACTGTAGTTATTGACACACTTTGGTCCATAAAGTATTATAGGAGTGTACAATATAATCAGAGCTACATTGTTATGGGTAGGTAATTACCAAAACGTTGATTACCAGTGTCACCAGTGCTGTGATTTTATCTGAATGTACAAATGTACAGGTATAGTTAACCTCACCATCACTGAATGTCCACTGTTATTGATCAAAAGTATAATTTAATAAAGTTTTTTTTCTTTCTAAATGTTTATTTCTAACACACAGTGAGAGGAGCAGATTCAGGGAAGTCAAGTGGAAGCTTTGTGCTCTTGACAAAAACATGAGTATCAGTATTGGAAAAGATTTTGTGATGGCAGCAATAATGAGTTTGGAAATACCCTCATTTAGGATGTTGGCAAAAAAGCCAACGCTCTCTCCCTATGTACAATACTTCTGACTTGAGTAAAACTTAAAATGTTTATTTCAAACGCGTGTAAAAAAAAACTGTTTTGGTGCACAGCATGGCCGAGAACATAAAGACTCTGGAGGAAAACTTCAGGCAGCAGAATAAGAGCTGCTTTATCGTCGGAGCCTCTGGTGAAACAGGAAAAGCGCTGCTTCAGGACTTGTTACAGCGGAACATCTTCTCAAAGATCACTCTCATTGGGAGGAGGAAGCTCAGTTTTGAAGACAAAGCTTATGAAAACCTGGTGGGAGGACTGACTGTTACTTTAGTTTATATTCTCCAAACCCATGGTGATCTTTCCTTGAGCCTCACTCTTTTTTTCTTACATTTGCAGGTTCAGGAGGTGGTGGACTTTGAGAAGCTTGATGATTATGCGGCTGCTTTCCAGGGCCATGATGTTGGCTACTGCTGCCTGGGAACAACCAGGGCTAAAGAAGGGGCTGTGAGTTTGAATTTACAAACTTTAAGTGGGTCCTTTAGTGGTGAAAATAAGATGTCATAGTTGTTATGGCCCAAACCCACAGAGTTGAATTTTCGTGTTTTGATACACAAGGCTAGCCTAAATAGCAGTGATTCAGCAATTAGCATGTAAATTCACAATTCCTAATCCAGTTACATTCCTTTGACTTTTGAGGGTTCCTAAATAGCCTTAAATTTGAGTTTTATGTATATTATCTTATATTGTTCATTTTATAGTTAGAGCTGGTTTTAGCAGAAATAAAACAGGACCACTGATATTTAACTCTACCCAAAATAATAAATGTCTCTTGTTAACTTGTACATATTATACAAAACATTTTTCAACAGCACAACTAAGCTTTTGCCTTATTAAGAGCTACAAAAGGCACTGTAATAACCAGCTGTCAGACAGTGAAATGCTGATATCAATAATTAACTTTTAAAGCGATTATTAACTTATATCCACTGATACTTTAGGCTGTAAATATCCTCATATTGTACTTTACTCACAAAGGAGGGAAGAGTTAAAGGTCAATGGGAAACTATGTTCTGCTGCTGCAATAAATGCTTTAAAAATACAAATTTGTGCTCAGACCAACAAATTACCATGATCTGAAAGTAAATTTTGAAAATTTCTGTACTGCTCTGCTTCATTTCAGGACGGGTTTTACCGTGTTGATCATGATTATGTTTTAAAATCAGCGGAGCTCGCAAAAGCAGGAGGCTGCTCACAGTTTCACCTTGTTTCATCCAGAGGAGCTGATAAAAAGAGCAGCTTCCTCTATCTTAAAACCAAGGTATTTATGTCTCTTATCCACTATTTGTAATATATTACACTGTCATTACACTTTATACATGTTTTTTTTGTTATATTTAGTGAGACAGTTGCTCAGTAATTGAAGTGAAACTGGTCCTATTCCATCAGGGAAAAGTTGAAGCAGACATTGAAGATCTGGGGTTTGACAGATACGCTGTTTATCGACCAGGGTGAGTATTCTTCAGAATCAGAAATACTTTATTCTTTAAAATAATACGTTATTTTTATCTACACCACTCCTCATTGTATTTATGGTGCAGCGTACTGCACCAGCATGCAGCTGGTGGCCCAAATCGCTTATTATGAGCAGACCTGGCAACTTTGGTGCCTGCGTAGTTGTGCATGCGCCACATGGATGAGTGTGTTTCGGGGTGTGTTGGTTTGATTCCTGCAGGTGTGATAACCAGAAAACAGGACAGATAGGCAGACAAGACAGAATATCAACCCTGGTAGTTTGTTAGGCGAGTAAATCACACTGCAAGAAGAAATGACCCTGCAGCACATTTAGGAAAGGGAAACATTTATATGAATGCCTATGACTGCTTGTGTTGTCAAAATGAATATGATGAACATATATATACAGTATATATATACAGTATGTACAGTGCATTTATATATATATATATGTATATATATATATATAGATATATATACACATATATATATACATGTATGTGTATGTGTGTATATATATATATATATATATATATATATACATATATATGTATATATATACATATATATATATATATATACATATATATATATATATATATATATATGTACATACTTGGATTTCTGCTTAAATTGGTCATGAAATATGTTCTGATCTTCGTCTAAAGTCATATCACTAGACAAACACAGTCTGCTTAAACTAATACTACACCAAAAATTATACGTTTTCATGTTTTTATTCAAAACAATCTGTAAACAGTCACAGTGCAGGGTGGAAAAAGTATGTGAACCCCAAGACTAATTACTTCTCCAAGAGCTAATTGGAGCCAGGAGTCAGCCAACCTGGAGTCCAATCAATGTGATTAGATAGGATGTGTAGGTTAAATCTGCCCTGCCCTGTAAAAACACACCAGTTGTGAGTTTGCTGTTCTCAAGAGGCATTGCCTGATGTGAACCATGTGTCATACAGAAGAACTCTCAGAAGATCTACGATCAAGATTTTTTGACTTGCATTAAGCTGGAAAGGCTTACAAAAGTATCTCTAAAAGCCCTGATGTCCATGTGTCCACGATAAGACAGACTGTCCACAAATAGAGAAAGTTCAGCACTGTTGCTACTCTGCCAAGGTGTGGTCGTCCTGTAAAGATGACTGTGAGAGCACAGCGCAGAATGCTCAATGAGGTGAAGAAGAATCCTACAGTGTCAGCTGAAGACCTACCGAAATCCCTGGTACATGCTAACATTATTGGTGACAAATATACAATAAATAAAACATTACACAAGAATGGAGTTCATGGGGGGACGCCACAGAGGAAGCCATTGCTGTCCAAAAAAAAATATTGTGCACGTTTGAAGTTTGCGAAAGAGCACCTGGATGTTCCACAGCACTGCTGGCTAAATATTCTGTGGACAGATGAAACCAAAATTGAGTTGTTTGGAAGGAACACACAATGCTATGTGTGGAGAAAAAAGGCACAGCACACCAACATCAAAATCTCATATCAACTGTGAAATATGGTGGAGGGAGCATTATGGTTTGGGGCTGCTTTGCTGCCTCAGGGCCTGAACGGATTGCTGTTATCGACAGAAAAATGGATTCCCAAGTTTATCAAGACATTTGCAGGAAAACTTAAGACCATCTGTCCGCAAACTGAAGTTAGACAAAGGATGGGTGATGCAACAGGACAACGACCCAAAGCATATAAGTAAATCAACAATGGAATGGCTTCAACAGAAGAAAATATGGCTTCTGGAGTGGCCCAGTCAGAGTCCTTACCTCAACCCGATTGAGATGCTGTGGCATGACCTCAAAAGAGCCATTTACACCAGACATCCCAGGAATATTGCTGAACTGAAACAGTTTCGTACAGCAGAATGGTCCAAAATTCCTCCTGACTGTTGTGCAGGTCTGATCTACAACTACAGGAAACGTTTGGTTGAGGTTATTGCTGCCAAAGGAGGGTCAACCAGTTATTAAATCCAAAGGTTCACATACTTTTTCCACCCTGCACTGTGATTGTTTCCTAGTGTGTTGAATAAAAACATGAAAACATATAATTTTTTGTGCAGAATTAGTTTAGCAGACTGTGTTTGTCTAGTGATGTGACTTTGATGAAGATCAGCACATATTTTATGATCAGTTTGAGCAGAAATACAAGCAATCCCAAAGCGTTCACATACTTTTTTTTTGCAACTGTATATATACAGTGCTGTGATCAGGGGCTGCTGCAGTTGGTCAGATCGAGGTTCAGCACATTATTTGCCCAAAGAATGAGGTCTGCTGACTACCTTAATATACTGACTGACCAGGTTTTTCCATCAGTGGATTTGTTTCTTCCCTAACAATACAGCATAGTCCAAGATGACAATGCCAGGAGTCATCGGGCTCAGATTGTGAAAGAGTGGTTCGGGGAGCATGAGGCATCATTGTCACACATAAATTGGCACCACATAGTCCAGACCTTAACCCCATTGTGAATCTTTGGAACGTGCTGGAGAAGGTTTTGTGCAGTGGTCAGACTCTCCCATCATCAAAACAAGATCTTGGTGAAAAATTAATGCAACACTGGATCAAAATAAATCTTGTTACATGGAGTAAAATAGAGAGAGTTTATTCGATTTATTAGACTTGGACCACCACATAATGTAAGGTTTATGCCACAGCAGCCCTAAATCAAAACACTGGTAATTACGACAGTCATTTTTATGTACTATAATGGAAGCTCTTTAACCATTATATAATTATTATTGTTATCAATGCGTTTTCAAATTTAGTTTTACAAACAGACAAATAATCAAGCACATTATTATTTCTTAAGTAAAATGTCAATTATTAAATCAAATGTCTCATTACTCTGAACTTTACACAATAATAACCATGCTGGAAAGAAGCTGTTGCCGTGTTTAAAAATCACAGAATTTTTTTCAGTTGACATTTCTTTAATAAAATAATAAAGTCCATCTCCCATCTTTGTGGTGGGTTTAACAGAAAGTTAAAGCTGAGGCTTCAACTGGGGTACAGTTTTATCTGACCTGTACATCAGACCAACTGCGTATAGTACTACTTTTACTAAATATTTACTTTGTATAACAATTACTTAGCATCTATGGTTAAACACAAAGAAACTACTGGATTTCAGAGACCACAGAGCTCTACCAAGGCTTTAATTAGTCAAGGTAATAGCAAAAACAACCTTGTTTTGGAGTGTTAATGAATCTTTAATCCCTCAATCCTGATCCAGATCGACTCCAAAATCTGATAGGTGTTCCTTGAAACATGACAAACAAATTTATGGAAAAGTAAACAAAAGCAACTAAGATAATTATGTAAATATGAACACATTTTGTTTTTTTGTTGATGTTAAAGTGAGTTTCAAAATCATGCCTGCAGGTACACCTTGTTGGAAGTTCAGGGACTCCACTTTGCTTTGCATTATAACATTTACCTGAAGAAGATCTTCCTGACATTTTAAAATACTCACGTCGAGAAATATGCTTATCCGGCCTGCCAATTTTCAGCAGTCTGCAACATCAGTAGAAACTTAATCTGTATTCACAGATTCTACAGCTACACAAGGATTACTTCCTGCACAAGCTGTACTTTCCATTGGCAGTGCATTTGTTATTCAAGGTGTATTTGACAATGAAACATCAACAGACTTCGCTTTATGCAGGTAAAACATTCCATGTGGAAAAAAGTGTAATGGCTGACCTTTATCTCCTAGCTCCTCTCAACAGTATTGTTATAATGATTTATTTGTCTTTGTTAAAAGAGCTCTGCATCATAGTGAAGCCAACAATCCAAAAAAAAAAAAAAAAAGATCTTGAGTCACAAACCTGTCCAATGGCTGTCAGGCAAGGGCCCATCAGTGTTTGGATGTTGTTGAAATTATTAGACAAAACTCCAAAACAAAAAAAACATTTAAAAAGGATTGTGTTTCCTCTTGATGACAGAACTGAGTAGGCTGCCTTTCATGTTTTATAGATCTATTTCATGATGTTTACTTGACTGATTGATATCTTTATTTGGAACATGTAAATGACAACGTAAAAACAGTTTAAAACACAAAATGATCAAAAATTAAAACAAACTATACCAGTATCTTGAATCTGCAGTTTCTTAAGCCTCTCAGCTTGCATGAATGAATAGGAGTAGGAAGAAGTATTAACTTATCTAATCCTACACCTTAAATTTTACTGTAAGTCCTAACTTGTTAGCAAGCTCAAGGCGAAAATTGGCTTTTATTTTAGAAGTAAGCTCTGCTTTAACTCTGCTGCTAAAAAGAAACTTGTTGAAGCTACTTTGCTGTCTGTGATTGATTATGGTGACATGTACATGCATGCATCCTCATCAGTTTTAAGATCTCTTGATTCAGTGCATCATGCTACATTACTAATGCTACATCCCTCACTGCACTCTTTATTTTTTATTTTTTTTATGTATTTTTTGGGCATTTTGTGCCTTGAATGATAGGAGAGAGACAGTGGATAGGTTTGTGAAAGGGGGTGAGAGAGTAGGGGAAGACACTCTGCAAACTGGTCACAGGCTGGATTCGAACCTGGACTGGCAGAAGCATGTACATGGGGTGCTAACCACTCTGCCAAACCAGCACCCCCACTGCACTCTTTATGATCTGGCAGGCTGGACATTCTTATCAGTCCACAGACAACAGCACTGGTGTATTTTTATCTGCAAAGCGATACTTGGTAAATTACCATCATACCTCTGCAGCCTCCTGTGCTTCAGTGCTTCGTGTTACCAACTGCACTCTTCTAATCTGTTGCTCTTTACAGTTCCCTGAGCTAGGAGAGACTGCCTTTTCTCACAGAGCACCTTGGTCATGGAACAACCTCCAAAAACTGTTAAAGATAGAGCCGGTGATCTCGCTGAGTAAATGTAAAAGGGTCATAAAGAGTGCGGTGACAGAGAAGTGTAGCTGCTTTTCATGAAAGGTCCAGTACATTTTGTAGGCTGTTCATGTTTTGTCTTGTTTTTTAAGTCTGTCTCACTGTAATGGCTGCTACCTTGGCCAGGTATCTCTTGTAAAAGAGATTTTTAATCTCAATGGGACTTTCTGGTTAAATAAAGGTAAAATAAAAAAAATGAAATCATAACGCTGTCTTAGATTTACTAGTAAATTGAAAAAATACAAGCATGCATATACCTTCTTTACCATCCTCTTCAAAATTTACATCCAAATAGTAAGCAAGCACATTATTTTATATTAACATACCTCTGGAAAGTCATTTCTTTTTGCCACTTCATAAACAGAATGATGCTCAAAATTTGCTTTAGTTCTGCACTGAGTCGTTCCACAGTTGAACTCCACTAACAGTGATACAGAAGCTTTCAGTTATGTATGCACACTTCAAACCTTTAGATTTTAATTTTCCCTTAAATTATAGCCCCCCTCTTTCATGAAACATTTTCTGAATGTTATTCAACAGCATATTATTCCTCGCTTTGGATAATAGTGGAGCTGTTTTGTGTAAAGCTTATAAAATGGTTTATGGATCCAGCAAGATAAACCTGACCATCTCTAAACTGTCAATACCTTTGTATATTCTCCAACAGGTGCTTGCTGGTTGACAGGCAGGAGCGTCGCCCAGGTGAGTGGCTGGTCAGGAAGATTTTTGGTGGCGTCACCGCTGTGGCCTCCACTTCTATGGCCATCCGCATTGAAGTGGTGGCAAGGGCAATGGTGTCCAACACTCTGCTTCAACCTGAGCAGAAGACCGAGATCCTGGAGCACAAAGCCATGGTTGCTGTGGCGAAGAGTGAAGGGAAGTAAGAAGGAGCAGGAGACACATTATGGTGAGCAAACACTCCCCATTTACAGCATGTTACAGCGCCTGACCCACACTGGAGCCCTTTACATTAGAGCTTCATCTTCACTGGGTGGTCTGGTCTGGTCTGGTTTGGTACAGTTTTGCAGAGTTTCGATCTTTTATGTGTTTCCACCGTAAGCTATACCCTCACATGAGGGCTAGGATGTGAGCTGGGAGGAGAGAACCACGCCACTGCTCAGTTTGTGGACTACCCCAACAACCTTTTTTTCCCCTGACAAAAACTAGACAGTAATTAATAAAAAACTTTAAATGGACAAAAACTAAAACTAAACTAACTGACATTTTTGTCAACAAATGAAAACTAGACTAGAATGTTTTTCGGAGATTCAGTCCAATCAGAACAAATTTGGTCATGTATTAAGTAGGGACAAGTTAAAAATATATCCAATCACAGCTGCCTTAGCTTCATGGTGGTGGGATAAGTTCTGCCAGGAAGCCTAAATCAAGGTGACTGCATTTCACACAAAAATAAATTTGTGTCTTTTAATTGTATACATTCAAACGCTACTGGCATTCAGTAAAGGGTTATTGGATGTTTTATTTTATCCAAGTGTAAAACATGACTTCAGAAATTCAAGGAAGCATAAAAAAGCCTTACACTTTAAACTTTATATTTTAGTTGACTAAATTTATAGTCGACTAAAATGTTGTGAAATTTCAACAACTAAGACTAGACATAAATTCCAACAATTTAAATATCTAATTTATGGCTAGAAATAAAATATATCTCGGGCAAAAGAGTTTAATCCAAACTAAATTAAAACGTGCTGTCAAAATTTAAGCTGGGTCATGTCAGCTCCCAGGCAGCTAGCAATCTGCACTTTAGCGCTGTGACACTTCAATTAGCTCTCCACGATTTCATCATTCACTGTGTGTAATTTCCATGGTCTCCCAACATCTGGCACATTATATTCTGGACTGTATGCCATTTAGTTGTCCAAGGTTTATGTATGTTGCTCGTCTTTTAATATACTCTGTGAGTTTTATTCCTATTACTGTAGTTTGTCTTTGTTTTATGTGTTGACCAACCTAAGGGTCGTCAGTGTCGCAGTTGGATAGTGCGCTTGGTCAGTGATTGGGAGGTTGCAGGTTCAAGCCCAGCTCCAGGTGACAAATGGTAATGTGTCCTTGGGCAAGACACTTAACCCCAAGTTGCTCCCACTGCTGCGTCAGTGGCGTGTAAATGGGCATGAACCATCAGTGAGTGAATGTGAGAGCGAATGGGTGTGAACGGGTAGGTGTGACCTGCAGGGTAAAGCAGCTTTGAGTAGTCAAAAGACTGGAAAAGTGCTATATAAGCCTGTCCATTTAATAAACATGTTTTTGTACAAAAAAAAAAGTCTTCAACACTTGAATTCAGAGCTCAAATTTTGTATGATTTTGATCAATGAAAGTTCCGGCCTGCAATCTCACATCACCCATAAACAGAGTAAGCAGGGGTTAAAAAATAACCAATGATTTAAAGAAAAAATATGATAAACTCATCACAGAGTTTTCATTAAAATCATGTGTGTGTATGTGTGTGTGTGTAGAAAAAGAGCCACAGAATTCATGGACGTGGCCCAGTGAGTGAGGTTTACAGACTTTAATCTTGAATTTAACAAGGATGTTTTATTTAAATTATCTTCTTTTCTCATTTCAGATGTTTTCAGCTGATACAGAGATGACAGCACTGCAAAAACAAATCTCGCCATAATCAATTTCATTTTCATGTTATATTTACTTGTATTTCACTGAATCTTTGCATCTGCTGGAAAACCAAAGGACAGCGTCCTTATGGAAGCTTCAAAATGTTGGGCTGGTGTTTAGTTATTCTGTCACTGAATATATTTGCTTCAATAGAGTAAGAATATTTTATATCAGGGAACATTAATCATGTGTGCTTTAAACTATGCACTGATATGCCTTGGAGAAACCTCTTACAAATACTATGCACTATATTGACAATTTGAATGTTTATACTTTTAATGAGTAAATATTTAATTGTTTGATTTATATTTTTCTATGCATTTATCAAAATAATATTTTGGGTTCATATATGCTTGAGTAAATCTGCAAAAAAAAAAAAAAATAGAACATGTAAAGCTATTGACAGGAACTATGCCAAGACACTGCATGTTGCCAGTAACTTTACATTTTTGTTTTGGCACAATGCCTTTAAAAAAGGATACAAATGAAAACTGTTTATTTAGAGTTATAAAAATAGTCTTTAACAAATAACTTCCATTGATAACGGATTTTGTCTACACATCTGTCAGATAAATGTTTAACTAAACTGCTATTTAGCCAAAATGTTTTTGTTTATTTAAAAGAAGACGAATTTGAACTATTTATTCCTTTTGGAGCTTGATTCTGTTTTTTTTTTGACAGTGTCCTACAGAGCGTGTGTAAACCCCTAAGGGACATAAACTCAGGTTGTATTCAGAGTAAATGAAGATGTTGAAGTTCATAAAATAATCACATCAGAAACTGAGCTGCTCTCAGAATGGATTGATGCGAAACTGTAATCTTAGATGCACTTGCCTCATTTAAAGTTTATTTTATAGTGATTATGTTTGTTTTTATTTTGTATTGTGATTTTAATGTGTTTTTCTTGTTCGGTAAAGCACTTTGAATTGCCTTGTGTAAATTGTGCTCTACAAATTTACTTGCCTTGCCATGCCTGAGTAAGACTGCCTGTTTCTGCATTTAAAAAAACTGAATACTTGATTGCCTCCTGATTGTTTTCAACTACTCCTACTTTTATTTTCCATTTCTTTCTCTTTTTTTTCGTTGTTCAAGCACTTGTAGTCAAGTTGTGTTTTGGAGGAATGGCAGAATAAAATTTTCTTTCTATCAAAATGCAGCAGCGCCCTCTTGTGTCTGAGTGGAGTTACAGAACTTAAACTCTTTACTGTTGAATCATTGGACCTGTTTTCTTCTCTCGGGTCTATTTCCAAATATTAAAACAAATCTGTCCTGTACAATGTTCCACTTACAAGGAACGGGACAGTTATAAGTTTTCTTTAAGACTTACCTGAATATTTATCCTGCCAAAGAAGGCCCTGGGTGTACTAAAAAAAAAACTTTATTATTAAGTTTGACATTAATTTTGCCTGAATCTCCCAGAATACCTTGCCTTTTGAGGTATATTTATCCATTTTTATCAGTCTTTCAATAAATATGTACCAGCTGTAGGAAGCATTTACTGAAAAGTGCATTGGCTTCTTCCATTCCTATTTTGTATACAAGGTTTAAAAAGTGAAATAACTTAACTAGTTATTAAAATATGCTTGATGCACAAAAACAATCATGAAAACTAAGATTAAGAAACTCTCTGCTTCTCTGAACAGTTACCAAATAAAATACATTTTGATACTTTTATCCATTTGGTGCTTTAATACTAGCATGCTGCTAGTAACTTCCTTTCTAGTTCTTATTCTACGCTTGTTCTAAAACAGGATAAAATATCCACATGTAATAGTCAGAGGTGTTGTCTATGTCTAAACATCAAAGTATAAACATCTTTGTTATATATTCATATTAATTAAAGCACCCCCACAGTTTTGGAGGTCCATACACAAAATGTTCTGAACCCCATCTCCATACATTGGTATTTGTTCAACACCGAATTTTATTGATTTTATTCTACCTGATGGAGATGATGCAGTGTAACAGTTTCAGAATAAGACATGAAGCTGATGTGCTGCAAATAAAGTTTGCAAATTTAGCTATTATAGCTATTATTAGAATAGCTATTGCCAATTTTCAACTCTCATCCCGAGTAGGGTTTTTGAATTTACTGTTTTAAAAATACATTATTTGAAATTTAAGAATAGTGCACAACACATGTCCATGCAACCATCGTATTTATTCATGAACCGTGATAAATTTGCAATTAAAACAAAACCCACACAATCTAAAAATGATAATTGCTGTTTTTTATGCTTAACCAGCAACTTTTATCTCTTTGGTGGTGGTTTTTTTAATGCTAGAAATCTGCTCCAGAGTACAGCCTTTAATGGAGAAAGCTGACTGTCCAAACTCAAATGCTTAGCTTTACCATTTCCACTCACTGTGAGTCGTATTGCTCTGTTATTGTCCTGCCTTTGATCAAATCTAATAAGAGGTGTTGGTGCAAGATTATAAGACATTTGAAAATGGACTTGATATCACCTATTTATGTAAAATATTAAATAAATGCATAAAACCTTGTATGATATGTGCATTGTATTATTGGCATTTCAAGAAGCAATCTCTCAGGTATTCTTGTGTTTCTTTAATTTAGCAATATTGATTTCAATATTTATTCAAGAAGGCTGATCCATTGCTCTAAGTTACCGTAATTCACTGAGGGCAATAAATCTACTGCTGCATGCTGCAAACCCCCTTCAGTGGCTTTGAACTTGTAAGTGCGCATGCGCAAGAAGCAGTCCCTCTCATTGGTGAAAAAAGAGGGCGAGATCGAGGACTAAGGGAGCAAACGCGGTGTTTTCAAAAGCTGTACATTTCACAGCCATGTCAAATCAGATATATTTAATAAGAAAGATGTAAGTTATGCCCTGAACTTTTTCCCTATCACACTATTTATCGATAATTCTTGATATTCTCCCTCAGCCTATCAGGAAGCAGGAAGAGCTTGCTCGTGCGTAGTGATGAAGTAACCAGGAAGTGTCCCAGGTAGACAGTGGTCGTTACTGGTGATCCGTGTTATGAAGCGGCTGTGCGCCACCCTTGGAAAAGCGACAGGCTTCTTTACTGTCCTTATTGTGCTCATAGCAGCCGCTTTGAATTATTTCGACGATCCTGAGCCGTTTAAATACTCCAGGTAAAGAACAGCGGGCTTTTTGTTTCTGTGCTACGAACATACAGATGTTTGTTTATCTGCTCATGATTAACATTTACGTGTTTTGAGCTTAACAACTGACATGTGAATCATTTATGTTTGATATTTACTGTATGATTCTTTATCTCTGGACCAATGAATGTGGCAAGAAAGCAAAGACTGAGTAACAGTAGAGGGGTTTGTATGGGATTGTGTTTACTGTATTTGTCTGAATAAACACAAAAAAGACTATAAAGGGTAGGATAAATGCAGTATTACACTTATAGTGAGGTTACTTTAGTATCTTAAGTAATAGTGAAAATTATTTGAAATGTTTTCAAAGCACTGATTATTTTGAGTACACTTGCTAATTGTTGCTGTACAGAATTATTTCACATTTGACACATTATGTGAAACATGGGCTGGGCAGTTGAGTATCAGTGTCTTTAGTCTTTTGCTCCCTTCATCAATTCCTTCTATGTCCTGCATGCTTTGTAAATGAAGGATTGGTGACTGGTGAATATTAAACACTAAGATGTCATAGTTGTAATACAGCATGGTACCACATTGTTAAATGTCCGGTTTTGTCGACACAAGGCTGCGAGCAGTGACACAGCGTTTCCTTAAGCATGTTAATATTGCATATATGTAATGAATGTGATTGACAAAATGATTGTCCAACCACCTTCTGAAAAGGCTTCTGAAATATTGAACCCTCCCCAAATACTTGTATGGGCTCTTTCCCAGATGGGCTGTTGAAATAAATTACACGGTCCATCAGGTGTGTGAGGTTAATGAGGTATCTCAACTAAAATTGACCAGTTCCTCTCACTGTGGCAGTGTTTTTGTGTTAGAAATTCATGTGGACCAAATAAAAAACATTTCCTTTTCTTGAAGCAGAGAGTGTTGTTTTTGAAATGTAAACATCCAGCATTAATAGGGCAAAGCACCATGCTCATTCGTACATTCTGTTGATATTACCAGTGTCAGCAGATATGAACATTGTCGTCAACAATTACAGCTGATGTTTTTGGCTGTATTGTAGAAATATTGGCTGTAATTTTAGCAAATGCACAAATGTACAGGTATGGTTTACCTCACCATCACTGAATGTCCACTTTTTTTAATCAAAAGTATAACAATAAAGATTTTTTCCTGTCTAAAATCTATTTCTAATGCACAGTGAGAAGAGCAGGTTCATTTAAGTAAAGTGGAGGCTTTGTGCTCTTGACAAAAAACATTTGTATCAGTATTGGAAAAGATTTTGCGATGGCAGCAATAATGAGTTTGGAAAAACCCTCATTTAGGATGTTGGCAAAAAAGCCAATTCTCCCTCACTATGTATTCTGACTTAAGTAAAACTTAAAATGTTTAAACTAAACAAAACTTTGTTAAAAAACAAATTCACAAAAAGCTTCTCAAATGACTCCCCACACTATTATGTATGTATCCATGATCTGTCAATATAGCTCTATAAAAGCTCACAGAGAAGTAAAATCTAATACCAAAATCTGACTGCAGTCAGCAACCATAGCAGCACAGTCTGTTGTCTTCAGTCACCTAAAACAAGTACACCAGACATGTGCATGATTAATAATCCCAGCATTATTCACAGCTTTCTGTTCTCATTCATGTCACTTGTTTTGGCACACAGCATGGCTGAGAACATAAAGTCTCTGGAGGAAAACTTCAGGCAGCAGAATAAGAGCTGCTTCATCGTCGGAGCCTCTGGTGAAACAGGAAAAGTGCTGCTTCAGGACTTGCTACAGCGAAACATCTTCTCAAAGATCACTCTCATCGGGAGGAGGAAGCTCAGCTTTGAAGACAAAGCTTATGAAAACCTGGTGGGAAGACCGACTTTTACTTTAGTTTATATTCTCCATACACACGGTGATCTTTTCTTCAGCTTGCCTCTTTTTTCTTTATCTTTGCAGGTTCAGGAGGTGGTGGACTTTGAGAAGCTTGATGATTATGCGGCTGCTTTCCAGGGCCATGATGTTGGCTACTGCTGCCTGGGAACAACCAGGGCTAAAGCAGGGGCTGTGAGTTTGAATCTATAAACCTAAAGTGGGTCCTCTACTGGTGAATAAATAAGACGTCATAGTTGTTATGCAGCTCAAACCCACAGAGTTGAATTTCCTGTTTTGAAACATAAGGCTAGCCATAATAGCAGTGACTCAGCAATTTGTTAACATGTACTATATTTCACAATTCTTCATCCAGTTAAATTCCTTTGACTTTTGAGGGTTCCTAAAAGCCTTAAATTTGAGTTTTATGTTTAAAGCCAACGATAGAAGACATTGAAAGTTTTATTTTAACCTTAGGAAAGTCTTTTTGAATGTAAAGGACACCAAGTCTTTCTAGTTCATTTGATAATTACAGCTGGTTCTAGCAGAAATAAAACAGGATTACTGATATTTTACTCTACCCAAAAATGATAAATGTCTCTTGATAACTTATACATTTTATTCAAAATGTATTTTTAACAGAAAAGCCAAGCTTTAGCAGCCTTATTTAGAGCTACAAAGAGCACTGTAATAACCTGCTGTCAGACAGTGGAATACCAATATCAGTAATTAAATTGTAAAGCTAATAAAGCTAATATCCACTGAAGTAGCAGTCATTAGTCATTATCCTCATACTGTGCTCGCTTTTTACCCACAAAGGAGGGAAAAGTCAAGGCTAAAGGGAAACTGTTGTTCTGCTGCAATAAATGGTGTAAAAATACAAATGTGAACTGTTTGACTGACATAATAATGTGATTTAAATTCATGAAAAAATATTACACCACCCTTGTTGTCTTCAATTTATTGTTCATTTTAATGCCTGGTACAACTAAAGGTACATTTGTTTGGACAAATACAATGAAAAACACAAAAAAAGCTCATAACAGTTTAATTTAAGAGTTGATATCGAGCCATTTTCCATGGTTTTCTTGAGTTCTTACATCAATAGCTGTGGCATTGTACAGCCAATAACAGTGCTTTTAAGCATTCCCTGCTGTCTTTTCTATCTGTTAGTCACATGGCACACACACAAGTTTGTACTTGATTGCATAACCATTGTTTTTGGTGACTGCAGCCATGCGTTTTGGCATGCTCTCCAGCAGCTTCGGACATTGTTCTGCTGCCACAGCAGCTCATTCCTGTTGCAAAAATTCAAATAATCTTGCTTTATTTTTGGGCTTGTGGTTCTCCATTTTGAGTTTATTGATATTCCACAGGTTTTCAATTGGATTTAGATCTGGTGATTGTGCAGGCCAGGGTGTGGTTCAGTGTTCTGGTTGCTGCTCCAGGCTTTAAAGGGAAAGTTCAGATTTTTAATTAGGGTTGTATGAGCTGCATATGACCACTAAGTACATTAGATGCAGTAGAAAGTCCTCTCCTCTCCCTCAGTAAGCCACAGTCTATAAGAGTCTGTAATACAGAACCAGATGCTAACAGGGACGCATTGTACCAAGTGCAAAGGGTATTTTTCTCTGCCTACAAGAACTCACATCAAAAAATAAAACTGCAGTTTAAGAGTACGCTACCTACATTTTATTTGATTGCATTAACTTTTCAGAAAAATACAGTTTATCTGAAACTAACCGACCCACGTCATGTCTTCCTCTGCACTTGCCGCGAGCCACACAATGCTAATACACAACAATATTGGTTGTGTGTGTATTAGAGAGAGAAACACACACACACACACAGTGTTGTGGCAAACAGCCTCCTCTCCTCTGCTTGTTTGTCTCTGACAGATCATTATTACTTACACTGAGGATAAACTGACATCAGGTCCTTCAGGTTGGGATGTTTTTTTTCCAGTTTATCTTTGAGAAATTGAAAAATGTCTGCAAAACTCTGCGATTCAGAAGAGCAGGAAAATCTGTATGAGAGATACACATGGTGTGAGAGTCACCATTATTTTCCGACTCAGACAGATCCTGAAGTTGGTCTGTAACCAAGTTCCACTCATGGCATCAGTAGCACTCAGAGTCTGTGAGCATTGATTCGCACTCGCACCACTGTGTATTTCCGACTTTCTTAACCTCCTGTTTCCACCGATGTTTCCTCTCTATTTCTTTCAGTCTGTTCAGTATCCATCTGCAGCAGCTCTTCTTCTGTGAATTCCAGTTCATAAAGATATACTCTACGCTCCAAAGTGAATGGAACTTCATCATTGCTGTCATAATCACTCATTTTTAAAACTTCCTACGCTGTCTCTTCCTCACAACGCTAAGAGTCAGAACTAATGAATTACAGTACTTGATAAAAGTTATACGAGGCTACAATCAGCATCTGAAGTCATTAGCTTGTTATGTTTACAACAGCTGAGAGGGAGGCAGAGTGATTCAGCGGCTTGGAGCAGCGATGTACAGAGGAATACGATGTGAGTCAGTTAGTTCCAGATAAACTTTATAGTTCTGTAAAATGTTAAAGCACTTAAAAAAAAATCTACATTGCAAACTCTTAAAGTGTAGTATCATATTTTGATGGGAGCTCTTGTAAGTGGAGAAAATACCCTTTTTTTTCTCTCTCTCTTCCCTTTGTTCTTGGTACAATACTTTCCTGCTTGCGGCTGGTTCTGCATAACAGACTCTTAGGCTGCGCTTACATGGTGCAGAAAATGGTCAAATCCGATAAGTTTTCGTTGCGTTTTGGCCTTGCGTTTAGATGAGAACGCGTTGCGTTTCCATCTAAAATGGAAACTTTTGAAAACGGGCTCCAGAGGTGAAAAATTTGAATCTGCTCTCCATGCAGCTCCGTGTAGCGTTTCAGGGTGAAAGGCCAACATCACTGCATGCGCAGTACTCTTTCACATGAAGGCTGAGCGCGCATACCAGGAACAACAACAGCTTTGGCCGTCTGCCGAGTAACATGTGAGCCTCTTACCGTGCTCGGTTTGTTATCCAGACAAAACCATCCAGACAGATTTGCTGTCCGAACTGATTTGTTGTCCAGAAAGAAACTCCTGCGTCTCTGTGCGTCTGTTCGCCATTGTTGTTTGTGAAAAGTTTTTCTTCCTCGTTCATGTGTTGTAGCAGCGCTGCCTCTCTGCAGACCTACACCGCCATCTACTGAACCGGCATGCACACTACAATGGATTAACTCGTCTCCTTGCGTTGTTGTATGAACGCAGAAGAATTCTAAAACGCAAAGGACAAATCTTTGCGTCTTTAAGTCAGAGTGTCCGTGTAAATTTAGCCTTAGAGACTGTGGCTTACTGAGGGAGAGAAGAGAACTTTCTACTGCATCCTTAATCTTAGTAGCCATATGGAGCTCATACAACCCTGCTTCAAAAACACTAAACTGTCCCTTTTACCGACCTTGTTGTGTGGTAAGGGGCATTGTCTTGTTGGAAAATCCAGTCATTTGAAGCAGGAAAGAGTTTATCAGCTGATGGAAGAAGACTGTTATCAAGGGTAGCCCTGTACGTGAGCTGGTTCATTCACCCTTCACACAATTGCATTTGCCCTGTTCCGCCCATACTGAAAATAACTCCAGGTCATCACTGATCCACCCCTTGTTTTACTGTAGGGGTAAGACATTCTGGTTTGTAGGCTTCACCAGGCTTTCTCCTAACAATGGTGCGTTCCAGTTTACTGGGAGGTCAGGATTTCCGAGTTTCGAGTTAGGAATTTCAACTGGAACACCCCCAGAGGTTGGGATTTCCTGCAAGGAACTCTGGGGAACCTCACCACCCCTGGGTTGACAATCAAAGATGGATGCCCCCAGTGTAAACAGTTATTAAGCTCCTGTAATATTCCGTTTATTAGCACTTCTGACTTTTGTGTGTTGCACAAAATCAGTTGTATACATAGTATTGTTCGACTCATATTTATAGAAATGCTGCCATAATGTTATTTACATTTTTCATGTGGTATTTGAGAACTACAACACAGGACGTGCTAACAACAGCTAACACAACGGCTAACAATAGCCAGGTAGATCGGCATGTTTATTTCTGACTTTGTAACACTGATAACTCAGAGATGATGTCACTCCCACTTCCCTCTCCCCAGTTCTCAGGGTAATGGAATGCAGCACACGTTGACTGAAGTGGGCATCAACCCAAAATTGGATTAATCGCTGAGGAGATTCTAAGCTCAATCATCAACAGTCCAATCCTTGTGATCTCTAGCAAAGAGTAACTGGACCTTTCTCTTCCTTTTATTGATAAAGGGCTTCTTCCATCCCCTGTGTTACTTCAGACCAGCTTCAAGAAGTCGGTTTCAAACTGTCCTTGCTGAACAAGTCACATTTCTCAACACTGCCCACTAATTTTTAAGGTCTCGAGAGGTCTGACGATAATTCCTGACACAGGAACAGATAATTGCACGGTCCTCTCATGGGGTAGAAAGACATTTCCTGATTTGACCGGCTAGTAATTTGGTAGTACCATATTTGGCTTCCTTGTTTTGGTGTAATGAACAGCTGTCTTGGAGATCTTCAGTTTTTTTGGCTGCCTGTCTCTCGCTCATGCCACTTTCCAGAGAGCTGACAACTTCTGGGTTGTGCTACGGCTTGAATGTAAACAGGAAACCACTCTGGGCCTTTGCATGTGCAGTGCTGCTTATGACATGAAGCTGCCTCTTATATACCATGGAATTACAATTAAGCTTAAGCATGTCAAATAAGACAAAGTATTATGGAATCAACTGCATGTTTTGTTGTGTTCATTGTATTCTTTAGGCTTGAAGAAACTGAACAAGAAATTGAAAAATAAAAAAGAGACTTGTCTAATATTTTTTTTTATGATTGTATATCTTTTATCCACTGTTTGCAATATATTACACTGTTATTACACACTAAACATGTTTTATTTTATATTTAATGAGGCTGTTGTTCAATAATTGAAGTGAAACTGGTCCTTTTCCATCAGGGAGAAGTTGAAGCAGAAATTGAAGCTCTGGGGTTTGACAGATACTCTGTCTATAGACCAGGGTGAGTATTCTTCAGAATCTGAATCATAAACACTTTATTCTTAAATGCATCATCCCTCATTTTATTTGACATTCACCACTTAACTGATAGAAACAAGACACCACCTCACATTTTTTTTGGAGTGAAGGTTATTGTTTTGTTTGATTATCTGAGAAAACATATGATATCTTGGCAAACAGCAGATACTGTATTTGCTCAGACACTCCAAAAAATATCCACACTGTTACTTTGTTTGGCAAGTAAATGTAACTGTAAGAGAAAATGACCCTGCAGCACATTTAGGACAGGGTAAACATTCATACGACTGCTCATGTTGTCAACATGAATGAGCTCTACCTCAGTTAGCCACAATTTGTAAAAGTTTGTGAAGCAGAAGCTGCATAAAGGAAAAAAATATTGTACCAAATGCAAAGGGTTTTTTTCCGCCTACAAGAACTCCTATAAAAAAATTAATACCACAGTTTACGAGTGTGCTATCTGGAATTTTTTTTTAGTGGATAATCTTTTCTGCAAAATAAAGTTTATCCGGAACTAACTGACTCGCACCACGTATTTCTCCGCACAGCGCTGGCGCGATGCCAGATTCTGAATAGGATATATTTATGTTTTATACATCTATTTCATGATGTTTTGATTGATTGATTGATATCTTTGTACAATCATGTAAATAATGACTAAAAAAAACAGTCAAAATATGAACCAGCCAAGACAGTAACTTGAATGTGCAATTTCCCAAGCATTGCAGCTTATATGAATAAAGAGGAGTAGGATGACGTATAAACTTAAATTATCCCACACCCTGTGCTTTACTATAGGTCTGAACACTGTCTTAGATTAACCAATGAATTGAAATAAGTACAATCATACCTATATCTTCTTAACAAATGTGTTTACCATACCCTGCAACATTTACATCCAAATAACAAAGTACCTTGTGGTATTTTATACTACCATACCTCTGGAAAATAATTACTTTATTCCTCTGTTTAAACAGAATTATGCTCAAAAGTTGCTTCAGTTCTGCACTCAGTCCTCTAAAAGTGATACAGAAAGTTTCAATGTTGTAATCACACTTCAAACCTTTAGATTTGAATTTTCCCTTACATTATAACCCCCCTCTTTCATAAAAGTTTTCTGAGTGTTTTTCAAAACCATATTATTCCTTGCTTTGGTTATGCTTATAAAGCTCATAAAATGTTTTTTGGATTCAATAAGGTAAAACCTGACAGTCTCTAAACTGGCAATACTTTTGTATATTCTCCATCAGGGTCTTACTGGTTGACAGGCAGGAGAGTCGACCAGGTGAGTGGCTGACCAGGAAGTTCTTCAATGGCCTCACCTCTGTTTGCTCCACGTCTATGGCCATCCCCATTGAAGTGGTGGCAAAGGCAATGGTGTCCAACACTCTGCTTCAACCTGAGCAGAAGAGCGAGATCCTGGAGCACAAAGCCATTGTTGCTGTGGGGAAGAGTGAAGGGAAGTAAGAAGGAGCAGGAGACACATTATGGTGAGCAAACACTTCCCCAGGGGAACATAAAAAAATGCCTTACAGTTTACACTTCATATTTTAGTTGTAAAATTTAAAGTTGATTTTATCGACTAAAATGTTGTGAAATTTCATCAACTAAAACTAGACTATAATTGAAACAGTTTAAATGACTAGTTTTTGACCAAACTAAAATACATTTTGGACAAAAGACTAAACCTAAAACTAAATTAAAAAGTGCCTGCCCCCAAAAAAGTTGCCACAAAAGAAAAAGGTCACACACTCTAATATTTCGTTGAACCACCTTTTAGCTTTAATTACGGCACGTATACGCTGTGGCATTGTTTTGATAAGCTTCTGCAATGTTCCAAGATTTATTTCCAGTGCTCCATTAATTTTTGCCCCCACAAGCTTGTACAGTAGGCACTAGGCATGATGGGTGCATCATTTCACCTGCCTTTCTTCTTAGCCTGATGCTCCCATCACTCTGGAACAGGGTCAATCTGGACTCATCAGACCACATGACCTACTTCCAGTCCTCCTGAGTCCAATCTTTATGTTCCTTTGCAAACTGAAGCCTTTTTTCTGGTTAGCCTTCCTGATTAGTGGTTTTCTCAAGGCTACACAGCTGTTCAGTCCCAATCCCTTTAGTTCCATTTGCATTGTGCGCATGGCAATGCTGTTGCTTCCACTATTAAACACACCCCTGAGTTCTACTGTCGTTTTTCTTTGATTTGATTTGGACAAATGTTTCAGTGATATGCCGATCAGGATCATTCAGGATTTTTTTCCGACCACATTTCTGGAGTTAAATAACTTGTTGACTGCTGAAAGATAATCGCCCATGCAGTAATTATCCAATAGGAGGCTCGTACGCATTTGCTTATTTAAATCTAGGTGATGAATCTTTTTTTGGCCATGCAGTGTACTTCATTGTGTACAATTCTCACGGTCTCCCAACGTCTGACCCGTTATATTTTGGACTGTATGTCATTTAAGTTGTCTACGGCTTATTATATGTATTTTAATCAACTGTTGTAATTTAATTAACTGTTGTAGTTTAATTAACTGTTGTACTTTAATCAACTGTTTTTTATCATCACTATTTATTCACTCATTCATTTTAATTAACTGTCCTTTATCAGCACTTACTTATTTACTTATCTATTCTATTCTTTTCTATTGTGCTGGCAAGTCAATTGATGGTCGATTGTTGGGTATTTGTGTGCATGGGGGTTGATTGTTTCTGCATGCATGTTGTATTGTACACGCACTGATGCTCTGCACAAATGAAGTTCCTAAGGGATAAATAAAGTTCTTTGAATTGAATTGAATTTAGTTGCTTGTCTTTTAGTATACTCGGTCGGTTTTATATCCCATTACCATTACCTGTTTTTGTTTGATGTGTTGACATCAACCAGCCAGTGGAACTGGGAATAAATTAGCCACCTGGCTATAATTCTTATTTATTTCCATGTTATTTCCATTAATGCATACTGTCCCACTAACAAAATCTGAAATGTGTGAAGTCACAGCAGCACATCACGGTGAAGAGGTAATAAATGTGTTTTAGTAGAGAAAAAGTATTGTGAACTTAAATTCAGAGCTCAGAGCTGTGTGTGTGTGTGTGGAGAAAAAGAGCCACAGAATTCATGAACGTGGCCCAGTAAGTGAGGTTTACAGACTTTAATCTTGAATTTAACAAGAATGTTTTATTTAAATCATCTTCTTTTCTCATTTCAGATGTTTTCAGCTGATACAGAGATGACAGCACTGCAAAACCAAATCTCGCCATCATTTCATTGTCATGTCATATTTACTTGTATTTTACTGAATCTTTGCATCTGTTGGAAAACCAAAGGTCAACGTCCTTATGGAAGCTTCAAAATGTTGGGCTGGTGTATATTTATTCTGTCATTGAGTATATTTGTTTCAGTAGAGTAAGAATATTTTATATCAGGGATCATTTATCATGTGTGCTTTAAACAATGCACTGATATGCCTTAACAAAACCTCTTACAAATACTACACACTATATTGATAAATTGAATGTTTATATTTTCAACAAGTGAATATTAACTGTTTATCTATATATATCCATGCTTTTATCAAAATCATATTGTGTCCGCATAAGCTTGAGGAAATCTGCAAAAACATAACATGTAAAGGTATTGACAGGAACTGTGCCAAGACACTGCATTTTGCTGGTGATTCACATTTTTGTTGCACAATATTTATTACTTGATGGCACAATGTCTTACGAAGAAGCTTTACATGACTATTATATATTTAGAGATATAAAAATAGTCTTCAACAAAAAACTTCTATTGATAACGCATTTTGTCTTTATGTCTGTAAGATAAATGTTTAACCTCGACACTGCCAAAATGTTTTTGTTTATCTAAAAGAAGACAAATGAACGATGAACTCTGTTTGGAGCTTGATTCTGTTTTGTTTGACAGTGTCCTACAGAGCGTGTGTAAACCCCTAAAGGACATAAAACTCAGGTTGTATTTAGAGTAAGTAAAATGTTAGTAAAAAGTTCATAAAATAATTACAGCAGAAATTGAGCTGTTCTCAGAATGGATTGATGTGAAACTTAAGTAAGACTGCCTGTTTTTGCATTTAAATAACTGAATACTTCATTATTTTGTGATTGTTTTCAACTACTCCTACTTTGATTTTCCATTTCTTGTTTTATTTGTTTTTTCATTACTCAAGCACTTGTAATCAAGTTGTGTTATGAGGGAATGTCAGAATAAACTCTCCCTTCTGTCTAAATGCAGCAGCGCCCTCTTGTGCCTCAGGGAGGTTACAGAACTTAAACTCTTGTTTTTTTTTTTTCATTGGACCTGTTTTCTTCTCTAGGGGTCTATTTCCAAATATTAAAACAAATCGGTCCTGTACAATGTCCAACTTACAAGGAACAGGACAGTTCTGAGTTTCCTTTAAAACATAACAGAATATTAATGCTACGAAATCAGGGCCTAATACCTTTGTGGTGATAAACTTCCCAATTTGACCTGTTTTGTTTAATACAGTGCATGTTCTGTTTTGCTCTCATATAAATCTGGTTTTGTCAAGCTTTGGCTATACAAAATTAAAGTGTGCAAGGTTTCTGACAGAATGAACCATTTACACATCTACATATTAACTCATGGAGCCACTTGTGCACTCTTGGAAGATTTGTTTGTTCAATTGTCTCCATAAGAATCTGTTGTATGGGCCAAAAGATAAAAGTAAACATAGTATTAACATTTTGGGATGTTGGTAATCCCATTGAGCTGGAAGGTTAATTAAGTGTTCTTCTGTAATGGATCTATGCTAAAAAACAAACAAACAAACACTTATGTTACACTGACGTTAATTTTGCCTGCATCTCCCGGAATGCCTTGCCATTCTGGGGTATGCTTTTACATTTTTATCTATCTTTCAATAAACATGTACTAGCTTTGGGAAACATTTAATGAAAAATGCATTGGTTTCTTCCATTTGTGTTTTGTATACAAGGTTGAAAAAGTGAAATAACATAAATAACTAGTCATTAAAATATGCTTGGTACACAAAAACAATCTTAAAAATCTACCAACGAAAAATTTTTACCCTAGTTTTTGCTATTTCTATTCATTTGGTGCTTTTATACTGGCATTCTGCTAATGATTTGCATTCTAGTTCTTTTTCTACAGTTGATCTAAAACACAGGATAGAATATCAGTATGTAAATAAGAGGTGTTGTATTTCTTTTTGATAAAAAAAAAGAAAAAGCAGTATCCATGCATTCCTAAATCAACTTCTTTCACTGTACTTTTAGAGAAATATAGCTCCTTGGTTTGCATTGATTGTTTATTTTCAATAAGTCATCAGAATCAGAATTGGTTTTATTGCCAAGTATGTGACACATGCAATGAATTTGACTCCGGCAGTTGTTTTCTGTCATACAAAGGAAGTAAAAAAAATAATTAAATAAAATAAATAAAATAAAAAGGAAATAACTATTTACAAATGCAGCATAATTACATCTGCATTCAATTCAGCTCCAATTTAGTTGTATTATAATTAAATAAGATCATATTTAATGTCTTTTGTAGTTTAATTTAGTTTGCAAATCAATTGGTTTAATTATGGATAATATTGTCTCTTCCTTATGTACCATAGCCTCATGACATCCTGCACAAACTGGTATTTATCAGGGTTATTTTACGGTCATTGCTAGAATTATTCCTGCTAATCACACCACACACACATCACAACACAATTAACAGCTGAATGGGAATGTCAAGAAGGAGAAATGCTCACATTTTTGTGAGGAAGCAAAGCCCTATCCTCGTCCTGTGCCCTGGGTGCTGCTGTCATGCTATCATGCAACAATCAGACCGAAACAAGAAGCAGCCGTGTCCACCTGAGTTTAGAAATAGGGGTCTGGGCTGACTTGTGCTGGCAGTCAGTCCCAGCCTCATGTACTTATGGGCACCTTGGTGCTGAGAAAGGCCTCAGGATGATCCCCCCAGGTTATTTGAGGTAAAAATATCTTGTTTAATTTCATCTTGATTATAGGTTTTAACACTATGAATCTAAACATGCATACTCCTCTCCCTGCAGGCTGCTCTTTCTCTGTGTCTGGCTCCTGGTTGGTGATGTAAATAGTGAGAATACCAAGAGAGGTACTGAGTACTGAGTTTTGCAGGGATGCATGATATTAGCATGATCAGTACTGAAGGATAGTGGCTAAAAGAGCTGAAGTGAGTCTGATTTAGGAGCTGCAAATACGCCTACATCCCAGGCAGTTAACATGTTTCAGAGCATTTCCTTCAAGTGTGACTCTACTTTGTGTGCAACTTATTTTATATAGATAATTAGAAATGGTTATGTTTATGGGGCCCCTGTCCAAGTTTGTAGTCCTTTGCAGCAGTTTGTTAGCAGTCATCCTTAAAATATGCCTCAAATTCACAAATGGGGCATTTTGTGTTGTAGAATAAAACAAAACTCTTGTGCACGTGTTCACCACACACCTTGTTTCAGACATTTATCTAAAAAAAAAAATCCACTCCAAAAATCCCATGGAGTTTGAGACAAGGGAACTAGATGTGGTCAAAAGCAAACTCATATCTGTGTTGTAGGATTCATCAATTCCTGATTCTATTTTTTTGTCCTTGTATGTATTTATCAACAGCAAAAATGAAAAATGTCACACGAAAGTCACCCGTCATTGTTCACACAAATCTAAACTCTGGAAATACCTTGTTAACAAACAACACATTTTATTGCCTCCACCATGGAGCTTATGCTTTTGCTGGTGTATGATTATTTGTTAGCAAGATTACACAAAAACTACTGAATGGATGTTGCTAAATTTTACAGGAGATGTTTTTAATGTCCCAAATTAAAAACTGGAAAAGCACTCAGAGAGCGCAGACCTCCGCCAGCACCACAGTCCCCTCCCATATTGTGATTTTTACCATAAATATTAGTCCTACCTTTATTTCATGTAAATATTCAGATTCCTTGACCATGAAAACATACCATTAGCAATTGATTTCACAATTGCCTCCGCCAAGGAGGTTATGTTTTCAGGAGTTTGTCTGTCTGTCTGTGAACAAAATAACTCAAAAAATTATGGATGGATTTTGATGAAATTTTCAGGAAATGTTCAGCATGGGAAAAGGAAGAACTGATTCAATTTTGGTGTTGATCCAGATCAGCATCTGGGAACTGTGCTGCTTGGCGGAGATTTGTGCTCTCCGAGTGCTTTTCTAGTGATATCTATTTTAGTTCAGTAGTTATTCACGAAAATCGCATTTTTCGTCATGGCGGATCCAGACGGTGATCTGGATCAACACCAAATTGAATCAGTTCTTCCTTTTCCCATGCTGAACATTTCCTGAAAATTTCATAAAAATCCATCCATAACTTTTTGAGTTATTTTGTGCACAGACAAAATCACTGAACTTTTGCTTATTGATGTAACAGCAATATGTGAGCTACCTTGGTGAAGGTTTAAGCTCTTTAGCTGCTTTCTAGGTTTTTTTTCATTTATATTTTCATATAGATTTTTTATACATCTTTTTATCTGCTATATAATGCTGCTGCTTGAATCTTAATTTCCCTGAGGGTGTCTTCCAAATGGATTAATAAAGTTCTATTTAATCTTATCCATGTTAATGCAATGTGTAAGCATGGGTTTAGAGACAGGAGGTAAAATATAAACTAGGGAAATAATAATGGACCAGTTACATGGTGTTGGTAAATTGTTTGTCATGATTTATGGTTAATTTAAACAACGCAGACTTTCACAATAAGGTTGGTTAAATCCTACTATAAGAAAAAAAGTGTTCTTTCACATGAAATTTTGTGAATCTGTTGTAATAATGAATTTTGCAGATAGCGCCATGCTGGATACAAGCAAAAATCTAATATCATGCAATCCTGCAATCCCGCTTAGCATCAAACTTCAATATAATGAAATAATGGAAACCTGATGCAAAGTGATTTCTCTAAACTGTTTTGCATCAATAGGTTATGTCCTCCGTGTCCAGGCAGGACAGGCCCTCGCTGGTGTCCACGATGACAAAAGAAACCACCAATTCTGGAGTAAACACCCTTCAACTGATCAGGCACCAAGTGGAAACATTAAGCCTTTTCATGAAAATCAAATGACCTACTCCACATCATCCAAAACTCAAAGCCATCATTATTATCCTGCTGCATATGAAACACTGAAAATTCCTGTTCAAAAAAACGACCAAGGCAGAAAACTAGCATCAACGCTTCCAGCTAGAAAATTTCAAGCACATTATAATTACGTACATGCAGTTCTACCACCAATCTATAATGACAAAACTCAGCTTTCAAGAGGTTATTCTGTTCAAAACAGAAAACATGTTTTCAGCAGTAAGGACAGTCCAACTATTCAGGCAACCAAGGCAAATCTGGAGTCCAAGTATCACAGCAGTAACGTCAACCCTTCTAGATCCAACATACATCCCATAAACCCTCGGATATCTCATCTTTCCTCCAGGACTGAGCCACGTGGATATCACCCTGCTTACGTTTGGCAAAGAAGCTTCGGAACAAACATTCATCGGAATACTCACTCAACTGTAGAGAGAGACTTTTCAAGAAGTAACTCCAGGAAAGCAGGCTCATCGTTATCTTTTCTACCACTGCCTCGACCAAGAGGATATGCCCATACTCGCCGCCTCAAGCCTGGCACTGACAAAACAAGGCCCCAAGTCCAAGTCCCTGTCCAAGGCAAGTTCAAACCTTTTCAGATACTTCCTCATCAAGATGATCTCCTTTTTCCAAGTAATTCATCAGATAGTCAAGCTCCAACCAACCAGACAATTGCAGAGACAACCCTTCCCCCACGTCTGAACTCCACAGGTTTTACTTCTGCAGTTCTTCCTTCAATTACTGAAAACTCAAGTTCCAAGTCTGCTTCACCCAGCCAAACTGAAGACAAAGATGCAGAGAGAGATCTGAAACGCCACTCTGAGAGATCAGCAAAAATTGGACCTACCTTGGAAGAAAAAACAAAAGATTTCATCTTGTAGCTTCAGCAAGTAGAATACATGGCTGACAATGAATGACCTGTACATATGAAAAAGTTTGAAGTAAAGTTTACCTGCCCTGTGATGCTTGAGATAACACCTTTATCATCATCACTGGTGGCAAGACTCCTTACGATTCAACTTTATTGACTCAAGTTCTTAACTGTATGTTACTCAGAAGTTGGAAATTACATGACAAATGGCAACTCCAGCTGTTTTGCTGCACAACAGCTGTAACAACAGTGTATAATGTGTCTTTCACTTATTAGGCCTTGTGTTAAATCAATTAAGAGATTTTATTAAAACTCACCATGGTAGATATGAGATGAAATAGAACAGAGTGTAAAGGCTTGGTTATGCTTTCTACATCTAAAAACTGCTGCAGAATCATGTTATGGAAACGTTTTGTGTTTGTATGCTACATGTGGCTTTCGCCTTGTTGCAGACTCATATTCTTGTAATATTGGGTAACCCCACTGCATTGTTAGAAATTACTGGAAAGTCTTGCTGAGAACGTTACAAAAATAGCAAATATACAGCTGCTATAGATGTTGATTATCCTAATGTCCATTAAACTCAAACACAAATAATTATGCATTCAAAATGAGCTTGCCAGAGTTTAATCCAATGAGACCAGCAGAATTAGAGCCATTTGAAGCCTTTTGATAAATGCAACAGAACAAGTTGTGACATTTATGAAAAAATATTTTACCTTTACCTTATTCCTAATCTAATATTCAATACTACTCAATATTAGAGAGTTTGAGATACAATATAATTGGCATGATAGGCCTATTGACATTTTTGCTAATATCAGTCATATTGGCAAAATATTATGGTGCCTCACCTTATTATTCCAGCATGTGTACACTAGGAAATCAATAGTTTCACTTTTTCAAGAGTAAAATATTGTTTTTCTTTAACATCTGATTCTCACACAAACCGACTGACAAATTGAATGCAACAAGTAAAGTTTCATAAAGTAAAAACTTTGCACTTTTGACAAAAATCAGTGTTGGGTTCAGAAATAACATTTGATATTTGCAAAAATCCAATGCCATAGCCTACATTGCTAATTAAGATTAACTTCTAGTGTTTCATTAAAAAAAGATTCAGAGAGGCAATCACATCAAAACAAGCCATTCAATTACTTTCCATAAAACTCAAACATTGACCTACATCAAAGTTACATGGCAATAAGCTGGTTACATGTCCCAATTTGGGAAAAACTTACCATAAAATACCAAACAGTAGCTGAGGCATTTATTTGCTTTAATTACTGAGCAGACCAGGCGTTTATTTGGTATTTTACGGCAATACTTAATGATCGGCAGAAACGTGGAGGAGGGCCTCATGGGGCCCCTTGACCAACAGTTAACTATCCCTGATACAGTAAAAGAGTAATTGTCTGAACTACATCAGGAAGGTGTAAGGAACTGCTTTTAAACACACAAAAATGTATTTTGAAAGTTAAACCACCCAACACATGAACATGTTTACATTTGGTAGAATTCCATTTCAATTCAGATAACTGGATTTAAATTATTAAACATATTTACCGTTCAGGGATGTGCTCATAAAAAAAGGTTGAGGAAAGGCCAACTTTCTAGCTTGTTACGAGAGCTAGCAGTAAGTGATACGTACATCCGGTCTAGATTTTCCCGCTCATGCGCGTCATGATTTAGAGTCCGACTAGAAACAAAAGCAGTAATGTGGGGAAGTTGACAAAGTTTGTGAAAATATTGTGTGATTATGTTTCTCCCTTGGGGTAGTTAAAACGCCACGCTCTTAACCAGTTTAGCTCAGTGTTGCTGCTTAAGGATCCTCTGTCTTCTTCAAACGGACACCAATTAGACTGTTGTCAGAAACTGGGCGCAGAGAATCTGTTCGGGGCATAAGAGAGAAAATGGCGGACCTCCCGGGAGGAGACGATTCGGACAAGTTGTTCGTTTGTGGTGTGGTTCAACTAAAGGTATGTGCATTGACCTCAATAAATCCACACAGAGGACCTTTGATTAAAAGTAAACGGTATTTACAGATGAAAGGTTAAATATTGGGCTTCTGCTTTATTCTGTTTGGTTGCACTGGGGTTAATTGTTTAGCCAGGTGAGCTTACCTTATCCTTCATCTGTATTATTAGACGGGTCGTAGTTTGGCGACATCTTGTGGTGGTTTTATGAAACTGTCCTTCAGATTGGGCCCGCCTCCTGTTTACGTCACCAGGAAGTGTACTGTAACCACGGCGGCATCATGGCAGAAAACATAGACCCACGTGAGTGCTGTGAATACTACATTTAAATCTCAAAATTGTAACTTAAAAGCATGTCTTTGCTTCCGATACGTTGTTAAGCATGAATGGGTGATGAGTATTGTGTTTAGATTTATCAACATGCCGTCAGCTTCAGTGAATCCAGCTCTAGCGATCGAAACACAACAAACCTCGTTTTCCAAGGATAGTCGTTTAATTTAAAAGCGTCTGTGTGATTGTGAAACTCCCTGGCATGTATATGCACTCGTATTAAATCTTTATTCTGACAGGCGTCGACGAAGCTTCAGATGAGATGCCAGAGCTATCAGACGGCGATGAAGACATTGATGATGAGGAGGAGCAGTGGCAGTGGATGGAGGAGGACAGCCAGCCTGTGACCTGTTTGTTCTGCGACAGGTGAGTGGATACTTCACTGTCAGAGGGAGCAGCCTGCACAGCCAATGATGTCAATGCAAATAAAGAGGAAATTGATCCATGTCTTTCATTTTGCAAAAGTGCATCCCTCAACAAAGTTTATTCAAGTGTACTACAAATATGAAACTAAGGCAGTTTCTGTATTTCTTTAATAATTCTATAGAACCCCAATTCAAAAGCAATGTCTGTTTTTTATTTGTTAATTTTCAGTGACCATTGTTGGTATTTCTTTATTGAATGGAAGGATACCAACAATTTTACCCGTGTGCATACCTTTGTATCTAGAATATATCTGTGTGGCCTGCCTGAGTATTCTTTAAATGTGATAAACACTTACATGGCCTTATTTGTTTTATTTTTCTGCTGTATATTAACTGTTGGTTGAGTTTATTTTGTCCTCATACGTGGTTGCATGTTTGTTAAACCTTTTTCAATGATGCACATTTCCATGATTGTCCATCAGGTTGCTGACCTCTGTACCTGCCACCCTGCAGCACTGCACAGCTGAGCATCAGGTCAGCCTCGTCGACGTGATAAGAAAACATAGTAAGTGATCACGAAAGTTCTCAATATCAGTGAAGAAGTTAAACATTCATCTTTGCATTTTTACACCCCTCTTTTTTTCTGCCCTAGATTTAGATGACTATGGTTACATAAAGATGATCAACTTCATACGGTCCACAGTGAGTACTCCTCACATTATAGTCTTCATTGTCCATCCTGTCAGTATGACAACAGAAAAACAGTATGCCATTGTGGTGAAGTTATAAAGGTCAGATGGATTTGATGAAAAAATAAATTTGTATTTTAAAGAATTGCAAAGCATCCAGTCTTACGGGGTTACCAGACGGCCCCTTACCCTGGGAGAGTGAGGACTTCCTTCGACCTGTCCTACAGGATGACCCTCTACTGCAAACAGGTGCATCAGCTCTCTTTTTTTCTTTTACCTATAACATAGATATAGCTTTTATTTTGTGAAGTAACTCTATATTTTATCCATCTAGATGCTGAACAAGTATAATTATAGGACTGTCTGTACCTTTTTTGTGTTTTCTGTTAGACCCTGAGGAGCTCTGCAGTATTGGAGGTTCAAGCCTGTTATCAGGGGCAGAATCCCACAATGCAGTTCTGCAGAGAGCACTGGCTGCAGAGGAGAGAGCATGTCGCTCAGAGGAGGCGCTGGCTCGAGCCATGGATGATCTACACAAACTCAAGTCAGTCAGATTGTTGTTGTTTATGAGTGTTTGTTGTTTTTAAAAATCTGAACTTTAATTTTTCATGAAGCAACAGTCAAACGGAGATACCTGATAAAGTGGCTTGTGGGGCTATACTGAAAAAATAACTGAGTTTACTCCCATGGTTCCAGTTGTTGTCCTCTTGGCTCAGCACAGAAACATGTACATACAAATACTCCATAATTTATTAACCCTTTCATGTGTGAATTGTTAAATTACAATGGAATACTTTGTAAAACGTTTGGTTCTTACTTTCAAACAATTTAAAGTCATGTTCTAATTTTTTCAGTGTTACATTTCGAGGGAGTTATGCATCTTTGTACTGCAGTGGCGGTATGAAGAGTAATTTAGTGGAACTTAATAAATATCTGTGAACACATCTTTGACAAACAATCAAACTATTAACTCGTGAATTGCACAAAATTTTAAAATAGAAATTACTAAATTACGTGAAATCTGAAACCAGACATTATACTCAATTTGCCCTTCGTCAGCTATTTTGGATTAATGATGCAAAATCTGGATATGGTAAAAATGTGCAAAGGTGATATTTTTACAAAACTAAAGACAGAGGTTTGGGAATTTACCACCAAGTAGACGGACATGGTACTGCAACCTAAAGGGTATAAAATTATTCCAAATATCTGTCTACTGTGGTGGACACCATGCATGGAAGGGTTAAGATGAAGTCCTTTTTCAGGTTTCTTTAACCTGTTCAGCCCCAAAGTACCCAATTTTGGGTACTCTAACAAAAACGTAAGAAAAAGTGAACTATTCATGTAGAAATATAGTCATGTTGCACATCAAATTAAACAGGACATTTTCAGCTACACAGCCATATAAGCCGGTTTTACACACACCAAATGCAACGTCAACACCAAGCAAATGAATCATCAAATATCCAAATCTGTTTCACTTTGATTCAAACTTGGGTTGCTTTGTGTGGATTTCTTTGAATGGGAAAAAGTAAAGAGTTCTGGGTGATTTTTTTTTTACAAATAGAAAAATTATAATTATGTTATTTTAATTTTTTTCAAAAACGATCAAAAACTGCCACGGATAAGCAGAAGGAGATATAAACTGTTCTGATAGGGTGTAATGAACACCAAAAGTGACATAAAAGTGAATATAAAGTTTGGTGTATCAGAAATGTCAAATGGGACTAATGGTGCCAAACTGTGCCAAGACTCCACCTGACCACTCTAGAGTAAAACCTCTAACTTTGCTCTGCATCACTTTATCTGATTGAAACTTGGCAGAAGTAATGTTTACACGTTTTGCAGTTCATTCATAGAGTTCTAAAGCTGCACCTGCATCATTCCAAAGAGATATTTAAAATAAAAAATCTTTTAAAAAATACACATATATATAATTATATTTTTTAGGCAAGGACGATGTTGTCAAATGATTCTGACTTTCTCTGTCCCAGTAACACATATACTGATAATTCCACATTTTGACAAATCTCTCAAGTGTTACTTTTATTATGACACCAAAAATATGCAAATATGTTGTTGCAGAGATACACTCTTTTCCTCATGAGTATGTCACTTTCGAGCAGAAGGCTTAAAAAAGGGGGTTGGGGCTGAACAGGTTGATCAGATTAATACAGTGCTAGTTTCTTTTACTTGTATTAGGGATAAAATTAATCCAAGTAACTGTCCTATCACACAAAGTCTGTGTTTTTGTCCCCTCTCCTCCTGTTGAAGAACAAAGTTTAGTCTTGCAGTACTCTCCTGCAGCCACCAGGGGGACACAGTGAACACTGTTTTGCAGAAGCATCAACTTGAGTACCTTGCTGAAGAAGTTTGGAGGAAGGGGAAAGATAAAAGAGGGAAGGGAAAATTCCACTGCAGCATGGAGGTTAAAGTGAGGAGGGGAGGTAGGAAGGGGGGGCAATAAAGGAAAATTACAGAAAGAGTGAGGCTTGGGGGGGGAGGGGGGTTGTTGGAGGAGAGTTAGAAAGATAAATGCCTCCCATCTACTCCATTTACTGCTTCGTCCTGCATGAAGGTTGTGTGTGCTTTGTGCTTTCTGGTCGCTGCTCTTGCCCCATGTTCTAATTTTGGAAGTTTAACACAGATCCCTGTGATGTTCTCTCAGGCTGCTGGCTCAGGGTTTGGTCCTGAACGCAGAGACCAGCAAGTCTGGCAACCTGGGCACCGTGGCCGAGCTCCGAGAGGACGAAGACGAGGCCTACTTCAGCTCTTACGGCCACTACAGCATCCACGAGGAGATGCTGAAGGTCTGAGATGAGGAAACACACTCGCACATGTCAAACACAATTGTGACGAGGCCTGCAGGTCTCATTAAAGTCTCATAAGTCATTCCCCTCGGGTGTAGGAGTCTCTGCAGAGCACAAGCAAGTTCGTCAGAGCAAGTCTTGGCTGAAAGATTTCGATGTAGCGCATAAATGAAAATGATCGTCTTTGTGCACACACTGTCACGACGACAAGACAATTTCTCTAAAGTGTCAAATCAGCAATAAGTCCTGAGCTCTCATGTGAGACAGCAGCATGCTCGAAACGTGGAAATTAATTTTTACACTCCTCAAGCTCCGAGAGCTTGAAGTGTCAGCGAGCCAGAGGGTGGGTGTGTGCGTGTGTGTTGGAGGGGGTCAGCTCTGTCTCCTCCCTCCGTGTTCTACTTACCGCAGTGCTTAGACTTACTCCCGTCGGCCGTCCTGATTGGTGGTTCACACCGTTAAGTTTTGCGTCATGTGTGTGCGTCAGGCTGTAAACTCCATCAGAGTCTCTGGAGGGGTCGACAACACGTGACGAGGGGCTTTGCAGTAGAAAGTAGTCAACTTTTTTATTTTTCTTTTCAGGTCAGCGTAAAATGTGTGAAGCACAAAGTTCTGTGTTTGAGAGAGAGGGCACATGACAGGGGCCTAACTCTAACTCGATCAAAGAAGAGACCAAAATAAAAAAATATGGAGGAGTGAATGCTTTATCACAAACATGGGTAGTCACCATAAACATACACATGCAACCAAAAACAGGAAAATAAATCAAAGGTAAAACGCTGACGACATCCTGCATGTGCATCAAGTCCATGTGCTCGAAAAGAAGTAGGAAGAAATCCAAACTTGAATTACCATGTCCTACAGTGATGTTATTAATTTTCAGATATTTATAATATTTACAAGATTCAACCATCTATTTAGGAGCCAAAGTTCCTTATATTATGTTGACTATAAAATGTTAAAAGCTACTTTACACAATTACTAACATAATATTTCACCTATGTGAGTTTTATTCCTATACATCTAATCCACACCTACTCAAACACAGAAAAAGACAAGACATAACAAGATAGTATATCTATATTTTCTGAGATTCTGCCATTACTGTCCTGGGTTAAACTGATGCTACTACTACTGCTGTTAGTTTTAAATATTCTTTTAAATTGGCGTATGGTATTAATTTCCTTTAATTCATCTGTGATACTGTTCCATAATTTAACCCCTGAGACTGACACACACATACTTAATGCTGCTCTGGCACGATGTTCAGTTCCCCTATTAAACTACAGCCTCCTCTTTCTGAAAACGGTCTCCTTATGTTGTCTGGAAGTAAGTTATTTCTTGCTCTGAATTTTGTTTGTGCTGTTTTAAACTGGATCAGATCTTGTTTTAGAGTTTGTGGTTTGAAGAACGGTGTATTTGTGGTCTCTACACCCTGCCTTGTTGATGAATCTGATTTAATTGTTGTTTGAAAATCAGTCTAAAGATAAAAATAAAAATAGCTTTATTTGTTTTAAAAACAGGCATACAAAGTGCTCAGATGTGGGCCAAATAGGATCAACATTTATTGATCTGAAGATGTTTCAATCACAGGTATGAATTTGAGCAGCATATTTATTTCGGGGCACACTTAAACATCACTTTAAGAACACTGACCAGTGAATTTATCTGCTGACTTCTGAGGGTCCTGTAAGCTCCTAAATATATGAGCTTGACATGTCTGATATATGGGATATAGCAGTGAGCATCAACTGGCAGCCCCAGGCCCAGATTGGGCCTTGGCAGCTTCCCATTTGGGCCTTGGATTACTGTTGAGGTCAGGAAGCTTGAGGAGAAAAAGCATACTGCGGTTTTGTCTTCATTCGTTAAATCTCTATAGCAGTTCAAGCAGCTCCCAAAAACAGTTGAGATTGAAACAGTTTAATCAGAAATGTCTTCATGTTTAATTCAGTTTGCAGAACTATGACCATCATCCATTATAAGTAAATATTTAAAGATATTTGTTTCAAAACTAAGTTATGGACAATAACAGCCCTGCCAATAAGCAGCCGGACTACCTCAGTAGCCCTTAGCTGACAGTAGTTTCTGTGATAGGGACTGATCCAACTTTTAATGGCTAGGGATTACAGATAATTTAACACTCTGTCTTACCATCCTGAGGGAAACGAGGAATACAGATTCAACTAGAAAAGCACTCGGAGAGCGCAGACCTCTGCCAGCACCACAGTCCTCACCCGTATTGTGATTTTCACCATAAATATTAGTCCTACCTTTATTTCATGTAAATATTTAGATTCCTTGATCATGAAAACATACCATTAGCAATTGGATTCATAATGATATCTATTTTAGTTCAGTAGTTATTCACAAAAATCACATTTTTCATCATGGCGGCCAGACGCTGATCCGGAACAACACCAAAATTTAATCACTTCTTCCTTTTCCATGCTGAACATTTCCTGAAAATTTCATCAAAATCCGTCCATAACTGTTTGAGTTATTTTGTTCACAGACAGACGGATGGATGGACAGACAGACAAACTCTCCCGAAAACATAACCTCCTTGGCGGAGGTTGTTACCCTTTGTAAGCACGTAGAAAGAACTGCCAAATAAAAACCTTAAATCCTTAAATACATTTAGAAAGAAAATAAAGTAAGGATGCACCGAATATTCGGTTGGATAATACACAAAAGCCATATTCGGCCTTCGGTGGAGTGAGGTAATTGCAAGGCCGAATAGTACCGTGTGGCGCTATGACAAAATCAAATACGTCATTGCGTGTGACTGTGGCTAAGCAGACTAAGGCTGTCACTTTTCCTAAAAATCAAACTGGAGCGGTTTCCAAACATGCGGCAGAATAATTAAAGATATTTGATTATCCCCCCCCCTTTGCTAAAGACCCTGCTGAAAACAACACGGTCACACGGGGTTAAACTCTTGACAAAGCCCCGTTGCACTCGGTTATATAACACTGGATGAAAAGCAGACGGCTGAGCCCGCAAAAATTCGGAGGACGAGTGACTTAACTGCATTTTACATAACACAGACTGGTCTTTGATTTTAAGTTTGCCATCAACGGTGTAGAACCAAAAGCTGTTAATGCTGTTAGAGCTGTTAATGTCAGCTCGAAGTGAAAACTCTTTGTTTACTGACGTCAAGAGAGCAGCAGATGTGACTGACAGTCAAGCAGCGCTCACAGCGCCCTCTGTTGGACGGAATGGTCCACTGCTCCAGGCCTGATGTGTTGCTACACCCAGTATTTTTCATTTGAATATTTATTTACTATTCTGTTACGGATATTTATTCCCGTAGTCGATCGGTTATTCGAATATCGAATATAAAGTGACAGCCTTAAAGCAAACTTGTGTCAAAAGGACAATTATTTATTTGTTGGTATTATTGGTTTATTGGTTTATATCCACTTCAATCCACTTTTTAATGCATGTTTTGTTTTGTTTGAAGGTTTAATATGAATGAAAAACTTTGTTGGGCTTTTTTTGAAAAGCAAAGGCTACTGGAATGTAACAAAAATGTCATAATAATTACTTTTCTTTTTTATTCTGCTTCGGCCACAAATTTTCATTTCTGTGCATCCTGAAAATAAAGGTATGAAATATACTTTAGATTAGACGCTATCAACTACATTTGTACCTGATAGAAAAAAAGATTTATAGAAAGAGGAAAATGCATCAATGTTTTTTTTTGAGTAAGTAAGCTTTCATCTCTTTCTTAAACACTGACAAATCTGTTACGGTTTAGTTTAACTTGACAGTTTGAAATTGTGTAATGCTGTCTCTTTAAGCACCAACAGGGCAGGTCTTGCGACAAATTCCACATAGAGCGATGCAGGGATGACTAATTTTGTCATTTAGTTTCACGCTGGTTGAAGTGTAAGTTATTGTTCACTGTGTTCTTAGATCATTGCTGATAATAAGGCCTGGGGCAAAGACATATTAAAGAAATGTATGTGTTTTGTTTGTCATGATAATCTTCATAGACTAAGCTCAAATGTTATGGTTAAGAGTAAAAAGTGGGAATCAAAACTTTTATGGGACTTTTTAGTTTATTTTTCCTGTAGGTTAATTTGAGTGTGCAGGAATTAAAGATGTTCAGCAACAAATTACAATGTCAACACTGATAAAGTTAAAAGATAAAGTTGCTAGTGAGACTTAATGCTGATGGAAAATTAGAGTCGGCCTGACCCAAACAATTTATCTGTTTTGGCTCCCATGTATTTTACCTTGAGGCCGGGAATGTCATGCAGACAGAAGCTGCCCCCCCCCCCTCCAAACTTTCCTCTTGATCCGAACTCTCCAAGGCCGCCTCCATGTCATCAGTTATAAGGCGGTAGAGACTATGAGCAAGACTGAAGCTGAGTCAAGATCATGGGCTTATGCATGCACATCCACTATGGCACATTCATGTTGGTCATGTGCTGAGGTGTTTTTTTCCAATCCCACACTGTGCTCCCCTGTCAGGTGCTTGACTTGGAATTCCCCCCCCCCCCCCCCCCCCCCGTCCTCTCTTCCTGTCTCCTTTTCTGCAACCCCAGGGTGAGTGGACACTGGCTCGACTGGTTGTTGCTGCTCTCTGGTATTTTAGTTGTTTTGAATTTTTTTAGCATCCTTAGGTGCTTTATAAATAAAATGTAGTATTATTATTATGAACCATACTTTATAAAGCACAATACCACTTCAAAATTCAAAGTGGGGTTTTTCCATGCCCCTTGTAACACCACAGACCTCCTCATCAGCAATGATCCAAGAACACAGGAAAAATCCCACTGGCTTTTAGTCGAGGGAACCAGCGTGATGGTGGCTTCCAGGTTGGCCTACCAAAACACATCATCCCTGCACCACTTAGTTTACCAGTATAAAAAGCAGAGGCAACCTTAAGACCAGGTGTTCCCATCATGCACTGAGATGGAGTGAACATTCACTTCAGTTCTTGTGTAGCTTGCTGCAGATGGCTTCTCCTCTGCTTAAAATGGCCCAGGGATGACAGTGTTTTAGACAGAGCACCAGTTTCTAACGTCTTTCCTTCGTTAAATCATAATACTGCTATGTAATAAAGCAATGGTAGACTGAAGTGAATAGACCATGTTTGAAATGACAAGGGCAGGTAGTGTCTCAGTGAAAATGCCTTTGAATTTTCAGTTGAAAATTATACTTGAAAATATATCAAATTTGAACATTTTGTGTAAGCCATTTATTGAACTTTCTCATTTCCCTCAGCATCTTACACTTATTCATATGAGTATCATTTTGACAGACTCTAAAGCTTTTTCTGCAGAGGAGCTGCTGTGGGTGGATTTGACTGGCAGGTTAATTACTGTGTCCTGACTTTACCCCAGCAGACAACACTTCAGGGTCTCCCTCAGCCAAACTTTAACCAAATGTTTAATTAGAATTTTTAAAAGATAAACTCACTGTCTGCTTCTGGTTCCTTCACTGTAAAGGCTGCAAACACCTTGCTAGGAGATGTTTGCCAAGTAGGAGGGATTTTTGCATTTTTATTTTTTACCTCCACCAAGAAGGTTATGTTATTGCTGGCGGCTGTTTGTTTGTTTCTCTGTTAGCAACATTGCTCAAAATGTCATCGATGGATTTGGATGAAATTTTTAGGAAATGTCCAGATTGGGACAAAGAACAAATGATTAGATTTTGGGAGTGATCTGGATCACCATCTGGATCCAGGAATTTTTTCAAGGATTTCTTTAACATTGCAAGATAGGACCATTTTCGGCATTTGTGCATATTTGTATGTTTTAATGGTCAAGGAATCTAAATATTGAGATGAAATAAAGGTAGGACTAATATTTATGGTGAAAATCACAATATGGGTGAGGACTGTGGCGCTGGCGGAGATCTGTGCTCTCTGAGTGCTTTTCTAGTTTTATTTAATGTTTCTGTATGGGGCAGTATGAAGCAAGAGACTGTTGCCACTCACAAAAGCATTTATAGCCTTAGCTAACCTGGAATGCCAGTCCCTTGTTGGGCCTTTAAAGCAGTGTTAATTCGACACCCCTTTTTAAAATGTATTTTAGTTGTAGTCTTTTAATTTACTCATACTATAGTCATCCAAATTGTTTTATTTTTGTTTTTAGTTGATGAAATTTCACAACATTTTAGTTGACAAATGTACTGTAAATGTAGTCAGTTAATTAATTGTGTTTTACACTTGAATAAAATTAAACATCTAATAACCCTTTATTGAATGCTCGTAAAGTTTGAATGCATAAATTAACAGAAACAAATTTGACTTTCGTGTGAAATGCAGTCACCTTTTTTTAGGCTACCAGGCAGAGCATCTCAGTTACAATACCAGAACTGACAACAAACAGTGAACCTGCTCTACATGAAAATATCAATTCATAAAGAGAGCAGCTCTGATTGGATCGCTCCACAACTTATCCCACCACCACCAAGCTAAGGCAGCTGTGATTGGATGTCCTTCTAAACTCATCCAACCTTTCTCCACTGCCAAAGTAGCTGTGATTGGATATGCTCCTAACTTGTCTCTACTATCCTCATGACCAAATTAGGTCTGATTGGGTTAAGTCTCTGTCAAACATTTTAGTCTAGATTTATTTGTTGATGAAAATATCTGTCGATTTAGTTTTAGCTTTTCCATGTACACTTTTTTTATTAGTTACTATCTAGTTTCCATCAGGGGAATAAAGGCTGTTGACAAAAGCTATGACTAAAACAATTAATCACCAAAATTAGCACTGTGTCACACTGCAAACTTTCTACTTTTAAACTGCTTTTTAAAATAACTCTTTGGTTCACATTTGCTTTCCTGTCTCCACAGGACAAAGTACGCACAGAGAGTTACCGTGACTTCATGTACAGAAACCCTGAAGTGTTCAAAGACAAGGTGAGCCAGCTGAATACATGCTAACGTCACGTGCAACAATGCATGTCTGTAGCATGTGCATGGGAACCAAGTCTGTGGTGTCTGATTTAAAACACAGCCCGTCTTTATTAGCACCTCCAATGTGGACTGCAGGGTGCAGATAAGAGACACATGCAATCAACCACCAAACCCATAACACCCTCCCCAAAAACCCCCCTTCCAGCTCCCCCTCTCCAACCCATTTCCCATCCATTGCCTTTACTTGCAGGAAGCGGTGGCCTGTATCATGACCATCCATTATATGGGCGGCTGCTGGTTAGCGCTGGGATGAGGCTGCAGAGGAGGGAGGCAGGCCGCGTTGATGGGAACGTACATTATCCCTGTCAGAGCGAAACACTCGGCAGAGAGGGACGTGTCACCTTCTACAGGGAGCGTTAGATAGAGAACAAACTCAGATACTCTTGTTTCAGTACAGCTAAGATGGTGGGGGTAGCAGAAAGATGGAGAAGGGAGCGAGCAGTGGTGTCGAGTCAGCTTTGTGCCGGCGACCCTCTGTGAACCCATAAAGGCAGCAGGAAGTTTCCAGAGAAGCTGGAGCGGCCTTAAATAGAGAGGCACATAAACAGTATTACATATAGCAGGGCGTATAGTCGTCGCAGCTGTGCCACGGTCATTTAACACCAGTTGGGGGCGAAAATGAACAAATTAACTGCAATCTATGGGAACCTGAAATAGAGGTGATTAAAAAAACTCAGTCAACAGCAACAAAAGCTTAAGCGAAAAAGTTACTTGAGGATTTAGAGGCACTTAAATGACAAAAGATGATGATAACTTGGGGCAAACCCAGCATGTCAAAACATTAATTTGAACGGTCTAACTCAGAGATTTTATCATAGACGTGGAAGAAGCCAAGGGCCACAGGCACATTGGAGATTGAACTATCCTTCAAAATAATCTCCCTCTTGCACTTTAGGCCAGTGTTTTCTGTTTAGTTTCTTGTCCTCTTCCTGCTTCTTTTATTTTTTACTTCTGGTGTTGGATGGCTACAGTCTGTAAGGACTTTGTGTAGAATCTGGAGGGTTGGTTACTGAATTTCTTGTTAGACTAAGTAGGGAAGTAAACCTGATAGCTGTTGATGTGCCAGCTCACTTAAGCCCCGTTTCCACCAGAGGGTTCAGTTCAGTTCGTCTCGGTACGGCTCGCTTTTTGTGGCGTTTCCATAACCTAAAACCAGGACAGGACCCCTATAAGCGAACCGTACCGTCCTACTTTTTGGGACCCTTCTGTTGGGGTGCCAAGAATACCAATCCGACCCCAGAAGGTGGAGCTAGAAACACTGTAGTCCGTTGATTGGTCAAAGGAGACGTCACTTCCCGTGCGACAGTGGACGCATAACCCCGCCATATTTAAATCTCCACTCGTCTTCGTGAAGATAACTTTCGCAGCACACAGCCTCCTCTGAAACAAAGCTCGTAATAAAAAGCCACATGCTGATCACAAAAAGAAGAATTGCTGGATGTCTTCCATCGTTGCTCTTTGTTTACTGTGTCGCGTTTTCTTCTTCGTTGTATTTAATAGCTGGGTACACTGTGTTACATTGCTTTGTCGTCATGCTATCAGCATCCGACTTGTAAGCCACCTACCAAGTAGGGTTCGGTTGGCTGGGGAAACGCGAACAGGATCAGACTTTACAGGTCTGTCCTGAGCCAAACTGTTCAGATCCATACCGGACCACTTGCTGGAAATGGGGTATTAGGTACCCTTGAGCAGCCCTGCTATGGTCTGAGCAAGCTCTTCTTTGTTGCAGCAAATGTGTTTTCTTTTTTTTACCCTTCGAAGGATTTTAATATGGGCCTTTTTCTAGGGCTTCTCTATTATGGATAAAATGTAGGGATGCATGAAATTATCACTTGGCTACTGGTGTTGCCTGATATCAGCCTAAAATCCCAAGTATTGGTTTAGCAAACTGAAATTTTTGCAGTTGTTTGCAGCCAATATATTGGTCTCACATATCAGCTATATCAACTAGATATCAGCAAATTACACAAATGTACAATATTGATGCAACTTCTCATCACTGCATGGGTACATTTAAAAATCAAGGTTTTAATCTTTGCAAGAGTTAACTTCTGGTTTTACATCTGCTCCTTGCAAAAAATATATTTTAAGACACTTCACACCAAGTTGCTCCCACTGCTGCATCAGTGGTGTGCAAATGGGCATGAATGTGTTGATTCTTATGGACAACTGACAGAAACTCCAAACTGTGGAAATGCAGCCACAGCTGTGTAACAAATTCTGCAATTATTTAGCATTTTCTTCAAAACTGTTTGAAATTGTGGCAATGGTTTAAAAAATAGGACTGATTTTAAGAAAAGGCTGAAGAGCAATGAGGTCACTTAAATCATTATTTATTAATTAATGGTCATTTGAATCTATTGAGAATCTTTTGCCGAGTATGCTTAGTTTTGAATAAAAAGCAAAGTTAGTAGACACTGCCATATCACGTACGTTTCCACAATTTCTGACACCTGATCCAAGGGCTTCATTTCATATCTGTCTGTTTTGTCTTTTTTGTGAAGGTGGTACTAGATGTTGGCTGTGGAACTGGCATACTGTCAATGTTCGCTGCCAGATCAGGGGCCAAGAAAGTCATCGCTGTGGACCAGTCGGAAATCATCTATCAGGCCATGGACATAGTCAGGTAATAAACTTTGAAAAATCCTCATGTGTGAATATAAACTCTTGTTTTCATACTAGGGCTGCACAGTATCCAATTTTGAATATTTCTTTTCACCTATACATTTCCCTGTGGTATGCAGCAGTGGTCCCTATACTTAGCTGTCATGGTCCTGTTTTATACTTTAGCGGTGGAGTAGTCGCCGAGGGGGACCACATGGGTGTGTGTGTGTGTGTGCAAACAAACAAATAAACAAATAAGATGTACTGTATAGACTTCACCATAACACTGTTTTGGTTTAGATGCCAGCTCTTGTCTCTCTCTGGAACAAAGGGTAATTCCGGTGGACTCATTCAGTGTCAGATACCTGATACCTTATGTGGCTATTTCATATAAAAAAGCACCATTGTTGTCAAAAACAAAACAGAACACTCTGTCCTTTCTTGCAGTATCGAAGTCTAAATATTTCTTTTTAAATGTATTTTTTGGGCATTTTGTAGCTTTATTGATAGGAGAGAGACTGTGGATAGGCTTGTGAAAGGGGGTGGGAGAGTAGGGGAAGATTCTGCAAACTGGTCACAGGCTGGATTCGAACCCGGACCGGCAGAAGTATGTACATGGGATGTGCATGGTTGCTAACCACTCCGCCAAACCAGCCCCCCTGAACATTTCTTTTAAGCCTATAATAATTTTTGAAAAAAATGATTATAGTTATAATTATATCTTATAGTTTAGATGATATAATAAACCAACTGGACTGAGTGACATTACATTAGTTGTGTCAGCAAATGATCCATTTCCATTGATTATTGTAAGATATATTATTAGTAATGACCTGAATTGTCTGCCTCCACATCAGCAAGTGGCACACAGTCTGAGTTCTCTTATGTACCTTGGGTGTCCTCAAGTTACACATGTTGCACAGAGCAATACATATTTGCTTAATGTTCAGGTTTAACATTGAGTTTATCTCAGGTCTTACTTTTTCATTTATCTCAGCAGTGAAAGAGACAGGCAGCAGATTAGCTACCTGGCAGTTGCCCAATCAGTAAGTCAAGGCTATTTCAAGTGCAGAAAGAAAGCACAGGCCGTCCTCCCTTATTGTGCAGCAGAGGATTCTGGGACTGGAGGTCTATGTGACCTCCAGCCACCTTTTTATTTGTTGCAGCTGGTTGACTTCAATAGAGCTGCTGTCAGCGCCGTGGCCATAATGCACATAATTTACTCCTGCAGTCTGACTTATTCACCCCTCGCCTCTTCTCCGCTGCAGTGGCTTCACCCCGAGGCCCGCTGCCACAAACTTACACATGCACCATCACATTCACTCCAACATGGAGATGACCCCCCCCTCTGCGTTTTTTAATACACTCCTCTGTCCAATTTAAATCCTGGTTTGTTACAGAAACTGGTTCACCACAGCAAAGCCATTTACCTCCACCAGTGCTTCCACTGTCCCTTCATCTACCTGCGACCACTTCCTTCATCACACCCCTGCCTCTAAAATGCATTTTTGAGTTAGAGGCCGTAATGACTGCCATTATTATTGTTGTGTAAGATCGTCTCTTATAAGCAAAACAACAGGGTTTGCTGAAGGAAAGGGACGTTTTAATTTTACAGCCCACTGACTCGCTGTCGGAGTGTGTGTTGGCATGCGAGCTGCATTGCTGGTTTGCCAGCGGTGAAGCATCTACTGAAGAAAGATGCCCCCACCCCCCGATTCTACACATTTAGTTATACAAACAAACTTAGCCCTTTTGTTTTGTTAAATCAGCTATACACTTTGGTTGTGATTTCTAGCCTCTCATTTCACTGCATGTGTGTCGCCGGCCTGTGTGTGTCCATCACTTTCTCTTGATGTTAATATCAGGATTGTAATTAAAGTGGCTCCCGATGGATAAGCAGCAGCATTCATCTCCTGTCTCTGCTCTGCTTGCCGGAGTTTAAATGAAATGCTCGATGTGACTTCTTTCCTTCACAGTCACTTCCTTAATGGATAATGTCCTAAAAGACTTTTTTTTGCTAGAAATTGATTTATTATCCAATAGGACATTCTGAATAGTGACAACAAAGAGGAAGAACTTCAAGATTTTGGAGGCACAAGAAGATTTGAATGAGAAGAAGCAGGTAGTTGTGAAAGAAAAAGCTGTTAAAAATGCGTTTATCTGAGGCTTAACATATTTTATTGTCTTAAAGTCAATGGATAGTTTATTTCATAAAACTAAAGAATGCTTTGGGGGACTCTGTGGAGGAAGCCTATGAAAGAAAAAAGGAAAAAACTGAGCCGTGAAAGTAGAAAGTTAGAGTTTGCCCTGCTGAAGGGGGATGCAGGTAGTTTATTACAGTGCCCAGGCTCAGTACACATCAGCCTTTCTCAAACTTTTGCTCATGGGTAGGGTTTAATGATGTTTTCTTTCTTCACTGTGACTGTGATGTGTGCATGTGCAGGACTTGTGTGCTTGTGTCCACATACTAAGCTGTGTTCATCACAGTTCATAAATCCATCAATATCACCCAGAAATCATGACCACAGTTAAGAAATAATGTTCCACCACTGCACATTACAGACTGAAGTTGTTGCCTTGAGAGATACAAGATGTAGAAAAAAGTCAAGTAATGTTCTGAAAACATCTCTGCCCTTGTAATGCGCTCTAGAGGAGCCACCACCAGACTCTATCACATTCATTAAGGGCCGATCAGATAATATAGCAGGAGGGCGCTGCTGCGCTACACAGTGGGAACCACTTAGTTAAACCAACTCTTTCCAAACATGTCGGAAGTGGAGCAAAAATGAAGTTTCTATTGAGATTTTTTTCAGTGTTATTTCTCCTTTTATAGAGAAATGTGGTCTGGATCGTAAAAACTGCTACTGAAGCTGCTAGCATCTATGCTAATATCCTTATATACAGTCACTTCCTGCTGTCATCTAACCCTTAGCTCCGGCCTCTTATGCTTTAAAGGATGCCGATTGGGTAGTGCTAAGATGAGAAGCTCAAAATTGTTCATTGGAGATTGGCAAGATGGATCTGCCTGATTACAGACATTGAATTGGGGGGATCCTGCTGCTGCACAAGGTCAGGCCTGTAAGGAATTTCACTGAAAAAAATATTTGTTCAGTCATGTTCAAGTTTTTATCGAAAGGTTCTTTGCTTCCCAGACACTTTAGACAAGAATAATAAAAGAAGAATATCAGGAAAAAATCTGAGGAGAGATTTTTGACCCACAGCGTTCTTATTTATTAAGTTATAAAACAGTTTTTTTTTGAGTGACTGCCTCTGCCTCTGAAGATAGAACAACTTTAAACATGTCCATCATCTTCCCGAAAGCTTCCTATTACCAAAAAAGTCCAACTTTGGCAACATTTCTTGAGCATTTAATCAGACAAAAATAAGCATTATCAACAGATGTGTTTGGTCTAAAGAGCACAACTTTAAAAAAAATGCTATTAAATAAGAACACAAATATGTAAAAAGGAATCCATTAAAGAGAGCAGTGATGTAGAAACTATCCACTATTACAAAAACACAACCTCTATCCCTTCCCGCTCATCCAAACGCACAGTCATTGACACACAAACATGAGTGCACACACACACACACACACACACGCACACACACACATGCCCACAAAGGCACACAGATACTGACTCTCTCCCTAGAGTCCTGACATTGTCCTCTAAATTACCCCAATAATGAGATTACAGTGTTTCCCTCTTGTGAAAGGTGGAGGGGGTGGGCGGTGGGGGGTTGTGGGTGAGGGTGTTGGGGGGGTGTTGTTGGATTCTGGGAGAAGGTGATAGCAGCAGCAGTAGAGCAGCAGAGAGGGGAGAGACAGTTCAAGATAAGGATCGCTGCCACAGAAATGCACTCTGGGCCGCTGTGAGTAATTGTTCTGTCCTCGGTAACATTAGCTGTCATGATAATGGAATATTCACGGAGATTGATACCCGGACTGGACGCTGTGAAAGGAGGGATCATTTAAACGGCAGCACTGAGCGTACAGTTCTTACCTGAGCTTGACACCTCTGCGGGCTCACAGCTACAGTTTACCGCCTTTAACACCACTGACTCTGCACAAAAAGGACTGGAAGTGTACTGTACATGGATAAATATGTGGTCATTTATGTACATGGATACTTCTGAAAATGGTTAAAGAGCATTTAAAGTGATGGTTTCACATTAGTGTGTAAACAGTATTGATAGATATGTTTGTAAACTATTATTTAAGATCATCTGTGATAATGAAGGTGATGTTTTTGACTTGTTTCTTTGGCTTTAGTGTCTGAAAAGCAAGGCCATTATCAGTCGTCTCTAGTGAACAACCTTCAAAATATCATCTAACTGTTGTTTTTTCTAGATCCATTGAAGCATTAGACTTCTTTTAGCTCGTCATATTAGTGAAACAACATGCAACAAAAAGGCCATCAGACTGTACAACTCCTTACTCAGGGGAGAAGGAGTAACTGGACGACGAAGGACGGGAAGCAGTAGTCATTAGCCATATTTTTATTTTAGTTCTATATTTATTCTTGCAAATTGTTTCTACTTTTTTTTACTTTTCTGATAACTGTTCTTTTTTATCCTCTGTGCTTGCTGCTGGAATCCTAATTTCCCAAGGGAGTATTCCCAAGAGTTTAATCATGTTCGATGTAATCTAATTTTGCCATATAAGTAGGCATCTGGTACCTTTCCATATCTGGTACTGGCTAAACTAGGCAAGGCTCTTCCCAGTTTGTCCCAGGCAGTCGTTTTCCTTTGCAGTGTACGGTAGTTCCTCATCTGCTGGATCATCATCATGTGTCTGTTTGAATGGAGGACCTCAATGCTGAAGTGAAGCTGGATCTCATTTTACTGCTTTTTGTTCCAACAAAGGGAAGATTATCATTTCAGAGATGGTTACAGATGGCAAAAAGCTTGAAAAAAATGGAAGTACAGGAGATTTTGGAAAGTCATACTGTAGTAGAAAGAAAAGGTGAGGTGCTTGATTTCTGTGCGAAAAAATACACTAGTGATCCAAAAGACTGTCAGGCTCCAAGTCTGATCCTTGGTCCTTAAAAATGTAAAGGTTAGTTGATTTACCATATATCAGATATGAGTAACCTGTTTGTATTTGGAAATTACGTGTAAAGATACGAATAAAACTTTTAAATGAAGGCATCATGCAGTTTTAAATATGAAAGTGCGCATAGATCAAGCAGTAGCTCTTACATCAGAGCTTGTTGTAGGACCTACAAAGTAGCCTCTTCACTATAGCCTTGCATTTTCCAGAAAAATATTGACAAAAACACTATTTTTGTCATTTTTGAAGTGTGAATGTAATCAGCGAGAGTAACAGATACAATAGAACTACTATACACCATGGCAGACCAACTGTAACTCCACCTCCACAATGCTCTAATTTTATTACAACCTCTGAACTCTTTGTAAAATATCTTCTTTTTGGGATTGCCTGATCAAGTCAAGTCAGTGCTCATAGCTGAGTGTGTTACAAAATTTTCAAAAAAGATATGAGAAATAATGGTGTTAATGTCCCCAACCAATTCTGTAATCGAAGTTAGCAGTTTGTTATTGAAATTCACATGTTGGATGAGAACACTTTTATTTTGTAATACAGAAAAAAATATGTTAAAATCCCTCATTCATGTGTTTACCATAGACAATAGACATTATTACCTTTGCCAGGGATATGTTGATGGTCTTGGTCTGTTTGTCTTTTAGCAAGATAACTCAAAAAAGCTGGGAACAGGTGTTGATTAAAATTTCAGGTTATGGCGGCCATAGCACAAGGGAGACATAGCCTAGATGTTGGTGGTGATCCAAATCTAAATACAGTATGGATTCAAGAATTTGATAACAGTGTGAGATAGGACAGTTTTCCATATTTCTGACTATAACTTGCCCGACAGCTTTGGGAATGCCTTGGCGAAGGTTTGTGCTCTTAAAGCACTTCTGTTTTTGTTAACCATAGACCTCTTACTGATCTTTTTTTGAAACATTTTAAAAGTCTCATGAATTTTGCAACAAGGGAACCAATAAAATTCTGACTCATCATGCCTAGTGTTAATGCAAAAAGAAGAATCAGCAATGTCAGCAGCAGAAAGTCTTCTTTAGAAAAATGTGGGAAAAGCAACCAAATAATAGCAGAAGAGCCAAGCCAGTTCCAATGAGGCTAACTTATGACTGGCAGCTAGCCAGTCATAGTGAGGGATAATTGGGTGGCTCCTGGGGTGCTTAATCAGACATCAGTGATGCAGAGTGCCACCCCCTGAGACTCTGTTTGTGGACATACAGAACCTCTGACTGTAACAGTTTTGTCCACTCAATGTGTGCCAAAACATTCTGCTTATTTTATGAGTGTAAAATGACTTTGTGTTTCAAACTCTCAGCACTACTCCAGCATTAAAAAAGCAAACAGGGCGTTTAGTTGCCAAGCACAGTGCATTTCCATGAGGACTTCCATTGCCGGGGGACCTTAATCAAGACTTTAAATGAATGCTGATACTGCTGCCTTGTTTGTTTGTCAATAATGCAAAATGTTGCAGGTATAGTTTGTTACATTACTTCCATTCTGTAATTTTTCTGAGGGATTATAGTAGCATTTTTTTGGCTGGAAAAGATGATCAGTTTAACATTTTTACATCTGATTGAATAATGATTTTATAAACTCGGCAAATGACAACATTCACTCATTTTACCCCTTTTTCCCCCAACAGAGCCAACCAACTGGAGGACAAAATAACCCTCATTAAAGGTCGCATAGAGGACATCAAACTCCCTGTGGAGAAGGTGGACATCATCGTCTCTGAATGGATGGTCAGTAAATTTTTCTACACATATTTAGAAGAGAAGTACCGAAAGGATCTGCTCTAAAATCTCATATAATCAGTGAAAGAAAATGTTACATTTACTTTGAAACCTGAGCTGAAGGTGACCAATTAAATCCTCTTTTCACTTTTTTTGGTCGATTTTGGTCGACAATTTCTGTGTTTTAGTCGACCAACAATTTCTTTGGTTGATTACAGCCCTAATTTTTGGTGAGTATAGTTTAGAGTTTCAAGTGTGTTGAAGAAACTTCACTGCAGCCGGTGGTCTGCATCCTGCCCAGTGAGACCATGAGGGGGTATTTCAGAGTCAAAGCCTGGTCTGTTCAGTGATGAGACTAAATACATGATAGAGCAACACTTGAGTGTTGAGTGTGTCACTGGATTAGTTATTTAGTTGGAAATGTGGCTTTCTAAGCTGTATTGCACTTTCCCCTGCTTTCTTCTAAACTTCCCAATGACCTCCTTGATTTTATAGATCTCCTCTGCGTGTACAGACTGTTGTACCTGAAAGCCAAACAGGCTCCTGTTTTTCAAAGTTAAGACTGTTTGTTAAAATCAGAGTACCTGAAAACCCCCTAACAGCTTAAGTCACCACCATGCAAGTATGGCAGCCTGTAAAAGGGCAATTAAAATGTCTTTTTCCTTTTTTATGGCTTAGTCAATTTAGGTGGCTTTCCTTGGTTGAATTAGTCCCATATTTATAAAATCAAAAAGTAACATTATTTAAGGCAATGGGAAATCACTGTCAGAGTCAGTTGCACATCTGTAGCTATGTAATTTGTGCAAAAAAGGATGTGAAATCATTAAGTCAGAACAGTAATGTATTTTTAATTATCACCGCCTCCTGTTACCTGGAGCCTTGCCTTTATGTCTATAAAACTCCAAGGCTTCACCCATTGATTAAAGCATAAATTTCATCCTTCCATCAGAGGGGCTGGACCCTTTTCAGCTGTCATAGGGCAAGAATCAGTTACACCTTGGATGGGTTGCCAGCTAATCACAGGGTTGACATGGAGACGGGAAATCAGTCACTCACATCTGAGGGTATTTTAGAGTCATCTATTACATTTACTGTGGTCTGTGAGTATTGTGGTACCCACTCATGCACATAAAGGGAACATTATTCCCCATTGTACACATCGAACCCTGATTTTTCCTATAAATTAGATCTACCCAGAAAATATACAGACATGTTTTTTCAGTCTTGATTCCCAAGAACAGGAAGTTTTACAGCAGTTTCCATGTGAGTCAGTGGAGGTGTGGGGGAGGGAGAAATACGAGGGAGGCAGCAGGTTCATTTCAGGGTGAAATATATTACTGTTTGCATTGTAACAGGCTGTTAAATGAGCTAATTTTTGGATAATTTGAGTGTTTTCCACTTGTGTGACTGGGGTAAGCAAACTACGAAGAGAAAGAAAGGCCCTGTGCGACCAGGTTGTTGAACTAACAGCCTTTTTGCTCTGAGGAATCAGCTCTACCACTGCACAGCCCAAGGTCCAAAATATATAAACAGTAAATATAAACATTAAATTTAAACATTAAATTTTAACAAAAGTGTCATGCATTTGAAAATTATGTCAAACTGTGCCTACAAATTGGCCTTTAGCTGACTGTATTTCATCATTAAATTGGCATTTGTACCATTTAACAGCATGTGGAAACACTGTTTTGTGTGAATCGAAAAATACATTGGTTTATTTTATATGAAGCAAATTCATATCCTAATTTGCCACTCATGGCGTTGAGAGTGCCGAATGTGAGGTGCATGTTTAAAACATGGCTTAAATGGAGCTAAACTCGACCATGAGTTTCTCTGAATATCTAACCAGGAAGAGCAGTCTTCCTTACCCTTGATGTCCATTTATCAGGGAGATTCTTGGTGGCGATACAGGCAGGACGGCCAAAGTTGAACGCACTGCTGAAGTCATCCCTAATTCATGAGCATCGCGTATCTGTCCCCCCTCCACCTTCTCCATCCATCGCGAAACCCCAGGGTCACGAGCAGGGGTCTCCAGCCAGAGCCTTCCCATCCTCTCAGCAGGGAAATTGAAATTCGATGGTTGACGTGTCAGTGGAACGGTGAAGGATAGGGGGCGTAATCTCTGATGACACCAGCTCACAGGGTGCTAATAAATCTAAGAATTCCCCAGTCACTTCTCATCACCGCGGCAATGGCAGACATTTCTCACCGTGGCCAGAACCTCAAAAGTCTTCCCTCCAAACCGCCTGTATAAAATGGAAAAATGACAGTTGTCACAGGAGGAGACTTCCTGCCTAGTGTAAATGACTGTAGACTGTATTAAACTTTAATGGCTTTTCCTTATAGCCAGGTAGTGTCCTCTTATCTTAGAGACATTCTGGAAAGTCGTCACCTTGGAGAGTAATTTTTCATTTTTATTTTTTGCAGTAGATATCTCAATCCTCTCCGTTTTTTTTATAAAAGTTCTCTATTTTACTGTCTTTGTACATTCCTGCTTTGTTGAACCCTTTGATTCTAAGAAGAAATCATTGGAAATGATTGAAAACATATATTTTTATGGATTATAATTATTATTAAAGGGTAAAAATAAATGTTTCCTTTGCAACTGCTCCCCTTAGATCGGACTTCACCAAATGGCAGGCCCAAGTCTGGACCTTTAGGATCTAGGCTTATTTTGACAAACATTTCTACCACAATCAGTGAAGCTGATTTTGCCATTCATTTTCAGATAGCACAGCTTCTCTAGCTTGTACTGTACCTATGTTTACTGCCAGGGTGCACAGTATGGATTAATTAAAAGAAGACGATGAAAACTAAATAATAATCGAGAAAAGGGACTTCTAAAGGTTTGTTTGCCCACTGGCAGATAAAACATCAATGTTTTGTTTGTATTAATATACCTGGTGTATAAATGCAGTCATACAAGAAATAAAAATGTCTTAACAGACTTAAATCTCTCTTAGGATACGAAAAAATAATGTTAGCCCCGTTTATACTGAAGTTTGAAGCCTAATATTCAATCCTCCGTGACATTATGCCTCCACTGTAATTGTCATGTAGATTGGGGGCTAACGAGTTGACTCTGATTAGCTTTGTCGTTAAAGGTAGTTTCAGAGGCATGAAACTGCTAAGTGTTGCAGATGGACTCAGCTGGAGAGGGTCGCACTGTAACTGTGTATGTTTGTCTTTGTGTGTGTTGCACATACTGCCATGCTCTGTGTGTTAAGGTGATGGATGTTTGTTGCTGTGCTTTTGCATAAGTGCACTGTGAAATCAGAATCTCTACAGTGTCTTTGCCTATCTTTTTTTGACATCCAGGATGAATACAGGAGCAACCCATCTTTTAATATCCAGTGAGTTAGATTTATATCAGTTTGTGCTCCAGTGACCACGAGCTGACCTCGCTACAGCTCTCTGACCTGAACAGCTGATAAGAGAAGAGCAATGCGTTGCTTATATGCAAAGATATGCTGCTCGTGCATCATAAATGTTCCAGACACAAGGCTTCTATGAAGGGAAAATGATATGCTTTCAAGAGTCTTGCTGTGTCGTCTAGTCAAGCCAATGTTGATCTTTTGTGTAGTTTTTACCGTTACTTACTGTAGATTGACTAGCACCTGGCCACCCCCTCTGAGGACAAAAAGTTGTTTTACTGGTAATCATAATTACTTGTGCCATTGCCCTCCAGGGTTAGGGTTAGAGTCTCTTCAAAAAATCCAAATGATCCCTTTGACTTTTCTTTTTTTTTTTTTTAATGTATTTTTGGGGCATTTTTGTGCCTTTATTGATAGTAGAGAGACAGTGGATAGGCCTGTGAAAGGGGGAGAGAGAGTAGGGGAAGACACTCTGCAAACTGGTCACAGGTGGGATTTGAACCTGGACCGGCAGAAGCAAGTACGTGGGATGCCTGGTTGCTAACCACTCCGCCAAACCAGCACCCCCCTTTTGACTTTTCTAATTGACACATTCATCTTAAATGATGCTGGAGTTGAGATCACTTCTACAACTCTTGTCCTGCTGAGTTTGTACAGCTCATTTCACATTATGGGTAGACACAAAATACAATAGCAGCGTGCTGTACTGTTGTGACTTTTAATGGGGTTCAATACCTTGGCCTAACACAGCTTAAAGTGTGTCTCTTGTGTCATCTTAACCTGCTTAGCATTCAGACACACACAAACAGGCCGGAGGACTGCTAAGGCCTCCAACAGAGAATGGTCAAAATGGGTCAACGCAATGGCAGGTATGCACTGCAGGGAATACTTTCACTAAGAATAGATTAACACTGCTCCTACACAGAGGTACAGCACACTGCTGTTCCTCTCTTTTGGTTTGAAGAATTTAGCATAGATGACATTAAAAAGGAAGGATCTAATGGGAAATGCTAAAAAAGGAGAAAAGGACTGAAAACTGAGTGCCTTTCACACTTTTACACTTCAGTTTCTTGAGGCAGAAAGAACAGTACCACTCTGGTGATTCTGTTGTCACTGAACAGTGTAATTAATCTGAAATGTGTAGATTTAATAGGCTTAGATATCCGTGTTCTGTCGATCTCCTTAGGCTTACTGTGGCATAGAAAAGCATTATTTCTGAAGAAGAATGCGAGATGAGAACCAGTGATTGGAAATGTAGTGCTCTGGCCTGGAAAGGAGTTTGCAGGTGGGCAGAAAAAAGCCCTTAAATTGCTTGGATCTTTGGAAAGGATTATTTCAGAAAAAAAATAACAATGCAGTAAATTGCGTTTAAAATACTGAGAACTACTGAGAGATTGAGAAAGAGGTCAGTTTTGCATTTTCAGTCCCCCAAATAATCAGTCTTCATTAAAGTCTATCAGTATTGGCCATCAAAAATTCTCATTGATTAGTGCACAAACATACATAGTTCTTCCTTGGATTAAACCTTCAAGCACATCTGAATGGTGAATGAAATACAATCAAAATGTAGTATCTTTAACTGTATGCTTGAGAAAGAAAAAGAAAACAGGAAAATCTAGGTAAGGAACAGCCACACTCTGCTACCAAGTTCAGGTTGTAGGAGACAATTTCATGTCCCTGGTCATACATCATGGCAAAACTGAGCACAGCAACTAGAAACAAAGTAGGTTTGCTACATTAACAAGGTCTACCAAAGGCAAAGATGTCAAGGCAGACTGGTGTTTCAAGATACCCTGTTTCACGATGAGCCTCATGAATAATTAAATCTTAGGTTAAAACTGACCAGACAGTTTCATATTCATGACAGACTCCTTTACTGTATGTCAGATATGGTTGGCTTTAAACGAGTTATTTTCTCATTTTTCCCAGAAAATGTCTTTGGAGCTGTTCTCTACTGTGAGGGTGAAATGCTGGACAGCCTGTTTTATCTGTTAGCATTATTACCAGTGACTATCAGTAGTATGAAATTTAGCTCCATGTTTTGGGAAAATCTTAAACTGCCTGTGCGTGTGTGTGTGTGTGTGTGTGTTTGTGTTCTTATTTCTGGGAGTATTGTGCGCACTGGAGTGCACCGGAGAGCGCTGCATTAAAAGATCAAGTTTGCAGCTTTGCGGCTGTGCACTCCTCTTTCTCAGACAAGAACAACCCTGGGTGAAAACTGGAGTGCGTGATCTCATTCTTTATAAACAGCATCTGCACATGACATACAATAATTTTAATTTGATATTAATTCGATCCACTTAATTCAAAGATTTTTTCTAGCTTCTTGTCTCCTTTTTTGTCAGGAAGCACAGAAAGCGGGCAACCATTTCCAGTTTTACTCACAGTAAAAGAAGTAAACTTTGCCCCTGATCATAACTTTATAGAGAAAATCTTTAAAATTGTATCTTTGAGTAATGAATGACTGACCTGTCAAGTAAAGGTGTAGTTGAGGAGAAACAAAAGTCCATCAGAGACGTTTGACTGAGTTGATAGACAGTGGTTTCAGGGCTAATAGACAAAGATGATTGATGGATGTGGAATATTTGTGGTGGTGGTGGTGATGGTGGAGGAGAAAGAGGAAAATGAGAGTCTGTCTGCTGTGGCAGAGTTTGAGACACTGCCTTCAGCAGCTCCACTGTCATTTCATAACTCATGACATTGATCGGTCCTCTTTCTCAGCACACAGAAAAACAAACAGCAGATAAGAGGCCAGGGACTGACGGAGAGGGGAGGGGGGCTCAGTTTCCCGAAGGCTATACAGAGATTGTCACTCTGAGATCCATCACAGGTGATGGGCCTGCTAGCTCTGTGGTGTCTTAACAGGACAGACATACAAATATGGACATGAGGGTTTTTGTCCCATGATTTCATTCATCATTCACTTTGTGAGTCACACTAGTCCATCCTCCTATCCATCTAGGGGGAGTCTATACCAGCTGACATAAAATGTACGTCAGGCACATCACAAACCAGTTGCCAGCCAATCACACTGCCACGTTAAGAGGCAGACAACCATTCACACACAAGATTAAAAACTGCTTAATCACCACATTGATAATTTGTTTGCCCTAAAGGTTGTGGTCTTGTGTTTTTTTGTTACTTTTATGGTAAGATGTGTGTAAACTTTTTTTAGCTGATGTAGTTTTATATACATATATATACTGTATTAGGGGTGTCAACATCTAAACGTGTAAACAGATACACGGATATCAAATCATAACCGTTTAGAAAAATCAATAATCGTTACATGTCATTTTTTTTCCTCCTCCTCGTTCATTTCTCACAAATTTATATACTATTTTTAGATGTGACAATGTTGCCTGAAAGCTTTAAATAATATTAACCAACTAAACAGTTAAATTTTCCCACTAGTGCAGTTATCCACATATAGGCCTATAATAGATTATGAATGGGGCGCAATGTCACATTAATATAAAAGATCTGCAGCCACAGCCAGTGTTGCGTCACTTCAGGTTGCCTTGGAGACGCGGAGGCAGCCATTATCAAGCAGAGCACTGTGTGGCAGTTTTTCAAACAAACTACCAGTGGAAATACAGTTTAGTGTAGGCTATGTCAGGGAAAACTGGCTTATAACAGCAGCCTGGGATGCATGCGAATCCCTCTGCCATGGAAACACCTGAACAAGTCGGAGGGAGGTTCTGCTGCTGCTGCTATTGTGTTTGAGCGCAGCGCTCATAATCTTCTCCATACGCAAATGTCACGCAGTTAAAAACAAAAACTGTCAAAGGCTGGTTATTTTTGCCTGTATTAATGCGTTGTTGTACGTTATATTGTTCATTGGTGCTCTGTCGGCTTTTCTCAAACTGATCACAAATCCTCGCGTCTAAAGAGGACGAAGAAAACACATTTTTATCCGACAGTTTAGTGAATAATTATGAGAGTCCCCCTCTACTTTTTTTTTAAACGTTTAGCATAAAAAGGTGAAGGTTCTTCCTCTCACAGCTTACTTTGCCTTCTTTTTGAGATGCTCTCTCTCGCAGATTACTTTTACTATGAGACATATGAAATTTAGACGTGTCTCCCGTTGTGAAACAGGGATGAAGTCGCACTTTAAGTTTTAAAAAATATTGTACACTAGTGAGCAAAAGTTAAAACAATGAATTAAAAAGAAGGTTTAACCTTTTTTCAGCTTTCACTTGTATATTTTCTTGTCTGTCATAATTATGAATGATCTTATTTTCAACTCGTTTTACTTTCTGTCAAAAGTAGGCCTAAACCTTAAAATGGTGAGATGGATTGCCTGCTTATAAGTTGTTTAAGAAATTTTGCCAACTCAGTGGTGGCTTTATGGGTGGGGCCACAGGGGCATTGACCTCACCTGAAATCTAATTGACCCCCTGAAGTGCGGCTGTCCTGTAACTCACAATCAAATTACAAGTGAATTCAATTCCATGCCCAACCATTGGTGGCAGTAGTGTGCCAAATAGGCAGGTCCATAAAGCTGACAGAAGAAGACTGCCAATTGAATGAACATAAAACGTAAGTTAAAAAGTACATGTTTTTAAAATAGAAATTGTGAATCATGTTTTTGATTACTATTGTTTTTCTTTTTAAGATGCTCACACCCTCAAATGTAAAATTACAGGTTAGTTTTATCATCTATACTTTTTTAATTAAAATATTTGAAAAAGATGCGACAGGGTGTGCTCCATTGTAAATGTGACTGCATGCATGTTGAGCAAGTACTTGGCCCCTCTGTGAGAAATGTGGCCCTTTGATTGCCCTCACTTAAAAAAATCCAAAATCTTTCACTGGGCCAACCTAAAAGTTCCCTCACAACTTTTGGTTAGAAATTAGCTGCTGAGGGTCACTGGATCCCAAAGAATAAGACATGAAATTATTAACAAAGTAAGTCTAAGTAAAACACCAATACTCTTCATTTATGGATCTTTTGAGTCAACAGTTGGTGTTGAGAGTGAAGGACAAATGTCCCTGAACAGTTTGCTAATTGAGATACCTGTGAAAACTCACTGATGGACCATTTGGTCTAACAAAAGTCGGTTTTATTTAGAGTTGTTTTGATACCAGTATCGAATATTGCTCCAATACTCCTGAAAATGCTAATATTGGCATCAGTGAATACTGGAGACCAGGTACCATCCGATGAAATGTAATTAATTAAATTAGTAATCTATTTACTGTTTATCACTGTAAACTCTAGCTTACTTCTTCGCTGCTCTTAAAAGAGTAGCGCTGTGCTGCAAACTGCAGGGACCTGGAGCAGTTGATCATGTGACACAGACACAATTGACACACGTGCGTCAGAGCCTCTTGACTTCAGGCTTGGAGCCAAGTAGAGCTGCAACTATCGAGTATTTTTGGAATCGGGTACTCTGTCAATTATTTCTCCGAGTACTCGAGTACTCTAACAAAATGTACTTTTTTTTTTAAACAAATACATCAATTCTATACAATGCAACATGTTAGGGCTTTCAAATTGAGCAACCAAATGCCATTTATTCCTCAGAAAAGGGTTTTTATTTTAACAACTTTCGAAGTTTAAACCAGTACTGGCTGAAAACAAAGCCAAGACAATACTGATTTACAAAGCAGTAATATAATTCTGCAGTTATATTTGTGAAGTGTGTTCTGGAGGGCATTGTGTAGTTTGGATTGAAGTCCTTGATCATGTTCTTAAATCCTGTGTCCTCCACCATGGAAAGAGGACACATGTCTGGGATCAGCATATTTAAAATGCTGTAATAGTAATAGTTGCAGCCCTAAAGACATGCTATCACGCTAAGCTACGTGCTAGGCTAACTCTGTTTGACATCAGACACTGCACTGTGTTTTCTTTTCGCCCTTCTTGTAGTGACCACACACTTGGGACAATCTTTGCCGTTTCTTCTGTGGACTCTCTCCTTTCTGTCCCTCTCTTTTCTCTTCCTTCATGATTTTACAAGCAGCGCAGCAGTGGAGGTAGCAGGTGCGTTGTGCCACAAAAATGACCGTCCATGTCAAACACCGTGCACTGTATAGTAGTCCAGATATACAGTCATGGAAAAAATTATTAGACCACCCTTGTTTTCTTCAATTTCTTGTTAATTTTAATGCCTGGCTCAACTAAAGGTACATTTGTTTGGACAATTATAATGATAACAACAAAAATAGCTCATGAGAGTTTAATTTAAGAACTAAGAACTATTCATTTTCCATGGTTTTCTTGATAATAACCAAAATTACTTAAATTCTTACATCAATAGCTATGGCATTGTACCGCCAAAAACACTACTTTTAAGCATTCCATGTTTTCTTTTCTGTTTGCTTTAAACACATGATACACACAAGAGTTAATACTTGATTGCATAACCATTGTTTTTGATGACTGCAGCCATGCGCCTTGGCATGCTCTCCACCAGCTTCTGACATTGTTCTGCTGTCACAGCAGCCCATTCCTGTTGGACAAATTCAAACAAATTTTCTTTTTTTTTTTGGGTTGTGGTTCTCCATTTTGAGTTTGATGATTTTCCACAGGTTTTCAATTGGATTAAGATCTGGTGATTGAGCAGGCCAAGGCATGGTGCTAATGTTGTGGTTCTCCATCCAGGTTTAACTGACCTTGCCGTGGCAAGGGGCATTGTCTTGTTGGAAAATCCAGTCATTCGAGGCAGGAAAGAGTTTTCCAGCTGATGGAAGAAGACTGTTTTCAAGGGTAGTCCTGTACATGACCTGGTTCATTCGGCCTTCACACAATTGCATTTGCCCTGTTCCACTCAGACTGAAACAACCCCAGATCATGACTGATCCACCCCATGTTTTACTGTAGGGCAAGACAGTCTGGGTTGTAAGCTTCTCCAGGCTTCCTCCTAACCAGTAAGTTGGCTGGAGGGCATCAATTCAAAATTGATTCATCACTGAAGAGAACCTTAGCCCAATCATCAACAGTCCAATCCTTGTGGTCTCGAGCAAAGAGTAACCGGCCTTCCTCTGCCTTTCATTGATGAAGGGCTTCTTGCGTGCTCTGTGACTTCAAACCAGCTTCAACAAGTCGGTTTCGAACTGTCCTTGCTGAACAAGTCACATTTCTCGACAGTGCCCACTCATTTTTAAGGTCCCTGGAGGTCTGATGACGATTCCTGACACAGGAACGGATGAGTGCACGGTCATCTCGCGGGGTAGAAAGACGCTTCTGCCACGTGCCAGGTAGCAATTTGGTAGTGCCATGTTCAGCTTGTTTTTTTTTGTTGTAATGAACGGCTGTCTTGGAGATCTTCAGTTTTTTCGCTACCTGTCTCTCACTCATGCCAATTTCCAGCAGTGCCAAGAGCCTAGCCTTTGTGGCTTCACATAATTCTTTTGTTTTAGGCATTATGTGAGAGCTGACAACTTCTGAGTTGTGCTACGGCTTGAATGTAAGCAGGAAACCACTCTAGGCCTTTGCATGTGCAGTGCTGCTTGTGACATGAAATGGCCTCTTATATACCCTGGGAATCAATTAAGCTTAAGAATGTCAAATAGGACATAAAGTATTATGTGACTAGCTGCATTTCTGTTGTGTTCATTGTATTATACGTTTAGTGGTACCAGATATTAGAATGAACAAGAAATTGAAGAAAACAAGGGTGGTCTAATAATTTTTTCCATGACTGTATATTCATATGTATAATTATATATTAAACAAGGCTTCGAGGCACAAAATTTAATTTGAGGATATTTTGTAATCGAGTACTCGCGAATATTCGAGGAATCGTTTCAGCTCTAGAGCCAAGCTAACAGGCACGATCATGTTGCATCGTTTCTGTATTTATTCATGTTTAACAAAGAGTTTAACCTGAGCCAGGCCTTACCACAATGATAATCATATCACAGTAATGCAGCGTAGTGTGATATTCTTTATTTAACAACCTGGTGTTGGACGGGTACTCTGTATCGGCTGATACCCACAGCACAAGTATCGGTGTCGGTATCAAGAGGGAAAAATGGTATAGAAACATCTCTAGTCTTATCAAAGGAACAAGTTTAGCATCTATGAGCTCTTTTCATCTCCGTTATACTCATCTTTGTCCTGTAGGTAATGTTTTTGTGACCAGAGACCCGATATTTTACTTTGAGGTGAGCACAGTTTGACTGCCAATCAAGAACCACAGGCAAACTCTGAGTCATTTTGTGTGGTGTGGGTGTGAAGTCAAATTAATGGCAGCTCTTCCTCTTTAGCCTTATTATCAGCGCTGGAGGCTCAACTGCCCAAAAAGAGTGTGCTGCTCATCAGTCATCCTGTCCTTCAGTCTGACTGACTGTCAGTCACACACACAAACACAAATGCACACAAACAGAAGCATGTGTCCTCATTCAAACACTCACACACACACACTCAGCTATGGTGCCACAGGTGTGTCCTTGTTTTAATGAGGATTTATTGGTTGTGCTTACTTACCAAAGACCTTCAGGGAGTAGTTTCCAGCCTCTTGACTAAGACAAAAAAGTCTGGAATTTTAGTTGTTACTGTTATGTGACAATTGTTTGTTTGAGTGGTTATTTTGATATATATTTATGAAATAGAGATTGGAAATTATCTAGCTTTAACAAATGCCATTTCATCAGTTGGTCCTAGTCTTTATCAAATCCTTTATTCTTGTCCTTTTTTGTGTTGGAGAGAAAGGCTGACAAGTTTCCTGTGTAAACAACAACTATTTGAACTACTGATATTCAACATTGTTCTGTGTTGACAAACTTTCAGCATGTTGCTGGTGTTTACATTTTTGCTACAATTTTCACAGCCACTGATATTCCATTTTTATGCCCCTGGAGTCATTTTTAGTTTTTCTTGAACCGCTTCTGCGATAACAGCTTCCTCAGCTTTTTGTTGTTCACGCTGACTGCCTCTTAAAACATTGTGATGTCATTGCATCCATAAAGTGTTAGTTTTGTTGAATTTTTTTTTCATAATTTTTGTCAACAGCCTGTTTTTTCCTGATAAAAACTAGGCAGTATCTAATAAAAAAGTGGATATGGACAAAAACTAAACCTAAATTAACTGATATTATTGTCAACAAATAAAAAATAGACTTATCCAATCAGACTTAATTTTGTTCAAGTTAGGAGTACTTCCAATCACAGCTACCTTGGTTGTGTGGAAAGGTTGGATGAGTTAAGAGTAACATCCAATCACAGCTGCCTTAGCTTCATGGTGGCAGGATAAGTTGTGGAGTGATCCAATCAGAGCTGCTCTCTTTATGGATTGATTTTTCATTTAGAGCAGGTTCACTGTTTGTTGTCAGTTCTGGTGTTGTGACTGAGATGCTCTGTCAGGTAGCCTAAATAAAGGTGACAGCACACAGAAGTTAAATTTGTTTCTGTTAAATTATATATTCAAACTTAAGTAACATTCAGTAAAGAGTTTATTAGATATTCTGTTTTATCCAAGTGTGGAATATGACTTCAAAAATTCAAGGAAACATAAAAAATGCATTAGAATTTAGTTCAACTAAATTTACAGAATTATTTATCAATAAAATGCTGCGAAAATAAATCAACTTAAACTAGACTAAAAATAAAACAATTTAGATGGCTAAAACTAAAAGATATTTTAGGCAAAATACTATAGCTGAAACTACATTAAAAAGTACTGTCAAAATTAACGCTGCATCCATAGTTGAAATAGGGATAGATGAGAATTTTATGAGCTAATGCCATTATTGATTCTATCTATTGATCCAGTTCTTTATTAATTTCTGGGATTTTTTTGTGTGGGAAACAGCAGGCCTACAAAGGTCAACAAGGTCAGACACATGGCATGCCTGGTGTTCAAGCTGCTCTTGCACAGACAAACACTTCAAGTTCCTGGTGTCTCCACCTTTGCTTGAAATCACATGGACACTGGAGGCTGTGCAGTTAGTCATTCTGTGTCAAGTTTAGCAACCCTTTACTCCTCCTGTCTGCCATAATCACAAGTGTGACTTCTTTTTTGTCATTTATGCTGACTGCTTTCCCCCCTGATTTGTAAGGGACTTGTTAAGCCAAAAGACAAACTATATCGATTACTTTAGCTATTTGCTATCATGTCTCAACCGGAATTCATTTTCATTTCCCATCCCTATTAATGAGGGCCTCATTAAGCATAAAAGCAGATGATACTGATGCCAGTTCTTAACTCCCATAATTTTTGTTTCAGTAAAAAATCAACTGAAGCAGATGAGTGTTGGGTGATTTCTTACACTCACAAATTTTCTATGTAGGAGCAGTGCTAGACCACCATAAAAAAAACAAGTAAGAATTCAATATTTCATTAGTCTTTCAAAAACTTGTTTTAAATTATTAGTGTTCTTGCTGGTGGACTTGCAGCTTGAACAGGAATGAGCAATTTCAAACTGAATTTGTCATTTTATATCCAAATTGAATCCAGCTCTCTGGGCTTCAGTCAGAAACTGGAAGAGTGGATCTTACGCAGGATCAAAACTGTCAATGTCTGGGGCGCAGATGGCCTAGCGGTTTAGGTCGTGCCCCATGAGGTTCACCCTCAACAGGGGACCTGAATTCACATCCCACCTGTGGCCTGTTTCCTGCATGTCATTCCCCACTCTTACCCTGTTTCTAACTCTATCTGTACTAGGGCTGTAAAGTCCAAGTCGACTGGTCGACTTATTGGTCGATGCGTGCTCAGTCGACCAAAATTCTGATTGGTCGACCAAATGTATCAATTTATATTTTCCCCTGCAGTACATGGTTTATTTTATCAGGAGAAATGTATCAAGTGAACCGTTTCACAGGTAACAGCCTGTCTTTTAATGTATTTATCATTCATTTCAATATCAATATTATATTAAGAAATTTTCAATATTCTAGTCTAATAATCCTTTATTCGTTTTATAGCTGCATGCCACTGCTGCATGCGCTCTGCCCACTGCAGCGGCGGCAACCCTCACCCAGTCCGCGCTGGATTGTATGTCTCACATAAATAATAAAATGCAAAAACGACATCACAGATGGAATTGTCAGTTTTATTTCTGAGGGTATGAGGCCCACTGGTGTCATGGAAGGCCAAGAAAAACATTGGAACCTGAATATTCAGTGCCAGCGTGCCACACAATTACGCACGCACATACGGCAAAATACGAGGGAGTAAAAAAGAGAAAGTTTCTGAGTTAATAGATAAAGATAACAGATGTGGACGTCTCTTCGAATGGAGTCCTATATGACAGTGACTGCCCATTTCATTGATGAAAACTGGAAAGCAAAGAGTCTTCTGCTTGAGAGAGGTAAAAAAGGAGAGGCGGACACGGGAAGAAACATCGCTGCGGATTATATGAACTTGCCGATGCCTCAAAGGTCGAGCAGAAAAAAAAGTGTCTGTTGTAGTGAACAACGTGGCTAATATGGAACTCTGTATGGAAACACTTAAGGAGTCCCATGAATGGTTTAAGATGCAGGGCATTTGGAGGTGCGCTGGGCGCGCCGGGCACACTCCCGCCGTGGCTGCAGCGCGTCATGTTCTGGCGCATTTTAAAAAGGGACACAAAGCAGAAAAATTGGGCTAAAACAGAAGCAGGTGCTGATACAAGTCTTACTGAGCCGTGGTCTGCTCAAGGTTATTCCACCAATGTTGACTTCCAGACTCTTCCTAAGTTTAGACATTAGTATTGTGGTGTTTCAAAATAAGTATGAACTGGTTTACTTTGCATTATTTGAGGTTTGAAAACACAGCATCTTGTTATTTTGACCATTTGTCATTTTCTATAAATTAATGTTAAAAATTACAATATTTTTATTTGGAATTTTGGAGAAAAGTTATCAGTAGTGTAAAGAATGAATCAAAATGTTTTTTTTTTTACTCAAACACATGCCTATAAATAGTAAAATCAGAAAAAAATGGATAATTTTGCAGTGGTCTCTTAATTTTTTCCAGAGCTGTATAATGCCATACATGGAAACATTTTTGGATTTTGTTAAAAATTGAATACCACATCTGTATCACAATTTATATAATGATACCATTCCATAACCTCACAGGGATGTGTGTCTGTTTTCCATTACTGTAACCAACCCACTCCACAAACACTCTTTACCCCATTTTGTCCATCGTAGTACTTAGTGAAGCATGTAGCCGTATAGACAGCCATTTACTACAAACAGAGAGATATATAGAAACCTACTATGCAATTCAGTGCAGTACCATATAGTGAATGTATCTAAAAGCCAATGTTGCATTTCCTTCATCTGGTCAAACATCAGCAGGGAAAAGGAAACTGCTCACAGAGTTAAATAAATGCTGCCTATAGAGCATAAACCCAACCACAGGATTTATCCCCCTAACAGACGCTCATAAACCAAAACTACACCCTTGCATTGCTTAAATGGTAAGTTTTTTTGTGAGGACAATGATCCTCTTGTTCCCTAAAAATGATGAATTTAATAAGAGCTCATAAAAGCTTGGACAGGTACCCTGACAGAGGCAAGCGTTTGAGGATTTTTATGGTGTATGTGTGAATTCAAAGCTGTAACTTTTTATGTTGCAAAGGCACTCAAAGGCAAACGTTGTTTTATGTTTATGCTCCTGACCTCCATTTTAAATAAAGCCGAAGCTAAAATGAATACGTCAAGGTGCCTCTTTGAAATTTTGTACAGTGAAGTGCAGTTTTAACCAAGCATCTTAATAATGCTTTGAGGGATTTCCTTAAAAATTTGCACCAATTTCTACTTGGACCCAAAGATGAATGATTAGACTTTGAAGGTTAGAGCGCAAGGTTGTGGAATTCCATGGCTATAATTAGCTTGTTAACCCAATCATGTGAATGCAAAGTCTCAAGAATGCTTTGAGAGATTTTCCTCAAACTTTGCACAAATGTTCTTTCTGACCCAAGCACCAGCCAATAGATATTTAAAAATGTAGGTCAAATGTTAAGGTTCTAAATAATATAATCATCCTATTCTTATGAAAAAAATATATCAAAAACTTGCTAGGATAGCCACACTTGCAAAAAAATGTACACTTGAAAGTTTATTCACTTTCAGCAAATACCTTTTTCTATAGACAAGCTAACTTGTTATCAAAGATCTAATTTCTGTCAGGACTCTTACAGGAGCTTCTGTGGCCATGACTATGTCACGAAGCTTAAAGATGTAGTCAGGGATGTGGGTGAAAACGAGTGGAGAGGTTGTTGATAAACAAATTTAGACCTGCCTCACCTTTCATACCTCACCCCTGGCTCCACCCCTGAAAGCTGATGGACGTGCATCGTCATGAAAACGGCCGTAGAAACTGCGTAGCTGACCAACATAGCTAAGGTAACCCTAACTCGTCGTACAACAGTAGCCACAACTCGACTGCCATTATTGATAACATCCCAACAACAGTACATTTTGGCAGATTAGACAATAAGATGAATGCCCGACAGCTGTTACTGTTATGTGAAGCACCACAAAGCTAATGTTGCTTACCTATCCAGCAGAAAGACGGCGACATCTGCGTCCGTTTTCAGGTCTTTAAATTCGCGGAGTTCCCTCCACCGCCGGAAAGCAACACGAATGTTGACCCGGGCCTTCGCTCTTTTGTGGTTATAGCCCTTCTTTTTCACTTTTCACTCCTCTGACCTTTTTCTTTTGGGCTGTTTTTCAGTCATTGCTACTGCACCTATTGTATCGCTGTCTTACGCTAACTGCGCACGCTACGCAACCTACTACTCCCCCTCCCCCCTCTGTTTGATCTGCGCATGAGTATGATCCCCCCCCCCGGATGTGTGGGGGTGTACCCTGTTTTGGTGGCTCGACCCGAGCCACAGTATTTACCTGCTGAAATTCTGAGCCAAGGCTGTGTATTGAAACCGGACTTTTTTTTCAACATGCTGTCAGTGGGGACATCTTGTGGATGGAGAGGAGAAATACGGTGATTTTGACAAATAGTGCATTAGATTAGAAGATTAGAAGATCGCTGACTACACCTTTAAATCATCCTGAAGAGATTTCTTAAACAAACCTGATGGATCATTCAGCATATTTCACTCGTCCATCAGGAAACAGTTCATAGAAAGTGTTTGGGAATGGGTAGAAGCTTTCAAAACCTTAACCGCAGGTTATTGGAAAATTATTTTTTCAATAATTTCCATTACAGGCCAATCAGATTATGTAGTATGCAGGTGCTGCTGCTGCGGTGTAAAATATTTAAGCCACTTTGGGAACAAACTTTTATCAGAATTGGAGTGAAAATAGCTCTGACTTCTTCCTGTTCTGATAACTTTATTTCAGAGAAATACTGCAAAAAAAGTTGCGCCAAGCCCCGCCCACTGCTTGCTGTATTTCGATGCACATTATTAGAAAGCTAGAATATTTATAGGAGCAAATTATGATAGCACAAACTTTTATGAAACTGTGATTAAGGAAACTTCTTGCATTTATTTACAAAGCTCATCTTAAGGTTTGACCATTTTTTTCATCACATTGATATATAAGACAATTTTATGGATTAAAAAAATGTTAAAGTGCAGCTTATACACCAGATTTTAAGGTAATTCACATATTAACAAACAAAAGGAAAAATGGTCTGCACACCAGAATATGCTTCGTAGTCTATTTTAGTATAGATTTTAAACCTTCACAAGACATGAACAAGTGAATATGCACCTCCTTTTATATGGCCTTGGATGTCATTTGACCTGTGATGTGATCATTGCAATGTTCAATATAAAGAGTGTCTGTAAGTTAACAAAGAAACAATATAGAAACTATGATCACAGTATTCAATACTTCCTAAATCATCTATCTGAAAGAATGACTTTGCATGTTCAAAGTGGTCCTGAAGCAAAAACTTTTAAACATACCTCAAACAATTTTAAAAAGTCATGGTCAATTTTCAAAAGTCTGTGATTGATTTCAAGGATATTTGTAACAATATGGAAACCCTTGTCAAAATATATCAGAAAAGCTGCAGTCCAATTTGATATGTGAGTGTTACGTAAATAAATCTGCTACAATCTGAACTACGCAGTAACATTTGGCCTAAACTTAAACAAGATATAATTGTAATATCATGAACCATAAAACCATTTACTCATTTGATTATTTTACACCCAAATTGTGCCATCATAAAAAAGACATTCTCATTATTGATTTCTGAGTAAATTCCTCTTATAACCTTGTAGCTGGGCTGCGTATGATTCTGCTGTTACACTATCTAACCTCTGAATCTCTCATTTGCATGCCTCTAAATGGAAATAAGGCTGACACCGGGACCTACGCTGTGTACACTCATGGAGCGTTAACAAACCAAAATCTATTACACCAATGCGTGTGATATGTTTATGCTAATTTCTGTATTATCAGTCAATAGACCGGGCTTGCTGATGTGAAGGTGCTGCCTTGAGTATCCAGCGAAGCGAGGAAGCACTGCGACACACACATCCATCCAGAAACACACACATGCGCGCACACTGAAGCATGCACACCATCTCCTTTTATTTTGCCTCGGCACTCCTGGGACTGGAAGTGATGATGATCTGCAGTAATTGAGGAAGACGTATGTAGAATGCAGAAAGAGAGAGGAGGTAGTGGAGGGCGGAGGAGAGTGTAAACTGCTGATGCAGATTTTGTAACAAAACGCCTCTTGGTACCCATTATTGACAGCCACCATGTCTCTTGAGGGCTTTTTTACATGAAAATCTATCAATTGTAACACACAAACCCATTTTCCCTTTCCAGAAACAGAAGATAGGCCAGAGTTATTAAATATTTCAGTAGATTTTTCTAAAACTTCCTCCTTATAGTAACTGGATTTAGGCAGGGACTTAGAAAATTCAATAGAAAAGCTAAAATTCTTGACACCGGTAACAGAGTTGTTTAAGTGTTTTTGCTGTACTGATGCACAAGTATATGTGTGTTTGGGTGTGTGTGGCTACCCACTCAGGGCAATGTGTTTTATATGCTAATTTAGTTAATGTGTATAAGCTGCTCCATCCCATTCTCATTAGGATTTCATTAGTCTCCTTTATGGAAATGCACAGCGCCCATACTGCAGTGCATCTCCTGCTGCAGCCGGGCCGCCCAACAGCTAACGGGGCTGTTTTCTCTCAGTAAAACCCCAGACAGTTTTTGTCACCCAGCAGACAGCAGATCAGGGGCTGTAGTAGTGTAATAACTAATACTCTTTTTGGGGGGGGTTTGATCTTGTGATCCCTGTAATGAAGATTCCTTATGACAATCTGAGGGCAAATATTGTTAAGAGCTGGACAGCTTCAGTCTGATTTTTGGGTTTTGTAAGAAAGATTTTCTTTTCATATTTGTAAAGTGTGTACCACTGTACTTAAAGAAGCTTTTTAGGGTTTTATGTACACAATTTAATTTACCCTAATTCTCAGATATAACGCACATTTTTTTATTCTTAAATAAGGTCTAATTTTGGCGTCTGTATTGTAAATGAGCACAAGCAAAATATGTAAAATGTTTTGTCTCACCAACAACATCCCAAGTTTTTATAAAACTGACTGTTAAACTGTTCTAATCCAATATTTTGGGTCTTAATTAGTTTACCTTTGTGTAATCATTGTGTAATTCTCCATCTTACGGTACCACTCACGTATACACACACACGCCGGGTGAGGGAACCAAAATAGCTGTGCTCTGATTAGTTGAAGACATTGCCACGTTGATAGCTGCTCTCTGATTGGTCGGCACACTACGACTGAGCATACTGGGATACATGAAATTATTGCTCCAAGTACCGTAAGATCGTCAGTAGGTGTCATCTGGGAGAGAATAAATTGTACAACAGTAAAATACCATCGAAAATGTCGTCAAAAAGAGTAAGTAACCCAGCAGCATTCAAAAAGAAAGGTGACTGAAGTGGCTGAGGCCGTGGGCAACAGAGAAGCTGGTAGGAAATTTGGCGTAAATTAAGCAAACATTCATGGTTCAAGGGAAAAAAGGCAGAGATAATGAAGGACAGACCAACTTCAAAGCTTTTGAGTGTTTGTCTGAGAGAGTAAGGTTTGAGCAAAATTTTGGTGGGTGTTATATTTAAGCACATCGTAGAAAAGCATGAAAAATTGGGTGCATGTTATAATTGAGTGCGTATTATATTTAAGAAACTACGACATTTTACATCTCTTAGGGCAGCTCTCTCTCTTCCTGCAAGAAGCACGAGTAGTTGCCTGAACAGCTCAATCCCTGGCCCCCACTAAATACTTCTGCAAATGTCACATCCTTCTAGGGGTATCTTCCAATGAGCCCAGTGTAAGCACAGACTATAGAAAGAAAGCACAGACTAAAAATTAACTCATGAAATCAGACATTGCTTTTGAATTGTGGTTTAACAGAATCATTTAACAAAAATAAAATAATGAAACTGGCCTGGACAAAAATGATAGTATCCATAACTTAACATTATATCCTTTATTTAACCAGATAAAAGCCTCATTGAGATTTGAAATCTCTTTTTCAAGAGGGACCTGACCTGGCATGGCAGGAGCAGGCAGTTGCACAATCAGTAAAAACAACAAATACATTCAGATGTATTGTGATTGCAATCACTGCAATCAGGTGATTTCTGTAACTCTCAATGAGACTTCTGCACTTGTTGAGGGGTATTTTGGCCCGCTCCTCGTGTGTAAACTGCTCCAGTTGTCTCAGGTTTGAAGGTTGTCTTCTCCAGACTGAATGATTCAGCTCCTTCCACAAATGTTCAGTAGGAATTAGATCAGGGATCATAGAAGTCCACTTCAGGGTTGTTCAGTGTTTTGTTCTGAGCTTTTCCTGGGTGTTTTTAGCTGTGTGTTTGGTCATTATCCTATTGGTTAGTTCAGTCCTGCTATATTGTCAGTAACTGGGCAGTGATTCTACAGACTCTGCTGTGCCACAGACTCGCTACTATGAGCCACTGGGCTTAAACTGACAGCAAAGCAGTGGTAGGATGTCACACTGGTAGATCTTTGGGGGCTGGGGCAATGAGATGTTTAAGCTAGCTGCTGGTGCCAAAAAGACAGGGATACAGTTTCTAAATATAGGCTATGTAAGTTAAGAGATTGCAGGTCAAAGGCAAACTTTTTGCCTTTTTAAGTTAAAGGTTTAAGTTAAGTTTCTCACTTACACAGTCATGCTTACTGAAATATATGTGTTAAAGCTCAAGTTGATAAAACTTTCCTTTTCATTTGTGAACATGAATCTTAACTAAGCTTAATATTTGATCTTAACAAAGACCTAGTTGTTTGTTTTGGTCTAGAAAAAGAATATGAAAAGTATTCACTAAGGAGGTCATGTTGTGCTTTTCTTGTGTTCATGCATTTGGTTACAGTGACTGCTGTAGTCTGCTTTCAATGATGTTAAAAAACTTGCCAGGTTTCACATTCCGTGTACTCCTGATCCACCTCTATTCCCTGCCTGTCTGACAACGATTTGGCCTCATTTTCTACTCACCCTCATGCTCAACAACACTGTGGAGTAGTTTTGGAACATCTAGGATGCAGCCGGAGATCTGGGGGAATCCTCGCTGTCCACTGACATTGATATCATGACTTCGGTCAGAGCCCGAACAAACAGTGTCCTTAAAAGTCCACAAAAAGTCCACAAAAAGTCGGCAATATTCCTCCATACTGCTCGTGCGCTGTAATCCAAGTGTCCCGAGCGGGTAACGTCCACCATTTACTCGAAACGACATCATTTAGCACATGTTTATAGCCTAAACAGCACTACTTCGCATTTCTATGATACAGTTACGGGTGCCTACGGGAGCCGCGGCTGACCAAACCAAAGGAACGCGCACTCTGCAATAACTAGGATCGTAGAACAAGAAACAAGAACACGAGAAATCCCATATTCTGCTGACCCCTCTTGTGCCTGTCCACGGCTCCGTCGCTCACAGCAGAATGTGGGATTTCTTGTTGTACGCTCCTAGTTATTGCAGAGTGCGCAATCGTTTGTTTGGTCAGCCGCGGCTCCCGTAGGCACCCGTAAGTGTATCATAGAAATGTCAAGTAGTGCTGTTTAGGCTATAAACATGTGCTAAATGATGTCGTTTCGAGTAAATGGTGGACGTTACCCGCTCAGGACACTTGGATTACAGCGCACGAGCAGTATGGAGGAATATTGCCGACTTTTTGTGGACTTTTAAGGACACTGTTTGTTCGGGCTCTGACCGAAGTCATGATATCAATGTCAGTGGACAGCGAGGATCCCCCCAGATCTCCGGCTGCATCCTAGATGTTCCAAAACTACTCCACAGTGTTGTTCAGCATGAGGGTGAGTAGAAAATGAGGCCAAATCGTTGTTTGGGTGTAGTATTCCTTTAAGCCTCCTTTCCCTAGTGAGCCCAGGTATTAGTTGACTTGTTACTTCGTGTTAATTGGACAGTTCACTGCTGCTTGGCACCAATGGGCTTGAACTGCTGATGAAACAATGGAATGATGTCACAGTGATGGATCTGTTCAGGGGGGCCTGAGGAATGAGCCATTTCAGTCAGCTACTTGCTGTTAAGTGGGAAAGATCTAAAACAGCAGACTTTTTGTCTTGTGCATTGAAGTACTCGATCATGTATTGGAGTTGTATTAAACTGGAAAAGTATAATCTTGGCTCTTTGAATTAGTTTGAGCATCTTTTCAATGTTGGTCTTTCTGATACCTTTTTAAGTGCCTTCCTGATTGTACTTTGCTTTTATTTCATTGCTCCTGGCCTGGCAGTGCTGTTAACAGTGGAGCCTGAAATAAAAGTCTTCGAAATAAAGGCAAAGTTCCCCCTCCAAATAAGTCTTTTTTAAAGTCCAAAGGGTATCCTTTGCCTTTCAGGATGGCTCACAGCGGGTTGAGCACAGCTGCATATTGAAGTGCCCCTGTATCTTGTGTATGGTAATTAACGTTGCAGATGTATAAATTAGGGGGGTGTGGTACATGCAGCAGGGGGGGCAATAATCCTGGAGCATTGTTGACGATAAAAGTAAGGTGCGACTCTGCTTGCAGGCATCTCTCCCACTCTCATATCCTCTTTCCTTCAAGTGAAGCAGTGTCCCGTGAAATTGGGATCTAAATTACGATGCCGGTGTACTCAGTGTGAGGGTTTTAAAAACGACCTGCTCTGCTGCTAAGGACACCGGCTGGACCGCAGCAGCAGACGATCCGTAGGCCTGACTTTGGTCAAAGACCAGTCCAGCGTCCATAGATAGAAGAGACCCGTCCTGTTATCACCTCACAGAGGATGAGTGTGTTATATCAGCTGCATCGATGTCATCTTTATCAGCTCAGGCCCACGTCAGCGATGGGGATGATTTTGGAGTTGGAGTTATAAATCAGAGCTGGCTCCCCTGTTTGTTCCCAGCCTGTTCTTCTATCCTATCCTCATAAAAAGGTTGTCTTTATTTGAATAATAAGGCGCTTATCTGTGTGCATTTATATTCTTCTGGACAGTGCATTCTCTCAACATCACTCCCCTCTTCTTCATTGCTCTCGATCATGCACCAGTCTTTTCATTCGGTCTTTATCTTCACTTATAGCCCTCACCTGTCCTTGCCCTTTCTTAAGTGCTTTTCAGAGAGAGTATATATATTGGACACTAAAACATAGCTGAGAGCATTTTGTAGTCATATTTTCACCAACAAACCCATGAGTTCATATAAAATTTCTGAAATGGACAAAAGGGAAAAATATAACTGTCCTTTTTCATTCTTTCAGTGTAAAGAAGAGAGTCCGAACAAAATGCTGTTATCGTCATTCCAACACATCAAATGTTTCTGAAATTTTTTTCTTTTTTTTATGTATTTTTTGGGACGTTTTGTGCCTTTATTGATAGGAGAAAGACAGCGGATAGGCTTGTGAAAGGGGGTGAGGGAGTAGGGGAAGACACTCTGCAAACTGGTCACTGGATTCGAACCTGGACCGGCAGAAGCATGTACATGGGGTGCCTGGTTGCTAACCACTCTGCCAAACCAGCACCCCCTGAAATATGTTTATGCTTCAGCTAAAAAGCCCAATATTTGACTAGTTATCTCTTCCTTACACTTTGTTTATTTGAAAACCTGTTAGGGCTGGGTATTTCCATCAACTTCACGATACGATGCGTATCCCGATACTAAGGCCACGATACAATACGTATCACAATACATGTAAATTGTGAACATTGACTATGCTTTAAGCAAAATTCTTGACAAGTTTAGTTTTTTCTTATAAGAAGAAAAAGAACAAGGATAAGTTTTAAGTGGTTCTACAACTTGAGAGATATAAATTCAGATCCTCAAAGATGGTAGACCTAAGTTCAAATTTAGAACATATGCTTCATTATGTAGCTCGTCTTCTACCTTGAACTGTGCCACTGTTAACATTACCCAAAGTGTATTTACAACAACTGTCAAAATATTTAGGCCGCATCAATTCTGTAGAATCCGTATCAATACACGTATCCCAAAGGAGTGCGATACGATATTTTGTCATCGATATTTTGAGCACAGCCCTAATACCTGTCTGTGTTATTACCTCTGTTGAGTAGGTTATATTTTTGCACAGGGAGAACATGCAAACTCCACACAAAAAGCCCTGACTGACAGGGTTCGAACCAGCAACCTCCTTGCTCTGAGGCACATGCACCACTCCTATATCAGTCATGTTTATCTTAATTAAGGATGCACCGAATATTCACTGGACGAATAAATCAGCTGAATAATGCAAAAAAAGCCATATACGGCCTTCGGTGGAGTGAGGTAATAGCAAGGCCGAACAGTACCGTGTGACGCAATGACGAAATCAACTACGTCGTCATTGCGTGCGACTGTGGCTAAACAGACTAAGGCTGTCACTTTTCCTAAAAATCAAACTGGAGCAGTTTTCAAACATGCGGCAGAATAATCAAAGATATTTGATTACCCCCCCCATACACACACACATAGACACACACACACGTAGTAAGGGACAGAGACTCTATTATCCGCCCCTTTGCTAAAGACCCTGCTGAAAACAACACGGTCACACGGGGTTAAACTCTTGACAAAGCCCCGTTGCACTTGGCTGAATAACACTGGATGAAAAGCCGACGGCTGAGCCCACAAATAAGTGGAGGACGAGTGACTAAACTGCATTTTACTTAACACAGACTGGTCTTTGATTTTAAGTTTGCCATCAACGGTGTAGAACCAAAAGCTGTTAATGCTGTTAGAGCTGTTAATGTCAGCTCGAAGTGAAAAGTCTTTGTTTAGTGAGGTCAAGAGAGCAGCGGATGTGACTGACAGTCAAGCAGCGCTCAGAGCGCCCTCTGTTGGACGGAATGGTCCACTGCTCCAGGCCTGATGTGTTGCTACACCCAGTATTTTTCATTCGAATATTTATTTACTATTCTGTTACGGATATTTATTCCCGTAGTCGATCGGTTATTCGAATATCAAATATAAAGTGACAGCCCTCAAGCAGACTTGTGTCAAATGGACAATTATTTATTTGTTGGTATTACTGGATTATTGGTTTATCCGCTTCAATGCACTTTAATATTTTTTAATGCATGTTTTGTTTTGTTTGAAGGCCTAAGATGAATGAAAAACCTTGTTGTGCTTTTTTTGAAAAGCAAAGGCTCCTGGAATATTTAAAAATGTCATAATATTCAATAAACAATTACTTTTTTAAAAAACATGTCTCAAAATTTATTCTCAGCTATTTATGCACTATTAAAAAATAAAGTGAACTACTTTGCCTCCGCATTGGATATTCGGTAGTCGGCCAATTTATATTTTATTCGGCTTTGGCCACAAATGATCATTTCTGTGCATCCCTAATCTTAATATCTGCTGAAAATATCAGATATGACTGCACTGTATAGTTGCACCTTTTTGTCACTGAATGTTTACTTAAAGGTGAAGTGTGTAGAAATTGGCATTTTAGCAACATCTAGTGTTCAGATTTCGGAATGACTCCATCCATTACATCACTAAGTGACCGCAGCAGGTGATGACCAAAAAGTATCGTTAACAGGGCATCATTTACAACAGTAAGGTTTTTTCATTCATATTTGTAACTATATTTTAATAGACTATAGTTAAATTAAGATGCCACATCCATCCAGGTAGATTTCATGTCCGGTGGCCAGACTTGTATTCAGAAACCATGTTTCACTCTTTTTGTCCCCAAAACCCACCCGTAGACAACATGGCCGATCGTTATGTCGGCCTACATGAACGCGAACCGCGGTAATGTAAATTTTTTTATGCTTTTTCTAACTAAATAGAAATACAACAAACGTGTTAAGGGGATGATTGTACTCCTATTTTGACAGACTTTACATACAAATAGAAACATTATATCCTATATTCACAGTTTCTGTTTGGCAAAATGCTGCCAAATTCTACACACTGGGCCTTTTAAAAAAGAACAGAAAAAAGCATTTATTCAGTGAATTATGTTTTTCTTTTTTCATGCTTGTTTTGAACACAATAAACCATCACAATGTGAGGAAGGACCAGGTACATTTCAGTAAACTGAAGACTGCATGCCCTTAAATGAAAAATTCCCGTATTTGTATAAGTGTTGAATTCAGAAATATATCGGCATATATATATTTATGACTTACTGCCATGTGTTCTGCAATGTCAAATATGCACAAAGTGTATCCCTGTGATGTAAAATAATGTTTGATTTAAAAAAAAAAAATTCTTCACAAAATTTTGATTCTTTGCTTGTTTTAATCATAAAAACAAATCAAAAATTCCTACTGCTGAGTGTGTATTTTTCCTTCAGGACCCTCTCAGTCCTGTCAGCTCTCTGACGGGTCATCACTTACAGTAAAATAAAATGTCAGCTCCAGATTTTACTCCGCCCCCCTGTCCCAGATGGAGATAAGCCCTCCCATATGTTTGAACCCTCCCAAATGTTGGGCTCAGAAATACCATATTGAAGAGGCCAGCGCTTCAACTCAGGCTTATCTGATTGGTCGTTCTGCTGGTTGGAGGAGTAGGAGGTAGAAAAAGCCATTTGTCAGCAGTATCTGCCACTCAGGACGAAGCTAACACGATGTGGACAAAACTCAATTTCAGCATTAATGGAATAATACCACGGTTAATGTGCCGTCCACTGGAGCAGAACACGAGGTTATCCCAGGGTCAAACCTTTGGATGCGGGGGGGGGAACCATGTGGGCATGTCCTCAGATTCACAGTCACGCTTAATTCTGATTTCCATCGTTGTGATGTTAAATTAAAAAATAATTGAATTTGGAACAGTTCTGCAGCCGTCTCCTTACATGCCTTTATCACCTGCCCTGAACTGATGCTGCTGCTGTTTTTGTCCTTGGTTCAACTCTGTGAACTTTCTTCAGAAGACAGAGAGGTGATAATGTGTGTTTCATCTCTCTGCAGGGTTACTTCTTGCTGTTTGAGTCCATGTTGGACTCTGTCCTGTATGCCAGAGACCTCTACCTGGCTGACACTGGCTCAGGTAGGTCAACCACTCTCCTCTCTTCTAAATTTAAAATCGACAGAAGGACTGTTACTGCAGAGTATTAGCTCTAAAGTGAATGCCTCACTCTTGCAAAAACTGCATCAAAACTGTTTTCTTGATGAATTTTCACAAATATCTTTATAATGCGTTTTTGGAGCAAAAGCATTATTTTACCACTGACTCAATGTTTCCTCTGAGGCTGTTAAGGTCTCACAAAATCACAGATAGTTGGATGGGTTTGGTGGGGTGGGTTTACTCCAGTATCATCATGTTCTTATTTTCCACTGCTGGGATATACATTGAACCCAATCAAATATAACAAAATAAAAAAAATGTCCCATATACAACAAACATTGAAACAATACAGAACAACCTTTCAGCAGTCTCTCATGTTGGGATGTAACGGTTAACGGTAAAATGGTAAACAGCGGTAAAATTTCCCACAGTAATCATTACCGCGTCCTATAAAAATTACCGTTATACCTTGTTTGATAACCACAAACACGCACGGTGAAGCTGCTCTTTGCCTGGAAATGCCAGAATGATGAGTCTCTTCCTGGATGAAGCTGCCTCATGGGAAGTGCGCATACTCAGTTTGCATTGTGTGGCCTCAGTGAAAGTTAGAGACAGCAGAGAGTTCCCTGTGGAAACGAACTCTTAAGTCTGGTTAAATATTGGATTTTACAAGGTTGCTGAGGAGAAACTGATAGAAGATGGTCACCCTGTCTAAACACGAAGCTGCGGCGAAAGAAAAAGAGGTGCACGGTTAAAACTGCCGTTACTCCTCGAGTAAATAAGCTGACCGAGCCGTAGAGGTAGAGAGAGAGAGAGCGAGAGGAAAGATTCAACGAGCCATACCCGAGAGAATTACAGGGAGTTTGTCAGTATTCTCTGTCTAAATAATGTATAAATCTTGTAAATAATAGCATTAGTATTCCTGCCGTTCTTTAGCCGTGTATTCGCCATGTTTTGAAACTGATTGTCTTTTTCCGTCAAAGTTCGTGCTTTATGGATTTATTTAATTGTACTCTGGAAAGATTAGAGGAAAAAATATCGAGGATATCTGCCAGAGGGGAGACCAGAGGGGACTATGGTCAGTAAAAAAAAAGGCCATGACGTGGTCAAAAATAACGAGCTGTGACATGGACATTAATGCTGCAGGCAAACAAAAATCTGTGAGTGTATGTCAAATAGGTTATTTGTTGTTCATTTTCAAATGTTTATGAAGAGAATACTGTTTAAAGTTCAAATCTGTTGTTTTCTGTTCTTGTAATTATACGATGTCTAAGCATTTATAACATAATAATGACAAATACTGGCTAGAATTGTTTACTTTTATTTCTAATGAAAGCAGGGTAAAAAAATTACTCAAAGGGCAATTCTAGACACATTTGACAAAAAAAGACACAAAAGAACTGTTAAAATTATCATATTAAAGGGGTCAAATGATTTCAATTTTGTGTTAAAGTACATTTTGAACATTTTGAGCTCACTGCAACAATACTGTGATAATAATGATAACCGTGATAATTTTGGTCACAATAATCGTGATACAAAATTTTCATATCATTACATCCCTACTCTCATGCAATCATTAGCCATCAATGATTGATAGACAGTAGCAGCCAGCAAGAATGGATACACATTTTTACTGCAGGTTCATTGATGCCAGCAGATAGCAACACAAAACTTCTCGCCAAGACTTCATTTTCAGGACAGTTTTGACACATGAGACATAAACCCCTTGATTTCTTTATCCTTAATTGGATTTATGTAGGGCCTGGTCTTCTGTCACTGTTTAAGAGCCCATGTTGTGCTTTTTTGAGTGTTTCTCCAGAAATCTCCTCTGTGTCACATAGCACCTCTATGCACAAGAGTCACTGACAGCAGGACTTCTCCTTCACTTTTTTGAAGTTGTCTGAAATGTAACCATGTGATGTCCTGACATTGTTTAGCCCGCATTAGCTTGGGGTAGAAAGTCCATCACATAGCAAAGAATTTAAAGACAACATGGGATGGAGCAGGACTGAACTGACACATTATCACAATTTTCAACCAATCAAATTGGACTTAGGCCCACATGAGAAAGTGGGGCTCAAAGCGGCAGGAGCTCCAGCAGAGTATCTCAGACATACTGAAAGTGAGCAAACTCCTGCAGTTATCAAAATGAATGAATGAACCAGGGACAAGGCAAGTATGAGCGTTTTAAGTTCTTCAAGGATGGCATCACCTTAGACTGTGCCTTCACTCTGGTTCACTGTAACTCAGGTAATTAGAGAATCTAAATGCTGAAACAACAAATTGTTCGCCCTGCAAATATGTCCAATCCATACTGGATTTACAAGCCTCACTTTATGCAGATATGTTTTCAGAAGCAAATTTTCAACAGAGCATAAAATGATCCCTATGTTTTTTGCTGTCCACAGACTGTTTTTCCTGCATATACCAGTCACTTTTTAATGAGATCAGCCGAAACTAATCGCCAGTACCAATCATTTATGGTATATTTCTACACCTGATAGTCAAACACTTTGCTAAATAGTCATTTTAATAATATGATCTCAAATGCCTCACCTAATACTCATGTTATCGACATGAATATGAACACGTCACAGTTTAATGTTATGTCACCATGTTTAGTTGACCAGCAAGCTTTTTTTTATCTTGCAAGCCGCAACACAGATTCAACAAAGAATCACTAATTTTATCTCCGAAGAAAAGTCGATGTCAGTTTGTGAGCTGATGAAACTCTTTTCAAGCCTTCAATTAAAAGTGCTTTCTATCACTTGATTATCCCAGAGGCAGCCTTCAGGGCTAAAGTATGAAGAAAATGATGTGCAAAAACTGCAGTTCCTTAAGTGCCCACTTGAGGCTTGCTGCAGGGAATCTGGAGGTTAAATGTTCAGCCTAAATAAAAATATTTACAGTTATTCTAAAAATTGGATATGGTGGGTTGATTTTTTTTTTTTACACAGCACCTGTTTTGATTGTTTTAAAGGATTCTTGGTTTTGGATAGTTAGGGACATGATTGACATAGCTGCAATAGAATGTAGGATATGATTGTAAAAGTGTTTTGCTTCTCTCTGTGCCTGTTCAGTCTCCACTTGACTTTTTTTTGACTATCACAGTATTTGAGCTTGTTGTGTGATGACTGAATAAGAACATTACTTACCATAAAATACTGCTCCTATTGGATGGTTGATCCTAAGTTAAGACAGCATTTACTTTGGTATTGTGACGGATTGGCTTCAAAAGCACTATAGCCTCCTTTCATAATCAAACAGCTGACGTCAAATGGTGTCCAATTCTATTTACTGTCAATGGCATTAATCTCAGGTGATCCAATGGCAGAATTCAAGCATCAATTCTGATCAACCGGGCATTTACATATACATAAAATTCTCCAATAACCATTGATTAAATACCTCTGCTGTCACAAAAAACAAACAAACAAAAAAAAAAACCTAAAACCTATGAAACTGAAAACAAGCTTTATGGGGAGTATGAAACTACAGCAGGGAGCAGAAATAGCCTAATCATCACCTTTTACTAGGCTCTGGTGAAATGTGTTGTCATGCTATAATGAGAGGCCGTCAGCATGAACAACAACAAAGGACCTGAACAGTACAGATGGCAGACAGAAGCAGTCCAATGGTTATCTTAATGTTACTCAATGTAATGCTGATAGCACAACCGATAATGTCTGTGTTATTTCTAGTAGTGGAAACCCCAGTTGAAACATTTTTTTAACACAGCACGATGTTAGGTATCAGGAGTACCATGCTTTAACATTGTTGGCACAGAAACCCAAGAAGACATACTCTCAGAAAATCCTCAGATATCGTTAGAAAAAAGATTAATGAATACTTATAATGATGGGCAGTTGTTAATCTGTTCATGATATCAATGAAATCTTATCAGTTCCCATCCCTACTCTGCACGTTTCTATGCCGAAAAGGTAATTTAAGATTTAACTTAGACACTTTGAGTTGGCTTTCAATTGCTGAATTCAAATTGAATTGCTACTTTTCTGCTTTTACGAACACTAAAACGACTGTGAGCAGACTAAATTAAGGTTTAAAGCAGCATCTTCACAACCTGCCGCTGTTTAATTACCAACTGATGGAGATTCAGTGTCACACCTGCCACTTTATACCACCTAATAAAGAGCACAGGGGCACAATTATGAAGCCCGGCACTCCTAAATATTAATATTTTCAGATGTTGTGGGGAAGACATTTTAGTTTCGATGCAAGGTATCTAACAATTGTTATTTTGATGAAATTTCTGTTGTGCAAAACCTTGAAACATTTTCGCCTCGTTGGATAACATGTAACAGCCGATTCCTCTGCTACCTAGCAGAAAGTGGGGCAGTGCGGTGTGAAACTGAGGTCAGATTAACTCTGAATTTCCCCCATCAGCAGGGACAAGGTGTTGACGCTGGTCCCCTGTGGTTATTACATGAAACACATCTGGAAATGACTGGAGCAGCTGTCATGGATTTCCCACTGGGGATGTTAATTTGTAGACGTCAGAACAGGCGGGAAACATTTCAGCACTTAGTTAAATGTAATAAATGTGAAATATATTTTTATGTACAACTCAAAATTCTGAGACCTTAAAATGAAAGAGGATTATATATATTATTTAAAAGTGTTACGATCAAGACTGAGATAACAGGAACAACACAGAGACACATTTGCAGAGCTCATGTACTTTTGGGATTTGCCTTGGTGTGGGTTTTTGTGTGCGCTCGCAGAGTGTTTGTGTGTCAGTCCCCTGGCTCAGCCCGTCCCTTCCCTCTGACCAGATTTAATGACTTGTGCCAAATGTGACCCAGCTAAGGAACGGTTCCACCACGCTGCCTTTAGTGGCTCTTTGGGACACCAGATAGAGGTCACACTCACACACACTCATACACACACTGATGGACAGCCAGCAGGGATAAACCCACAGAGACAGATCTGTTGGCGAGGGGGATTGGACAGGCGAAGGTTTGACCTGAACGGGGCAGGGAGTGACAGGTCAGAGGATGCCGTATGTCTCGTCATGAGCCTTTTACCCTGAAGCTTCAAACAGAAGCCGAGTTCTCTGGATCCACCACTTTCAGCACTGTGGGCTGCAAACTTAAAAAAAGCAGTAAAAGGCTAACCAATAACCTGTCAGCCTTGACTTAACAGTGGGTCTTTTCGTGGAGTATTTATAATTATTTAAAATTGAAATTGGACAGACGCACAAGAGACTTAAAGATACTTTTTCAGTACACTGTATCATAGCATTTAACAGCTAGTGTTGATTTTTAATGCCTGCCCCTGAATGGGCTTCAGTATGGTTCAAATTCATGCTCACCAATATATTTAACATGTTAAATTAACATTATCAATTACTATTAAACCTGTCATTTTAACTGCTTGATGATTTAAAGGGATACACCACCTTGTTCTGTTTTTGTATCTCATCTCATTCCCAAGTCCATGACATGCAGATCCACACCATTCTTTCGACTGTGCATGCAGTAACAAGGAAGAGATGGACAAAGCTCGCCCATCACGAATTAGCTTAGCTCAAACACTGGGAGTCAGTGGGTGGCGTTAGCCTACCTCTGCCTACAGTCATCAGATAAACTCTTCAGCAAATCTAAATGATCCTGTGTGCTTGCTGTGCCCCATTTTTTAAAGGGTGTTACGCTATCTATTTTTAGACAGAGTTTGACATTTCATGTCATTTTCAAAAGAAATACCTACAAAACTGAACTCCAGGGTGCATGAAGAAACCACCATGGACATGCTTTGTTTTGGTGACCTTACAAGCATTGACTCCCAGTCTTTGAGCTAAGCTAATTAGCAGTGATAGAGCTCTGATGTCTCTGGTAGAGATTGTCAGCTCACTGATTTAGGGCGTCTTCTTTCATAACGGTGGATGCTGTAGTTGATAAATTGTTAAATCTTAATCATTTAAGACATGCAGTTTGTTTTGTTAACTATAAGTACAGAGAGCAGAGACCCCTCCAAGGCCTTTCTGATATTCTTTGCTCAGTCATTACCAAAAATGTAGAAAACTGCTCTGGCACTCAGTGTTAACAAATCCTTTGAAATGCTATTGGATCTGCATTTTTATTCAGATCTCCACTGAAATTTAATCACCCCCTCTTGTGCCATCACTGGTCTTTGAAGCTCTTGATTCTTATTTACCTGATTTGCTTTTTCTCCATGAGCCCAGGAGAGCCCTCAGGTCTTCAGGAAGTTCTCTGTTTACAGTCCTCAAAGTTAAAACAAAAGCTGTCTATGGAACAGCCTACCTGAAGACCTGAGGGGCCGGGCTGCACCCAATGTTAACATTTTTAAAAACCAATTCAAGACCCACCTCTTAAATCTGGCTTATATCTGGATTTAATGTACTCATCTTAATCTGTTTCAGTAATTTAGCTTTCATCTTATCCTGTTTTATCTTCAGAATGAACTTTTAGTAGTTATCCTCTGGTTTTTATTGTTTTTCTAAGGTGTTTAACTCCCTGTTTGAACATAATGCCATTACCTTTAGAGTTTTTATTATTACAGCACCCTTTTCTTATTTAATTATTTACTTCATTTCAATTTATTTTTTTGTTCTGTTTGGTCATTTTAATTTTACACTTTAACCTAACCTCCAGTATTTACTCATTTTAAAAATTTAAGATTGTGTATTCAGTGCATAATGGCTCCAAAAATGTTACAATTCTACTCCTGTCATTATTTATGATTTTGCCAATACTGTGTAAGGATTTTGGGGTGGGTGGGTTAGGGGGTTGGGTGGAGTGGGTTTGAGTCATGCTTCCTGTTATCTTGTTTTAATATATCTGTCTGCTTGTAAAGCAGTTTTTACTGCATTTGCTTGCATGAAGAGTATGATATAAAGTAAAATTGATTGATTTATTGATTGATGATTAACATTCCATAAGAATGTCATCAAAATTTATTGAGAAGTTTTTGCACTTTCTTTCTCAAAGACAAAACAACAAACAAATGCTGTAATAAAACATAACCCCCTCACTGGAGATAATATTGTAACAGGAGATTGTGCATTTATTTTCATAAGAAATGAATCATACTGCAGCCTGTTAAAAAAACAAACATTTTATTTCCCCCTCCCTCGTGCCTGGTTCAGCCTGTGATTGTGCTGGGCACAGTAAAAAGATTAGTTCCCTGTGTCAGCATTATGAGTGGAGGCCCCACAGTGCTGTTTTTGTCCAGACGTAAACATCCCTGAGGCTGTATTTGTGTGTAAATGTGCAGAGCAAACACCTCAGTGTCTCAGCACAGCCAGACTGTGCAGTTATAACATATAGGCGCGTACCAATCTTCACATTTGAATTTATCGACTGTTGATCCTTATACATTAAGTGATTTATCCAGTTCTGCTCTTGAGTTTATTTTCAGATTTAGAGTGTATGTGCACATGGCCGTGTGAAGTTATAAGTCAGGCCTGCAGCACTGCAGCTGTATGTGTGTTTAAGCTACATTAGTGGAGAGCTACGGCAGCTCCCTCATTCTCCCCACTACATTAACCTCCTCTTCATCCTTAAATGTGTCCCTGCTTGCCTGGCACAGTGCAGTGTCCAGGGAAAAGGGATCTTTTTTGTCACATTCCCCCTCCCGCGCAGACTTTCACTCTTTTCACAGTCGACCAATGGGGGATAGATGGAGGGAGCAAGAGAAGGAGGTGGGGTTGGATGGGGGGGGGGGGGTTGACAAACGGGCTGCGAGCAGCGAGTCGAGAAGGACGCAGATGTCAAAGCCATGAATCTGGGGACGCCCATGTACCCCCCTCTCCTCTCCCTCTTCGTCTTCCTCCCTCTCCATCCACATCACAGCTCCCCTGCTTCCTTCACCTATCCGTCTCTCAGTCACCATTTTTTTTTTCAGCTTGGCTCTCAGACGGGCCGGTCCTGATTCTGCCCAATCAGCAACTCTCTCACCTGGCCTTCATAATTACTCACTCAGTTCAGTAATCAGAGTACAATGGAGTGACAGATCAGCTGTTTCTGTGTGGTGTGTGTGTGTCTGTGTGCACGTTCAGTCATTAGATATGGTGACACTCACAGGGTCACTCACAGGCTCCAGCTAATAATGAGAGGCCATGAGTCGCCCATCACTGAGCTGTCACCATCCATTCACACATTTTATAGACCCATGTGTCGAAGGCTGGGTGAGTCTGAGCACTGACACTCATGCCAGCCAAAAACATTTGAAGGCTTCTATATTAAAAGGAATAAGTCAACTTTTTTTGTGTGTCTTGCCTCACTCCTGAGTCCATGACTAAGCTGACTCCTCATGGAGTCAGTGTAGTCTTTAGGCTATGTGTGCAGTAACAAGGAAGAGACGAGCAGAACTCAGCCACCGCTTATTAGCTAAGCTAAAACACTGGGAGTCAGGGTATTTTTCAACTACTTCTGCCTACAGTCATCAGATAAACTCTTGAGCAACTCTTAATAGTCCTATGTGATTGTTGTGTCTCATTTTTTGAGTAGGTAGGCATGAACGTAGATCAACAAGCACTTCTGCAGAGGTTTGTTCATGCGCCCTGCAGTTATGTATTTCATTTGAACATCACATAAAGTGCTCATCTTAGTTTAAAAATAGATAATGTAACTCTAAGCACATTAAAAGCAAAGAAAATTAATTTACAGAACATGTGACCTTTAAGTAAGCTGGGGTTGAAAATAGGCTTGGGTTTTTTGTAATCTTATGAGACAAATTATACTGATCAATATTAATTGCATTAATTGTGGACAATGACTCTGCCTTTTACAAAAGGTCCTGCAAGCTTTTTCTTTAAAAATGGCAAGTAGGGATGCTGTTTTGATGAAGTGGTAAGCAGCCAGGCACATCCATTTATATGCTTCTGCCAGCCTGTGTGTTTAAATGTTATTTTAAAAATGGAACATTTTTTTCTAGAACCGGGAAGAGGTGATGTTGATGGAGTTGATTTTTTTGGGTATTTATTTAAAACAATTGATTTAGATACACAATGCAACTGATTCAGTGTTTTTAATGTATTGCTTTTTATACGTTTGACTATTTACATTTTTAGCCCTGTTTGACAGCGTACATATTTGTTCTCAGTCAATAAGGCTGTTTGTTCACATGAATGAACACAAGTCATAAATTAATAATTACAGGCTATTCTACAGCAAGTTTCCCTTGCTATAAAATGCTTATTGCATTGCTCCTTAAGAATTTTTTGTTCTTCTCTGTTGAGCAAACATTCAACCAGTTGAAATGATAAAACACAAATATGATCAGTATTATTGGTTAATCTTACTAACAGGTGATCGGTCATCAGTATCATCACTATTTAATAATTGTGTACAGTTTGCACTTCATTTATCAAAAACATAATGAAATGAATAAAAATTCCCTTACATTACTGATGGGCTCACTGACATACATGTTAAGTTTAATCTATCCTCATGAGTTTGTGGTAAGTCTGGTTCAGGCTTTAGGCCTCTGTGTGGGCTAATGTTACTTCACAGTAGGGGCACTGATGGCTGCGAGCATCTCAGCTTTGTCTTAATCACCAAGCATATTAGCCATACAAAAGAATCCATTCAGATGTGAAAAGACAATGAGAAGATACATTAAGGCCCATGTTTAATGCTCAATTTAAGATATAGATAATGTTCAGTCAACAGACAGTTATGCAATAAGAGGGATGACAACATTCATGCTTTTACCTTCAAAGCTTGAAAGAATAAGAACATGGTTTCTCACTTTTACAGTTTTTATTTGAGAAAAAGACTTCTTCCCAAGTGCACAAAAGTAATCAAAAACTTGTCTCACTAGAATTTATAATTCCGACAGCAGCCGTTTGTCTGATTCGACAATGCCCCTTTCAGCCATGAAACTGTGAGTTTAAATGTTCAGCCACCGGCAAAAGCTTCAAAATGAGTCAAAGATAACGGCTTCCAAATGTTTAAGGTCTCTGCCTTTTGTAGTAATGAATATTTCTAAGGACAAGATCCCATCATTTGTACCCCCCCTATCTTACCAGAACCCTGAATAGTTAATATCATTGATGGAAAGTAATGGAGAGAGTTCAATCAGCATTATTAACTGTGCTCTGTGTCCTCATTTAGCATGTGCACTTCAGGTAATAAAGAGGATAATGAACAGTGGGATAGCTGCAGTTTGTTTTGTTTTGTGTCTGCTTGAAGAAGAGAATGAGGAGGCCATTTTTTTATCTGTTCTGGTGTAATGGAATTTAGTGCCGCAGAGAAAGTCGACTCATTTAACTTTGATTGCCAGCGAAGAGGTTCAAGATATGGCTTTGTAAGGTGCACACTTGCCTGTCAGAAGTATCCCATTTAACAACATCAATGAGTTTTGGGTAATCATCCCCTTGGAGGGAAAAAGGCATGTTGCATAGGTTTTGTGCATGCTTGGTTAAGGGGAATTTCCATACAAATACATTAAACCATTTTTTTTTGGGGGGGGGGGGGACTTGTTGGATTTGGTTGTTGTTGTTTGTTACTACTTTATTTACTTTTTTCTTTTTTTTAGTTTGAGATAAATAAATAAAAGAAAAATAAAAGAAAAAAGAATATAGCATAACTACACAAATGTCTTGCTTTTACTCCTTTCAAAAGAATTTGGAATTCCTGAAATGGCGACTACTAAAAGTTTCTCTGAAGGCATAAAAATGTGTTTTAGTTCTGATCTAACAGATGGCTGTGTTATTAATCGCCAGACAAAATTTCAGCAGCAGGAACATTCTCTAAGTGTGTCAAATAATGTTTCAACATCATAAAAATATGAAGCAGTGTGAAGCTGGGATCTGGACATAAATCAGTGATCACTAACTAGCAGCCTGGGGGCCACATCCGGCCTCACATAGCTTTGTACATGGCCCCCGTATGATTATTAAATTCAGAAAAATATCCAGGGCAAAAGTTCTGTTGTGGTTTCAAAGGCATCTTATTGCGGTTAAATCCCAAAACTACTGATGAATTTCCCCCAAATATCTTTGATTGAAACTATTTTATCAGGCATGAATCTATATTAATATTGTTTTACATAAAGTCACCTGTGATCTGTAATTTAAACAGAAAACAAGGACACTGGAGCCAAACATAGAGCTGGAAAATATGAAAGTCCTGCAGAAGTAGCTAGAGTATCTCTTTGTCGTTTGCAGCAATATAGGTGAAAGGGACTGATCTCACTTTTAAAGGTAAAGGAATGCTAACAGTTCTGAAGAAATCCAACTATGTTACTCACAAATACTTAACTAGATTTAGTTTAGAGTCGGCCCCCATAACTTTAGTCAGTAAAGAACTGGCCCTTGGATAAATGTAGTTGATGACCCCTGCTGTTAATGTTCTGGAATCACTGAATCATTGATATAACACCTTAACAATGAAGCCTCATTAATCTGCTCTATTGGAGCTCTCGACTTTAAATCTTTGAGCCACCAACAACAGAATCACATTCATGTGATGATACGCAAACAGTGGTCTTGACAAATGGAAGTTATTTTATGACCTAGTCGTTTCAGTAAGGATGTATATCGTTATGATTTTATCGATACCGATACAGATACTTGTCAATACTCGTATCGATACTACAACACGTAATTTTGTGTAAAAAATAAAGACTTTACAAGATATTAAAAGATTCAACCTTTTTTTATTACCACAAGGTAATAATAAAGCTTCCACAGAATAGAAATAATGCATTACAAATGCTTCTCGGAGGCAAAAAGAAAGCTAAGGAGATGGCAAAACCCCTTCATGCCACCCAACAGACTGCATGTACAGGCAGACCCATATATCTTGTAGTCATCATTACGATAGATGCTGTAATGATGACTACTAGGGCTCTCACTTTATATTAGATATTCGAGTAACCGTTCGAATATGGGGAAAAATGTCCGTGACGAAATAGTAAATAAATATTCAAATGTAAAATATTGAGTGTAGCAGCACATCAGGGCACCGAGAGCAGTGGACCGTTTCATCCAACAGAAGGCGCTGTGAGCGCAGCTTGACCCTCACTCACATCTGGTGCTCTCTTGACCTCAGTAAACAAAGAGTTTCCACTCCGAGCAGGCATTAATAGCTCTGATGCATCTGAAGAGAGCTGTGCCGTCAGCTTTTCATCTAAGTTATACGGCCGAGTGCAGCGGCACTTCGTCAGTAGTTTAACCCCGTGTGACTGTGTTGTTTTCGGCAGGGTTTTTACCGAAGGGGCGGATAATAGAGTCTCTGTCTCTGTCGGTGCTGCAGTCTTCATTGTTAGCCAGACTGCTAACTCTACTCGTGTTGCTATAGCAATCAAACAGCCCATACTCCTTTAGCTTTATACTACGCGCGCGCTCCAAGTGTTGGTGATGTTGCTAGTATTTCCCCCCTTGGATGCAACTTCTCTCTGGCAAAGATTATATTGGGCCGAGTTTTCATTAACTTTGCTAAAGTGAGCCCAAACCTACGAGCGCTTAGCCCTGACTGACATGCTCGAGCCGAACGGCGGCAGTGTCATAACTACGTGACAGTTGAAGAGACGTTTAAGTACCGATAACGATACCGTTTTTCCAAATTCTTAACGGTGTTCGGGTACCGACCCAGTTGGGGACCGGTACATGAAAGTACCGGTCCACGGTATACATCCTTATGTTTCAGTGAATCATTTTCTGTTTTATTGTAATTGTGTGTTGTTAGTGTTTTTGGTGGCTGCTGCTAAATACTTGGTACAGTATACAAGTAGAGGTGTGTCAGCTGTCAACTAAGAAATTGTGCCCAAAATGAAATGTACCCAAATAAGTGATCAGTGCCATCCCACTCCTTCCCACTCCATCTTTTGGCCAGCGGGCATACAGGGCCGACCCCAAAAGGGTGGAGCTAAAAAAGCTTCACAGTCTTTTGATTAGTCGGAAGAATCATCATTTGTCTTGCAAAGCAGCTCATACAAAATCTAGCACTGTTTTTAGATAACCCGGAGCAGCCCAAGTGGTTCGTCCAATCACAGTCCTTTAGTGCATGAAGAGGAACAAATTATGATGAAAGCAAGAAATGAGAACCCAGTATCAGAGACTGTGTGCTGGCACAGAAGGAGTCAACAGTGCAGTTGTGTAATTTAGACCCATGCATGCTTTAAAGTGATCTAACTCTGCTGACAAGTGTTTTGGTAGAGTATGGCAGAGCATCAATAAATCCTCAAGATAGCATTGGACTCTCTAGCGTAGCTTTAGCATAGATTTGATGCTGAAAATTACACAAGGCATTACATTACAGCTGACAGCTACCTTGTGTTAGCATTGCAGCTAATTTTCATTATTTTTCAGGACAGACACATCCCCTGCTGCATGAGTAGACCAGGAAAGGCTAAGTGCACAAAATAAGAAGTCAGCAGCTTTTTCAGTCCCTCACCCCTTTAAATAAAGGCACAACATTCTACTTTTATTGATTTTACTTAATGTGTGTGCACTAAAGGTCTAAACTCAGCACCTATGCTTTTACTGATAAGGTCAAAGTTTGATTTTGAGAGCTTCTTTTTCAATACAAAATGTTGTTGATTAGTCACCACCTCAAACAGACAATAATGGGATAAACAGTTTTTTCAATGTTCAGTCTGATTGCTGGTTAACATTTATTTGGTGTAAAGGAGAGTTCCAGAAGATTAGGTTCCGGACAAAACTTTGGAGAAGTATGTGTAATTTTGACTTGAAAACTTTATTTCTCCAGACTTCTTATCTAAGGCTTTTGTAGCCTTACTGTGACTTTTAGATCCTGAATGATGGGTTCTTGTCTCCAGCTGTCCTCATTTCATCCTCTTTATTATTGGACAGAGTGTAAGAGTTTGAAAGTAGGACAGAGTGGTCATCAGGCCGTGATTTGTACATGTGTGATGGATTTAGTCATTAAAACTACCTCATGAAATTGATGCAAAGGTCCACGCCTACGAGATGTTAACACATTCTCTGATTAAATTTGGTGAATGGTTTTCAAGCCATTAAATGAGTTGATATCCAATTGAGGTAGACATTTTATGGGGCACAGATCTCCACACTCTTTATTTTAGTTATGATTGATGATATTTTCTTTAAAGCAAGATGAATCCCTGAAGTGATGCTTTCATTGATGACTGGATGGCCTTGTAAAAGAGTAACAGCAAAACAGCAGAACTTAATTTCTAGAAGCAGTCATCCCTACATAGGTTAATTAATATATTTGTATAGTGACTTGTGTTGGGCAATGCAAAACAAAAATATAAGCCTCCATTTTTTCTCAAAGTTAAAATTCATGCTGTAATTTTGTCATTAAATGTTGATTATGTAGTTTGAGCTTAGGCAGGCTTATCTACAAAAACACTGAAAGCTGAGCTATTTTGATGGTATATCAACCTGCAATCATCTGATCAATATTGAATATCATTAGGAAAAAAATAAAATCCCAAACATGTGCTTTTGCAAGATCTGACAGTGCCTATCACCATGATACCTGTACATTTTCAGAATTTATATTTTCAAACATTGCAACAAATTATGATAGGAGTGAGCTGAGAAAAAAAAAACGGCTTTATTTTTCCTTTTTAAATCTTCTGCAGAAAATGATTCAAATTGATTGATTCTTTATAGGCCAGCCCTAATGGTGTTTTATTTCTTTCAATTTAAGCAAAATTTTGGATAAGATCAAAACAACATATTCAACCTAGTTTACCCTTACATGAGGCTATTTTGGATTTTTTTTTCCATAACAATACCAGTAGTCAGATCTGAAACTGTTTAACTTTTAACAGATATATTTTTTGTCATGTGTGGAGTCTTGCTTGAAAAACTTGTCAAGATTTTCCTCACTAAGCTTTAATTAATAACCTTTGACTGTCTTTCTGCTAAAGATTGGAAATGTAAATATTATATCGATTTCAGTGCTATTCACATTGCTGCTTGTCGATCCGATTCTATTGTGATACCTTTATCGAATCCTGCTTATTTTCTGTTTTTTAAAAACCTATCCTCTATAAGTTTGCAGTGGCAACAATGTCAAACCCATGGCAATCCAGATATCCAGTGTTGCTGCATTGATAAATTCTTATGCAAGTTTGCTGGTGTTTGCGCTTACTGAAAGCTGTGCAGAAAGCATATTTTTGTCAAAAATTAGGCCACAATTTTGCTCACATTTGCCCCTGTCTCATGATTTTTGTGTTCTTTGTTGTCATTTCTGCTGACTGCCTATGATGACAGTTTAAGTCCTTGATTTGCAAAGCATGCAGAACAGATTGAAAGAAACTGTTCAGCAAAAAGACTAATAATATCACTCCCTTGAGGATGTTGTTATCAATTCTCAACTCCTGGAATAGGTTTTGAATTTCCTCCCTGCTCCCAGCTGATTTCACTCTTACCTTTTGCACAAGGTGGCTGTGGTGGTACTTTTGAACATCTTGTCATTTTCAGTGTTTTTGATCCATCCTTGATTCTCTTTCCCCTCTATTTTCTACTTACTCAGTTTATCCAGACCTCTGTAACATCAGCCTGGCGGTAGTCGGCGATACTCAGAAGCACCAAGACCACATTGCATTCTGGGAGGATGTCTATGGCTTCAACATGTCGTGTATGAAGAAGGTTGTGGTACCAGAGGCAGGAGTGGAAGTGGTGCAAGAGGACACGCTCATCTCAGAACCAACAGTAATTCAGGTAAACATGCTTTTTCATTGTGAATTGAAACAGTTTGACCAAATCCTGTAATTTATACCACGCTGACATGACAATGATTTTTCCTCAAAACTGTCACCTTTTGTTCTGCTTTGGCCAATAATGCATTTTGGGCGTATGATAGCGGGGCAAGAAACGTTGTCCCCTCTTTAAAGTGCAGAGAAGTCCAAACTTTGAGGTGCTACATATCATAGTTTAACAAGTTGTTTTATTTTATTAACCAAAACATTGAAGAAGTAACATGCTGGACAGCATCTCTTTTGCCACCAACCTGGAGGTGGGACAGAAATATGATGTTCAAGGTCTATGAACTTTTGAAGAAGACCTAAGTGGTGGCTGCCATGGTGGAAACACTCTCTCAGACTTACTTCAGTCAATGATACAACTAACAAAGTTAGAGGCTGATCTTAATACTCTTGCATTTGGTTACGCTAACTAGATCCCTTAATAAAACCATACTGACATCATCCATCCATCATCTATTCTGCTTATCCTTTTCTGGACTGCTGGGGTCCTGGAGCCTGCTGCTTCTTCCAAGTTCTGGACAAGCAGACATAAAAACCCTTTTGTCGACCAGACTGCACAACTCCTCTCTGGGGGGTGGGAGGAGTAACGGGAAGACACAGGACGGAAAGGAGCAGTAGCCATTTTTTTTATTAAACAAAAGAATGCTGCTTGCTGTGCTGCTGCAATCTTAATCCACGGGAGTTTTCTCAAGGGATTGATAAAGTTCGATTGAATCTGATCTCTTGCAAACATGTTTTTGGTCTGTGGAAGGAAACCAGAGAGCCTGGAGAAGACCCTCACAGACACGGAGAACATACAAATAAAGTAAACTTGACAGACATGACAGTAAGCACGTTCATCTCTATTGTGAGGATCAGAATGCTCACGTCGAATGCATACTTGTCATCCTGTGCTTCAACTGGACACTAGGGGAAATGCCGGACTTAGCATCTACCACTTTCACACTAAAAGCAGTGGTAAACATTTGTTAAATCTGTTTACCCGCTAACAATCAGCAAGTGATGCCTTTCCCACTGCCTGCAGACCCAGGTCTAATCGGCAGCAGACAAGCTGTGTGGCTGTTTTTTTTCCTCTGGTGCGTCAAGCTGATGTCATCATGTTGATGACATCACCCGCGCGACGAAGCACGTCCAAGTAAACGATGCAAAAGCGCATGGAAGCTGTGTACATGCTGGTCAACTGTTTTCTGTATTTTGTACTTTTGTCCCTCTTTTGAAATGTACAAATTCAGCGCAGAGTGAACGACATTCAAGCTCTGATGATACTAAGGCTGATGGACTTTGCTGCTGAGGTGGCAAAGAGTCATATAAGTTAGATGGAGGGGGCAGGCGTGATATTATGCTATGGGAATGTTACACTGACGTCATGACATAAATCAGCAGGTTGACCCGGGTGTGATGTCCCCATTGAAGCTGATCGGGGATGAGCCGATAAAAACCTTTGTTGCTTGCAGGGTCAATGTACCTGGGTCTAACTGCCAGTTTAACCCTTTCAAACTGCAGACAGGAGTTGATTGTTACCGGGTTCACATGGTTTTTTTGGCCAGTCTGAAGAGGTATACATTTGCTTCATTTTTTAACACTGGAGCTTGTGGCTTGTTCAGACTTACTTTGTTCCCTTTGCAGTTCTCAGACTGTAACCTTAAGTTTGTCACGGATTACACCACCTACCTGATATCTGATATCAAACGCCTGTACGAGAAGGATTTATCAGCTAAACCAATATGTCAATCTGATCCCATTCCAAAAGGTTGTTTAAGCAACTACTTGGAGAAATAGAGTTTGTGGGGTCCGGACTGTTAGACTGCAGACAGAGAATGAGAGCACGAGTTAGCTGTGGAGAGAGAGATAGAGCCCCGAAGGTGTGTGTGTGTGGCGATGCTGTAGAGCTGGGTGATTGATCTGTCTAATTCTTGTTTAAGTTCCTCTTAAGGAAACTTCATTACTCTCAGCCCCCTGTGGATAGAGCAGTTTTTACTGGGCTGATGGGAGAGCACACACGCAATACACAAAGATAAAACATTCGCCCAAACATCTGAGAGACCAGATACCTTTTTCTGATCTCTCTGTGCGGGATTTTCTTCTATTCATCTCTCAAAGGGCTGTGCATTTCCTCTCCTGCTTGCTAAGTAGGTCCTCCACCCATCTGTGGATGTGATGAATGAGGGCAGAAGTTGATATAATGGAATTTGAATCCTCTAATCGATAGTTTCTCCCCTCCGGTGACAAATAGACAGCCCCTCTGCCCAAATTACACAGACTCTCATCTATCGCCTCCCGTTGATACGATCCAATAACATTCCATTAAAGCTGGCTGCTATGCCGTAAAATTGAGAGTCCTTTCATGGAATTATAAATTCTTGCTTAACAGATGAGTTTTTTTTTCTCGGTGAAAACAGATGGGAATGTTCAATTTGAGGTTTGTTTAACTTCCAGTCATTTAACCCTTCCTAGATGTTTTTTTTTTTGTCAAATTTGAAGTGACAGTTCTTGAAACAAAAAGAAGAGACTTAAAACCTTTTTAAGGTCTACATGACCATGCTGTTTAAATACAGGCATTTTAATAGTATAAAGAGAGTGCCTTGGAGTCTCTTATTTTTGTTTCAAGGACTTTTTGAATCCCTTTCCAAAGAGCACCTCAAACAAACTCTGTCGAGTCCAGGTAGCACTCCTTTTCTTTGTCTTTTGAAGTGACAGCTGGTGAAAGTTTTGTTTTATTTTGCGTCACAGACATTCCCGATGAACAAGTGCTCAATCTAGAATAAAAACTGAAACAAGGCTGATCTTATTATCTGTTATAAGTACCAGCTGGAGGTCAACAGTTAAAATGGTCTTTCCCCAGACAGTAACGCTGTGTCTCACCCTCACTGCTGGTGAGGTTTGCATCCTGGAAGTGTTTGTGTGAAGCAGCAATAAAGTGGCAGAGCGAACTGTTTGTTTGTTTCCTAAAAACAGATTGAAAACATTAATTTATTTTTTTGTTTCTCCTTTTTAATACCAATTGGTGTAATATTTTTTATGTCCAGAAAGGCTGTTTTCCCCCCTTTCAACCAGGTACATCTTGTAAGAATCAGGTATTCGTGGAGTTAGCAAAACAGCTAAATGTGTGGGTAGCACCCCCCAAAAAAGTGGGGTGTTGTCTACCTGGGATATCCACTTTGCTTTCTCTCATCTACCAAATAAACTGCACTCTGCATACTGGAACACCAGCTTCCAGTTTGGGCGCTTCCCCACTCATTTATCTGTGTTGCTCATTCCCCAAATGTATGATCCTGTGAAAGTGTACCTCACTGAAAAGTTAACTGATCACGCTCTCCAACTATAGAAGACACAATACCAATTGGAATTACTGGGAGAATTCATCAGCTAAAAAAAGCATTTCCACACTTTTTTTAGGAGCATAGTTTTCACCATAGACAAGGAAAACATTAGACAGAACCCAACACGGAAAATATAGTACAAATCATAGCATGCCACATTTTTGCAGTTGTTCAATGGCCTTAGCAGATGTATTGTTATATTTGCTGTGATGTGTGTATCAAACATAAGCTAAGGTTGTGTTCTACATTTGTAAATTTCCTTACTAACAAGTAAAGAAAATCAGGTAATAGCCTCTCTGGTCATTACTCTGTAGGCTTAAATGCTCCTTTCTTGAAGTGTTCTTTCTTTGTTTTTATTTGTCATGTTGATTGATAAACCTGATGTTATATTGTCTTACCTTTTTCATTTTTTCTATTTGCAGACATTTGACTGTAATAAAGTGTGTCTGTCTGAGCTGGAGTTTGCATCAGACTTCTGCTTGAAGATAACAAACACAACAGAGTGCACAGTGAGTACACATCTAAAGACTCCATTCACTCACACTGAGACATTCATTATGCTATCAACACGCTTGAAGCCTTATGAGCTTGAATATTACTTGTGATTGCATGCAATGCCTCTTCACCCTGTTGACATTAGCATATAAAGCCATAAATATATTGTATGATACTGGGATTTCTTTTAACAAAAAGTGTTTAAAAGGCAAAGCAGGCCACTGTGGATAATGTTTCTGTCAGAAAATCCATTGAATATGCTTGAATGTATGATCCGGAAAGTAAATTAAGTGAAAAAGAAAGAAAAACAAGTATTTGAAATTAAGTTATTACTGTGCGTTCACACCAAAAGAGGCAAAAGCGGCCAAAGCGGCAAGCACGCCCGAGAAAGCCGACAGCGGCCAAAGAGGCCAAAGATTTCAGCCGCTTGGTTGGCCACGTGACTGACGCCAACGTAAAATCTTGCTTGTCATTTAAAGGCAAGAGCGGACTTCTTCACAGCAGCAGCTGCTTGCTGTTGTTTAACTTCAGCTTAGAACATAGCATGAACATAACGTAAAATCACCATCTAATCAGTCACGAGCGGATTGACAGGCAGGAAGCAATTTAAAAAGGGGATAATATTGATTTATCCACGACATCAAACGTTTACAGTGTTGAATATACTAAAATCTTGTGGTGGAAAGGAGCGCGTTTTTGCACAGTGTGTGTTCGTGTGTGTGTGTGTGACATACTCTTCTGTCTCTCCCTCATCTTCCCTGCTCTCCTCGCCCTCCACCGGACCTTCATCAAGGTTGGAGGTGGAAGGACACTCCTCCAAGAATGGGTCCAAAAAACCCATCACGGAGGCATACTGCCACACACGGCCCACACCTCCAGCAGACCCACTTCTCCTCCTGTCTTTCTCTCTTCTCCTTCCTGTCGTGGTCCCTCAGACCTATCCATTTTTTCTGCATTCTTCCGCTAATAGAGAGAACAGACGCATTTTTGCTCTTTTTAAATGGCGCTTCGCTTTTCAAATTCTGCTGATAAAATGCTTTGTTGTGCAGTGTGTCATCCAGGACTCGACGCCGGAACTAGGAACCGGTTACATGAGTTGTCCTTTAGGGCCCGCTAAGTCGAAGGACATCTCTACTCTGATTGGTTGCCACCGTTTGCCGCTGAACTGCGTCATAGCTAATTACCATAAAGTTGAGCGAGGCTCAACTTCTCATCTGGGGCCGCTTTTGACGCTCTAGCCGCTCTAGCCGCTTTAGCCGCCCAAGACGCCCAAGACGCTTTGGCCGCTCAGGACGCCGGGCTCTCATTGAAAATGTATTAACTTCCGGCGTCGTTGCCGCTTTGGCCGCTTTTGCCTCTTTTGGTGTGAACGCACAGTTAGGGGTGCTGGTTTGGTGGAATGGTTAGCAACCAGGCATGTCCCATATACTTACTTCTGCCATCCTGGGTTCGAATCCAGCCTTTGGCCAGTTTGCAGAGTGTCTTCCCCTACTCTCTCACCCCCTTTACAAGCCTATCCACTGTCATTCTCTGGCACAAAATGCCCAAAAATACATTAAAAAAAGAAGTTAAGTTATGAAAGAACGCAAACACAAGCATTATGCTAAATGCAGCCTTTATATTTAAGACTTAAAATTGTGCATAGTCTTAAGCAAATACTGTTTCCACAGGAATATCCTTGACAGTTGTTAAGAATAGCACCCGGCATGAACCATTCTAAACTTTGTGGAAATGTAGGTCTTTGTAATAGCATGCAGTGCTTACAACTTAGTGTGATTTAATTTTTACTTTTTATATTTTACAACCCATTTTTTGATATTAACCTATTACCTAAAATATGCTAACTTAGATGTAGAAGTCTATATTTTACAGCCCTCCTCTACAGAGCAACTCACTATACTATAATATCACAATATTTGGCATTGCAGTATTATATTGATTCATGACGACCATATGTAAATAGTATTTGATATCTTAAATTCCAACATTTAAAGAGGTTTTTAGTGTTGTAGAAATAAAATCAGTTACTCATGAAATTCACACAATGGTGCTGATGGAACTGGTCAGGCTGGTTACAGTCAGTAAGTAAACAATCGTGGCTGCACAGGAGAGAGAAATTACAGGAACCCACGGTTGATATTTAAATCTGTTATGTGGACTTATTTTGGGCTTTGAAAGGGACATAAGAGATGGACATGACATGTGGGATCCCCTGAGAGTAAAGTAATGTACTTAACCTCACCTAATGCAGCACCACCCAGTGAAAACCAACAGCAGTAAAGCTAATGCTACTTATAAACCAGCCAACACTTACCTTGCCATAGCTTCCTCCCAGTTCTGAGCGATCAGTCAACAGCTCTACTTTTAAAGAAATAATTTTTTTGTCAATTTGAATGTAAGCACAGACAGTAAAGGGATAAAACCCTCAATATTTCACCATGTTCAAGGGATAGTTCAGGTATTTTGAAGTGGGGTACATGGCATGAGCCATAGTATCACAGCTCAGCTCTTTCTCTGTTAAGAAAAACCTGAGACAAACGGTAATGCTATACATTACTGTTCATAGTGCCTTAAGCTTAAAGTATTTGTAGTTTGTGATGACCCCACACTGTTTTTGTTTAGCTTTTTTTCCTCCGAAAATTCTTATAATTAAACAGAGAGTTTTGCACCATGTACAGAAATGTATAGCATTAGTGGCTGTCCTGAGATTTTTTAACAGAGAAAGAACCGAGCGGTGACACTGTGGCATGTTCAGGCTTATGCACCTCACACAACTCCACTTAAAAAATCTGAATTATCTTTTCAAGAATCACAACACTTAGCATGTCATATAATATGATTTACAAAAAAAATCGAATCAGGTCACAAGTGTTGTGATAATATCGTATTGTTGCCAGTGGTGATTCCCACTCCGAGTGTCAGTATTTTTCATAAAATGTACTAAAAGGATTGTTCTCCCCAATGTTTCCATTATTTCTTCTCAGATTCTTCACTCTTGCATTTATAGTTTCACAAAAATGGCTTGAAAGAAAAGTTTGTGCATCCTCCATCCTCCTCTTCCTGTCATTCATCACAGATACTGTGTGAGAGGAACGAAGCAGAACAAACAGCAGAGGCATCAGTCAGCTCATGTTGACGGATGATGTTTCTGCATTTAAGAGGATGTCCGTCAGTTGGATATTTAATAGAGTTTGAAATTGAATCAGAGCATAGAAGCTAATGTGACTTTGGATTACATGTCATACAGTGTGGTGAATGTTCACAGCCTGTTTGACCTGTCATTGTGTCACAAACCAAAACACACTTACGCCATCACAAGACAACTCTCACCCTGAAGCCATGTATGGAGACTAGATCACACTTGTTCTGGTTAAGGTTTTGTTGGAGTCTACAAAACTTATTGACCTTTACTTAAATTGAAAAGCTCTGTAAAGTCACCAGACCTACAGTGAGCTGTTACAGTAATTGAACCGATTGTTTTTGACCTTAAGGCTTCAATCTCTTAACTCCTTGGGTACAAACTCACAAGAGGAGGTGAAGAGCTGCTATATCCTTGTAGGGGTGTAAATCACCAGTTTCATGGCAATACAATACAATATCAATTCTCTGGACAACGATACAATATTTGGCGATATCACATAGTCTGCCAAAATTCGATTTCGATTTGATACGATTCAGAGGCCTTCGATCGATTTAAGAAAATATGTACTCACTGAACACAATCGGCAACATTTCACCTGAAGCAAGAAAGAAATACTAAGCAATTTTGATAGTTTTATTACTGAAATGTGAAACAATGTGCTGACCTTTGGGGATGATAGATTACAGAGGATTATATCCATCTGAGTGATCTAATCATGTTTTAAAATTAAAATTTGTATAATTCAGGTAAGGTGTTTTTTTGCCCCCACAACTACCTTATGGGTCGTATTGTTACATTGTAATGTTTGTTTATTTTATCAAGTAATAATGCAACATTATAATACAAATTATTGAATCATTTTATTTGTATTATTATTGACCTCCAACATTTTACCATGCTTTATCAAGCTAAAAATGTGTCATTTTTTATTTTGATTACATCAAAATATTCCTCATACTCAAAATTAAAACTATTCACTTAACTAACTCAACGTTGATTGTTTTGTTTTACTGTGATGCCTGGTAATCACAGTTTTTACGTCAGTGTGATCAGACTTTGTTTAACTGTTTAATGGTCGATGTGGAGGAGGGATGACACTAAGCTCTCGCTGTTTTACTTTCTTACTTTATGTAATTTCTTTAATCAGTGCGCTACAAAATCAAATGATGAGATAACTCGGTGCACTTATCTGATGATGCACTCCTGTCGTGCATGCAGCATGCATCCTCTGCTGTCACATCGACCGTATCACCCGGGTACAGCAGAGCTATTTTCTGATTGGCTGATATGTCAAGCTCCCGTTTCGCTCTGTGACGCTAACAGCATCTTGCTACACGTTCGCATATAGCGGTGTTACTCGGTGGGTGCTAAACAGCACATTTTTAAGCAGGAGAAATACAAGGCATGTAAGGGAGTGAAAAGGTTCAAATGTGTGTCTCAAACATTGAATGCGCGAGACTTGAGAGCCCTGGACGATGCGTGGTTGGGCGGAAACTGACATGCATGCCCAGTCGGTATTTCAAAATAAAGGTGTTTATTAAAGATGACGATGTTGATCTATGTTTTGAGTTTCAATCGATGTGATTGGATCATTGCTTAACCAATCGCTGTATCAATCCAGATCGATGGATCATTACACCCCTACATCCTTGATAAATCTACCTTTCTTAGTGCTGAATTTCTATGGAAAAGTTTGAAAGTAAGCTCTTTTGAGGGTAACTACAACTCGTACGAGTATCAGGAAGAATTGTTGCCTTTGACATTTCAGTCTAGATTCTGCATGTTGCGATTAATTTTAATTAATTTTCATTTCATTTTCACATTATTTTATTTAAATGTATCTATTTTAATGTCTTTCTTGATATTTCCAATTGCTATACAGTGTATAAAAGTAACTGAAACAACCAAATTACCGATTGGGGATTAACAAAGCGCTTCTGATTCTAACCCCGATTCTAATTCTGATAGTCAATTTTTTTTCAACTTTTTATTTATTTATTTATTTATTTTGTATTCTTAAGAATTTATGTCTTCAATGCACTTTATGTCGTTATGTCTTTGTTTTAACACTTTATAGCACTTTTAATTGCCATATGCATGAATGGTTCTCTATACATCAAACAGCCTACCTCAAACCTAAACTCTATCAGAGTGTATCAGTAAATTTAAAAAAGCCAAATAGTCAATGGTCCTGTTTTTCCCCTACACTGTGATTCACCATCAATGTTCATTTCAGATTGGAGAGGACTTTGTATAAGCCTGCACTGTACAACAAATTATTCATTAATTGTTTCCATTTTTTAAACTAAACAAAATATGTCGTTAGATTGATTGCTCTTGTCAGCAGACTTAACATTCTGTGCATTTAAATTTCAATCCCTACACATGTAAGGAAATTAGGAGGTACCAGTTTGTCCACAGGGGGCGCCAAACTGCACAAACTTAAAGTCCCCCACAGGAGCTTTAATTGACCCCATTTTTATGAATAATGTTTCTTATGTGGGATATTTCATGACTCATCTAAAGCCTGACTGAACCTCTGAGCTGAGTTGTAGGTCAGCTTGACCAATGACTGCAACAAACAGCGTGTCCTCACCGGGGGTCAGCCACAGACTACAAAGCATGGGCCATGGTTTATGATTCTATTTGGTGAGGTCCCGACGGCTACCTTCATACCCCCTCTCCTCTCCCAGCCCGTCCACCCACTGAACTATCTCCTGTGTCAAAGCCTCCTTTCTCTCTGAATGCTGCTGCGTGCGACGCTCTGCACCATGAGAAGTGGTCTTTCAGTGAAAAAGCCCATTGTGTTGGAGTAGTTTTGTGTTGTGCTGCAGTGTCACTGCACTGTCTGGTGTATTGGTTTAATGGATAATCAATATGAGGTTATTATCTGGCCTGAGCTCCCTGGGTAAGGCTAGTGAATTTAATGGGATTTGTAAACATCCTCTCATTTTTCCTGTCTTTTCTGCTCTGTAATTGAAAACATCCAGTTCCTATTTCTGGGATGTGAGGCCAGTCATGTTCAGGGTGCTCTGCCACAAAACGGAGGATTGGATGGAGGTGTACTTTCCATTTTCATTATACCTTTTATAGCTGTTTCGGGACATGATTACTTTCCCCTGCTTTCTTGCACTATTTCACGCTTCTGATCATCCTTGCAAGCATACATACAAATATGATTTAGCATCCAGTCAAGCAATAATACTTGTTTTATTGCTATTATCATGCAGGTTTTCTGCTTAGAGAATATTACTCTTACTCCCTGTAGTCCCTTGCAGTCTTCCAGCCTGGTTGTCCCAGGATTTACAGATAGATTATTGACCTGCAGGAGAAAGGTGTTGTTACCGTAAAGATACAGATCTGCAGTCAGTATCGGCTGTAGCTGCTCAGTAGTAGTTAAGGTTAGGATGTGTGAAGGGTAAACCGCTCCTGGACCAGTGCTTTGGGATCGGTGAGAGAGAGCTGCTGCGCCTCCCGTCCTGTGATGGAGCGCCTGCTTTTGTTCTCCCGTCGACAGTCCATTCATCAGCTCAGCCTGCCTAACCTTGCATTAAATGAACAGCACAACCCCTGCGTCTGCGCCGTTCACACACAAGACAAATCCTCTCACTCTTTCCTTTTTTTATCACTCCTCTTGCTTTTCTTTAACATATCACATCCTCTGTGCCTTGTATACAGGCCTGCTTTTCCAAACAGCCATGCATGTGCAGGATTTATGTATAGAAACTTTAGTTTAAACTTGGATCTGAAATTCTTACATGGCATGTTTTTTAATCCTTTCCATATAACTCCCACAGCACCATGATCTATTTGCTTGAACTGTAGAGCAGCTTACAGAAATGCCTCATCCCCTTCCTCATGATGTATGCTGATGGTGTGGCGGCAGAGAACAAGTTTCTGTCTGTAATTAATTTCACACTGCTGTCTCACTGCTGCTGATGTAGCTACTGTAGCGCTACAGGAAAAAAAATCTGTGCAATCCATCTCTGGCCCGCTTTCTATCAAATTTAAATTATGTGTTTGGGGGGGTGGCCTTCTGGACTGACAGGGCAGGCGCTCGTCAACTTCAAGGACGATTTTCAGCACATTAAGAGGGAAATTGTTCATGGAAATCCTCTCTAACTCTGAACATAGTGTAAAGTGTTTAACAGACAAAGATGGGGCTCTTCTGACTATCAATGAGAGTGTGGTTAGTGGGATTTTGCTTGTTAATGGCCCTCAATGCATTTATTCACATCAACAGAAAGAGGGCTGTTTTCTATCAAGTGTCAAATACATGATAAATAAGATTGCCATCAGAAACCTTTAGTTAACCCTTCAAAGCCTGAAACACAAATTATAGCCAAAAAATTCAAATTTTTGGAGCTGAAATGATCGTTTCACTGTCTTCTGAAATCCAAAAAATCAAAATTTCCATAAAATTTAACAAATATTGGTTGTATCTCATTTGATAAACTAGAGAATTTGCATTTCCATGAAGGAAATGCGTTGAAATGCTGAGCGTGACTGCTGAAACTGTGAAATGAAATTGCTAAAAGTAATGCAAAGAAAGTTGAAAATGTGACATGAATAATTGTAAGCAGTAAATCATGGCTGAAAGTGTGTGAAATGGCAATAAAAATGTTTGCGGAACATCATAGCTACTGGAAGTCAGGTGTGCAGGTCACGTGACGACGCTCTAACTTCAAAGAAATGTGCAAAAGTAGATGCTGCTTCAACAGTCACATCTCAGAAACTGTAGCAGATAGTGAAAAGTGCACGAAAAACTGTTTGCAGTTGTGAAAGAAAGCAGAAAATGACTGTTTTGTAACATGTTTCAATGTGGTGATATTTGTAGATGTACCTAATAAAGTGGCCAATCAGTGTAATTTATGTGAAATGGGGTTGAGAGTGCAAAGAAAAGCACGAATATGCTATTACAATGAAGAATCTGTATCAGATGGAGAATAAGATGATACAGGGTCTGCCTGGATTCGAACTGGCAAGCTCTTAGTCCAAGGTCCGCTGTTCTGACCACTCGGCTATGGGGCCAAATATGCTGAGTCATCGAAAGCACGGTATTTCTCCTAGTTGTATTGTGCGCATGTATAGTGTCATACAGCAGGCTCATAACGCTTGGTACTTCCGGGTAAACGAACGCTCGCTGTGCCAAAACCGTGGTAGATATCAGAAAAGGGATTGCACTGTGAGTATCCCAAGAACTTGCTGAAGCTATGGTTGTAATTTCATGTCTGTACTGTCGAAAATGTTGACACAGTGGCCAGTTAAATACGGGCTTCAAAGTGAAGCACTCCGCATCCCGGAGCTGAATAATTGCATAACCACAGATGGAAGCTTTTGCGGCATACCGCAAAAGCTGAAGCTCACTGAGAAAATTTGATATCAGATTAGACTTTGAAGCTGATTTCACGTGTAAAAGGAGGAGATTGTCTACGTTTTGATGCATAAATCATGTCTGTGGAGGACGGTTTGACGAAGTTATGACAAGATAATTCTGCTGAAGTTTTTGTGTGTGTGAAGGAGGGCTACGGTCTAATGAGTCACGTGACACGCTCGAAGTCCAGAGCAAACCACAAAACTCGGTGTTGCTCAAAAATTCATATTTAAAAAATTGTTGAAGCCAGCAAAAAGCTGAGGATATGTAAAAATAGCTGAGAAGTCAGTGCAGCTTTTAAAGCATGAATGAAGTCTGTAGGTGTAAGTATGCTCAATCTGTGGAGCTTCAAAGTTGCTGAAGTTTTCAGCAGACCTGCGGACATGTCCCATTGATTTCAATGTAAAAATACATGCAGAAATTATTTTTTACTGTAAAAAGTATAGCTGTTAAACCTGTGAAAAATACAAGCGCACTTCTCCTGAACATGCTGCATATGTCAGTTTTTTTCTGTGAAAATCTGTGCAAATTTGAAGCCTGTGAAAGGTGGCAAAGTCATGGAATAAGAAGAAGAAAAAGAACAAAATGGAGTTTAGGGAGAACAATATGTTGAAATGCTGACTCAGCATTTCAACATAATTAGATGGTTTAGGCAACTGATGATCAGTTTGAGGACCTTTTTTATCTTTATCAGATTGTTTTCATATGTTTTTTTTTTTCATTATTTGTTCATCATATTGATTAGATAGTGCTATCAAAAGTATGTATCATAAATATGTACACTAGCTAGGCTGGGTTAATATTATTCAGTTAACAATGTTTCATTTCAGGTTTTGCTTTAACAAAACTTTCAGATAACCAAAATCCTCTGTGTCTGCTGCTTATTAGTGCATACTCGAGCATGTTTAATTAGAAACAACAACCTCTTACCTGCATAAACAACCCAGAGCACCCCAAGCAATATATCATTTCCAACCTTGTGTCAGCTAATTATTCAACCAAATTGTCAAATGTCAATACCTGATTTAAAAAGAAATCATGAGCAGATTTGTTTTTGGTACCCCAGCTCAGTGCATCAAAGCACCATCATTTTTTTCACGTCGGTACGTTTGACTTGAATAACAGGAAAACATGAAGAGAAGTTCAATGGAAATGTTCTTTTGTAAATGTTCTTTATTTATGCAGCCTTTTACAACAACCCTTTCGGTGAACCACAGTGCTTTGCAATAGGTAGTAAGTAAAAAGCAATAAATTAAAAAATTAAAAACAAATAAAAGCAATAACAGCAGTAAAAGTAGTGAAAACAATAAAAAGCAATAAGAGAAATAAAATACAATAAAATAAAATAAAATAAAGTAAAGCAAAGTAAAAGTGTCACCGCACTACTGGGTATTAATAGCCATCCTAAATAAATATGTCTTCAGTCTGGATTTGAAATGGCCAAGGTCAAAAATGAGATGCATTTCAACAGGGAGCTTATTTCAAAGCCTTGGAGCAGCAATGGAGAAGGCTTGATCACCCCAGTGTCTGTATTTTGACCTGGGCACTTCCAGCAAAAGTTGGTTTGACGACCTCAGCGCTCTACCAGGCTTCCAAATAGTTAAAAGCTCAGTTAAGTACACTGGGGCGAGACCATTAAGAGCTTTAAAAACAAACATTAAAATTCTAAAATCAATTCTGTACTGGACGGGAAGCCAATGAAGGGATTTAAGAACTGGAGTGATGTGCTGTCGTCTGTTAGTGCTGGTCAAAAGACGAGAGCACATCGTGTTGCACAAGCTGGAGGTGACAAAGAGAAGCCTCAGAGACGGCAACATAAAGAGCATTGCAGTAGCCAAGTCTCAAACTTATAAGAGCATGGAAGACAACATTGACAATAGGATAAAAGTAGATTATAGAAAAATGCTTTACAGCATTGAACAAAGGTAAAGCAACAGTATGTGACTTTTCCACCTTGAATCTTTATTCTAAAAGGTGATTATATGATATGACATGTTCAGAACAATAGGGTCTAATCCTTTACCACTTTGGGAGCCAACTGCATTTCTCTCACAGACTTTCAACAGCTTAGCAGCATTTATTTGCAAATTGTTTTTGTATTTAAATGAAGACAGCTAGCTTATATCAGGATAGTGTGCAGGAATCAATCCAAAAACAGAAGTGAGTTGGCATTTAGAACTTCCTGATTCCAAAGCCTGAAATCATATGGGATTAAGCATACCAGTTTCAGATTAATGTCTGTGTGGCTTTTCCAGACTCCTCTAATTGTGACGGTATGTTGTTTTGGTCCTTCAAACCCCTTCGGTGAAATGCCCGTCTTGTTACTGTGACAAAAAGCCAAAACAAAATGAGCTACACTCACTTCCATGTCCTCCATTGTTGTTGTGTTTGAGCATCATGACTGTCACAGGCATGCTATGAAAACTCTGAATATTGAATGAGTGCTAATAAAACATATTGCAATGGAAAACAAAGAACAAAAAGCTGAGTGGAGTCGAGCCAACACCAAAATAGAAAAGTGAAATGAGAGATAGAAACAAGACAAGAAAATTGAGTGACCAAGAAAAAACTGGGCTATTGTTAATGATTAAACGTTGTTCAGACCTTTTGTAAATTAGCGGGTTCAAGTCCAAAGTCTAGCTGGCTATCTTTCTGTTGCTTAGTTTATGAAAAACAAGCACTCCACAAGTATTTTGATGCTGCACTCAAAAGACTTGTAGTGGTCAGTTTACCACACCAAACCACATTCTTTCTTTTGTTCCCAATATTCTTGATTGGTGTTTTATTACAACAACGGAAACATACAGTAACTATTGAACAGTTCAGGCTTTAAACTCACATTCAACTTACATTTAAGATGTAAAAATCATAAAAAAAGTACAGTTTCTGTTCAGTTGAAACCTGTATTCCAGCTTCTATAATGGTCATATATGGTTCCCAGAGATGGGCAAAATCTCTCTGTTTGCCTTTAGCAATGGACGTTAGTCTCTCCAAGTCAGTATACTCTGAAAGTTCCCTTATCCAAATTCAAAGCACAGAGTTTAACAATTAAACCATTTTCCTTCATTGATCACTTCAGAGATGATGCAAGAATAGAGATGAAACTTGCTTCAAATTGCAGTCAGTAAATACATTGATCCTAAACTTAAGGACCAAAACAATGAGTTGAACATATTGTATTATATTTAACATATTGTGATATAGATTGAAGTTCCCATCCTTACTCATCAGGCAACCAAGTTTACCAGAGAAGTTAAGCTGCTGGAAGAACCATTTAGCCTGCATATAAAGTTTGCTGGCACGAGTTTAGTTGGGAATATCTGATGATAAAAAGTGAAGTGTAATTTTCCAGATATACAAATCCCAGAGTAAAAAGCTATGATGCCTGCTTTCTTAACAACATCCAACCACCTTCAAGAGAAGTAGGTCCATACCTTGGATTTTACTGTACAGTTTCTGGGTTATTTGTCTCAGAGGTATCATGAGTCACTGACCAGAGGTGTACCCTAGCTGAAGATGTCTCCTGCCCCTCAGTGGAGTGGCAGCAGTCAGGTGTGGAGGCTGAGAGAGGAGATGGAGGAGGAGGAGGAATTCACACCAACTCGCCCGTGAGGTGGTCGTGCTTGAAGCCTCCACGCCTGGATAAACCCCATCAAAAGCGCATTAGCCCTCTCCTCTCCTGCCCCCTCCTTCCCGCCCCCCCAATGCCCCTCCCTCTCCCTCCCTTTAACCCCCCCTCCCCATGTCCCCCCACTGTCGTATAATAGTATCTGGCCGGGCCACGCGGCTCGCTGACACACAGCCAGGCGAAAGGGGAGCGATGATGAATTGCTCCCTGTTGGTGTTATCCATGATGATAATTATTAATTTTCCCCCCTGCTCCTCTCTGAGAATGGGGGCCGGAGAGCTGCGGCGTTGTGCCGCCTCCTCCGTGGGCCGTCATGGAGCCCACTGTCATCACTTATCACAGACAGAGTCGGGGCCCAAGGCTAAACGCTGATGAAAATGAAAAGCGTTCATTCTGATTTGTCCTGTTTTTGGTGCGTGGGTGTGCATATATGCCTTCATGTATGAAGTTAACCCTTACTCTTCCTTCTGCTTTCATCTCTCTCTGTCTCTTGTAGCCTTTACCCTCCCTTCTCCTTATATCTTCTAATATAAGTTGTCTTATATCATATCTTCTTGACACAGACTATCCTGGTTTTACAAAGGTTCATAGATTCAACAAACAAGCAGAGAAGTATAAATATATTAAAATGTAACTGTTGTTTGGTTTAGTTTTGTACTTCCATATTCTTGTTCCCATTCCAAGTAATATTTTCATATCCAGTTCGTAGTAGTTTTAAACTCTGATTCCAAAGTTATTGAAGAGTAAAATGATGATTATGAAGAATAGAACTCTGCCTAAAATACAAGATCTATGTCATATGGTTATAACAGTGACTGATTTTTCTGTTTTTCTACATGAAGAAAACTAAATATGAATCATTTTTAAAGGTCTCATGTCCTGCAAAGTGCTGTTTTCCTTCTGTGTTGTTAGAACAAAATGTCCCTTAAAATGTTCAGTTTTTTACTTCCTGGTATTTATGACATCATAGCTTTACAGCCTCCACCTACATGTGTTTTCTGCTTGTTGGAGGCAGATGCTATGACTGGTTTGAAAGCCAGCCATGTGGTCTGCAACCCATCCTCCTCCCTCCCATTAGGCATCATTCCGGCAGCCTATCAGCTTAGAGCTTTATCATGGCCTCCCGTAGCATCAGCCTCTCCCACAGATCTATCATTTTCAAAGGGGAGAGAAAAAGAGCTATATCTGATCCTCTACAGAGAAGATGTTTTTCATGATTTTACTCAACATAGATCAAGTCATTGCTTAGTTAACACCGAGGACATGATGTAAACAATCAAACACACCAGGACATGGGATCTTTAGTGTATGGTGATCGACACAGTAGTTATTCACCCAAACTATTTGATTGAATCATGGCAAAATATGAGGTGCTTGTTTGAATGAGAAGTGAGGAACCAGGCACGATCCAGATATGTGCTTCTGCTGAGTTGGATTCCAGCCTGTGACCAGGTGCAGTGTCCTTCTCCTGCTCTCTCTTGCTCCCCTTTGTCAGCTTGTCCACTGTCTCTCTCTCTCCTATTAGTGAAGGCACAGAATGCTAAAAAAAAAACAGAGTTTAAAATAATGGTAAACATCACAAAATATGGTGCAGCACTGATATTATTGGGAGTGTTGTACCAAATTGTTGTGGGGAGGAGGGAGCTGAGTTGCAAGGCAGATGTTTCAAATAACCCAGTAGATCTGTGTCCCATCGCTCAGCTCTGGTCTGAAAGAAAACAATCTTGAATGTAATTGTGCTTGAGAGAGAGGGTGAGAAGCACAGGAATCTGTTTTCACTGAAAGGTGTCAGCTGTGATGCTTTGGGAATCTTATTAGGAGGTCTCCCATTTGCTCCCCTATGGAGGTCCTCAGGGTACATCCAACTGGAGGATTCCAGGGTAGACCCGAATTGGCCATAGCTGTTTTAGGCCCTATTTACACAACAATGTTGACGCCAGAAACGGAAAGGTTTAACCTTTGCGTATTTTGAAAGCGCTCCACGCTCACACAGAGACGAGAGAACGACTGAACATGCTGTAGCATGCTTGCATGGCCAGTAGATGGCAATGACTGTTTGTAGTGAAACAGCAGTGTTACAACACGTGTACACTTTCCGGTGAAGACAAACTCTTCAAAAACAACAATGGCGATTGCACACCATCTACTGGCCATGCAGGTGTTTCTTGTCCAGTCAACAAATCAGTCTGGAGAACAAACTGAACACAGTAAGCAGCACACATGCTGTTTGGCAGATGGCTGAAGCTGTTCTTGTTCTTGTTGTTCCTGTTCCTGTGATGCACACACAGCCTTCATGTGGAGTATCTACGTATTCTGCGCATGATCGTCTACATGGAGATAGAAACAAAAACATTTTCATAACTTTCCATTCTGAACCCTGGTTTCAAAAGTTTGCAGATTCATGTACTCCGGACACATTTTTCATGTAAATGGAAGGCGAAAATGCAATGAAAGCTCTCCATTTTTGGTTCCTTTTGTTGTCTTGTAAACTTGGCCTTAGGCAGCTACGCATGCCGCAAAGAGGGAGAGTGTGAGAAGTCCTGAGGCAGCATGCATAATGTCTTGTGCATAGTAGAACTGTATTTTGCAAAGGAGGCATGTAAAAAATTAACCATATAAAACCCGATTTTGAAATTAAATTTCTATTGGTTTGCAAATAAATTATACCTACATCAATACAAAAACCAACTATTTTCACTTGTTCTGTTTCAAAGTTGAATTTTTCTTTCAATCTTCGGCCTGTGCAGAGTCACACCTTGATGCACTGACGCCACACCTTTATCACCACTGCTGCCTGCTAAAGCCCTTATGATGTTACTTGTACAAAAAAAATCACAAAAATGCAGCTGTACTTATCAGTTAAGTTTTACATAAATGTAATTGTAATAGATGCATTTAAGTATAATATTCCTGTATAATGTAATAAACATGAAGTGTAACATTAGCCTAATAAATGCACAATAGGAGTTTTTTTAGGTAAACTACGCAAATTTATGTCCATCAGAAACATCAGACCAGATGGGTTGCCCTCTGTAATACTCCTCATCTTTTGGAAGCTCTCATGCTACGGCCACACTGGACGCGGATTGGCGGATTTAAATGCGCATAATGCCTGTGGCGCGCCGCGTTGAACGCCCGCGGTTGGACGCTGGACCATTTTGACAAGCTGAGGGGTGACGGGCGGAGCCGGAGCCAGTCGGACTCGGTGATGACCCGTGCAGGCAAATCCAGCTGGAAATGAACATTTACAGAACTTACCTTCAAAACCTGTCTCCTCAGAGACTTTCACCCAAGCCTGCTCTTTTTTGTTCCAGTCTCTGTAGAGTCGTATATCGTATAGCTCCGGCTGATGGAAAAATGCGCAGATCAGCCTCTCCTCCATCTTTCAGAGGGGTTTGAGCAGGAGCCGGTGGCTCGCAGCACAGGGTCACGCGAATTTGTGTCGAAAGCTCAATATTTTCAACTCGAGCGTAGAGGCGTTTGACGCCCCAAACGCGCCTGACGCTCCAGATGCGCAATGCCAAACGCGTCCCACGCGCCGCCCTGGGCAAATCTGCATCCAAACGCGTCTTTGCATTGACTTTGTATGTAATCTCGATGTGCGTCTTTGTGAATTCGCGTCCAGTGTGGCCGTAGCATCAGATTGGGGACCCCTGATCTACTGGTTTTGTGACTCTTGCTAGAAAAAAAATGTTTTTTTTTATTCTTATCAAATGTTAACCATTTGGAAGTCTTGTTTCTGTTTGGTAATTTTTTCAGTTCCCATCTGAAGTTTAGTTATTTGAAAATACTTTGAGAGGTACACAAACTGCATTTTCTCTGCTCATTTGACCAGAAACTCTTTAACTTTTTAATCAGTGTTGAACGTTTCACATCAGGTGGGAGCTATGGAGATATTTATCACTTACCTTAATTCTTTCACATATTTCATATGCCAGATGCAGATAGTTTCAGCCTCTCTTATTCTGTCCAATGTGATTTTAATGAGGCAACAAGCCACACATTTTCTCCGCCCATTTTGTACCTACAAGTTTCCCTCTCGGACCTAAATTTTAAATAGCCCGTCTTGCTGAGGTGTGAAAGTTGCCTGACGCAGAAGTGACAATCAATCTCGCTTACGAGGTGTTGTCATCTTGGCGGCGCGGTCGGGATGATCTCTGCCTCTTCGACTGAGGGAGGTGAATCCGCTCTGCCTGACGAGTAATTACAGCTAATTTCCTAATTACCTCAGCACCGAACGCCTCTGTAGCGTTCATTAAAAGCCATAATTGCATTGGGTTGACATGCTCTTTTATCCACTTTGGGTTCTTTTCTGGAGGTTTAGCTGTGAGCTAGCTGTGCCCGCCCCTGCCTGTCTGAGTCGATAAAGGTTGATTGAAGGCTTGGTGTGGGAAGAGTGTTGAACACTGTTTCTGACAGCATTTAGTTTATCAAGTCTGCATCTGTCTAACTCTGTGTGTACTGTATACAGAACCTGAACGAGTAAAAAACAGCAGAAATGTAGGGTGTATTCATGAACATTTGAATACATTTTGTGTGTATCAGTGAACAGATGGTTGTCTGTCTCGCTTTGGAAGAGATACAAAGCAACAAAGCAGGGTATAAAGACTTATCCTCCCCCATTTCTTGACCCACTACCCCTTTTCCTCCTGTTACCTTCCATTTCTACTTCCTCTACTTTCCTTTTCCTGTCGTTACCTCTTCCTTATCCCTCCTTTCCCCTCTCTTATCCTCCTCCTTTCCCCTCTCCCTCTCTTGCATTGATCCGGCTCTTCTTTGTCTCACAGAGCTGGCCTCCAACTTGTCAGCTGCGTCAGGATTAAAAGCTATTAGTTCTGCATCATTGCCACTACAAGTGCACGCCTGAGATTGATAGAGTGCCTCTCTTCCTCCAATTGGGGGGGGTGAGATAGGAGGAAAACAAGCCTGAAGGGGGGGTTGGTTTTTACCTCACATATCTGACAACGGTCACCTACAGGCGCTCTGGCCCTGGACGTTCGCTCAGTTAAGATTTGTGAATTGGATTTTGCTCCATTGTGTTTAGAGCTCTGTAAATCCTTTCCAGCAGACAGCATATTTTCAAAAGTCTGCCCTTACCAGGCTGGCGTAGATTTAATGGCCTACAGTTAGCAGGTCAGAATGTGCAATTATTCCTGGCCATATCGAAGACTTTAGGGTCACTTTTTCTCTGCTTTTGGTTTAAATACATGCATTTCCAAGGCTAATTTAAGAGTGGTTTTGCTCCTTCAACACAGAAGTTAGCATTTAGCAAGTTAGCATTTAGCATCTCAAGCTCCCATGTTCCAGAGTCTGGGATTTTTGAAAAAGCTTTTTGGATAAATGCCCAAAACAATGTTTATGATTAACATTTTTGAATGTTTCATTATGCAACAAAAAACTCCTATAATATTTAAAACATAATTGTGTTTTTAAAAGGATGGTTAGTGACAAACTGCTAGCAAAGACGACGTAAATTACCCAAAGCCAGTTATTTCTGATTGTAATAAATGGTAATACATACACTGTTGACATAGCCATGGGCACCAACTTGATCAGGTTATTGAATTAAGCACAAAATTTCTACCAAGACTTTACATGATGATATAAGTCGTTATTCTCTGGTTAGATAAAAAGCTTACTCTCACCATGTGCGTTAACCTAACTCAATGAGTTTTAGGCTTAACATTGCGAAGTAGGTGTTTGTCTGGTACACAGGGGGCTCAAGGTGACCAAACATCAGAAGTGTGTGCAGCCACAGTTAACATTAATGTTTGGTGCAAAAAAGCTTTGCCCACTTTCACGATATGGTAAACCACCAACATGCATTTGAACTTTGTACCAAAATTACAGCAACTGTAAGAGCCAATATGTTCTGCTGGATTTTTCATATCTAACAATACCAGTATTAAGCTTTTGGAGCTGTTATCTGTCAATACTAATAACATGCCGATAATATTGTGCACAATTAACCAAAGAATTCTTACAAGCATACCCAAACAATATAACCATCAGTCAATCTTTATTTGTATAGCGCCAATTCATAACAAGCGTTATCTCAAGACACTTTACAATAGAGCATAAAGCTCTTCATTTTATGGATACACATAAATGCAACGATACATAAATACATATAAAGATACACATATACATATATATACAAATAAATTAGAGATGCACCGAAATGAAAATTTGTGGCCGAAGCCGAATAATAAATAAATGCTGGGCCGAATACCGAATACCAAACCGAATATCCAATGCGGCGGCAAAGTAGTTCACTATATTTTTTGATAGTACATTAATAGTTTAGAGTACATTTTTAGACATGTTTTTAAAAGAAAGTAATTGTTTATTAAATGTTATGACATTTTTTAATATTCCAGTAGCCTTTGCTTTTCAAAAGAAGCCCAACAAAGTTTTTCATTCATATTAAGCCTTCAAACAAATCAAAACATGCATTAAAAAATATGAATGTACACTGATGGATATATAGCAATAGACCAATAATACTACCAATACTGCTTTAAAGCTGTCACTTTATATTCAATATTTGAATAACCGATCAAATATGGGAATAAATATCCATAATGGAATTGTAAATAAATATTTGAATGTAAAATAATGACTGTGGCAACACATCAGGTCTGGAGCAGTGGACCGTTCCGTCCAACAGAGAGCGCTGTGAGAGCAGCTTGACCGTCAGTCACATCCGGTGCTCTCTTGAGCCAAAGAGTTTCCGCTCCGAGTGGAGACATAAACAGCTCTAACTGTTCTGTGAAGAGCTGTGTGGAAGTAGTTTTGGTTCTACACCGTTGATGGCAAACTTGAATTCAAAGACCAGGCTGTGTGTTCCGTGAAATATAGTTTAGTCTTTCGTCCTCCACTTATTTGCGGGCTCAGCCGTCGGCTTTTCATCCAAGCTATATGGCCGAGTGCAGCGGAGCTTCGTCAAGAGTTTAATCCCGTGTGACTGTGTTGTTTTCGGCAGGGGGGATAAGAGAGTGTCTGACCCTTACTGAGGGGGTGTACTATTCGGCCTTGTTATTAGGTCACTCCACCGAAGGCCGAATATTGCTTTTTTTGCACCGAATGTTCGGTGCACCCTTAAAATAAATATTTACATCCAACACCCAACATGAACCCATAAAGCCAATCATGAATCCCTCCATCATGGCAGCAAAAAAACCCCCCTTCTGTTAAGCAGTAGGAAATCTTGAATGTGGATCCCAGTCTCATGATGAACAGCAAATCCACACGATGCTGTGTTGGGTGTGAGGGCAAAGGAAGGGAGGTAAGAGGAGACAAGTGGACTAAAGTAAGAACTAAGGGTGCATCCGAATAGTTCTTTTTTGATAAGGAACCTTCCTAACTGAAGAAATGACCCGGAAGCATTTAAGCGTCGGCCATGATAAGTGCTGTTCGAATTCTCCAAAAGTTAAGGAAAGGATGATATTCATACTGAATATCTCCTTTAGCTTAGGAAACACTGGACCATCCTTTTCAAAAGGAAAGGAGAAGAAAACGCCCCATAATGCCTTGCGGCACGTGACGTGTATAAATACGGCTCCTGCCGAAAGTTTACAGAAACTTGGTGGACAGATAAAAATTACATGCTTGAATTTAAAAAGCACTCATTTTAAAGAATTCGTTTTCTCCAACACAATATAGATGAATATTAAACACACAGTTTTTGTACCTGATAATATTGTATATTAATGACCACATTTCCACCTATCTTTATTTCTGAAGTGAATCATGTCAATAATAAGACAGAACGATGAGGCCTAACAACGTTTATTAAAAACAATCAATAAAAGAAGGACAAATGAGGACTTTTATAATACTCCAAATATAATAAATTCAAACAATGTTCATGATGATATATGTGAATGAAACAGGGGGAATAGTGCTTCTGACAGTCTGCTGTATTATCAGGCTTCAGATTGTCAGTGTCTGTCAAAGATGTCAACATTTATAGATGCTCTCATGAACCTCACAGCTGCACGACCAAAGACAAAACACCATCACAGGTAAATCCTCTGGTCATGGATTGTTAATGTTAACCAGTGGAGACACAAAACAACCCTGTGAGATAAGGCAGGGGATGAATACGCTTCTTGTAGTTCATTTTCAGAACATTGTAGTTTGTCGTGGCTTACCTGCGTCGCAAGTAATCGTCGGCACATAAATATGACATCAAAGTGAAAGTGCAGTCGAATTCCTCTTTGGCCACAGTTCTCCTTTCCTCTCATCTTTTCCCCTCCTTCTCTTGACCCTGTGATGTTTTTTATCGGGGTTAAGGTAAAGTGGATAGGAAAGGACTTAGGAAGGACTATTCGGATCCACCCTAAAGCTAGTGACAGATCCATGGACCATAGACCTGTCGTCTTATTTATTAGAGGTTAGCCTCTTGAGATGCTACATGTCGTTTTCAGGAGGGTCCTCATATCTGAATGGTTGTGGTGATCATTTTATAGAAGTATAATTGATGATATTCATACTGAACTAACAACCCAGGCACAATAAAACACTGACCAATATGTCACAAAATGCAAGACAATACAAGAGCCCAGCATCATAAAGTGAGCATTTTTAAACAACAGCTGTGAACATACTTTGGCAGTCATTATAACTGAGTTAAGGCAAAATATGACCACTCTGAGGCCAAAGAGACATCAGAAAAGCCTGTTATTAGCAGGGATGAAACTGAGGGGTTTTTATAGGGATGCTATATTCCAATATGTCATCTTCTCAAGAAACTTAAAAACATGAAATCTGGAAATTTTGGACCAGTGTAGGCTGGACAAGAAGCAGTGTATGGGGCCGTGATAATAAAAGATTAATGAGTATTAATACCTTTCTCTTTTAAGAAATTTTGAATATCACAAATAGTATTTTTTCAGCTAAGGTCATTTGGTTTTATAATCTCCAGTTCTTATACTTTATTTGATCAGAAGTGGACAGTAAGGAGCCACATTTCTCACTCAATGTGACCTATGAGGCAAGTTCAGATATCTAATTTTTAATGTAAAGAAACATGACAAACTCTCACAGAAAGGATTTTACTGATAGCATAACCATGCAAGACTGAAAATATTACAACATGAAAACTGAAATACTCTGCAAGAAACTATTAGAAATAATGGGCTACAATAAAAAAGAAAATACAGATGACTAACTCTTAAGCACTCTTTACTTGTGAATAAGTTGCTGGAATTGGTGGTAATTCTGTTTGGCTCACTAAATTTAGCATTATAGCAGGCATTCTGGTCTTCTTAAATTCTGGTGTAAGTTTTGATGACTTCAGTTTCCATATATGTTTCTTTCTTGATATTACAGCCTGTCATAAATGTCATAATAGGAGTTGCCTTTCAGTTTTTAACAAATTTTTCTCTGGCACACATTCAAATAAACAAAAAAACAGTTATTTTCCCTGACTGTTTGCTCTTCTGTGCTGAGTGTTTCCAAAGTGCTGTCACGGAAATAGCCACCTTTGCTAATTTCATGTACCAAGCTGAATTTTTTCATTTCTTTCTGTCAGCAGAATCGGTTCTATGTTGTTCAGCGGCTGCCTCATAATTTATTTCTCTGTCCAGTGACAAGTGTCCCATATGAGATGAGAGGGAGTGTGCAGACACTGCTGTTGACTCAGCCTAAAAGATAAATTCAGTTTGGCTTTCAGGGGAAGGAGGGTTGAAGGGGAATCATATTTAAATGAGTTATGGTTAGAGCCAGTGTAACTGTAATGGAGTGACCATAGCATTTCTCCAGACAACAAAAACAATGACATGGTAAGTATGATGAGTAAAATAAAATGCATTTCTGTCTCCAGAGTGGTGAAGGGGCATTGCCAGGAAGTATCTAAATATGTGAATAATGTTTGTCCTTTGTTTTTCACTGCTTTGTTTCTATGCTCTCCTCTTTCCTCTTATTTATCTAATTAAAACCTGCATTTTGTTCTCCTCCCTGCTTCTCTCTCAGCTCTGCATGTCAGGGTTGCAGTGTAGTCAAACAAATCCAGGGGTTTATTGTGCTGTCACATTCTAACACGACCCTCATATTTCATTGCAGGCAATTGTCGGCTACTTTGACATTTTCTTTGACAAAGGCTGCAGCAACAAGGTAAGCAGCAACGGCAACAGCCAAGCCATTTAACGGAAACTCAATTACGTTCATGCTTTAGCGTGTTCCTCCTCCCCGAGGCGTTCTCTGCCGATCGACGGCCGTCCTAGCTGAATGCTGATATAAGCACTTACCCAGCAGAGCTGGCTGCCTGGAAAAGCCGATGCCAAACTCTGCGAGCGGCACGGACATGCTTTCTGATTGCACTTCCTATTGTACCTGAGAGTCAAAATGCATGCGATGGATGGGCCACTACATTTCCAGGCTAAACAACCCAAACACCAGGCTATCTATTTGTTGCTGTAATGCAGTGTAGATAAGAGTCATGGTAATACAACAATTTTAGGAACTGTTCAAGTGGTTTGATTATTTAAAATTACAAGCAAAAAACATTGAAAACATCACTCAATATTACAGCTATATTTATATTTCAGGATCATTGTGTAGATCTCCTGAGTGGAATTAAGTCTTTCCTGTTTTTTGTTTACTTCTATTTAATTTTTAATGAAAACTGAAATGATAGAGAACATGGTTCCCATTCATTTGAGTTAAAGCAATCTATAACTTTTCCACCTTAAAATAGTTTTACTGTAAATTTAACTGTGCAGTAACTTTTAACAGGTAGCATTGAGTCTATTCTTTCTTTTATTTGGCCTCTTGCTCTATTCATCAGCCACAGTTTTTATCAGTATGCCCAAGCCATTGAATATAGCACCACTATGACACACTAACTGGCGTCTTTTTTCTGGGGCTGGTGTATGAACTATTAAACCTTAAACTGTACAGAACTGGGGTCTACTGCCATGGTTTAGCAATGGCGACTGGGGCCATGCACCCTTTGAGTCCTCTCCTTAAAGGTAAAAAAAAGTTACATATTATTGCTCATTGCTTTTTGTAGTTTTTATATTTCAAAGCCTGACACACTTACAGGTTTGTTATAGCTATATTTTCATAATTAAAAAAAATATACTCTACTTAATGGCAAATATTGACAAGTTAAACTTAACTGTTTTTTTATGTGTGATCTTAAATGAGATAACTAATACAGCCCGTTACATACAAACAGATTCACTAACCAAAAACTACAATCTCCTCTCTTAAGGCTTGTCATTTTGTGCTGTAAACACAACTAGCTACATTTGGAGAGGGTTAGAGCACGAAAGTATTTTGGTAAATTTAAACATAAACAAGAATTTGGCAAGACAGATGCATATCTGTGACTTTGTTTTTTGTTTCAAACGAATAATATTAAAACAATCTATTTAGTTTTTTCAGACATGGTCCAACATTTAATTATGCTTTGGTGCCCTGACCAGCTGCCTATCCCTTTTTAATAACGTTTTAATGTTTTTTTCATTCGTATGTCAACAAAATAAAATATCAAATCTTAAATGAAAATAAGCAGTAAAGGGAATTTGCCCCTCTTTTACAAGAAATCAAAGTACACAATAAAGCTTTAACCATCAGCACCTTGGCCTATCCAATGTGGTAGCATTTTGGTTCAGACTCGCTCCCTGTTAGTTCAGTTTATATTTTACAGGACACACTGTCTAAACACTCATGTTTCTGCCACAAATAAAAAAAAAGTTGCTCCTCTGTTTATGATGTTTACCTAGTATAATGCTACACATTTTCTATAGATGCCAGAGCTTTGTTTGTTTTGCTCTTTGCTTCTTTCAGCTAACTTCCATAATTGAATATTGTTCTGTGCTGGATGCTCTCCCATGCATCAGTGTTTCAGATCTTTAATAATGAGAATGCTCAGTATGAACAGTTTGAACTCAGAGGGGCCATTATGGCCCGGTGAGGACATTGAGAAGTGCAAATATTCTCCTAACATGCCTCACACTATAGGACTTTGGTTCAACAGAGGAAGAGGTGAAATGCAGCCAGGACTAGAGGAGGCTTTGGACCTTGAACTGGGAACATTGAAGGTCTATTGTGACCAAAAAAATCATGTTTCTATTAACTATACAACATGACTCAACGTCTCCACCTCTTAAGGGTCAAATTATGATTTTGGTTTGTGATCTGTTGTCTTCTCCAGGTGATGTTCTCCACGGGCCCCCATGTTACAAAGACACACTGGAAGCAAACCATCTTCCTACTGGAGAGGCCTTTCTCTGTACAAGCAGGTCGGTAACAGCATCCACCACCACAGTGCTTGGTATTCTTCTGTATTTACATGGGTTGTTATACCACTTTGACGCTAAAATTAGCGGGTCAACAAGTGTTTTTTCATCACGGGTTAACCCGCTAACAATCGGCAAGTGACTGCTTTACCACTGCCAGCAAACCCAGGTCAAATCGACGAGCTGCGTGGCTGTTTTTTTTACTCTGGTACATCAAGCAAATGTAATCACACTGATGACATCGTCCGCGCGCCGAAACATTACCATGTAAACACTGGAAAGGAGTGTGGGAACTGTGGACACATTGGTCAGCTGTTTTCTGTACTTTATACCTTTGTCCCTCTTTAAAAATGTACAAACTCAGCGCAGACTAAGCTACTTTCAAAAGCTGATGATATGACAGCCGATGGATTATGATGTCATAGCATAAATCAGCAGGTTGATCCAGGCCGGATGTTCCCACTGAAGCTGATTGGAGACAAGCTGATAAAAACCATGTTGCTTGCAGGGTCAGTCGACATGGGTCGAAATGCCAATTAAACCCTTTCAAACTGCTGACATGAGCCAATTGTTACTGGGTTTCTCCAGGTTCTTTTGTCAGTCTGAAAGGGGTATTAGATTTTTAATTCCAATAAGTTTTCAAATACAAGGGAGACCATTGTTTCTGTCTTTTACCGACTGATCTAGAGTGAATATGGAAGCTCAAAATGGTCAAAAAGGAGCGTGCCATGTTTTCCATCAGTGGGTAAAAGTGCCAAAGTGGTTTGCAGACTGTGGTGTCTGGCTAGCGCAATAATCATAGTGCTTGCACCTCTAGGCCCAGTCAGCACTCATTTTGACTTTTGTTTCTGTGTTGACAATGGTTTATTTTATTCAACTTTTGTATGGACGAACAGTGCACATTAATGAACACAGAATATTGCGAGAGTCTATACAAAGCAATGTAAATATGCCAGATTGAGCACAACGGTGATTTCCATAAGAAGCCCCAAACATTAAAGGGAAACATAAAGCCAAAGAGACGGATAAAAACTGTACAATACCACTAACAACAATAGATGATGCTGCAATAAAGCAGTATAGGCTGGATTAAACTAAATTTATCGCAAAGATTATAATGGAAAGATTGCTATTTTCCTTGTTGTCATGGTGGAATATGCATTTGTTCTTCAGGTGTAGAATTTATTGACTTAAGCGGGCCACATGGACTTCTAAGGGGCTCCCAAGCCACTAGATATTCACCCTGATATATTGTTAGTAGTTCAGTGTAATAGAGATCAGAGGGCAGGTTCACTTTTTTAGATTTTCTCTTCATTTCAGATCAGTTTACATGCTTTCTCTCACTCCTGATCTAATTTTCCTCTCTTAAACCTCTTCCATGTGTCATAGCAAGCTGCAGCAGGTAATCTGTCTGCAGTGGAGATGTAGTCAGGCTGGTTGACACCCGTTATCTGTCACCCTCAGAGACAGCGAGGGATCAAAACAAATCACATTCAGCCATCAGAGGCAGCATGTAAAACTTCATCTGATAGCCCGTTGCAGGCCTCTGAATCATGACACGCTACAAGACGAGCACTTTGTTACTGACCAGTGAAATGTTTACAGAATCGATGGCTCAGCAGATTGAAGTTTCATCCCAGTTGTAGTTTCTATGAGGCGTGGTGAAGGGAAATGACTTTCTGCATGTTCAAACATAATAGGCTCTCTTGAATCGCTTATTGTGAAGTTCATCTCATTTCTTGCAAAATAAAAATGGGATTGATGGACCATAGCTGTTGCAACTCAAAACTGAATGTGTTTTTTGTAAATAAAATGAGAAAAAAAGTGTGATTGCCGAGCACAGAATAAGGACAGCCTTGGCCAAAATCAACAACACCAACTCTTCACAGTGTTAGGAGCTTGAGTACACAGATCATTGTCACTCTGCAGCTCCAACACTTCATTGCTCCGTAGATTGTTTAAATTCATTGTTCTTGTTATTTTAATGATTTTTGTCAATTAAAACAAGGGGCTCTGAAGGACCACGCAATCAAGCTGTTGAATGTTTCGACACTTATGCCTTATAAGCACTGATATTGGTTCAACTTCACAAATCAACCACAGTCTGAAAAAATAAAAGGCACAATAACACTCTGCAACATGATGTTGCTGGTGAATTAACTCGCATTGAATGGCCATATTGAAAAACAAATCGTGAGTTTTGAGCACCAGAAAATGAGCCTGGTCTGCAACAGCCTTTCCGTGCAGGACTCAATCAGACTCTGCCTGCACTGTGTCTCTGAGAAAATCGGCTCATGGTGATGACAGACACACTTTAACAGTCGGGAGTGAAAGAAAAAGAAAACTGACGGTTTCGGTTTCATGCAACAATATAAATTGCAGCATGACATTCTTTGAGGAGTGTGATCAATGCCCATGTGAAAATTATTGTAACAAAGAAAAACTGTATATTATGCAGCCAAACTACTTGTTGATGAAGAAGGCCTGACAAAATCTGCCCTGAAAACATAATAGTAGCATTATTTCCACGTAATAGAGGTGTAGTTGGCTGTAATTGTTTCTGAGAAACTACCATTAACACATTCTTCAGAGCAGAGATAAAACTTTAAGTAAAATTACACATTTTACCATTATACGCCTGATAACTTGCATTGAAAAAGTTGCTGAATTTATTTATATGTTTGACTTCTTAGATAAAGACTACTTATAGCATTTGAATTTTAGACCATATACACTGTGTTAAAATTACTTCTACTAAAAGCTACATGTATTCATCCCTTTAAGCATCCTTTAACCCTAGAATACTAAAGTTAAACTTAGTATCACCACCACTAAAGCTGAGTTTATTTAACCCAATATACCGTACCCTTCAAAATAAAACTTCTCAGCAAAAAACATTAAAGCACAACAATACATGGGGGTAAGTAAAAAATTAGTGAATCATTAAAGAAAAAAATCCTGGAAAAAAACCAGAACTGGGATCTTGCTCTTCGGTCCACTCATTCTGGGAACTGTTAGCCTTTTCTGGTGAAGATGCAGTCTCCCTGCATCACTGGCAACAGTGGAAAAGATAAACATAAAATGCATTTGCACTAACCTTGGGTGGTAATCCCCCAAACACATGTCCGCTGTAAAAAGCAAAGATGGGATCAGGGAAACACACCTACCTTTGATTACTTCAGTGAGCAGTCCGACGGTACCAAAGGACCAAGGTAACTCAGACAACAGCAACACAATGAAAACCACATGATCACAATCATGTGGATAAAAATAACCCAGGGTTAGTGTTTGGCAGTGAGGATAATTTGGCCCTCTTGGTAACTAAAGTTGTCCATCCCTGCTTTGGATAGTCAAAGAAAAGATCAAATGGTGGTTTTGGTTCTGTAGTATAACATTTAGGGGGTTTACACATTAGGTCCACTTGTTTCGAACCATGCTGCAGCGTGGTTCGCCATGGGTTCGCCCCCCTCCCCCTCCCCCGCTGGCTTGCATTCACACTTGCAACATCGAACCATGCCCGGACCCATTGTGTATTTACTCAGTTTGAAACAGCAGGGGGCGATATGCACGCAACTAGTTACTAAACCTACGACGGAGGAGAATGAAGAAGAGGCTACCATGGTAACCATTTCCTACACCAGACAACCAATGTTTACGTTTCGCTTTCTTCTACATTTTCCTTCAAATGTGTTTTTTGTATCGTGTTTGAGACGGCATCAGCGACCTTCTGGACCCTCGTAAATCATCGTAATCATCAACCAGAATAAACAAATCGACAAATTGAGTAAGCAAAAGATTCAACCGTGGGATTAACAGGAAGTAATGCATCAAAAGTAGATCGGTTCGGACCACTTTGTTTCACACCAAAGAAACCGCACCAAATGTCGGGAGATGGAACGGATCGAGACCACCCCTTCATGGAGATCTCGGACCAGCTGATTTGGTGCGCACCAAAGTGCGGTGGTTGCATTCACATTGACACTAACGTACCAAAGCCTGGCCAAAACTTCTTTGGTGCGCACTAAATGTGATTGGTGTGAAAACACCCTAAGTCAGACATCACATTTCCTGCATAGTGTCTATTGCACCTGTGATGTAAAAACAGAATATTGTTCAGCCCTACCCCATCAGTACTTTGCATCAAAAGAAATTTCTGGTAACTTCTGAACCTAATAAACAGTGATCTGGTTTTGTGTGCAAGTTTGAAGGTCCCCTCTGATTTTGTGCTAAATGCAGGAAGTCTCTTTGTTTTCGGTACTGCAGCTGTTAGTCTTTAATCCAAGCTCATATGATCAATCATTTCTTTTTAATTGTGTCATTAGTGTCATTTTCACTTTGGTTTTCTACCTGTCAGTCATTTCACATGTTGTGCAAATGATCAAGTGTTTGTTTCTGCTGTACGCTCTGGCCTCTCTCGTGTTTTATCATAATGGGAATCTCGGATGTGTCGGCTGATGTGAGAATGGATGAGCCTCCAGGGACCGGCTGTCCACTCACTGACCAGATATTAGATGGAGTTTACAGTAATAAATGACCTGCAGAGGGAAGGAGCCGCTACATGTCAGGCGGCCCTTAGCCATGCAGCAGCCGAGGCGATAAGAACGTCAAAGCCTCTGATGCCGCTCAAACGCTATCGCAGGCTTCGCACTCCATGGGGTCAGATAAATGTAGCTGAATCTGGGGACTGAGGTTGCCAGTATGCTGACACTGAGCAGGAGAGTTTGCCAGGGCAGAAACAAAGACCATTATTATTCAGACTGTCAGGTTATGATACAGCGTCTGTTAACTTTGACTTGTGAATTGTGAGTATCCGTGCCAACAGAGAATAAGGCCGAATCGATCGTACACAAACATAATGCAGGTAGTTATCTTAATGCAGACCATAGAATAACATGAAAATGACGTTAATCACCCATTTTTGCCAGCAATGTGAAACAGGTTGTTTACAGTGGAACTTTTTTGACCAAATTCCTCACTTGAACTGTTATTTTCTGTTTAGCCCCCAAGTTAAGGCTTTATTTTCCACTGTATTTTGTGTAGCTCTCTGATATGCCATGCGTTCTCTTCATGTGGAGTTTGTGTTCCTGCAAACACAAGTCGAGTTTAGACGTTCATGACAAGAGGAGTTATAACTAGATTTTTTGGAGCCAGTCGCTCAACAGCATCCTAACAGCCTGTGAATTCACACAGTTGCTGCATCTTCTCATAGGAACATGAATGGGGACAGTAATGGAGAATTACTTGATACAGCTGCAAATTGCAGGCAACTCTTCATTTCTTCAACACTTAAAAAACTCTTAATTTTGCTCAAAGGGATAGTTCAGTTTTTTTGAAGTGGGGTTGTATGAGCTCCATATGGCCACTAAGTACATTAGATGTAGTAGAAAGTTCTCTCCTCTCCCTCAGTAAGCTACAGTCTGTAAGAATCTGTTAGGCAGAACCAGCCACAAACAGGGAAGTATGGTTCCAAGAACAAAGGGTATTTTCTCCGCCTACAAGAACTCAAATCAAAAAGTAATGCCACAGTTTAAAAGGACACTACATTGGAGTGTTTTTAAGTGCATTAACCTTTCGGAAATATAAACTTTATCCGGACCCAGCCAATGCCATGTATTCCTCTGTGCAGCGCTGCCGCAAGCCACTGAATCACTCTGCCTCACTCTCAGCTGTTGTAAACATAACAAGCTAGCAGCTTCAGACGCTGGTTGTAGACCTATGTAACTATTATTAAGCATAGTAATTCTTTTGTTTTGACTCAGAGCGGTGTGAGGAAGAGACAATGCAAATTAAAAAAGGAGTGATTACGATAGCGCTGATGAAGTTCCATTCACTTTGAAATCAAGAGGATACCTGTATGAACCGGAGCGCTGCACAGAGGAATACATGCGTGAGTTGGTTGAGTCCAAATAAACTATATATTTCCAAAAAGTGAATGCACTTAAAAACGTTTCCAGGTAGCATCCTCTTAAACTGTGGTATCATTTTTTATGTTTTTTTTAGTAGGCGGAGAAAATATCCTTTGTTCTTGGTACAATACTTCCCTGTTTGCGGCTAGTTCTGCATAACTCTTACACACTGTGGCTTACTGTGGGAGAGGAGAGAACATTCTACTGCATCTGATGTGCTTAGTGGCCCTATGGAGCTCACTCAGCCCCTCTTCAAAAATACAAAACAGTCCCTTTAATTTCCCTGAGGGAGTCTTCCAAAGGGTTTAATAAAGTTCTAGCTAATGTAATTCACTCTAACACCATCAACCAGCTTCAGTCGAGTCGCAGCAACTCATTTCACGCTGCTGCGACTGTCCCCTACATCATTCTAAGGCTCTGTCCATATGGAGACGACAATGTTTTTGACTTGAAAACATTGTAAAGGCAGCATCATTTGAAGAAAGGTGTCCTCAAGAAAACACTGAAAACTGTAGTACATGTTCCAGGCTTGCAAGTGGTGCTGTAATTCTGCTGCAGAATGGAAACAAAACCAGAGAAGACATGGAGCATAGGCATACATGATAAGAAATGTGAACAAGCACTGGCGCCTGCTGTTACCTCTTGTGTTCATGGTGTTTGCGGAGGAGCACAAAAGTTCAGTAGCTTTTGCAGCGCAAACGCCTCGACACCGTTGTTCATGCTGTTGTTTCTGTTGTTTTAGGGTTAGTGCATGCAGTTTAAGGGAGATGTGGGCCTATGACGACATTGTTACCGAGGCTCTGAATGTTTTCTACACATGTTTTAAAAAATGTGTATTTTTGCACACCCAAAACAAAATGACAAAAAACTTGTGTGAATACACCTAAATGGTCCCTATGTTGTGCTATGTGTCGTATCGTGTCATGTCTCGTCGTGTCGTGTCTGAACTCGGCTTAAAATGCATGAATTAAGCTCTCAGTCCAAGTTGTAGGTGTGACTTAAATGATCCATGTCCTGCAATATCAGTTTTCTTTGCTTCTGACGTTGTTAGGAGGGGCTTGGGGAACAGGTGAATCTGACACTTTTTACTAACCTCTCAGTTCTCGAGGAAATACTCTATCCCTCTTTAAAGAAAATGCCCCTTAAAACACTGAGGCTGCAGCTACGTCCATTCTAATCACAGACAACATTCACAAGGATACAAGGAAGTTTGTTTGTCATTATACAACAGGTTACACATTGAAATTAAGTCATGACTCTAGTCAACTGACGGAAAAAAGAGAACATAATCAGACATGGAGGAGTGCAGATGATGCGTTAAGTAAACTCACAGCTCTGCAGTGTGGTGGTACAGCAGATACTTCTGTATCTCATGCCCGATGGCAGCAGGGTGAACAGGCTGTAGCAGGGGTGGGTGTTGTGTTTAGAGATCCTTCAGGTTCTGCGCAGGCACCTAATGGGAGGAACAATCATTTGACATTGTGAGTGTTTTTACCTCTGCCAAAGAGATTATGTTTCTGCTTGCGTTTGTTTCTTTGTTAGCAAGATTACACAGAAATTACTGGATGGATTTTGCTGAAATTTTCAGGAGGTGTTGATAATGGTTCAACTTAAAGGAAAAGTTCGGTTCCTGCAGCTTTTACATTGTTTATAGAATGAAGTAGAACAATATACTCACCCTGAAGGCTTTCCTGATGCAAACAGTGCCTCGGGAGATATTTAGATCCAAAATCGAGCAGCGGACATCCGTACAAACGTAGCACAATAGGGCATGCATAGCGCCGCTCCTAAAACTGCATTAATCGTAAAAAACTCATTATTTCACCAATATTCCATCATGGTCCAGTCGGCGCTTCTCCCCAAGACAGTCTGTGTCGCTCCAGACATATCTTTGAGCCTCTGCTGACCTCTGAGCTGACAGAAGACCGGTGCCTCCGCACATGCGCAGTACGGCTTATTGTTCCAGGGGCGACCGCTGCCACATTAACGACTTTCTTCCTCCAGTTTTGTGCAAAATGGATGAATATCTATCGGATGAAGATGTTGTGGAGGAGAACTTTGAATATGATGGGTGTCCTTACAGTTTCGAGCCACAGTTTACAGATAAGGAGCTGATAGAAATGAGGTCGCGGAGGCAGCGCTCCAGAGAGTACTGCGCATGCGCAGAGGCACCCGGTCTTCTTCGTCAGCTCAGAGGTCAGCAGAGGCTCAAAGATATGTCTGGAGCGACACAGACTGTCTTGGAGGAGTAGCGGGACTGGACCATGATGGAATATTGGTGAAACTAATGAGTTTTTGGACGATTAATGCAGTTTTAGGAGCGGCGCTATGCATGCCCTATTGTGCTACGTTTGTACGGATGTCCGCTGCTCGACTTTGGATCTAAATATCTCCCGAAGCACTGTTTGGATCAGGAAAGCCTTCAGGGTGAGTATATTGTTCTACTTCATTCTATAAACAATGTAAAAGCTGCAGGAACCGAACTTTTCCTTTAAAATTGAATATATTTTGGCGGTGATCAATCTAACTTTTATTAGATTTGTTTTTCCTTAATAACTGTATAGCTAGTAATGATATTAACATGATTCTGAGTACTAGGTGTGGGTTTTCAGGGTCAAGGAATCATGTTCTGATGGTAACTTTATCATGGATTATTGCTTGTAGATGTAACAGCAGTAGGTGAACTACCTTGGCGTACAGTATGTTTGTGATCTCTGGTGCTTTCTAGTTTAAAATGTGTTTGTCACCTCAGTGGTGTCCTTTGAAATGGATTCATCATGCATTTTTGTATCATGATGACAATGAAATGGGGTTTGTTGTTTTGATCTTATGTACACACAAACTTAAGCAGACGCCTGTGTGCACACACATTAGCATTCACTCTCTGATCTATCCATCGGTGGACATTTGATGTGCACTTGAACAACACACACTGAGTAAAAAAAAGTTGAAAAGAAGAACAAAAGGAAGCCAAGAGTGTGTGTGTGCGTGTTTGTGAGCTGCAGGTTATTGATGCGTTCGCTCCACCTCGGCACCTCCACAGTCCCAAAGCCTCCTCCAGGGGCCGTAAACCAGAAATGGAGTTTTTAACAGCATTCAGCAGCTTCCTGCTAGAGCTCCTTTGGTGTATTTTACAACACACACTCACACACTCACCCTCATAAAACTCCTTCTACACACAAGAGTTCTTGCATACTTTTTACTAAACTCCCTTCTGGCTGTAAGAGAAAACTTCCTAAAGTCACCTTGAAGATGGCAAAGCTCTATCTGGCACAGAAAACACACACATACACATTTCAACATGCGTGTTGACTGAGAAGCACCTTCATCTCTGATAGCCCACAGTGAGGGCCGGGCATTAACAGGCAGTGGTTTGTTTTAATACACACTCTGTCCGTGGTGATTTATCGTGGCACAGACTGAATCCTATTTGATGTGTTTGTACGAGTGCAGCAGTAATTAACTCCGAGACTGCGCTTCAGTGGGAGGTGCCGTCGGAAGAGAGAGAAGGCACGCAGCAGGCTGGAACAAAACATCCCTGCAAATCCTCCCGGCTGGCAGCATAATAAATTAAACAGCGAATCATTTGTCATGCTCTGGTGTGTTTGTGTAGCTGGAGTATTGAAGAGGAGGGTCCTGTAACACAGATCTACCTGCTTAATGTCCGACAGATAAAAGAGGTCACACTTTTTTTCTTGCAAGAAAGTCCCGTGGTCCTCAGAGGTGAAGCAGTGGCCTGGTTACCTGGGCTGAAGGCCACTTGGCAGAGCTGAAACTCGGGACTTTGTTCTTTCTGGGACTTTGATTGGACAGTGAGGCTGTCTTCGCTCCCACCCACTTCCATGACTCACATCTCCGCTCCAGGTCCAGGGGTGATGCTGTGCTGCTCCCCTCTTTGCTCCCCTCTTTCCTCCCCCGCCCTCACCTGTACATGCTTAATTCAGGCGGGTGCTCTCTGCAGGTCCTTGAGCTGTCGAAGTGCAAGCAGCAGTGCCAGCCCTCATGTTTTTCAGGGCTGTAATTCAACACAGAGCTTGATGCTATGCTACCGACTTGGAATATACAACCTCTCGGCTCAGCATCACAGCTCTGTACTGAAAGGCTGGAATAGTAAAAGTGGTTTTGAAGATACTATAAGATTTGAAATATAGGTCATGATTGATCGTGGAATGAGTCCCAGAATGCCTAAGTAACCTAGCATTGTAGCGCTTCTGGTTCCCACATCCCAGGGCCTTTGAGATTTTAGAATAGCTAATCTAATTAATACTAGGGATGGGAATTGATGAGATTTTATCTGCTAATCGATCCAATTCTTTAAAGATTCCCTTATTGATTCCTGCAGATTTTCCATGTGGGAAAATGTTGGCCTGTAGATTTTCAGTTTCAACAATGTCAAACACATGTCACAGCATAGATAACTGCTTCTGCAAATTGCTGGTGTTCCCATTCACAAGCATCCACAATTCTGGACGCTTCTGAACCCTATCAGTGGAAGGAAGTGCTACGGGATTTGACTAACCAAAGGACTCATGATACTGATATGGTAATGGAGCTGTTAACAATTCTCAACTGGAATTGGTTTTCGATCTCCATCCCTAATAAATACATGAAATAAGATGGAATAAGATTTTTGATTAACATATGCATACCAGATTTTTTCTTCTGCAACATAAATTACATCTGATACTGCCTCATTTTTTAATTAAAGTGTTATTGTGTTTTTAAATAGATGGTTGCTAATGAACTGCTAATAAGGACTGAAGAAGTAACATCATGCAAATATATCTAATCATACACATCAGCCACAGCTACAGGCACTAGATTGAGAAGGTCATTGGAAGAAGTTCTTCAACAAGAGGTTACAACATGACTTGTGGTAGCTGCTCTTAGGTTAGTCTGCCATGTTGTGGTTCATACAAACTTGATAATAGATTTACTTTAACCCAAAATCTGTAAAGTAGGGTTCATGCTTGAGAAGGAAAATGTTTCAGCTTCATATTGTTCACCAGAGTGGTTACTTCCAGGTTGGCCTACAAAAATACGTCATGCATGCACCTCTCAGTAGAAATCTGTTTCCACAAGTACAGTGAATTAATAATATAAATGAATTAACTCAACATTGACTCTTGATATTAGAATATTATGCAGCAAGTCTTGCACAGCACACATTAGTTCAGTTTTTGGTGACTTCTGGTCTTTGAGCAGAGCTGCTGGCTCAGATAACACGCTTTTTTCCCCTAAATTTTAACCTTTGCTGTGTTTACTTGGAACTTTTTGACCTGAACACAAATCAACATGACAAATCGGCCTTTGCTGCCACCAGGTCTTCCACATCAGTTTAATCAGTCTTGGGAAAAAGAGGAATTGTGATGCAAGCAGAGAAGACGTGGTAAATAGGTGCCTTAATATTTGTGGATGAGGTCCACCTTTCATGGGGCTGCAAAGTAAACAAATATTTACTGTATTTATCCCTCTGTTTTTATTTTAAAGGAAATCACGTCATGTTCTTGTGAAAGCTATCAAAGCCCTGTCTTCTCTTTCCCTCTGGTGATAGAGCTGCATTTGCCAGAGAAGCCTGAGCTAAACGGAAAAAATTAAAGTGACTACAGTTTAAATGAATCACCAACAGCAGCCGTGTATTTCCAGTGTAATTTCATGGAGAGAGGCTGCGTTGGGGCTGAGAGAGGCTGTTTCTGCAGGCCTGCTTGTGCTTAATGACACTGGCATGTTGATGTACGACATCGCGGCTCCATTCCCCGGCTCATTTCCACACATGGTTAACTCTTTCTCCCAGCATCTGAGTGGCCAGTTTGCTGAAGGCACCGAGGCCCTCCTCCGTGGGGACTTTGGTGTGACTGATTACAGCAGAGCCGCGGAAGTCGCTCAGAGACTACGCCAACTTTCAGTCAGAGGTTCAGCTTGTTCGTTTTATTTCTTTAACCTGAGACATGAGGGATTATGTGGACGGTTTTAGGGCAGAAGTCTTGGGCCCCACACCTCTTCCTCTCTACTGGTTGTGTTGTAACAAAAAGTTCAGGAAAGGTCATGCAATTATTCTTTTGACCTTAAGCGCTTTGGACAAGTTTAGATTGATTTCAGCCTCCCGTGAGCACCAGGCCCCGTTGCTTTCGTCAGATTCTTTTCTGAATTCCTTTGAACAGGATTTGTGCAAGTGCTGGAAATCTGTTGGGAAATAGTTTTAATGTACTACTTCTGAATTTGATAAAGTTCTTGAAATTTCAATTCTCTTTCTAAGTACAAGCAAAGTTGGAGAGTTAATGGGCAGAACTCTGTTAAATTAACATTTTATCAGCACAAAACAAGTTCTTGCTATAATTAAAGAAATAAACCCAAAATTATCTTGTCGGACTAGAAGTGCTCAGAGGACACCAACATCTGTCAATTCCTTTCAGACAGTCTGAGCCGAGTTGTGAAGGAAAACCTGAAAAACTGCTGTATGGCACAGCTAGATATGGGAATCAGAAACCAGTTGCAGTTAAGAATTGATAACAACTCCCTCAAAAAATTAATATCATTAGTCTTTCTGCTCATCAGTTCCCTAATTAAATCCTTCCACCTTGTTCTGCTGACCTTGCAAATCAAACACATCACACTTTCAAAAGAGGAAAAAACTATAACAAAGAAGTCAAGAGTCATGGTAAAAAGGGGGAAGACATGGTTACAGACATTAACACAAATACAATTACTGTACAGCTTTAAGTGGAAACGCCAGCAACTTTAAAGAAGTTTACCTTTATTGCATTTAATACTAGAAGTTCAATGTGTTTGACATAGTTGCCTCTAAAAGTGCTATGGAGACCTCCTTTTCCCAAGAACAATGAGTCAGAATCAAAAAGCAGACATTAAAGGCATTGGTATCAATAAAATGCCTGGATCTGTGTGTTTGTCACCACACTCTTTCCTTGTGCTACGACCAAATTTCCCTAAAAAAAAAATCATCAACATCTGTACAGCACTTTGTGTTACCTTGCTCAAAGACAGACACCACCACAATGTAATCACTGTTACCTGTCATGACTCATATGTCCTGACAGTTAATCAAAATCCAAGTTTTTGAGTAATTACTGAAAATTTTGGAAATTTTGGAAGATTTAAGTGAAAAAAGACAGATTAATTATCCTGCTTGATGTGCGTGCCTCACAGCAATAAGGTTGCTGTTTCGATTCCTGTGTTGGGGCCTTCCTGTGTGTGTTTTGCATGTTCTCCATGTGTTTGCATGGGTTCTCTCGGAGCTCTCCAGTTTCCTCCCACAGACCAAAAAAACATTCTCATATTAGATTAATTGGTGGTTCCAGATTTCCCTTAGGTACAAGTGTGGATGCTTTTCTGTCTCTCTGTGTGACCTTGTGATTGGCTGGCGGCCAGTTCACCACCTCTCACTCAATGTCAGCTGGGATAGGCTCATCCCCCGTGACCCCAAAAAAGGGGTAAGCGGTATAGATGATAAATGGATGGATGTTTGTACCAAAACAGGGATTGAGCCAAAAGAAATTAAGCCTTGTATCAAAACAAGTTTCCAAAATGGTCTAAGTGTGAATGCTACCTTAGTATACCGGTAAGTTTAAAATGGAACCCACTGAGTGTTTTGACAGGCGTGGACAAATCAGTGAAGTCACTTTGTAGCTGTTGGTGCAGCTTGTTACAAAAGTTTAGTTTACAAATTACATCTTATAATTCTCATTCATGGATCCAAGGCATAGAAAAATATCTTCATACAGACTTTGTTAAGCCATGGAAAACTTTATTTTTTTTTTCCTGTGCCCCTTTTCAACAGAAATGGGAGTCGAGCCCATCTGTTAAATGGACTTCAGCATTAAAATCCAAAATTTAAAAGTCTTCCTTTAGATTTTGGCTTATTTTGTCAAAGCACACACAGTATAAATGCAGCGTCTGCCTACTCTCTCTGCAATGAAGAGACAGACCCAGAGTGAGGCGCCAGCAGCCAACAGTGACAGCGCCATTGGCATGGCAACCAGAGAGATGTGACAGCAGCTATGGCGAAGGCTTTGCCGGTAAAAGCACCACAGTCAGCATATTTCCTCATCGTCCTCCTCTAACCTCCAGCCATGAAGAGAGCGTAGCCCAAAGAGGGGGACGGGTGGGAGGTGCATTTGGGGGGTTCGGAGAGGATGCTTGTTTGCCGTGTGGGTAAACATTCATTTACCTCCAGCAGTCAAACGTGAAGTTAATCATAGTGATTATGCGTCATAATCATCAGCCTCTTCTGCCGGCCTCCGGTTGCTTGTGCGTCGTACTGTAAACTCACTCCTTTATGCTGCCATCTGGTGATTTCTGCGGGTGTGCGTTCACACTTAAACACTGTGGTACTCATTAACATACATAAAACCACACAGCCATCACACACGTCATCATTTCTGTAAGCACTGGTGTGTTTCTGCTCAAACTGCAGAGGTCTGGGATCAGCAGCTCTGTTCTGCTGCAGGGCAACAGGAAGATTCTCTTTTATGAGCAGCTACTCTTTTCTCTTATTAAAGAAACACCAGTCGGCACCCAGGTAAAGAATTTAATTACATTTACACACTACAGTGTTTTCGTGTAACTTGTTCATACACTCATACTTTTTGGTCTAATTTTTAAGAGGCTTACTTTGACACAGGTACTTTCTGTGGAATGTCTTGAGTTCATTACATTACATACGTCTGATTATCATGTCTAGAAAACACTGAGAGCACAAACCTCCGCCAAGGTAGCTCATATTTTGCTTTTACATCTATAAGTAATAGTTCATTATAAAGTTAGCATTGTAATATGACTGCTTGACCCTGAAAACCTACACCTAGCACTATGACACATGTTGATATCATTCTTAGACAGTTGTTGAGCAAAAAACGAGTCTTCTAACAAACATTCATGCAAACAAACATGCTGGCAAAAACATAACCTCTTTAACAGAGGTCAAAAATAAATTAGAAGCTAAGATGGTCACAAAACTTCCTCTGAAGTCTTGCATTCTTTTATCTAAGCTTACTAAATATATGTTTTTATATATTGTATGATAGCACCAGTTCATACTTCGTGTTATCTTCAGACACTTAACAATAGAGCAGGCTGAAGCTAGACCCTCAATTTATACACATACATGCATGGTGGCACGGTGGGTTGCGCATGTGCCACACAGCAAAAAGTTTGCCGGTTTAATCCCAAGTCAGGCAGACCTCAGCGGGAGCTTTATGACCATCTTATTTTACTCCATAATCGGACACGATGTAAAATGTAATGAGGTCAAAGCTTTCCACAGACATTACCCATGTTAAAGTAAGCATCTTAAAATGACTAATATAAGTAAAAAGTGCACAAAAGGTTACTCGATTACATTTTGGTGCATAAATATAAGTAAAATCTTTCCATGTGGACTTTGAATGGCCTCCCTGGGCATGCCAGCTTCCTCCCACAGACCAAATACATGCTCATAAGGTTGATTGGTGACTCCAGATTACCCTTAAATATGAGTGTGAGCTTGAGGTTGTCTGCCTGTCTATGTGGCCTTGTGTGGCCCAACCAGTCCAGGATGGACTCTTCCAAATGTCAGCTGGGATAGACTCTAGCCAGATAGATGGATGGATGGATGGATGGATGGATGGATAGATGGATAGATGGATAGACAGATGGATAGATGGATAGACAGATGGATAGGTGGATAGACGGATAGATAGATAGATGGATAGATGGATAGATGGATAGATGGATAGATAGATGGATAGATAGATGGATAGATGGATAGATGGATAGATGGATAGATGGATAGATGGATAGATAGATGGATAGATAGATGGATGGATGGATGGATGGATGGATGGATGGATGGATCAACTTTATTGTCCCTTGCAGGAAATTGTCTTAGACAGCAGTGCTACAGGCCAAGAATGCGATATACATGAATAACAAATCACTAGACATACAACAGTAACATAAGCAAGAGGTCTGCAGCAAGCATTGGTCAGTAGTTATTGCACAAGAAGATTAAAGTGCGGTGCTCATTACAATAAGCAGTTAAAATAAGCAGAAACAAGTTTTTAAAGAAAGTGTTACGACGATAAGAATAAAAACATGGATAAAAGAGGGCTAATAATAACAGATAAGAAACAAGTAGCAGCAAGTAATTAAAAACATAAGTAGAAAAAGTTACAAATTGAGTAACAGCAAGAGAAATAAAAACATGGATAAAAGCGGATTAATAATAACAGATGAAAGACCAGTGTTTGTTAAGAAGAGATATGGATGTTGGGAGAAGAGAGAACTTAATATGGTTGGATGGACATGTATATATTTAATTGACTAATTAATTAAAATATTGTAATTTTTTGTCTCTTTTTATGATTTTCTTCAGGGGAGGAGCTTCAAGGAAAGATCACTGTGCGTAAAAACAAGAAGGACCCTCGATCACTGCTGGTCACTTTTGAACTAAAGGACAGGAAGCAGACTTACAGCCTGCAGTAACATCAGCCATCACATGGTGCAACATCAAGAACACAGTGACAGTTTTATATGTATTTACAACAAAGACAGGATATTAAAACTGCATTTTGTTTGTTTAGATTGTTTCTGCAACTTGTAATAAACAACTGTTGTATGAAAAAATTCTCTGCCATTTCACTCGCATGTTATTTCACGGTAAAGTCCAATGAGAAGTGGTTTTCAAATACTCATTTAATCAGCCAATCACACCTTTGTATTTACGGTATACTTTTGTTGGTCTTTATAAACAGTAAAATGAATGATATGCTGTATATATGCATGATTGTTGCACATGCAGAGCTCCATGCGCTCTCTCTGGTCGGTGTCTCTGCATGAAGGAGAACATAGTTAACCTTGCAGTGCAGCTGGATCCACCTGATTTAATATCTGCAGTCAGGCAGATCCACTCCAAACTCTAATCTACAACGGTTTTGAACAGCTCAAAGCAGCAATTGGCATCCTTTAGAGCAGGAAGAGGTGGGAGATTAGAGGAAGTCACCTTACAGAGATTAACATTGATGCTAACAGCTTAATGTGATTTAAAGAGTGGTTGTCCAATCACTTACAGGATGTGCTTTTTGAAGGTTCTGCCATTTCCCAAACACTTTCTATAGGCTCTTTCCTAGAGGGACTAGTGGAATTTATTGAACAATCCATCTGGTGTGTCAGGTTAACACATTGTAAGAGGCAGACCTCCTGTCATAGAGTAGTGAGGCAATCCAGGTTTGTCCTTTTTTGTTGTTCACTATGACACGCCGCACAGGTTACAACGAATGGTTCTCATGGCCAACTGGAGTCGAGACAAACTTTGCATAAACTGTGTAGTTCAACCTTGGCATAAGTAGGGGTGGGATTCATGAGAATTTGTTGATACCCATGCCATTATCAACTCGGCTTGTCTTCTACCACTTCCTTATCGATTCTTGTGGATTTCCTGTGTGGGCAAAATTTGTCTTGCTTAGGTTTTCACAAGTGGCATGACATGAAATTCCATGCTGCACAGATAAAGGCCTCTGCAAGTTGCTAGTGTTTCCAGCATTTTAATGTTGTGTAGTAAGCATTAAAGTTGTAATCAGCGATCTTCTAATCTTCTAACCTAATGCACTATTTGTCAAAATCACTGTATTTCTCCTCTTCATCCACAAGATGTCACCACTGACAGCATATTGAAAAAAAGTCCGGTTTCAATACACAGCCTTGGCTCTGAATTTCAGCTTGTGGCTTGGGCCGAGCCACCAAAACAGGGTACACCCCCCCCTTCATCCGATCATACTCATGCACAGATCAGACAGAGGGGGGAGGGGAAGTAGGAGGTTGCGTAGCGTACGCAGTTAGCGTAAGAGAGAGATAGAATATGTGCAGTAGCAATGGCTGAAAAACAGCCCAAAAGAAAAAGGTCAGAGGAGTGAAAAGTGAAAAAGAAGGGCCATGACCATGAAAGAGCGAAGACCCGGGTCAACATTGGTGTTGCTTTCTGAAGATGGAGGGAACATCGTGAACTGAAAGACCTGAAAATGGATAGGTAAGCAACATTAGCTTTGTGGTGCTTCACATAACAGTAACAGCCGTCGGACATTCATCTTATTGTGTAATCTGCCAAAATGTACTGTTGTTGTGATGTTATCACTAATGGCAGTCGAGTTGTGGCTACTGTTGTCTGATGAGTCAGGGTTACCTTAGCTATGTTGGTCAGCTATGCAGTTTCTATGGCCGTTTCCATGACGATGCACGTTCATCAGCTTTTGGGGGTGGAGCCAGGGGTGAGGTATGAAGGAAGAGGCAGGTCTAAATTCTTTTATCAATAACCTCTCCACTCGTTTTCTTCCACATCACTGACTACACCTTTAAGTCACAGTTTCAACATGTCGTGTCTCTTGTCTTCCATGAACAAATTATTTACCTATTTTTTTTATCATTTATGCTGACTGCCTCAATTGAGAGTGGGTTGTCTTTAAAAGGATACACCAACGTTTTTTGTCTTCATGTCTTGCCTCTTGCCAGAGTCCATGCAAGCAGATAGACACTATTCTTTCAACTGTGCATGCAGTAACAAGGCAAAGGCAGGCAGAGCTCACCCATCGTGACTTAGCTTAGCTCAAACACTGGGAGTCAAGGGGTAGTGTTAACTTGCCTCTGCCTCCAGTCATCAGATTAATGTAACCGCAGAACGCATGCGCAAACCATCTCAGACATGCTTGATTGCAGCTCAACAAAACAAAACATAAACTAACATAATGTGTTAAAAAAACATGTTAACACGGGACTGGAGTTGCTGAGGAGTTTATCTGATGACTAGGCAGATGCAGGCCAACACTACCCATTGACTCCCACTGTTTAAGCTAAGCTTATTAGCGGTGGGCAATGTCCTCCCTTCTCTTCCTTGTTGCACGTCACAGTTGAAAGAACAGACTCAGAAGTGAGGCAAGACTCAAAAACAACAAAAAAGTTTGCTTATCCCTTTAAGTTGCATGGCATGCAGAACAAAGTGGAGGGAATTGTCAGGAGAATTGTTAGGCAAAAAAACTAATGATACTGATAATTTTAGAATTGGTTTTCGATTCCCATCCTTAGGCATAAGATGTTGTAAACCCTCACTTTCTAAGCAGCGACTTGAATTGTAACTGCGTTGAACCTTAGAAGTTTGCCTTGCATGACCACTGTCATCGTGCACTTTTACCCATATTTCACTGACAACAGTCAAAATAGACAAACACACTTTTAGTTTCTAGTCAAGGAGTAAAGTGTCTCCTTACGTCCTCTTCACATTCTCCTCCTCGTTCCTCTTTAAGCTCTGAGAGATTTCACTGCAGGCCTCATCCATCTTCTGTGAGATTACAGGGACAATGTGAAAATGAATTTAAGCCTTAAAAAGGCTGACTGAAGACTCTTTACATACTTCATTGGGCAGCTTTGCTTACAATTAAAGATTTTTTTAACTTTGCTCTCCTGCTTAAGATGATGAATCCTGGACTGTGGATGTGAAAAATAGTGTAGTCATCTGTGAGAAGGAGGAGGAGCAGACAGTGAGGCTGTCTGCCTTTCTGATTGGTAATTTGACAGCCAGTGCTTTTGATGTATTTCTACTGCCTCTGTGTCCTCTGCCATTTTATTAATACAGTCTGGTTTTCATGCTGACGTAGTGAGCAGGCGTGTCATTTAAAGAGTCTCGAAGACTTTTGCAAAGTTGGCTTGAAACTATCTTACACTGGACTGCACTGATTCTGTAATGATGTTCACTTTTCAATAGCAGTCTTACTTTATTATCTTTATATATAATTCTACCAGGATTGGATATTTGTTGAAGAAAGCATCACTTTGTTTTTATCCAAGGTTGCCAGCTTTGCTTTTGTCTCTGCTATGGAAAGCTGTGCTCAGTTTTGGTCATTTAGTGCACAAGTAGACTTCACTAGCAAAGAGTAGAAAGAAAAAAAACATCACTGGTACTACTAGTAGACTTTAGGGTCTACTGGTAATACTAATAAACTTAAAAATATTCACTATTACCACTTGTAAGCCTTTTATGGTAATAACAGAGAGGGAATATCATATTCAAGCTTCCTATTGGCTTTCAAACACATTACAACCAGTCAGGGTGCTGATTTGGTTATAATCCCTCCTTCTATATTTGCATTAGGTCTACTAGTACTACAAGTAAATCTTTTTGCTTTACTAGTACTACTAGGAGGCTAAAACCAGTCCACTAGGACTACTAGTGAGATTTTTCCAGTTTACTAGAGGTACTACCAAACAAATATTTTGTTTAGCTAGTAAAGGTTTTTGACGTACAAGCGCATGAGTAGACCTTTCTGGTAGACACTTTTGTGCTACTAGTACTACTAGTAAAGCTTTGGGTTTTTGCTGGTACCTTTTTTTAAGTCTACAAGTGACAAAATTGTCTACTTGTTTTAATCTGGTTTTGGACCCATGACTCACATCTGTATAATTTTTTTCTAAGAATTACAGACAAAACAAACCCTTTAAAACATCCTGGGCCAAGTTTAGAATCACCACTAAAATCTAATCCCCTCTCAATAGTGCCATGAAAAACCTTCCCTTATATATAATAATTATAATCTCTTGATAATGTTTTTCTTATTATTTTATTTTTTATTATTTTACCTTTATCCAGCTAAGTCCTGTTGAGATCAGAATCTCATTTATCAGGGCATCCTGGCCAAGAGTTCAACAGCACATGCCTTTATAAACAAAATTTGAAAAAAAGAATAAATATTAAATAATTTAAACAAATAAATATGGGTAAAAAAAACAGCAATTTGACAGTGAAAGTTTAACAGTTTTGAGGACTATAATAATTAACACCAATTTTGACCCATCCTGCACACAAATAGACTGTCAACACTGTCAAAAAAAATTAAAGTAAAATAGTTTTTCTTTCATTGAACTTTAGTACACAACATTTTGGAAGCTCTGCCAAACAGTTTACAGCAAAAAAAAGAAGAAAAAAAAAGGGGTAGGAAAAACACTACTTTAGAGTAGTGGACAATACTTACACCATGCTGGTATCAAAGTTGTGCAAATGAAGTTTATGAAGAGTGATTATTGGTTGGATATTGTGCAGAATTCTTAACAGGTCATTCACAATCATGGATTCATTTTAACAGAAGTGTTTTTCACCTACAAGTAAAGATGAAGCTTTTTAAACTTTCAGTCGTACTTGAGCCGTAAAGTCAATCAGACTAGAATGATGATGATGATGATGATGATGATGACGATGACGATGGGGGCTGCGGGGCCCCTGGGTGGCCCCCTCCTCTGAATCACTGCTCTCCAGGCGCCTCAGCTTCATGGATGAGGCTTCTTATCAGTCAGGCAGACAGACAGAGGGGGGATGATCAATTAATTACACGAGCTCGTGTAATTAAGGAGCATGAGGAGGCAATGCTCGTTGTGAGGAGTGGGTTACTTTACAGAGCGCTCGAACCGAAAATGAAACTGTGGAAACTAAATATTTGGACCCCTCTTGAAAGTCATATCGAGACTTTATTAAGAAGGAAGGTGTTTTTTTTAGTTAAGTTGGTATCTTTAAATCGAATGAGGTAAGAAAACAAAACCGAAGCGCTTTCTTAATGCTTCCACCTGTCCCTACTTCTGTGAAACACGCATTTTAACCCCCTTATTGTCAAAACCAGATGTGGATCCCTGTGTGGGTCCGTGTGGATGTCTGTGTGTGTCTCAGTGGCAGTGCTCGTGCTCAGCGGACTCCTGCAGAAGACGAGCAGAAATCAATTACAATTATTCTCTGTTGACAATGTAATTAAAGTCAAGGCGGAGGCTAATGCTGCCGCTCCAGTCTCTTATCTGCAGAGGACGGAGATTTACAAGCCGAGGGACCCGGCGTGAATAGCAAGTGAGCGGCCCACGGAGGGGCCGAGCGTCACGGCTGAACCCACCGAGGGACCAGACCGACCCCGCTTCAGATGCCAGGAGCACTGCAGGTACATATTAAAGCACCCGTGTGAAGAGAAGCACATCACAACAGAGGTGTCGTTTTAATAAGCATGCAAATAAAGAGGAAGTGCATGTTTTGTTCTTTCTTTTTTGACTGGGTGAATTCAGGTGCATATCGGGCCATTTTCTTCCGTTCTGTCTTCTTTTTCTTTCTGCTGCAGGATTGATGATTTTCTCCACATTAACGCCCTTTTACTACCCCAACAGGCCCGCCCACAGAAATTCCAGGGCCCCTGAAAAGCCTCATAATGGTCCCCACATGTAATTAATTTATTAATTGTTTCACACACAAGTATAGAAACATTGTGCACGTTAAACATTTATACAAAAAGCATGTGTGGGGGAATTAGAAGTCTGTAAATTGCCTTTTTTTATAACCCACATGCACAAGACATGAGGAGGATAAATACTAAACCACCAAAAATAAATTTTAGACATCAGATACAGTATAAAGTGCAACAATTTTATATAAAGTAATACAATGAAGCATAAATGTGTTAAGGAGTGATACATAATTGACATTTTCAGTTGTTACTGCTCCAGTTCATGTTTAAGTCATCCAAAAATTATTTAGTCACTTAATGTGTACAGCCAATGACAAAAAGGAAGCATCCAAAGTATTTATCCCAAAAATCTCCTCGATATTTGTTTGTTGAAAAATAATTCTGACTTTGGACGTGTGATTTTAAAGATAAACTAGAAAAGCACTCAGAGAGCGCAGACCTCCGCCAGCGCCACAGTCCTCAGCCATATTTTGATTTTGACCATAAATATTATTCCTACCTTTATTTCATCGAAATGTTTAGATTCCTTGACCATGAAAACATACCATTAGCAACTGGATTCATAATGATATCTATTTTAGTTTGGTAGTTATTCACAAAAATCACATTTTTCGCCATGGCGGCCAGACGCTGATCCGGATCAACACCAAAATCGAATCAGTTCTTCCTTTTCCCATGCTGAACATTTCCTGAAAATTTCATCAAAATTCATCCTTAACTTTTTGAGTTATTTTGTACACAGACAGACGGACAGACGGACGGGCAAACAAACTCTCCCGAAAACATAACCTCCTTGGCAGAGGTAAAAATGTGTTTGAAAAATCTTCATGCTTCTCCTTTTCTAAAACTGAAACTTGTAAACTATCTTTTACATTAAGATGAGAAGATCTATTGTTCTGTAGTTTTAGTATGTAATAGAGAGAAGTAGGAAATGTGCCAAAAAGTATCAGAATATGACAAATAAAGATCAATAAAACTATTTTATAACAGTAGGAAGTAAGAGTTATTTACAAGCCAAGAGATCTAGTGACCTTTTCAGAAACACCTCCACCCTGTTCTTGAGTTTGCGATTGAACTGGACACCCAAAACTGAGCCAATACAACTTTGATGTGTTCATCATCATGTCAGGTTTTTGATGATTACTGCCATATTTGTTAACTTCTATAATTCCATCAAAAATATTATTACAAAAAGTACTGGCTTAAACTCTCTTCATGAGCAATTCTTCAATAGGCAACAAGCTAAAAAAAAAAATACACATTTGGTGCTTTTAGTGTGGAATGTTGAGTTCAAGATGATAATAAAATGAGATGCCACATCTCAAGGGGCTTAACTTAAAAAAAATCAACAGACATATGTGGTGCTTTATGAATAAAGATTGACTGACTGAATCTATATTTAGTGGAGACAAATGTGATGAGGACCGCTTTATGATCTGGGCTTCCATGGGTTTGATGCTATTATAAATGCTTATTTTCAGTATCTGCCTGGCTGGATACAGCTCTGGATGGATGTTTGTGTAATTAAAATATTTGTATATATACATATATGGCATATATGTGTATCTATAAAATGAAGAGTAAAGCTTCGGCCTGCTCTAATGTGAAGTGTCTTGAGATAACGCTGGTTCTGAACTGGTGCTACACAAATAAAGATTTTCTGATTGAATGTAAACAAAATCTCCACTGGTCAAGATCAGGATTGATCCCAACCAATCAATTTGGTGAGTTTACCAATGATGCTAAACCCACCAAACCCTCTGGTTCAGTGGGACAATATTAAAACAACCTCATACCAAACACTACATTTAACATTTAATGTAGTACTTTTCTGCAGATATACTCAACTTTCACTAATCAAAGATTTTTGAGGCAGTAACCTTCTAATCCCATCATGCAGAAGCAAATTAAAACCAATTTCTGGATCAGCCCCCTCTCAGATTCTTGACTTGTCCGTGTATTCAATGTCACACCAATGAGTGCTAGCAGCTTTTTCATGTGGTAGCCCCGCTTCAGCAGGGAACAGCAGTGTTAGCATCTTTCCATGGGTCAGAACGGAAAGCCTTCCTCATTTCAGTGTCCCGTTCGACCTTCTGTCCCACCCAGCCTGTGCTCGCCCTGTAGGCCACTCCAGTGGGCTGAGCTGTTTCTGCAAAAGTCCTAAAATGTTCAAGTTACAGATAAAACCAGAAGTCTTTTCCGTCCACAGCAAGATTTCAGTGGATGAACACAGAGGATGTTGACATCAGCCAGATCATCACAACAGAGATGCAAGGGTGCTGCCAGCCTTTTTTTTAAATGTTATTATCATTTAAAATATATTATATTTATTTAAATATATTTATTTAGCCTTTAAATAACCAGGAGAATAAAACAGTTACTCCAACTTTGCTTCTCCGATGCATAAATAAAATAAAATAATACAAACATACTGACTTTCATACTGTTGTGTCACTCTGAAGAGTCTCACAGCTTTTGTACATTTAAAGATGAATAAAGCTCATAATTTAAAACATACTGAAATTACTTGAATACATAATGACCTCGGGGTCATCAAGAATCAAGTTGCTTTTTTTTTTTTTTTAATCTTTTGCAGTTTCCAGGCTTCCCTTTCCACTTTCATGAGAGCAGATCACCTGAGTGCTGCACCAAGAAAATGGTTAGTTGATGAGCAATAACAACAAAAAAAAAAAACATCAATATGTCATTGTTGTTGCCAAATTAACAAACCCCAGCTGCGTTTACTCTCTGACAGAAAGAAAGTGTAGAACATTTACTTTGAAGAGTTAGCATACAACAAAAAAGTGTTTCTGGAAGCAAACATTCTGGGTTCTTTTCCTTTTAAATGAAAAATAATGTCAGATAAATGGCTGCTTTATTTGGTTTCTTATCTTAGCAGTAGGATAACTGAAACTTCAAAAATGAAATGGCTTTAAAATTCTGTCTGTTGGTGGTTAATTTCACAGAAGAGGAAGTCCCCCACCCACCCTGGTGTGGGTTGAGCCCCATGTGCTCCCCCACTCTAGCTCCACCCCTGGAATTGTGCACATGCAATTTTTATTTTGTTTGATTTAATTGTTCTTGTTGTTTAGAAACTGTTTGTTTATACCCCAACCCCACATAAACCCACTTGGCACTACTTAAAAGGAATATTTTTGTGCACACAAACACTGAACATCTACACAAAAATCGTTCCTGAAAGTACAAGGCAAAACAGAAACAATGTTTAAAAAAGTGATCACGTTCACTTTAGGTTTATTTATATGTTCTTCTATGTTGGTTTGTTTTGCAGCGAGTAGCCTATTGATAAAAACCCATTAACTAACAAAATAAAAAAAATTGAAATAACTAATTTGAAAAAGGAATAGAATCACCAAAAATGATCAAACACATTTTTAAAAAAATGACTGAAATAACGTAAGGTGACTAAAACAACGTAAAGTAAAAGTACCCGAGGTTTCACAAATCAGGGCAAATCAGAAAGAAAAATATCGGCCAAGAAAGTGAAAGGACATCACAATAATAACACTCAAAGTAGCATTAATTGTAACTATTATTTTACTGGTTAAAATGATGAAATGCCTTCATATTAATGTAAGGGTGTTAATGCTATAACATTCAGCGTCGCGTTTAAAAGGCCTGTGAGTTCTTAGAAGAAACACATTCATCTAAAGCTTTCGTTAACACATCTGTATAACATCAATGTCCTTATAATGTGAGCTAAAGCTAAATATAACCAAACGATTAATCGGTCGATTCTCATAAAGTCGTTTTTTAAAGAAGAAAATAAATCTTTACATTAGGCTATATTCATTGTCTTTTAGGCCTATCAGCCATGTCGCACTCACTCTTTCCTCGACCAGTAAGAAAAGAGAATTTCTCTTGATTCCAACCTACGTGGTTGCTTGGCAACAGCGCACACACATAGCTGGTTATTTTTGTTAACTCGTTTCTAATTGGCCTGTCAGCTCCGAGATTAACGTCGCTGCGGAACAAGCAGCGTGAGCGCGTCAATCAGAGCGGAGGCCCCGAGCTGTTCCGCTTCGTTGGGCAAAAATGTTTCTGCGTTGCTGAAAAGAGTCGAAAAACCTTTTTATATGAAATCAATTAACGCACTTTGTAGTGATGTGTGTGTTGGATAAAGCTCTTGATAACCCAATAGGCACGAGGGGAACACGGCGTCTAATTCAACCATTTTTCACCATAAGACATAAAAACTAGACTCATTTTTTCTGAAGTTTTGGGACACATCACCCCTCAAAGTTCCTACATATGCCTCATCTGCTCAAAAGGAGACTGTGGTGTGCGCAATGCAGTGTTCCAGCATCTCCAGTAAATTTCCCCCTTCAGCCGTCACCGCTTCCAGTCCAGGCTCCAGTGGTTGGCTCCAGTTCATCCTGACGCACGTGATTTAAGTAGAAAAAAAGCCTTCTTGCGTAAGACCTTAACAAATGAGTAGCTTTATTGAGACCTCGCCCACTTTTTGAAAAAAATACTTGATAAATGCTCCTATCGCTGACGCACGAGGAACGTATAGAATGGAGCCCAGAGCGCGCCGTGCGTAAAACCCGCCAAGTGGAAAAACTATTTATAGTTCACTCCATTTTTAGCACAGTCTTTAACACTCGTTTTTGCTTTAAAACTTTAAAACTGCCCGTGTATGTTCATATAAATGCCCCTAAAGATTCATATTTTGTTTATTGCAACTGTAAAACAGCAAATGTGACATTTGCCTGCATCAGTTCTTCGAACTTCAGAACTAAGTTTTGCTTTCAGAGTTATGTGTGTCATTCTTCAAAGCAAATGATCTGTAGACTGTAAGAAGCTACTGTAATTGTGACTGTAGCTGAGAAACCCGACTCAGCAGTGTAACATCATCCAGACCAGCATGTTCTCAGGTGAATTAGCGCTTCTCCTCCAATCAGAACCCAAACCAGCAATCTTCATCCCAATGGAGCAGTGTGTGCGTGTGCTGCTGGGATACATCCAGCATGTATGTGCACGTGTGTGAAGGCATCCAAACACCTCCCCAGAGACAAGTGAATTAATCAGCTCTGAAAGAGTCCGTCCAGCGCTCACGCATGCACCGTGCGTAAAACCCAGAACGCACACCAATCCACGCACGCAAGCACACACGCGCCCCTGTCGTCTTTGCTGGCTCCTGTTGTCCCTTTAAAAATCCCGAAACCAAGGCCAATGATTTATCAAACTCCTATTATCAAGAAAATGTCACGCGAAGGGCACCTTGCTCGGCACTGACGCAAACTGGGCTCTTTCTCACGGAGCTATAGAAAAGCTTTGCACTTGGTGCGCTGCGCTGATTCAAGCACTGGGCTTCCAGTCCCTCTCTCCACATCTATTTACAGCTGTTTCCATCCTGCCAGCTGAGCTCTGCACAACATGGTGAGTGTCCCAGAAGACTTTTCCTACTTTTCCACTTGCACATTCATTGTATAACGAATGTATTTTGAGCTGTTTTCTCGTTGATTAGTTACTTTTTAACAGCAGTTTGGATCGTTTGGGCACTTTCGCTGTCCAGGGTGCTGAACTTAATTACTTCATTTGAACTTTTCTTTGCCTCTTTGTGCATCCTGGGGCCTTTTTCTCTAGCTTGGGCATGTAAACTTTATTTTTGTCTGTTTTTCTGGAGATATTTTTTACTTGAATAGCCCGCTCCGTGCTCGACTTTGTAAGTTTTCTTTCTGTTTAACTAGAGCTGACTGAGGCTGCTCACTAATTTACACCACAACTAAGTATCAGTCAATTAGCAGCTCTTCTTGAGTAACAATTTATCTCATTTTTTTTAATCTGGAGTTTTCAGAAATTTTTTTCCCCAGCCCCCTCAAGGCGAAATTTCAGAGTCATCCATAAATCCCTCGCCTTGGGTCCGCTCCCCGCTTTAACGCCGGCGATCTCGCGTGCCTGCCGGGGAGAGCGAAGGAGCTCCACGGAGAGACCCGCAGCAGCTTGTCTATTGCCCATAAAAATCAGTGGATGTGTGTGGCTGAATGACATGAGGGGGAAATGGGCCGTAAAATTAAAGAATCTTGCAGAAAGCGAGGACTGGAGAGGCAAAGCAACCCCCCTCCCTCCAACACACACACACACACACACGTTCACGCACACACAGAGAGCCACTCTCTGGACTGTGAGCTCAAACTATAGAGCAGCCAGAGCATGCTGCAGAAAAACGATGCAGAAATACAGTTGAGTTTTTTTTCCCCGTTCCTAGGGCAGAGATGTGTTCCTGCAGCCTCACAGCTCCTCGCTTTCTGTGCCTCTGCAGCTTTTCCTCTCACTGATCTGTCCCCTTCATGTTCCAGGATTTCTCAGACCAGAGCAACATGACCAAACAGCCGCCCAGCGCTCCCACCGGCTACATCCCCACGCAGCAGGCGGACGGAGCTGCGGGACTTACAGCAAACAAACCGGACAACACGGCCGCGTGCCCGCCGCCCGCCCCCCACCATCACCCGGCGCCACAGCCGCCGCCCCCCTGCAACGAGAGCAAAACTTTTTGTCCCATGGAGAATAAACCGGGAGATCAAGACAGCAATAAAGCGTACGGGACGTTTAAAAACACTCCGCCCCCCGTGCCTGGATCCGTGGCTGCCAACTCGGCCTTTAGGAAGGATTCTGCGGGATCTGCCCGCGGGGGGTCAGCCCCGTACGGGGACCCACTCCGGGCCACCGCAGAGCAGAACAACGCCGTGGGCAACTGGACGGCTATGAGCCAGACCACCATCATACTGGGAACAGATGGGAACACGTCTGTGCAGCCCGGCACCGTGACGGGGGTAAGTCAGGCAAATGAAGCCTTTCCTTAACGGAGAGCGGAGCGGCTGGAGGCAGCTGCAGGGTGGATGCTGATGAAAAAAAGAGCTGACTGGATTAACCTGGTGCCTCCAAATGGGGAAGGTGCAAGCCTCTGGGAGCTGTAATCGTCTGCAGGGGTTTGGTAGATCAGTGCTAGTGATGCGTGCAGGAGAGAAGGGGAAATACAGACTATTCCTAAACTGTGTCACCTAAAAACAGGGTTTGTAGACCGTCGATTTGGGTTGTTTCGTAGCAAAGTTTTACGTAAAAGTGCTTAATTGTAGCTTTATATCCTCACTCTGAATCATAGATATTTCGGGATCTATATTTCTTAGACTAAAAGGAAATGGCGTGATACTCACACGCCCATTACAATAGATAACTATCTTTTAAGACTTGTAGCTTTTCAGACATGCAATTCTTATAAATCGACTTGTTATCTTCTCCCGGAGTGCGTCACGGTTTGAGCACATTATCACAGTGGTTCACTTAGCTCGGGTGTTTCTGAATGAAACCGTGCTGGAGTAAGAGGAGGTAATCCATTCATTACTCTAAAAATCGAAGATTACAGGCACCACTCCTGGCTGCAAAGTTGTGCGTAAAAGTGATTAATTGTTGCCTTGTAACTCCCAGATCGAATCACATACGCTTACAGTTTTGCGCATCCTACTTTAAAGAATACCATTTTTAGGCCGTAACCAATCTCTTATTACCAGGATCTTGTAGACTTGTTAACCATTAAAGACAAAATAGTCTAATAAGCTTATACTCTCTCTGTGTGTTAGGGCTTTGTCACAGGAACATTTTAGTGGTTAACTAAGCGCAGGCAAATTAAAGTTAATCCAGTCATTCATTCACAAATTGAAGATTACATGCGCTTGTTTTGGTCGGTGTTGTTGCAAAGTTGTGCGTAAAGTGTAGTAGCCCAGTAATTCTTCGTACGAATTAAAGATGCTCGACTTTTCGGACCTTGAATAAAAAGGAATAAATCATTTTAGGCCTTCGCCGGTCACCTACTAACGGGAACCACTGAACAGACAATGATCCGACTGATTTGCTTAATTCACTGATTGTGCGTAAAGTTTTGGCACAGGGACATTCCAGTGGCTGAATGGTGAGAGAGTAAAAATCCACGTTTCCTACCGTGCAGGCTTGCTCCGCTGCCAAGTTGCTTAAAAAGTGTTTCATTTTGGCCCTTTAACTTCCAGATGTGATCATGAATTCTTACAAATCTTACGAAAAGGGAAAGCCTAATTATCAAAAGGCCATGCTCAATTTGTACTTTATCGGGATGTCTTGGACTTGTTATTCTTTCTAACAGACAAAAGCAAAATTGATTTACTTCACTCCTCGTGTGTGGCAAGCTTCGTGTTGGATACACTAACACTGAAATAGCTGGAGCTAAGCAGGCCTATGAATGAATTCTGACTGAAACACGTGCAGGGAATACAGATACAAATCTGATAATAGATGTGTCCCGCAGCTGAGATGTGCGTAAAATGTTTGACACTCTTTTATATCCCTGACATAATTATTGAATTCTTAAAGACTAATTGATCTCAGGACAAAGGAGGATAATCACTACAGACACGAGGCCCTCGCCGATTGGCTGTTATTGAGACGTGTTAACAAGGATATTCAATAGGCAAGGGCTGGATTAATTTGATTTATTTCTTCATTTAAATCGCTGAAATTGGTCCGTTTTGAGTAAACGTGTATTTCTTCGTTTTGGGTAATGTTTGCTGGATAATTGGTTTTAATCTTGCTGGATTGAGAGTGCAAAACTTTATGGCACCCAAAAGATTGAATATTGCAGCAGCTGTGCTAAAAAGTGTTTAACATGGTTATGGTTTCTAGACATAAACTGCAGTTATCGAACTATTTGGGACTTAATAAAGATTCGATTAATCAAATGAAAGGTATGCGTCAAGATCGAGGGACAATTGCATGAAGTAGTTTACTGCGCTTAAGCATGCTGAGTATTTTTGGATGAAGCCGTGCAGCTCACGCCGAAAAGCCCAATGAGATGAATGAAAGCAGCCTGTAGTGTCTCTGATTTGCGCAGCATCCTCCCTGGTCCCTCTGCACCAACCGCCAAAACTTCCAAACCTGCTTATGTCAGCTGAATCTCCGGCAGAAGTATCGTGTGATTTGATCAGCTGCGCGAGAATCAACTCTAAATGAGACCACACATCTGTTAATGAATCAACCCATTTCTCTTTTTATGTTCTGTCATCTTTACACACAGTAACAAAATGGTTAAATCTGGTTAAATCCAACTCTCGCGGTATTTCCCGGTGCCTCCTGCACTCTGCCTGCGCGCAGACTTGGTACGGCCCAGCAGCCCAGGTGTTCCCGACTGATAGGGCAGCTCTGGTTTACATGAGACTGCGGATTGCCTCCAATCCCCGCGAGGGAACTCCCCACCCCTCTCCCATACACACACATCACACACACACACACGCACACACACATTCCCATGCTCGCTGCTGTCTGAATATTCACGCAGCTTCTGTCATGAATTCTGCGGTGAAGCGGCAGTTACGCATATTTGTATTTGCAGTTTTTAGTGGCCACTCAGAGAGGGGGTTTCATTTGTTTCCCACATACAGGATGATGTTTTCGAAGGTGATGATTTTCCTGAAACTGCTGCAGAAAATAGTTTTGCTCTCAGGCTTTTCAGTGGCAGCTGGAGCTGAAATCTGGTGGTACTCAAACACAGCTGTTCTGTGAAAAAAAATGAAAAAACATGGAGGCAAAATCCTGCAATATTTAGGTCTTGTGCAAATAATTGTCCACAAATATGATTTCCTTTATTGATATGCATTATGAAATGGGAGGTCCACCACTATTTGTACTTGTTGGTGATTTATTTGTGCTTTTAATTCTTAAAAATGACGTTAAAGCCTGAATATTTACCCCCATCAAATCAGAGGTTTATTTTTTATTGTGACGATTTCCTTTGTAGTTTTGGTGCAGGGAGGGTTTCCACCCTGGAGGATGATTGTAAGGACTTTTCTTTCCTCTCAGGATGACGATGATGACGAGGGTGGAGATGAGAATAAGGCCAGAGGAAACTGGTCCAATAAACTGGATTTTATTCTGTCCATGGTGGGATATGCGGTGGGACTGGGGAACGTGTGGAGGTTTCCTTATCTTGCCTTCCAAAATGGAGGAGGTAAGAGTTCATGCCGGATGCTGGAATTTCAACATGAACGAAAAAGGCAGCTCGGAAAACCAAACTGTCCCCGTCTACATAGATTTTTTAAAGTTTTTTTTCTCATTCATTGACAAAAAAACATAGAACACGCGAATAAAAATTAAAGCAAGAATGAGAAGGAGCATTAAGAAGAATAATCTCATCTGATCTGCTTTCTGATTATAGGGCAAATTATTCAAAATGAAAAATAATTATAATTTGGTTATTTATGGCTTGGGGATATTAATGCGGTTATCTGCCAATAATCACAGTAGTTTGGTAGTAGCAGCTTTAAAGATGCAAATTATTAATTTTAAAGTGATGCAAAATACTCAAAAAACAAAACATAATGATTGAGAAAATTAAACACATTGAAGATGCTTGTCTGAGGTTGAGCCTTTTATTATTTATACATTAATGCACTCACATGTAACCATTAATACACAAGAAATAGGCCTGTGACGGGTCATGGATAGTTTAAAATGGGAAATAATCTAAAAGATTAAAATACTGTTAATAAGATAAAATTCACGAAGAAGTCAAAGAGGCTAAATAAAGAGAATAAAAGGATAGTATTTAATGTAAATGTTCATGTAAAACGACATAAAAACGTAACAATCCGAATAATAACTGACCCATGGATCATCAGAAATTATTGAAAGCATTACAACATATGATCATTGTTATTAATAAAAATAAAATTACAATATTATTCGTTCAAAGCTGGAAATACGTACGTTTCACTTACTTTAAAACTATGTTTTAATCGGAAAGAGATATGTGGTAAAAAAATATGGAATGAAATACAAAATTTGGAAACTACACGCTATCATCATCAGTATATCTGTCTAACCACTAGGCTATGAATAATGCTGAATAATGATGAAAGCAACAATATCAATAATTAAGCAAGGTGTAATTTGATAATAATAAAAGTTAACAAATACAAAATGAACCTATTGGCAGTAGGTTTCAAATAATTAAAAAATATATTTAAGTTTAACGAGGCAGAAAATTAATAAAAAGGAGTGACAAGGCAATAGGTTACAAAGGCATCAGGATATAAGTTAAATAAAAAATGATTCCCAATAACGCAATATGTTATTTCTATTAGTAGTTTAATTTAAATGATAGAGAATGTAAAAATTACACTTGAACAATTAAGTAGTCTGGGTAATAAGTTGTAATTATGTCTGGAAAACAAGTTATGGATTGAAAATGATATTAAATTTGTAACTTTCATTTGGTATAAGTAAAAGGTAAATAAGTGAAAATGAAACAATAATTGTAAATAATTACAAGAACGTTTGGAAACGCATTAAAAACATTCAGTTCCAATACACTGAAGTTCTAAGTTCAAAATATGTGAGGAAAAAACAAGTATGAGCACAAATTAGAGCATATTTTAAAGAAGAAGTTAATAAAGAAGCAGAAGCAGTAAAGGATCCACACGGTGTCTCACAGCGAGCTGCAAATATGGTTGAAAGTTGAATATTCTGTATTTTATTTCATAAGTCTGGGCCTCCTGAGCTGCAGCGTCCTGTCTCACCCCTCTGCAGGAGCTTTTCTGATCCCCTACCTGACTATGTTGGGCATTGCCGGGATCCCTATCTTCCTCCTGGAGGTCTCTCTGGGCCAGTTTGCCAGCCAGGGGCCCGTGTCAGTGTGGAAGTGCATCCCAGCTCTGCAAGGTAACCTGTCACCAATAAACAAACCAGAAACCAAAACAAATGTCAAAGTCTGCGAGCCCTCTACTTTTCTTTAAGAGTAATGTTTATATTTCGTCTCATTTATTTATTTTAGGTTGCGGGATTGCCATGTTGATTATATCTGTCTTGATAGCCATATACTATAACATTATAATGTGCTGGACACTGTACTACCTGTTCGCTTCGTTGAAGGGCTCACTGCCATGGGCTACATGTAGGAATGAGTGGAACACGGTGGAATGTAAGGACAAAGACATGCTGCTGTTAGGTAAGACACACACACCTTCACACACTCACACACACCAAGTACCCCTCTCTCTCTCTCTCTCCACGTTGCGCAATGCGTCATGCTGAAGTGTCCTGCAGTATAATGAATCCTGACCTGTGATCTCTGCAGCATTTTCACCCTCAAAAGCACTTTAAATTCAACCCAGTTCACTTTATTAATGTGATGAAAACCGCCCGATAATGAAACCAATCACTAAGTTTGTTGTTTACCTTCAAATGATACATTTCTGATTATTTTTGGTGCGATAATGTCATTTTATTGCATTTTTTTTATCATGTGAATCTGCAATATCCAGCTGCAGCACTCTGTCTTGCTCTGTTTTTTAATGAAAGTTGAGATAAAATCCTTTATTTGTTTTGAGGAAATGTGCGTGCATGTGATTAATGTCGTCCCCCGTCGAATAAATATCGAAAATCCCCCGTTTTTGTCCAATATTCGCCTGTAGCGATTGTGTGAATTCAGCACAAAAACTGCTTGCTTGACAAATTTACTGTACGGGCTGAGCTGCTGCAGTGCTGCGGTGAGCTCCGCAGCGACACCTGCTGGTGGAGGCGCGGTACTGCAGGACGGTTCAGCACGTCCGTCTGTACAGAAATACATTAAAAGGAAAAGAATAGATAATGATGAAAGAAAACTCATTTTAATTGTGGTTAAAAATAACAACTGGATGGTTTATCAGTGATAAGTTGTAACCTGCTTTACATTTTTAATTTTGTGTAACATTTATCTGTATATAAAGAGGAAAAATTATAACAATCACATGTTTTTAAACTATAAAAAGATTAAATTATTTGAAAACATGTAATGTTATTAATGGGCAGGCCTGAGAATATCTGGATGAACCTCAGATTTCTATTTACCTATCAACCAACTTATTAAAATGTAAGACAGATTATCCACTGCATGAATTATGTATGGCTGTAAAAATTAACTTTTTAACAATTTTAAATATAGTAGAATAAAATAAACCTTTATTCATGACACAAGGGGAAATTTGCAGGGTTACATCAGCAACGGTGACAGCAATGATAAGAAAAATAGACCAAGTATAGAAAACAGTATGAACATAATTTTAAATACTACAGGCCAGACATACAAAACTAAAAACTAAGCTACAATAAGTATTTAGTCATTTACAAAGTAATGACACATTGTTGGGATAAATTGGACAGTTCATGGTGATAAACTTATTCACATTAACAGTAACAGAAGTATAGTGAAGCCAGCTTGCTTCAAAAGCAACAATAATTTAATGTTGATATGAAAAATAATTTTTTTAACTAAATAAAGGATGTTCTGAACATTTATCACTTTCAGTATCTGCTCTGCATGTTTCATCATGTGTTTTAAGTCAAAACTAAATACATTTTGTTTCATCAATGTTTTAATTTATTCTTATTTTATAGTTTTCATAACTCTGATTGGGTGAGCCACTGTCATTGTGAGTGGGCCTGTGCACATCCCGGCCCAATGCAAACTGTTTTTATTTACACGCAAAATAACATAATAGTTGTAATATTACTTTTTTTTTTTTTTTTTTATCCCTCTGTGATTTGGTCATACAGAGGAATAAAGCAGTGGACAAATGTAAAAAAAAAACAAAAACGTCATCCTATACACAATATATAACTTAACATTGTATAAATTTGCAAGTCTGATGAAATGTTCTATATGTGTTTTGTTAAATTTAAGTATCTTACATTTTTCTATACCTAAATCAACTATTTGTGTTATATTTTGTAACCAAGAAATAACAAGTTAAGCAACTCATAATATAATATCCATTTAACATGTTTATCACCATCATCTTCACTGGACCTGTGGACCGGAAGTAGAGGAAAAAAAGTATTTGCATATTTTTTATATATTTGTCAATACATATTTGTTCAAAATATTGTACCTTGTGTAGCTTAGAAAACCGACTTTCACTGGTATGATTGTAAAATTGGTGTTTTTTAAAAATGGTACTCAAGAATGATCAGTTGATTTGTTCTGAATTTTGCTTCCATGTTAAAACAGAAACTTTGATCAAAACAGAAAAAACATCTGAACAGTATTTATGTTAAAAAACAGTACTGTAAAATGTACATTTCAATGTCTCCAGCCAAAATAATCAGACATTTTATTTGTTCAGAATTTTCAGTATATAGAAATTCATTTACATACACACATGTTTTTACTGTTTTCCCCTCTGATATTAGTTAATGTTTGTTAATAAGCAAACACAATTTTCAGTGCAATACCCAGTCAAATGTGGTAAAACAGTGCTGACATATCATAGTTATACTGTAGATATTGTTCGTGTTTATAGTGTAAATTCATTGGCCTTGTTCCTAGACTCACTTTACATATGTTGTAGGAAAAGTGCAATATAAATAAACTTGCCTTGCCTTATTTTATTAATTTCCTTCATAGCGAAGTTGATTATAGCTTAAAGATTCTGCATGTTTCAACCTGCTTACTCCGATTTGTAACTGATTTTTTTTATGCTCTTATCTATTTTAATGTCTTTTTCTGATTTTCATACTACTATATGCAATCTACTATTCTGTGTTAAAGAGCAACTGAAATAAAAAAAACAATGAAGAGTGAGTTTTAGAGACTTTTAACCAGATTAAAAAATAAGTTGTTACCAGGACAAAACAACATTCATCTGGTCAGTTGCTGAAAAGTAGCAGTTTTGAGGACAGGGGGCTTAATCCCAGCAGTGATGTAAATAAGTCATGCAGTTTTATTTTCTACATTAGTACATGTTTTCAAATGTTGATTTATATCATATTCATAACCTTTAATATCTTTGTGGATCATAATCAATGGTTTGTTTTATCATCTGCACCGTACTCCATTAAGTTAAGAGATTTTATTTGCCTCAGAGTGTTTTAGTCAGCGCTTTAAAACAAATGTTGAGAATTGTTGATAGTTTTATTTTATTTTATTGACTCAAGGAGTCAGCTTGAAGAATTGTCTTAGAAAAACTGGTTTTCGACCATAGAATCTGAAATAAGGCACACAGTCGTTGTTCATATGGATGTGTTAGGCTGCATTCACACTGAAACAATCCTCGCTCAGATCAGACTTTTTTATGTCTTTTTACATGAATTTTAAAAAATGTGTCCTGAAGCAGCCCCCTTAAGGAACTTTATGGATCTAGAAAGGAGAGTAGTTTAAATCTGATTAACAGATAAGATTATGTAAGACATTTGCTGTTCATACTGTCATAAAATATCAGATCAAAAATCAGAATCACCCTCCCCATCATGTCCGTCCGTCTGTCCACTCCTGTTTTCCCTCCGGTGTAAAAACCCTTAGAGGACAGTCCACAGCAGCCCTTTGTCTCTCCCACTTTGACGTGTGTTGGTTTCTGATTGGAACAGACTCGTGTATCCTGCGGGACAGAAACATCAGCTCCGTCAAAAACTCCACTTTCTGTCTGTCCGCACAAGCTGTGGGAAACCTCAGCAAACTGCTTAACATGACTGTGGATGGGAACAAGACCTACGTCAGCCCCAGCGAGGAGTACTTCAAGTGAGTGACACAGCAGCACCATGCAGAGTTTGGCATTTGTTTCATTAATTACTCTTTCATCATTTATGTCCACTGATGATGAACAGAAATGTATTTATTGACAGTTTAGGGCCTTTAAAATGGCTTTATTTGACTGTGGACCCTTGTGATATGACACCAAGATCGGGGGCCTCATAATTAAATAAATACAATCACCACTTTTTAAACATCACAGCTACTTTGCAAAGCCTTCTGCAGAGTCAAGATCTGTAAACCATAAAAGATTATTAGAAAGGATCTTGATCTATGCAGACAGTTTTTAAGATACATTTGCTCATCCATTCATTTTGAATGCTAAAATGCATTGGTGTATAGGTAATAGTGCCAGTCCTGTGGAAATCATTCATTTGATTCTTTCCAAAACATGTGGATCATTTACACCAGTGGTTTTTGACCCTCTCTTTATGGAATGGAGTACCTGCCGTCCCCCTTTTTAAAGATAATGTTCAGTATTTACATGATGTGTCCCATAAAATTGTGTCGATAATGTTTCACAGGTAAGGGCCAAAACATGAACAAGTCTGATTGAGTCTGAGTCACTCAATAAGTTTGATTTGCAGTTTAATTAAGTAAAAATAGCCTGTCTGGAAAGACTATTATAAATAATGATATGAGAAGAAGAATAAAACTGAACATGAAACCAGAACTATTGTTTTGAAACTGATTACATTTAAAAGTGCAAAACAGACATCCAGAGCTAGATATCTATCCATCTGTCTGATTGTCTGAGCAAATAATGTTTTTTATAGAGCCATAAAAAACTATAAATTGATAATAAAATTGTTACAGTTACAGTCAAAATATTAGATATTACATAAAGAAAAACATATGCACACAAGTCCTGCAGTGGACTGAGCAGAAAATCAAAAGAATGAAAAAAAACTTTTGGGAATGACAACTTTAAAAGCACTTTCTATAAAACTTGTCACTTATAGGCAACTTTATTTCTAACATCAAAAGCCAGTGTAACAGTTGTTTACATGTGTTATAAATTTACTTATTCTATGTGACATGATGTATAAAGCTGTAAAAAGAAAATAATCATTACGCTTCATAGAAATAAATCTGACACTGTTTAGTATTTCATAGTTCTTCACATTTGCACTGCCCTCTGTTAGTGTTTGAAACTTTAAATACACTTTACATTTTGTTTGGTGGCAAACTTTTAAATAAAGATTGATTTCAGTTTTCCACTTTGTATCTCAAGCTTTTAAAGATATTTAAAACAGTGTCAAATGTTTTAGCTCTACACATTTGAAAGATAAGAATAGCCTTAATTACCATCCAATGTTAAAGTTTGATCGACTTTAAATGTTGATAATTAAAACATTCAAATCAGTTTACAAATCAGCATTTTATTTTTTTTATAACCACCTCTTAATAAACTATGTCTGCTTTTGAAACAGATTTTCAGGCCTTTACTAGAGTATCTAGGTAAAGTAATCACTTACAATGAGCACTGATTAGTTCATAATGCATTATAATAGTATTGAGGATGTGTTATGGAGGGATTGTAATAAAATTTAGTTTTTGTGAATCCAGTCAGTGATCAGCAAATATATAGTATTAACAGCTTAACTCAGTAATTATTATAAAATACTCCACAGTGTCAGATTTATGATTAGAAATATTTTGAGTAATTTAACCCTATAAAGCCAATTGTATCATATTTGATACATACTTTTATAACACCTCTTTCTACTCAATATGATCAACAAATTACAAAAAAACATCCAAATACAATCAGATAAATGATAAAAATGTCCTCACGTAGATACCAGTTGCCAAAAACACCTAATGTATCAAATGAGATATGAAAAATCTATATGTGGAATTTTATGGACATTTTGATTTTTATGGATTTTAGCAGAAAGTGAAACAAACATTTCAGCTCCAAAAAGTTAGAATTTTCTGGCTATAATCTATGGTCTTGGGCCTTAAAGGGTTAAATAACTCATAGCTACATGCACACTACAGCTTATTAAATGTGTATTTATAACTCATTATGTAACACTGGCATTATAATGACTAATGATGACTGCTCTAAAGCATTTTATATGAACATTAGTGCTTACAGTTGGGATTATGAAGCATTAAAATATTTCATGATGTCTAATAAACATGTTTATAATACACTATAAAGAGGGGCTTTAGAGAAAATGCCATCATAATGTTGTGAACTTCAGTGTGCATCATTGCAGTTTCATTCTCTGAAATGTTTATTGATATTTTTTTGCACGACTCCCTCGCAGGTACAATGTGTTGCACATCTCTAAGGGAATCGAGTACCCTGGAGATATCCGCTGGCCTCTGGCTGCTGCTCTGTTTCTGGCCTGGCTCATCGTCTACGCCTCTTTAGCCAAAGGAATCAAGTCATCAGGAAAGGTAAAAAACACATCCTCTGACCTCTGGTGCAGGGAGGAGGTCTCTGGCTGAACTTTGTGTCTCTTCTGAAAGACAAATATGCCCCTCTGATGATGAAATGCATTAGTGAGCATCGTTGTTCTTTTTATGGACCTTTTAGGCAAAGACTAACCATACAGCTTGTGTTTGTCTGTATGAAAAAAGTTCAGTGAAACTTTTTTTTTCTTTATTATTGACAATCAAAGTCAGACATTCAAAATCAGGCATCTGGTATATCATTCAGGCATAACATCACAAACTTGCTGCCTGTCCCAGGTGCCAAAAAGAAAACCTTTTTGTTTTTACACAAAACAACATACAATAACACAAACAAGAACATGGGGTGCTTTCTGTTTAAATATAACCGTTAAGAAATAAAAATATGCAGTGCATCTCTACATCCAGACCATTAGCAAAAGCTAAAAGGAAAAATAAATAAATAACAATAATAAATAAATAAAATACCTAAATAAAAAAAAAGAAACCTTAGACAAAAGAGGGGCGCTTCAGGGAAATATATATCTTCCATGGTTTCCAGATGTTGTCAAATTTAGACTGCTGAAGTCTCAAAGAGTAAGTGATTCTTTCCATAACGAAAACCTCATAAATTATATCATACCATTCATCTACAGACGGGATGTCTGGATTGAGCCATTTTCTTGTAATTGCCTTTCTAGCAGCTAGACTCAATATTCCAATTAAATGTTTATTTTCCACACTTAAACTGTCTGAACGTACAAGTCCAAAAAGAAGTTCATCCCAGTTAAATGAAATTTTAAATCCAAATATTGTAACCAGTTCCAAATAAATCTTAAGCTGGAAGAGCCTGCATGGTAGCTGTACTGAGCCGGTGTAATGAAATACCTAGAGACACTTCCAGCCGAATGATCTCCACGAGTTTGAATTTGTTAATTTCCATTGAAATTCACAATATTTTAGCCAAGTATCTTCTGGGAGGCAACTGTTACTTTCCCTGTCCCATTTTTGTTTTATATATAGGGTATTTGTTGTTTTTATTTCCTGTAGTCCTCAGTGAAAATTTTTTGTGATCAAATTTTTACAAAAGATTTTCAACAAAGTAAAAAAGTAAAATAAAAGAAGCATGCCAAGACATTTAACCATTCAGCCGTACAGCACACAGTTTAAACTTTTACAGTAGGCATGCAGTGGGCCCAGGACGTAGGGCACCACGACAAAAGGAAACATAGAGAGGAACAACCAACCCAGAAAAAAAACAAAACATGAAAAATAAAATGAGATAAAATAAAATAAAAAAGAAAGATGCAAACACACACACGCACAGACAGACACATATCAACAGAACACAACAGAACAAAAGGGAATTGACATCCAAAAACAGAAATCAGAGAGTTGGTGGTGTAAAAATCATTTGTCATCATTTCTTTCAGAGTCAGCAGTACTACATCACATACGAATAGCACTCTCATTGGTACCATTGATTCGGGCAGTGGACAGTTCCACATAAACAGCATCCAGAAAAGTAAGAATCCAAGCTTTGATACTCCAGCGAGTAGCAATCATTTTTTTGGCTGCTGTCAGTCCAGCAAAAATAAAACTTTTTTTGAGCATGAAAATATTGAGAGCTGACAGGTCATTCAAAACCAGCACACATGTTCAGTGAAACTTAAATATTATGTGACTGCCTGTCCTCTCTGTAAAACCTTTACAATTGAGCTCCTTATATATAATAATCTATCATTTTTATTTCTTATAATACACTTGAAAGACACAAGAAATTAAACTATGCCCTATAAAAGATTGAAGTATTAATTACACATTTGATTACAATTGATAATTCCTCCAATACAAGTCAATATGCCTTTTTAAATTTGATAAATATTTTATAATGCTGCTACATAATTAAAAAAAATGTATTTCTATAGCAACTTTAAAAGCAGATGTTTACAAAGTGTTTTAACAGACAAAACAAAGGCAGTAAAGGCAAGACTCTGGAGACAATAAATCAACAATCAGGTCAAAAAGACTCAAACAAAAAGATTTAACTCTTCAGCTTACACTTCTTCTTTGCAGCCACAAACTTTCTGCTCCTCCTAAAGTCGTATCAGTATGTTTTTAAAATGGTTACATGTTTAAAATCACGGTCATGCATGCAATGCGCCAGAAAATCAAACATGAATTCACATATGATTAAATAATAAAACATCAGTCATACACATGCATTAATGGGATCTCGTGCTTGTCTTGGTGCATTAATAAATCCATGTATTCTGTTTTTTTAGTCATAATAAATCATGTTATTAAGGCTTTTTATTAATTCTACTCATGTAAGTCTTCAGTTTAACAGACTAGACACGTAATCTGACCCATCTGCTGCATTCAGTGTCTTTTATTATTACGTTTACAAGACATTTCATAGACATAGTAAATATTCTACATGACTTTTAAGTCATATGATTAAATACAATATAAATATAAATGTATTGTTTAATATAAGAGGTAGGCTTTAGATACTGTTGATGCATGTCTGTGATGGATATTTCATTATATATTTGAAGGCACTTTTTTTCCCAAATGCATCATAAAAGCATGGAAAGTCAAAATAATTTGCAGACACCTTGACAGATGTGGGTCAGATTTGCTTTCTCTCTTTTTCACACTTTAAAATACTCTCTCTTTATTTTTACTTACTTACTTACTTAAAAATGTTCATTAATTTAGTTTAAGTTTTTGTCTATGTGCGCTTGTTTTTATTTGTTACTGTCTAGTTTTTGTCAGGGGAAAAAAAAGTTGTTGATGAAAACTATGATGAAAATAATTAGTCAACAAAATGAACATGTTTCTGTCAAGTTACTTTGGTGGAGTTAAGTATTAACTAATTAAAACATCATGCTTTGAACAGCAGCATGAGGAAAGATTCACTTTGATTGGCGGTATAGCAGGTTCCCTTCCCTCATCAGTGAGGGCCTTTCTGTGTGGAGTTTGCATGTTCTCCCTGTGCCTGCATTGGTTTCTCTGGGCACTCTGTCTGTGATCAGGTGTGCCCAACCAGTCGCACAGCGTGAGCTGGGACAGGCTCCAGCCCCTGTGACCCTGAATGGGATTAGCAGTGTAGACAACTGATGGATGATTTCACCATTTTGTGCTGTATTGCCCTCTACTGGACATTAATGCAGTGTGCACCATTGTTGTACTTTAAAGTTTCTGATGGCTGTCATGGTGCTGTGCTAAAATTTAGAAATAGATTTGACTGTAACTTTTCCTGTGAATCAGATTATAATGATGTATTGTATTTGGGAAGAAACAGATATATGAGTAGATGATTAATGAATGTCTGAGGCAACGTGATTCATAGATATAGCAATGAAAAGACATTTAATTAGCAAAGATAAGGCAGTAACTTTGAAACATGGCAGAATTTGTAGATCAAAATGAGAAACAAAGATAAAAATAAATAATTATAATTATTTCAAGAACAGAGGAGATGAAGAGAGAAGACAATGAGAAGAAGCCAAACTTTTAGAAGACAGCTGTGAATAAATATGTTTCAAAATTTAAAAGCTCACCTAATAATGTGTACCATAGACTTCCAGAGAACCAGAAATACTTCATCTACTGCACTAAATGCTGAAATCAATGTAAATTACTATTTACATAACAATTATTATTACTTACAATTACTGTACAATTGTACTCTGCAGTTATCAAATTAATGTTAAAATATGTTTTTTTTATGAAGCACTTCATGTCCTGGCATTGATGATGATTCTTCTTTCTTAGCTGTTCCATATTACAGAACCAAAACATTTAAAGAAGCTGCTTTTAGCTTTATTCTCCAAAACAGTGGGACAAACTTCTAGAGGATCTAAGATGAGCTTAAAAAAAAAAGAAGAAGAAGATGAAGAAGAAAAATAGATCTTTACACGCAACAAGAAAAACTTGTTTATTCAGCCTGGCTTTTATGTAGAAGTTTGGAATTGAATAATTATTATTTGTTTCTAATGAGTTTCATCTTTACTTTCATTTATTGTTCATTTGTATCTTATTGTTTAACTTTTATATGGTCATTTTTAAATGTATTTATTTTTCACATCATAATAATATGGTTTTACTTTTTTTTTTTTTTACACCAATTCAGCTATAAGTTATTAGCTAACAGCCAATTCTTGGTTTTCTAAATTTGCCCTTTATCATATATTTATTTATTCATATCAAACATCTTGATTTTAAAGGGCAGCACAGTGGTGCAGCAGGTAGCGCTCGGCCTCACAGCAGGAAGGTTGCTGGTTTGAACCCTGTGTTGGTGAGGGTCTTTGTGAGGGGAGTTTGCATGTTCTCCATGTGCATGTGTGGGTTCTACCAAGGTACTCAGGTTTTCTTTCATGGACCATAAGCATACTCATGAGGTTAATTTGTGACTCCACATTGCCTTTAAATCTGGATTATCATGATTTATGAAACATATTACAGGGAACTAGTCTCTAAATACCTCTTCAGTCCCTTTCTATTATTATTAGTATTAGATTATATAGACATTTATTAATCCCTTGGAGAGTCTCCTTCAGGGAAAATCAAGATTTCAAAACACAACATAGGATATCAAAAAGTATTAGTAAAAATATAAGTAAATGTAAATAAAAATAAAGAAAAATATGGCTACTGCTCCTCCTGTCCTCCGTCTTCCTGTTACTCCTCCTCCCCCTCAGTGAGGAGTTGTACAGTATAGTGTTAACAGTCACAACTACTTTAAATTCTTTGGGCCAGTAACTTTGCTCCTTCCCTGTAAAGCACTTTGAACTACAACTGAACTTGTCTGAAAAGTGATCTAAATAAAGTTTGATTGATAATCCTGTTTCCTCCCTCTTGTCTCCTCTGCGCTCAGGTTGTGTATTTCACGGCCACCTTTCCCTACGTGGTTCTGGTCATCCTCCTGATCAGAGGAGTGACCCTCCCTGGTGCCTTCAATGGCATCCTTTACTTTATCACACCAAAGTGGGAGAAACTGAACGATGCAAAGGTTCGTCCCGCCCTCCTGCGAAGCTGAACGAGGCCGCGTGTTGAGCTGCTTGTTGTTGTTGTTGTTGTTGACCTGCAGCTCTGCTTCTTCACCAGGTGTGGAAAGATGCAGCCACTCAGATCTTCTTCTCTCTGTCGGCTGCTTGGGGAGGCCTCATCACTCTGTCCTCCTACAATAAGTTTCACAATAACTGCTACAGGTAAACACACAAAAGGTAAACTATTCTCCTGGCAGAATTCATCAAACTGTCACTGCCGATGTTTCTGTTTGTCTGATAGAAATGTCAATAATAAATTTCTCTCTCTGCAGCTGGCAGATCGTGTTTCTTTGGTTGTCTCTCACTTAAACCATCTTCTCCTTAGTTGTACCTAGTTTTAGAGAATAATAGCAACATATTTTATTCAATTTCAAGCTCTTTTTTTCCAGGAAAGCCTCACTGAGTTAAAAAATGTCATTTACAAGAGTGTTTATAACTGTCAGAAAAGGTCAAAGACACAAAAATGGGTTTATTATCACTTGTTAAGTTATACAAGTGGTAGAAAAACGGACAATTCATTGTAAATTAGCACAATTATACGTTCAATCATCAGCTACTGTGTAATTTTAGTTATTACACATGGTAGTACAAACTCCCATGGCAGACCTAGACTCACCTCAGCATCTACACACCATTTAAGAGCCACAGCATGGCTTGAAAGAACTTATGGACAGTTTTGATAAACTCAGTAATTTCTTTTTTATAATACATTTTCTTGAAATTTTAAAGTTTGAACATAACACACAATACTCCTCACTTTATCCCCAAATCCTTTCCCCAGACAGAATAACAAAACAGAAACAAATAGCTCACATATATGTGACTTTATAACACTACACACATTACTATTTATATCCATATTAGGTGTAATATAAGGAGTGGGACCTGATAAGTTCCAACTTCCTCCTACTCCTTTTTGAACATGCAAATGACACATTTTGTTGTTTTGCACTTAGGTTGCTGTTTTTACTTTGTTATGTTTAAAACTTATTTTTGTTATGTTCAAATAAATAAAAAAATAAAATTCAAAAATATATAGGATAATGACATTTTAAAAATAATAGCAATAGCAACAACAATTAAAACAACAACAGGAGACATGATCACAGGTGGAGCCAGTGTTTTGTATTAGAGCCAAAAGCCACAAATGTTTTCTGAAAGTTCCAAATCTTTTATGTTTTTCATTAATTCATAACCCTGTGCCATTACCAGAAGATGTTTCCCTGATCGAGCAGGCACCAAGTCAATGGAACATTTTATGAGGAAATTGATTTTTTTGCAGCTGTGACAAAATTAGTCTCTGTTGACAATTTCAGCCCAACATTTCAGAGTTAGCCACCCAGACAGTCAGATAAACCACTTTCTGAAGCCACACTTTCTGTTTGTCTTGTTCTTTTTGCTGATGAGTAGTGCCAAAGAGAGCATTAACACTGATTTACAACCACAGATATGCTGCTATGAAAACAGACATCTTAAAGTTTCTGCCCTTTCAACGGGACACCAAAAAAAGTCATTTTCCTCAGCATGTTGCATAATTAGGATCATAATGATAAGGACAATTTCAGAGCTGTAGACATCAGCTAAAATAAAAATAAATGAAATAAAATCACATAGGTACTTATTAGTTATAAGTACCTAAGTGATATATATAGTTTGAGTAGAATTATTATTCTCTTAATTTTTTTAAACCATTTTTGGGTTTCTTTTACTACATTTTCAAAGAGATAAATATACCCTATTCTTTTTCTAAAGTCCACAGAAAAGAAAGAGGTCGGTGAAGTATTGCTGCACACCCAAACAGCTTAATTAAAACTAAAGCAGCTACAATAAAAGTAATTAAAAAGATAAATTAAAAAGTTGGCCTAGGATAGAAATAGACAACAAAAAAAGGGAGATAAGTGAAATACAGCACATCAGTCAGACATTAATATACTGCAGCAGAATTCTGTCTTTTTTTTTTTTTTCTTTACAATAATATCTTTTGAATGGCCAGAATAGTGAATATTAATTCACCTGATTAATAGAGATACATTATTATTACATGATTACTGGAACACCCTATTCTTACTTTGGAAATTAATGTAACCTCTACAAAATCTGTTCATGCATAAATATGACTGATTTTTTCCTCATGAATGTATGCATTAATTCTTGCTTTTATCCTGCATAAATTCATTGGTAAAATACAGAAATTCTCTTCCTTAATCACACTTTCTCTGTGGCTTCATTTCTAATTCTACTCTTGCAAAACACTTCAATAAAAGACGGCCATTGCAACTGTCACTTAACTTAAGTATTATCAGATATGCAACAGTTATTGTACCTTTTTCCTGGAATTTTATTGATGTTAAATAAATAACGTTAGTATAAATTACCACACTCAGACAGTAAAACTGCTCAGGTGCACAACAAGAATCCTTAAGAAAACTGAGCTGTAAGAATATAAGGACTCACAAAACGTTTTCAGTTTAAACAAAACTGCAGCAAAAATGCCATTAATGGATCCATCATTGTTGATGGAGGCTCTTTGCTGAGACTTGCATGTTGCTGGTCTTTCAGGGGTCCAAGGCCATCTTGTGTGCTTCCTGTTCAGTTTTCCCTAATGCAGCACTCACATGCAGCATTACGCCCCCTTGTGTACACTGTCTGTAAATGCTCCACAATTTTAGGGAACTCAATCTGAAGATGATTTGTCTCTGCCACCAGATGGTGCCAATGCATCTCTCTTATGCACAAGCTAATGATGACTGTGTCAGATTAGAATGTATAACTTTCATTTATATCACATTTATTTTTATTTTTTAGAATATTGTTGAACTAATTCATCAGATTTAGAAATGAAAACAATAATTGCTCATTCATCATCTGTTTTCTCTTTCTTTCCACCCTCTCCTCTGCAGGGACACTATCATAGTGACATGTACAAACAGTGCCACCAGTATATTTGCTGGGTTTGTCATCTTCTCCGTCATTGGTTTCATGGCACATGAGTTGAAAGTGCCGATAGAGCAGGTGGCAGATGAAGGTAAGTTACCAGCCCAGCAGGCAGCAGCAGCAGCAGGTCCACCATGCTCTCAGAAACACACCTTAACCTGTGACATCTTTTACCTGCTGCAGCCCTCATGTGTCGACGTGCTTTCTCATTTATGCACACGTGTGTCTGTGTGTTTCAGGTCCAGGAATAGCATTCGTAGTGTATCCAGAGGCTCTGACCAGACTCCCTCTCTCCCCTTTCTGGGCGATCATCTTCTTCCTGATGCTGCTGACTCTTGGCCTGGATACCATGGTAACCACTGCTCCCTCAGTGTGTGTTTCGCTGTGTGCTCCAGTTGTGCAGAGAGTTTATTGTTTCCTTATTATAAAGACTTTTAAACAAGGTTACCACAGTGATTACATTTCAGAGTTTACCAATTTGATAACCTGAACCGCAGAAAATAAGGGACTACCTAGTGAGATAAGTGAGTCTTCAGAGGTGATTTACAAGAAGTTGCTGAATTTGTATGATTTCTCCTTGGGCGATTTGTTCCAGAGCTTAGCTTAGTTTAGTTTTGAGCTTCAGCTTTGGAACAACCAGAAGGCCCTCCCATGGCTCATAGAGAGTCAATAGTTTAGTGACAAAGCTTGTAGCCTTTAGGGCTTCAAAAGTGATCAGTATAATCTTAAATTTGATTCCAAAACTAACTTTTAATGCTAAAATCAGGATGATGTGACATTGTCTGTCACAGTGGTTCCCTACTTTTTTTGTCTTGTGTACCCCCTGAGTCTTTTTGTCATACCATGAGTACCCCCTCACTCATACGTGTTGTTGTTTCTTCAAAAGCAAAAAGTAATCAACCTGGTTTATTGGGATCAATATATTTCAGATTTCTGATTCATAATTCACTGGAGCCAGCACATTTGCAGCAAAGCAAGAGCACCAAACACTTGGGATGTGTCCGTAATAGACAATAACTTGTTACAATTTGGGGTGTCGGTGGCGCATTTGGATAGTGCGCTTGGTCAGTGATCGGGAGGCTGCAGGTTCAAGCCCATCTCTGGGCGAAGCGTGGTGATGTGTCCTTGAGCAAGACACTTAACCCCAAGTTGCTCCCACTGCTGCGTCAGTGGTGTGTAAGTGGGCATTTGACCTGCGGTGTAAAGCAGCTTTGAGTAGTTAAAAGCGCTATGTAAGCTCAAGTCCATTTACCATTACCAAGTCCATAATTGTATAGGTTATTGTCTGTTATTGTATGTACATACCCCCTGCAATGTTCTCATACCCTTGGTTGGGAATCACTGGTCTATCACAACCAGTGTAGCTGCTGCTGAAATCAGATGGGCTGGGAGAGTAATTGTTGATTCATCAGAATCAGACATCTTTATCTATCCCATATTGCAATTCAGTTTTGCAGTAGACCATACCATACCATGTACTGTAAAACTATAAAACGCAATAAACAGAATGTGGCTACGGCTGGTCATGGCTTGTTGGCCATTAAAATGTTAGAAAAAAAATGCAGTTAAGTGCCATCTTTTCACATTCCATAGCAACAGATGGCCATAATACATAATTTTAATATATTTTGTGAAAAAAAAAGGTTGGAGTTGCTGAAGATTTTTGGTTGCTGTGAAAGCCGCATATTCAATGGCTTATTTAGTTTGACTGTTTGGTATTATTGCAAAAGACCTTGTGTCCCTAAGATGCACTTTTTTGTTTCAATTTAAGCGAAGCTAATTGAGTGTAAAAAGGATTATATCCCTCTAGAATCACTACAAGCAGATCATTTTTGTTTCTCTCTAAACTTTTTTTGTGTTGGCATACTGTGATATTCTGTATAGGGTATATTGCTGATATCCGATATGCCAATATTTTTTTTGATTAATTAGGGCCAGTACCAATACTAATATTTCAGGTCAAGAGCGCAAGAACTGTGCTTTATAAAATTTGACTTCTTTCTTTCAGTGTTACAGCTTATTATTGCATGAACAGATGTAGACAAGAAAAACAGCCTTTAACTCTTGCAAAAATAAAACCCTCGATACTTAGATGTACCCATGCATTGATAAGAAGGTGCATCAATTTTGAACATCTGTATAACATGCAAATATTCCAGCTGATATATGGCCATTATGTTAGGCCAATATATGTCTTCTGTAAATATCTGCAAAAGTTTCAACATCGGCCGAAATGATACTTAACTTTTTAGGCTGATATTGACCCATACCAATATCAAGCCGATAATATGCATCCCTAATTCTGTACTATCCCAGGTTTGAAGTGCAGCTTCTTTTTATTAAATACATTTTAGAAGTTGAAAATTTCCCTTGATTCGGGACGCAGCTTGAAATTAAAGAGTGATGGTGGCTCCTGAAGCCATATCAGTTGAGAACCGCTGGTTTAGACCACACACCACTCCCTGTTAGAAGACTCTACATTTAGCTTTGGTGTAATACAGTGCTGTTTTAATTTAGTGCTGTTATTGGATGTTTGTACTGGACATTAAGAGGACAGAAAAGAGGGTGACAGCACCTGCATATCCTGTGTGTGTTCTTACCAACGCCCTCAGGCGAACATCACATCACCTATACAGTCCTAAGTGAATGCCTGTTCAATAGGTCAATCTGTAGCTATAGTAAGGCCACATTGTCTTCAGAGGATTATACTTTTAAAACCCTGAAACTGTCCTCATATGGCCTTAGGTTTTAAAATGTCTCATGTGTTGCCCGCCTGAAACTCTCCCCTCATTTGTCTTTTAGTTTGTCAGAGAAAAACAGTCTCTCCTGTTGCTGAGAAGTCACAGTGTTTCTGTTGCTCAACTTGTCTGAGTTTCACAACATGCAGACTCTCTCCATAAGTTTGAAGAGTCTCTTGACTTTAGTTTCTCTGAAGTACACCCTCAACTTTGGTTGCACCATCCAGCTAAGTATGATGCTGCTCACATTGACCCAATTAACATAATTACCCATACACACCACCCACTGCGACTGATTCAGCCGAGGAGCTCGAACTCGTCTGGTACTCGAGCTGAGGGGGGTCTGTGTGATTGGATTGAGAGGAATGAAGTTGACCTTAAAGTTTTATAACAACAACAAGACTGATGTAATTCAAAGTTTGAGTTCAATGCAAGTGTGTTGGATTTAAGAAAGGAGCTCCAGCTTTGAAGTTCCAGACAGTTTGCTGACTTGACTTTGGATTGTGGATTACAGACTTTTCTCAGTATTTTAGAGCATTTGAAAGCGTAAACCACCGGAAAGTACCCCAAGAGATTATGTTTACTTTTCAAAAATACAGACAAGACTTGACAGCAGAATTAGAGCAGTAAAAATGAATATTGTCCCAAGATTATTATACCTTTTCTTATCACTTCCTGTGGAAACACCTCAAAAACAGTTTAGAGAATGGAATAAACACATCTCATGGTTCATTTGGAACAAGAAAAAACCAAGAGTGTAATTCTGTACTCTTCAGCTGCCGGTGGAGAGGGAGGGCATGTCTCTCCCATCTTTAAGGGACTATTATGTCTCAGCACAGTTGACACCCCTTGTCCTCTGGTGTGATCCATTTTATGAAAGTAAGTGGAAAAATATGGAATTCAGGTTGATGGATAGACCCATGCAATCTGTCCTCGGATGTATTCACACAGATAAGGATCTGCTTAACAAGTAAATGGGTAAATTGTTCTTTGAAAACATGGGTAGAAGTGGTCAAACAATACCAACTGTTAAGAGAGGTTAAATTGCTCAGGTGGCCTGTATATGACCCAGATTTTAAACTATCATTGCATGATACCAGATACAAGCAGTGGTCCGAAAAAGGCATCACGTCCATGTGTAAGATTGTTAAAAAGTGGGAATTAATTACTTTTGAAGCTATGTGTCAAAAATACGGCCTGGGAAGCCATGATTTCTTTAGGTACCTGCAGTTACGGGACTACTTTAACAAAAAGGTGAAAGACTCTGATACCACAGAGTTACCAACTATTATTCAAGTTTTTATAAATGCTTATAACTCTGGTAACCAAAAAGGTTTAATAAGTAAGCTATACAACAGTATTACTTCAATGAAGAAGGACAACACAGACTACATTAAGCAAAAATGGGAGAAAGAACTGGACATTGATATAACTGAAGAAATGTGGCAGCAGGCTTGGGAGACTTGGGCTTCATCGACAACTTCATGGACATGGAGAGACTTGTTGGAAAAATCTGGTTTGTTTCTTTATTACACCCAAACAGAAATCCAAACATAGCGGTACTCAGCTCGGCTGCTGGAGGGACTGTGGAGATATTATGGCTGACCATACTCACATTTTTTGGTCTTGTTCTGTTATAAAACCATTCTGGAGGGAAGTAGGAGACATCATCTCCAAGGCCTTGGGTTTTAGTATCAATGTGTCTTTTATATCTTTGTATCTTGGACTCATCCCTTATGGACTCAGCAGTGAGGATTGGTACCTCTTAAAGATCTTTTTAGCTGCCAGCAAAAAGGCTATCACTAGGTTTTGGCTTCAGAAAAGATGCCCCACTGCTCTTTCTTTCGTAGACATTGTTAAACAGTTACATCTTATGGAGCAGATGACTTACTCAGTAAGATTACAGAAAGAGCAAGGTGAAAACCGGTGGAAAAAATGGTACATGTATTTAGCCAATGAACAAAGATATCAGTGATGAGTAATGCAACATGAATAATGGTAAACAATAGGTGCATGCTTTTGTGTTTGTTAATGGATGTAGGTGGTGGTGTACCATTGCACATATTTTGGGTTCTAACTGGTATGGCACTGACTGGTATAGCAACATAAGTACTAACATGATGACACACTTAGATTTTCTTTATGCTTAAGGTAAAACTCACTCCATGACCTCCTAGATAAGGGCTTTGTTTACTGTTGTTGTTTATTTGTTTTGTTTGGTCTTTTTTTAGTTTTCTTGCTGTCTTTAACTGACAAAAGTTTATAAATAAAAAGTATTAAAAAAAACAGACAAGACAAAGACATTGATTAGAAAAGAAAACTAAGAAAATAGGAAAACACATGCAAGAATAAATGCCTATAATTCAATTAATGATCAATTCTCAAGGCTCAAACAGTGGCATTTCTCCCTGTTTATCAATAGCAGTAAAATCCCTCATTAACAAAGAAAAAGTCAGAGATTGCCCTCCATAAAAAAATAATGGGGCAGCCATATCTTGCCACCTGTCAGCACTTTTCCTATCATTTTGTAATACAAAAAGTCTAGTGGGATATAGCTTGATTGTTCTGCACTGCATTGAGAAACAGTTAGGGATGAGGAGTCCTTCCAGCTCACATCAAAACATTTGTATGTGGAAAGAACAGAGAGCCGATGCCTAATTTCCTTTGGAATGATGATTAAATTGAAGTTGAAGGAATTAAATGTCATCTTCACCGAATACAGAAATATTTGGATTCATGCAATGTTATTATGCATATGGCGCTGAGATGTTTTCCTTTCCATCTTTGTCGAGGGAAAGAGGCTAGGTAAGGAGTTAGGAAGTCATGTATTAAATTATATCCCTGATAACAACAACTAATGAGGGCAGGGATTGAACAAGTCTGAATCAGTCTATTAACAACATTACGCATTCTGTGGCTAGAGCACATGGATAGACAGCAGGATCACAGTGTTCACAAGAGAGAAGAGACTCCACATTAGTGATGATCTCATCAATAATAATTTAATTAACTATCTTTTAATTTCCTTGTGTCTGAGTGAGATGGAAAAGGCTAATTTTGTTCATTCATTATGGGTTTGTTTTTCAGCCCTGAGGGTGTCTCTATTTGGCCAGTGCAGCTTTTAAGTGCATTAAAACCTCCCTTAGTTCCCAAACTCTAATTGTGTGGGGCACCCCCTGATTCATTCCTCTGTTACTTCAGAGAACAAACACTTTCAAAGTCCAGAGCACTTCCAGGTACAATCCAGGCAAACAAAGGCAGATAAAACGCTAACTCCTCGTCGAGCAGCGTGATGCTCCCAAAGCGAGCAGGGGAGTAGAGGGCACAGCAGCACATTAAGACACAAGTCAACAGCAACAGTAAATGATGATGTTCCTTTGCTTTGGCAGCGGCGGCTTCGAGGAGTGGGACGATGGTGGCTTTGTTGCAGAAAGCAGTTCAGCGATAATAGGCTTGGGATGTTGACGGGAAATTAGTTTTGGGAGCTCAGGAGGAGGGCGAGGAGAGGAGCAGCAGCAGATAGCTCGGTGCCTCGACAGCAGGCGCTCACATTAACACGCCGTGCAAACTTCGCTCTGTTTACTTGTTTATATATTCATCCACTGCTGTCCTCTGGGTTATGAGGCCTTTTTACTGTCTTGTTACATTTGCTAATCTCTATACAGACTGCACCTGTCAGCTCTCCTGTTCAAATCTAAATTTATAACAGAAATGTGTTTACAGAACTTCTTCTGCTCAGGATTAGGGTAGTTTTCATATTTGTGGCTGAAATTGCTTTGAACATATGTCTGCTTGGATTTAGGTTAAATGCCTCACAAAACCCAATTCCCCGAAATCTACAGCTTCAAGTTTTCTTTGAAGATTTGTGTTAATGTTTTTTTCCTTTATTTAAGGACAGGCAAAGCGAGATGAGAAACAGGGAGGCATTTAAATGAGAGCTTTCACTAATGATGTGCTCAAGCACAACACACAAGGTCAGGGATGCACTTTTAAGACTTTTATCTCTCAATATGCAAAATTATCTTTGAAACAAGAATGCCTACTTACCCTTTGTTACCTTGTCTTCCCCTTAAAGGGTACACAGACTTGTTTTCTGTTCATGTCTTGCCTCACTCCTGAGTCCATGACAAGCAGAGTGAAACCATTCTTTGACTATGTGTGTAGTAACAAGGAAGATACAGACAGAGACTGCCAACTGCTAATTAGCTAAGCTTAAACACTGGGAGTTAATGGTTTGTGTTTGCCTGCCTCTGTCGACAGTCATCAGATACACTCTTCTGCAGCTCTAAACAATTCTGTGTGCCTGTTGTGACTTTTTTTTTTTTTACCGCTTTATGTTGGGTTCTTTCTTTTTACTCCAAGATTAACACTTGATGTAATTTTCGAGAGAAATACGTATGTGCTTTGTTTTATTGACCTTCTTATAAGCTCATCTGCTGTGGTTTGTGAATGCACTTTAGTTTGATATGTATTTCTTTTGAAAATTAGATTGTTACAAGTGCTAATCTCAGTATTAAAATACAAAAAGTAGCATAACCTGGTAAAAAAAAAAAGTTGCAACAAGCATAAGCGTTAGCTGATGACTGTAGCCAGAGGTGGGCTAACCCTACTTGTTGACTCCCAATGTGTGAGCTAAGCTAATTCACGGATGGCGAGCTTTGCCTGTCTCTTCCTTGTTACTGCACACAAAGTCAAAAAAATGGTTTCTATCTGCTTGTCATAGACTCGGGAGAAAGGCAAGGCACACAAAAAATGTTGGTGTATTCCTTTAAATAAGTAAACCGTATAGGGTGCAGTTTTTGCTGAAAGAAGTCCTTAACTCAAAACAAGTACATGGGCAGAGCTGACAGCACTTTGAACAATATGTTGGTCACATTTATAGCTTTATGTTGAAGATTTGAAGGCCCTTTTCTGGTGGATTGTATGAACTTTTCACCACAAACCATCATCTCAGAGCCAAATACAGCTGGTGGTGCACTTTAAGCTGGTCCCCTCTAAGCTCTAAACTTACACATCAGATGGATCATTTAGTATCTACTATACAGAGCCACTGTGCAGACCAGCTCTCATCAAAACATGTTGGAACTGGAGTGAATATGTCCTTTCTATTGAGAAATGTCATAGTTGTTATTTGTTTTTCATTGGATAAAGAAATGTGGTACACATCTGATAAAACTGCTAATGAAGCTGTTAGCATCTATGCTAACCTCTGTAGGAGCAGTCACTTCCTGCTGTTGTCTTGGTCATAGCTCGCACCTCTTCCTGCTTTTATGGATGTTGATTTGGCTGTTCCTCATAAAAGAACCTTCCTAGGCTATATTGAATGTTTACTAAACACACAACCTTGTTTTCTCTGCTGCTCTTTCCTCAGCAGCAGGAATCCCATGGCTCTCCTCAGATACATTGTGCATGATAAAAATTATATATTTATGATGTTAACTCTCACCTGAGTTACATTTTGGACTACGAGGTCTGCAACTGCTTCTTGACTGAAAGCTTAACAATGAATGTTTGGGAACATTCAAAAATTATGTGGTCATGTGGTAGTCCAGTAGAGGGCGCTCTGAGGTTGTTGATCACACTCAGTTATGTCTGCGCCTTTGATAGCATGCAGGTCATATTAATGCAAAATGGAGTATACAAAAATGGTATTGATTGTCTCTGCGCTTCAGAATTTCTGACTGCGGTAAAGTGAATTTAAGATTTCAAATTCTCTTTCAACAACAAATCTTCTGATCTCTTCATCTGATCTCATATACCCCCTAGAAATAGCCTGAGGATTTACGTGTAGAGTTTTCTGAACCTTTATATTTTAGCTCTGTTATTTGTTGTTTTTTTAAGAGAAAATACAGATATTAAGGGAAAAAACAACCAAATATCATTGTTTATAAATGTGATTAACAAACACCAAATGTCTCCAATTTATCCCCCTTTGCCCTCTTTTTTACATTTCCATTTTTCCTCTGGCTCATATTTCTTTCCTCGTTCTGCTATCTGCTCCCTAGTTCGCCACCATTGAGACCATCGTGACCTCTGTGTCTGACGAGTTCCCCAAGTACCTGAGGAAACACAAGCCTCTGTTCACCCTGGTCTGCTGCGCCAGCTTCTTCATTCTGGGATTCCCTATGATCACAGAGGTATGATGCTGACCCAAAACACCCTTCTATCACCCTGACAACACATCAGAGAGAGATTTTAGCTTTCTCCTCGCCTCAGGAGTCTTTTCTTTGAGTAAGCCGACAGATTTCTGCATGTAAAACGGAGTCGTGGCCTTCAGACGACAAGCTCAGTGAGTGGAACAACAGAGCCTTATTAAAATCCTCTCAGACAGCCTCAGAGACAAAAAGCTGCCTAAAATCGGACTTTTTTGTGTCTGATTTTATGATCTAGTAAAATACAATGAGGGTGTTTTCATGCCCACTAATGAACCAAACATTATGGATTGTGGGGTCATTAGATTACTGGATTAGTTGAAATGCTTTACAACTTTATACTAACCACACATCAGGTCATATTCTCTTCCAGTTTTTGCCCTCAGATAGGAGATAAAAAGCCGCGAAAGCTCGGAGAATCTGCTTAAAAACGTCTTTTACCCAAGAGCAATAATTGCCCTGAACTCACAATAGAGCTGCCTTCATACTTCAATGTGTGTTAATGAGAAATACACAAATGCTTCCTGACAAAACCCCTTCCTTAGTAATACTGTGCACTTTTTTTTATTAAATACTATCAGTGGGTTTTATCTATGTTTTAAGATAATTTAGCATTTTTATTATTATTGCTTTTAGCCGCCTTACACTTAGTTGACTGCACTCCATTGTCCTTTTTTAAAAATATGACAATGACAGTTATCTTATCTATATACATTCATGAGTGCACCTATACTGTTTACTGCATTTTTCTTCTCTCTATTACATCTGTGTGTATGTGAAGTACACAACAGGAGCACAAGCAAAAGTGTTTGGAGTAAAGCTTAAGATTGGAGGAAATGTAGAAATGGTGATATTTTACAGTGCAAACAAGGTTGTGAAGTGAAGTTCAGAAAAGATCTCCTGCCCCTGGAAATCACTTAAAACTCGCTAACCATTGATACTGGACAATATTTGAAAACTTATCTTGCAATATCTTTACTTTTAACAATATTTATTGCATTTTTTTAATGAAAATTGAAGCTATGCTAGTTAAACAGCGAATGCATGTACATTAGCTAAAATTGTTGTGGAGCACTACCCACATGTTTAACTGTGTTGCTCATTCCACCAATCCAATCCTTACAAGTTGTGCCTCATTGTAAAGACTATTAAGGCTGTCCAACAATAAAATCATATAAATTGCTGCTATTAAAGAGAGGAAATAATTGCATTAATGTTCCAAACTGTTTTTGAAGAGTACATTCTTTAAAACAGTGATAAGACGCTAGGCGGAGGCTTTCTTTAAAGGTCTTTGCACAAGAACGTGTGTTTTATTTTGATTAAATCCATGGAAACCATTCAAATGGCTGCTTCTCTGCAAAGCAATGGATCAGATTTTTCATTTAGGTCACAGAGGGGGTTTGGCTCTTTTTAGGTCAGACTAAGGGGGGCCTCGGTAAAAAAGTTTGGAAACCACTGAGCTAGATGATTGTAACTTCCAATGAAAAATGTCCCATCATGTTAATCTGCCTGTGACCCTGACACATCAGTGAGTACCTTTAGCTGAAAAGGAAACAGCAGCAAAACTGTGCGAGTGATGGACCTTATATGTGGTCTCAGAATTAAAGAGCTGGTGGCAGGTATGCACTCACTGACAACAAAGAATCTGAAAAGAAGAAAAGGTCCATCAGTGTTTCCCTTGTGTTTAATCTTTTGTTTGTGCAAAGGTTTGTTCCTGTGCCTGTACTTGTTTCTGCCTAACTACTTACAGAGTATTTTCTTTGTTTATAACAGAGTGGGATGTACATGCTGCAGCTGGTGGACACATTTGCAGCCTCCTACTCTCTGGTCATCATTGCAATCTTTGAGCTGGTGGGGATTTCCTACCTCTATGGTGAGTACTGGTCATATTTACCTATTCTCTAAGCCCACTACAGCTCTGTCACATATGCAGCCTCATTTAAAGGTGCAGTGTGTAGAATTTGGCAGCATTTCGCCAAACAGAAACGGTAAATATAGGATATATAATGTTTCTATTTCTATGTAAAGTACAAAAGTCAAAATAGGAGTACAATCATCCCCATAAAACTTTTGTTTTATTTTTATTTAGTAAGGAAATGCTTAAAAAAAATTAACTTTACCATGGGCCATGCTTATGTAGGCCGACATAATGATCAGCCATTATGTCTACGGATGGGTTTTGGGGACAAAAAGAGCGAGACACGACTTTTGCATACAAGTCTGGCTGCTGGTCCTGAAATCTACCTGAATGGCATGTTGCCTCTTAACTGGCCGATAATCTCTTTAAAATAATTCTTACAAATATGAATGAAAAACCCTCATCTGGTAACTGTTGCAAATGATCATGATCATTTTTGGTCTTCACCGGCTCTCGTTGCTTCATGAAGTCACGGATGGGCTCATTCCAAAATCTGAACATGAGAAGTCACTAAAATGCCAATTTCTACACACTGCACCTTTAAAGTCGCGCCCATGGATGTATTATAAGAACTAGATAGCGTGGCTCCGCCTTCCACCATGTAACGGATTTGAAGCCATAATATCCCCCGTCAGGGCGCCGCCATTGTGCAGCCAGTAGAGAATTTGGGCCATAATCCGGACGCAGCTGTCGTAAACGGTCGCAACACTCCGCAGCATACGCCGTACACAATCATTGTGAAACTGCTGTAAACCGCGGTCATTTTTAAACTCTAATAAGTAATAAAAAAGAAACTTTTCAGAAAAAAGAGGACTTGGAAAACATGCAGCCCAATAATACTTTCATATCACCACAGCATACGGATGGGAGAAATATTTCAACGAGGTGTAATAATTTTTTGAAGTTTCACCTCGGCCCGTCCAGATGAATGGGGAAGACGGAGATTTGACCTATACTGCAGCCAGTCACCAGGGGGAGCAGTTTTCGTGGCGGCTTCAATTTTAGCCTAGCATCACGGCGTCCATGTTTTTTACAGTCTATGGTCGCGCCCAAAGATGAGTGAAGCCGCTTTGTTTGGGAAGCTTTGGTTCTTTATTTTTTTCCATAAACCTTATTTATTGTTAATTTTGAACATAAACAAAACATGCTGATAAAATGAAAGTCAACACACATAGGTTCCCCATCCCCATCCCCCACCCTTCATGAGGCAAATTATAGGTGATACATTCATAACTACACAAAATTATATCCCAAAAAATAAATAGATACATACAATGATTGAATAATGATCTCTCTGTCTGTTAGGAACAGCAATTGGTCCTAAATTGAAAAACCAATAAACCTTTACATTTAGAGAATTCAGGTTTTCCTGTTTACAGGTGAGTCAAAGCATATTTATTTATGGATTACCATTAATACACAAGTGTTTGAAAGTGAAAATGGGCATGTAAAGCATTAAGAACATAAAAATATGACAGAAGTGCTTTAAAATTGCACTTATTTTGACAAGTAGACAAACTTTAAGCCAAATTAGGACACAAAAACATTAGATTTAAATAAACAGGTGTCCTTTCTGTGCACATTGCAGTGATATAGTAAAAATACAGAACTATCCTTTTCTGCAAGCATGTTCCAAATCAAACACTACAGTGTGCTCACATGTTAAATAAGTCCGCAATGATGTAGACTCATTATTGAAGGATTTAACAACCCACTCCACATGATGGCACTCAGTGTGACGAACCCTCAACACAAGCATGCAAACAGAGCTGAGAGGGTGGAGGTGGGTGGAGGTGGGGGTGGGTGGGGGTGGGGGGGATTGAGAGAGAAAAACTGCAGTGTTTCATGACCTGTGAGCAAAAAGGCTGAAATCACGGCAGCTATCACCGGTAACCATACATGTTTGGTACATCCTACAATAACTATACCCATCAAAAAAGTCTAAACATGTAATTTCACTCAAGTATTTATCCACTTTCATAGAACCAGTTGGTATTGTACCTTAAATGGTTGAAAAGCCTGATGGATCGCCGTTACGTAGAGGTAAAACTTTTGAGGATCATGCACTCATGGAATGAGCAACACAGCTTAATGCGTGGGTATTGCCTAAAAACTGGGGATAATGTCACACCTTAGTTAACCCCATTCAAGTTAAAAACTGGTATTCTCAAGTAACTAATGATCATCCAACTCTCTGTGTTGGAATTCCAATTTGAAGGAACCGTCCCAGTGATATGTTCATTTGTCTGAATTCCAAGGTTAAACGAAATACACTATTGGCTTCATATTCCAGAGTGTTATGTATATTAAAACTGTCGGCAAAATAAATGAATGGAGGCAAATTATCCATGAACTAACCAGCACCAAGTCTGGTCACATGTTTATTTGCACTTCCATCGAACCCTATCTAACCCTACAGAGTAAACTCCTGCCATGAGAAGCAGTGTGCTGAAGTTAAGCCAAGAAACCACACTGCTACTCAGAGAGGAGAGGCAGCAGTATTCACCCACACTCACAATATGAAGGAGCACTTCAAACTCATGGTCGAGTGTGGAACAAGGTGGTTTAACACTGCCAAACCTTAAATCAGCATGGTTTGAGCTTTTCAATGCAGGTATGGAGCCTTGCAGCCTCTGTGACATAACCTCAATATTTAAAAGCACTTTGAAGCATTCATCACGTTTTAAAGGGGAATGCAAACTCTAAGCTCATCAGCACAGTGCATGTAATTCAGCAGAACAAGTTTTTTATGCTCCACATATCTGGAACAAACTGAGAAAACTGCAAGTCTGCCGAAACTTTTGGTTCTTTTAAATTAAGGTTTAAGAATTATTACTTTGTGTGTACAGCTGCCTTTGATTAGTTTATCTAATGCCAGAACTGAATTGTAACTATCTATCACAAATATAGCTGTCTTTATGGACAAATACATTTTAGTAGTTTAATAGGGAGAAGTTGGGCTGTCGGTGCCCTTATGTAGGGTATCCGGATTTTAAAAAGTTTCAGGCTTTGACTCTACAAAGATGGAACAAACTGTGAGCCAAACTCCATGGGAAGACGTTCCTGGTTACATTAATTACAGGGTTAATTTTGGTTAGACAAGACCAATCTGGGACATACACATCAAGCAGGACAGTATGATTTTGTTGCAAGGGACAGTAAAGCAGGTGAAGTGTGCACACTGGGTGATTTTTATTATGATGATCACTCAAAAAAGACCCAACATGGCATTGACTTGTGTTAATGCAGGTAAGTAAATAATGATTTAACGAAGGAAAATGACAAAAAGAGTTTGTTAGATGTAGCTACTTATTCCTTCCTTCCATAAAATGTGGATGCAAAAAAGCAGACATACAATGAACCATTAAAAAGATACATTTTGCACGATATGTGACCTTTAAAGTTGATTAACCACCATGGCAGACATGAACTTTTCTGCCGATAGGTAGGGTTTATATATTGTCTATACATACAGCTCCACTGTTAAAACACCCACGTGTTCTACATCTAGTGTAAAATTTTGAGGAAATTGTCTTGATTTTTGTTTGAAGGATGCTTTCTCAAGAAACACCCTGGAAATTGCTTTAATTTGAGAAATAGTGTATTTTCACATTTTGATCAGGGGTCACGTTTGTGTTGTTCACATCAGAGCTAACCAAACCACTGATTTTTATTGATTAATTTATTTATATTTTAGTGCTGATGGTGCTTTGTGTTCTTTATAACGGGGGGAATTGACTTGTATTTGGATGTTTTAGCAAATTAGTTACCCACAAAAATCCTTTTTTGTTCTTCCTTTCCTAAAATGGACATTCAGGGGACCTTAACCTTGGATGTAAATGCTCCCTCCTCTTTGCTGTGCACTAAGTGTAATTCCATCCAGGACCACTGGGTGTCTCAGTTGTGACATATAAGCCTTAGAGTCAGACAGCAGGCTCAGGTGTGTGTCAGCAGGCTATTACCAAGCATACCAGAGCATCCAGCTCTCCTCCAGTTTGTCAGAGCATCAGTACAAGTGACATATTGAAATGATTGTGTGACTCTGCCTCTTCATGTCATTCACTGTTATCCGTCAATAAGAGCCGAGGAATGAAGCCATCTGCTCCCTCGCTTTTTCTCAGAGATGACAGAAAGTGATACTCTCTTTTTCTCAGGTGGATACCTTGAATCTTCCCCTTCCCTTTTTTAAGCCACCTTATTAAACCCAGGCCACACTCCGTCCGTCTGACTTCCTCCATTTTCTCTTATTTTTATTTCTCTCCTCTCTCTTTTTCTCTCTCTCTCGGCAGGTCTGCAGAGATTCTGCGAGGACATTGAAATGATGATTGGTTTCCAGCCAAACCGATTCTGGAGGGTCTGCTGGGCCTTTGTGACTCCGACTATTCTGACGGTATGTTTGTTTTTCGCTCTACTCTTCCCTTCTCTTTTCTCCAACAAACATACTTCACCAGAAACAAAAATACACACAATGGCATGTGCAACTTAAAATGTTTCTATTTCGTCTTCTGTCCTCCAACTCCATTGATTTACAATTGGAAAGGAACCAGAGAAAAATTGCTCTTGTTATGCTGCAATCGAAAAATGTTTCTTCCTTCCATTTCCTGTCACCAAATCTCAAGTTGTTTGTGTTTTTCAAAGTCGAAGCCGCCAAATAGTTAGTATGATGTAACTACCTTTGCTGCAAACTACCTCCAATTCCAGACAACATATTTCTATAAAATAGCCTCTTATTTGTCATATACTGTGCAGGAGAAGCTGTATATTCAGCCACAATGCTGCTGAAAGCAGTCCAGCACTAATGTTGGTAATTGTAAAGAAGGCTGCAGGAACAGAGGTGACGATGACAAATGGAGCTGCACCGGGCCTGCTGGTCATCCTGCAGCTCTCCAGGGACATCAGTTCTCCTCAGGGAGCTCATTGAAGCACAACCTCAGGCTAATGCATTTCTGTCAGCCTTCTTTTCTCCGTTTGTTTGCCTTTTTCTTTTTGTAATCTTATTCAGATAAGTATATATAGACTAGGTAGACTCCTTTTTAGCACCCTTTTTGTACTTGGTGCACACATACAGTGAAAAGAAGGGCTGCTTTCTCTACCATCCATCTTCTTTTTTAATGGCAGAGTGGACTCCCTTTGCTTTATCTTAGTTTTCAGAGCACAGGTAATTGGAAAGGAATCCTCCTTACCCAGGCTACACATCAGACAGTTTTGAGTCTGATGTGTAGCCTGGTTTGTCTGTTGTCAGTGATCACTGTGGAAGAACTTTAATTGATGCTTGTCCAAACTGACAGTTCTTCCAAATAATCCTAAGTTGTGGTGTTGTAGATGCCATTGTGTAACAGCCTCCACTCAGGTCAGGTCCTTTCTAATCTTGGATCAGATTTCAGCTTGGGCTCACGGAATATCAGCTTGAAGCAATAAGAAAGGACAGACAGGAACATTATCGATGAGATGTTTCATAACATACTTAAACAGCTCACAAACATAGCATTGTATATAAAGACAATTATTATGGATGCAAACGATTGGATTTTTGCTGATATTCTGATATGCTGACACCTCAGGACTAATTATCGCAGATACCAATACTGATGATTTTTTTCCCCTAGGGGCACAAAAGCTTCAACTTGACTAAAACTGACCTGCTCCTTGACTTGTAACAGTCTATTCATGTTAGAAATGAGTGTGAAGCAATAAAAACATTTTATTCTCATTAAATTATTCTTTTGATTTTTAAAAATGAGTATTCAGTGATGATAAGGCAATCATTATATCAATCAATCAATCTTTATTTGTTAGCGCCAATTCATAACAAGTGTTATCTCAAGACACTTTACAATAGAGCACAAAGCTCTTCATTTTATGGATACACATATATGCATAGATACATATATTCATATATAAAGTACACATATACATATATATACAAATATACATCCAACACCCAACATGAATCCATATAGTCAATCATGAATCCCTCCATCATGGCGGCACGAAAAAACCTTCTGTTAAGCAGCAGGAAATCTTGAATGTGGATCCCAGTCTCATGACGTAAACAGCAAATCCACACAATGCTGTGTTGGGTGTGAGGGCGAAGGAAGGGAGGTAAGAGGAGACAAGTGGACTAAAGTAAGAACCAAAGTTAGTGACAGATCCATGACCCATAGACCTGTCGTCTTATTTATTAGAGGTTAGCGATTTGAGATGCTACATCTCGTTTTCAGGAGGGTCCTCATGTCTGAATGGTTTTGGTGCTAATTTTATAAGAGTATAACCAATGATATTCTTAATGAAAATAAGAATTTCTAATTAAATGGCCAAATATGTGTCATAATAGTAATTGTAGTTTTTGAGGCTTCGTGATTCCACAGCAGCATGCAGTCTCCACCAAGGATCCCAGGCCACCTACAAGACGAGCCAGAGATGATTTCAGGAGCAAACAAAAGGGGGAAAGGCAGATGTGGAGACTGAGTGTGTGTGTGAGAGAGAGATGGAGCCCAATGTGCCAGATCCTCCGGGCAGTCTAGGCCTCTTGCATCTTAACTATGAGTCTAATTTATGGACTAATTTATGGACTATAAGCTGGCCCCTAACTGAAAGCTTTATAGGTGAGGAGCAGAATTTTGAATTCTGTTCTATATTTTATGGGAAGCCAATGCAGAGAAGCTAATACAGGAGTAATGTGGTCTCTTCTCCTAGTTCTAGTCAGTACACGTGCTGCAGCATTTTGGACCAGCTGAAGCGTCTGAAGCGACTTGTTGGGACAACCTGAAAGCAGAGAATTACAATAGTCCAGTCTAGAGGTAAAAAAAGGCATGGACCAGCTTTTCAGCATCACTCTGGGACAGGATAGGCCTGATTTTAGCGATGTTATGAAGATGAAAAAAGTCTGTTTTTGAAATTTGCTTTATGTGAGAGCTAAAGGATAAATCTTAATCAAATAGCACTCCTAGATTTCTAACAGTTGTGCTTGGTGCCAGGCTAATGCCATCTATGGCAGTTAAATCACTAGAAAAGGATTCTCTTAGGTGTGGAGGCCCAGCACAATGATCTCTGTCTTGTCTGAGTTAAGGAGAAGAAAATTTCTGGCCAGCCAAGTTCTGATGTCCTTTAAACATGTGTCTCGTTTAGATAACTGGTTTGTCCCACCTGGCTTCTGTGATACATATAGCTGAGTGTCATCAGCATAGCAATGAAAATGAACAGAGTATTTCCTCATGATATCACCAAGGGGAAGAATATATATGGAGAAGAGAACTGGACCCACGGAGCCTTGAGGAACTCCGTAACTTACTTTGGTGTACACAGAGGACTTGTTGTTCACATGTACAAACTGATATCTATCAGATAAGTAGGACTTCAACCAATTTAGGGCAGTCCCTGTAATCCCAAGTAACATCTCTAATCTCTGTATAAGAACACCATGATCAATGGTGTCGAAAGCAGCACTAAGATCTAATAAAACAAGTACAGAGAGAAGTCCTTCATCTGAAGGACTTTAAAGGACATTATAGTAAATGTGTAAATTCTGTCCATATCAAAGCAAATATATGGTGTATATACTGTATGTCCATCTGTCTGTCCCCTCCACTCACCTCGTCATCACAGGGGGTCGAGCATTCAGCCGCGCGGCTCCCCAGTTATGGAACTCACTTCCCCCTCACACTGAGTGCTTACCTCTCTATTAAACAAGACTCAAAACCCATCTGTTCCAGCTCTCCTACCCTCTCTGATATTTTGCACTGCCAATTGTATTGTTTTATTTGTTTTTATACCTGTTCTTATGCCTGTTTTAATGCACTTTTTATCTTTTGTAAGGTGACCTTGAGTGTCATGAAAGGCGCCCTTAAAAAAATGTATTTATATATGGCCACTATGTGTGGCTAAAATCAGGAAAAATGTTGATACCTTTAGTTATAATTATCAACTTTTTGGGGCAAATTATCTGCCAGTAATGTTATTTTTACTGATAATATAATGTAAACAAATAATATTGTAACCTTGCAGTGCAGCTGGATCAGCCTGACCTAATGTCTGTATTCAGGCAGATCCATCTTGCAAAGCTCCAATCTATGACTGTGAGTGGCCCAAAACAACATGACTCAATGAGAGTCCTTTAGAGTGGGAATAGGTGGGAGCTATGAGCAGAAGTGACTGTTGATGCAAAAATTAACAGATGCTAACAACTTCACTGGCAGTTTTATCAGATCTTGACCACATTTCTTTATTAAATGTAAAACAAATAACACTACAAACTTCTCTACATAAAGGATATTTGTTTCACAAAGTGCCTCATGATGTGTCCTGTACACTGCAGCAGTAGCATCAGCCTACTACATTATTTGATTGCCCCCCCCCAACCCCCAATCAATGTGACTGACAAGCCATCTTCCAATAATTAGCTGGATTTTTTTTAAAGGTTCTGTCCATCCCCAAAACATGCATTCAAACATTTAAATAACCAAATAGCCTTGGTTCTCAACATGTCTCCTAAAAAAACAATCAAGTGTGGTTTTTGGGAAAAATGACGATCTTTGTGTCCGTTAACTCATGGAGTCACCCTCTGGTTAACTGTCCATTAATTCACTTTCAGTAGTGCTTCTCTTGTCCCAGTCCTTGACTGACTAGGGAATTTAATTAGCAACCTTCTTGCTCAGAGGCAGCAGTGCTACTTGACACATCATATTCAAAACATCACCTGAACTGCATTCTTCCACCTTCGCAACATCTCTAGACTACGCCTTTCACTGTCCCAATCCAGCACCAAAATCCTGGTCCACGCATGTGTCACATCCTGCATTGACTACCGTAACACCCTCCTCACCGGACTCCCCACCAATCTCATCAATAGACTGCAACTCATCCAGAACTCACCCGCACCAAATCATCTGACCACATTACTCCTGTTCCTAACCAGCTTCACGGGTTCCCTGTACAATACCGCATCCACTACAAAAACCTTCTCCTCACCTACAAATCTCTCCACAACCTAGCCCCAAGTTACCTCCGTGACTTCCTCCATGACTTCACTCCCTCCTGCACCCTCCACTCAGCCTCTGCTGGACTGTTGACCATCCCCACATCACGCCTCCGTACCATGGGTGCCCCAGCCTTCAACTGCTCAGCACCCAGACTCTGGAACTCTCTCCCCCCTCTCATAATACAGTCAGACTCCATAACATCTTTCAAATCCCAACTCAAAACTCACCTGTTCAAACTGGCATATTCTCTGTAATTGGACATTGTGCACTTCACTTGTTTTTATGTTGGTGTTTTTTTGTGCTTTCATGCTTTTATTCTCTGTAAGGTGACCTTGAGTGACTTGAAAGGCACCTCCAAATAAAGTCTATTATTATTGTCACTATGCAGCCCTAGGTTAACTAGCATCTTATTTCTTAACGTTTATTTCTAATCATTGACAAACATTTCTTTGGTTCCCTTGTCCATGCAGGGCATCCTGGGTCTGAGTCTGTATCAGTGGAAGGTGATGACATATGAGGACTACACCTATCCCACCTGGTCCATGGTTCTAGGCTGGCTCATGGTCATCTGCTCCGTCATCTGGATCCCCATCATGTTTGTCATTAAGATGCACCTCGCACCAGGCACCATCATTGAGGTAATAATAGAGAAAAGCTGCGAGGAGACAATGTCACGTATATTTTATTTTTGTCTGCACACACACACACACATACTCACGCTTTTCTACACACTTGCTGTCGGAGAAATCAATAGTCTCATCCTTTGCTCATTAGCAGGGGAGGCAGGCTGCTGGCTGCTGCCTGAGTATTAATTTGGACATTTTTCTGGGAGTCCGGCGGGTCCCTTTTAAATACTCTGATTAATGGATGATGATGATCGAGGCTTCCTTTCCCGGCGTCTCAGCTCCCTCGGCAGCTCAGACGGCCGCTTCAATCACAAAACTTCCTCCCAATTTACTCTTTCACGTCAGATCTTTGCTTGATCCTAATAGATGTATCATCATCATGATTATTACTCATGCTGGATGCCGAAAACTAACTTCAAACACCTCATATGTTTTGATGAAGTTTTATAGGTTAAAAGGTCAACCAGTAACTTTCTTTAATGTTTATTCTATTTCTTAAAAGGTGATAAAATCAGTATTAATATCATGCCAGGGTCAGAAAAGTTGGATTTATAAATCAGACTGAGTAACTGATGAAACAGCAGGACCCAGTAAACAATGTGAAAAGAACCAATAACACATCACTGTGCGACAGTCTCAGCAGTAAACAAACTAAAGCATGTATTTCAGCAAGATCAACAGGCCATGCATATAATCATACCCTCGAGAAAATTGCATAAACTACACAGTTTTGAATAAAGCACAAGTGAAGAGTATTTATGAAATATATTTTACCACTCTCACCAAAGGGCTTCAAATTGTGGCTTTCATTCACCCACACACATTCTAGCTGTGGCCTTGCTGATAGGAGAATAAAGGGTTTCAGTATGTGATCAGTTTTTTTGCTTAAGTGAGGGGAGCAAATGCCAGGGAGGAAACTCTTACAAAAACATATTGAAACCACATATTTGCTGACGAGATGTACAGATTTTTCAGAAAATTGGAACAAAGATAAAAATGACTTTTTCTGCTTGTTCCTGTCAGGCACATTCCCCCATCATAAAAAATGGAAGCAGGAGGTTTGTGCTTAAAGGAATATTTCACCCAAAGAATGATATGCCTTAATTTTCTACTCACCCTCATGCTGAGCAACACTCTGGAGCACTTTTTTGATGTCTCAAATGCAGCCGGAGGTCCGGGGGGATTTTCGCTGTCAACAAACGTCCATCTAACAGGGAACAACGGAGCCGCTCCCTGCACTACGTAAGCCGCGGCAGACCCATCCAGACGGCCTACGTAGTGCAGGGAGTGCGCGTAGACGTGCACTGCGGAATTACGATATAGCACTGTTTAGGCTCGAAAAATGTACTAAATGACCTTGTTTCGAATTAATTATGGACGTTACCCGCTCAGGACACTTGGATTACAGCGGACGAGCAGTAAGAAGGAAAATAGGCACGTTTTTGTGGACTTTTATGGACCTTTTTCTTCAGGCTCCGTTGTCCCCTGTTAGATGGACGTTTGTTGACAGCGAAAATCCCCCCGGACCTCCGGCTGCATTTGAGACATCAAAAAAGTGCTCCAGAGTGTTGCTCAGCATGAGGGTGAGTAGAAAATTGAGGCATATCATTCTTTGGGTGAAATATTCCTTTAACTGTGCTGTATTTTATGTCTTTAACATTGTAATTGTAATTGTGTGCATGGGCAGTAATCACATAGCAGGATGTGTAATGTCAATGATGTTACTCAAAGTATGTCATTATGCCATTGGTGCATTGTGTGTTGGAGACACAATAGGCCAATTCTATTTTAGCTTAACTGTCTACAACAAAAGACTGTCTGATGTCAGCATTACATTTTCACAGCATTACAGTTTTGTTTAGTAGACGCTTTTATCCAAAGCAAAATACATCTGAGTGTAAGTACAACACAACCAAGATTCCAGACTGGAGGGAGACATGTTACCAAGTGCAAGAAATTCTTAATGTCTGATTTATATCATTTTACAACCAAGCAACAAGCTTAGTTGTAAAATCATACCAATATCTTTATTAAAAACCAGATGTGCTGCTGCATTCTTGATCATCTTCAGAGCTTTAAATGTGCATGCAGAGAGGCCTGCTAATAGAGAGTTGCATCAGTTGATGTGTGAAATCACCAGAGCCTGTACCAGAGGCTGTGACAAAAAGCAGTATCACACATAGAGGCTAAGTTGAGTCAAGACTTGACAATTGGAACTCTGTGCAGGTTTGTGGCCATTTCAATCATCTTCTGACAGTCCAAAATAAGAAATACTTAATAAGAAGAAAAATAGACATATTAAACAGGAAAATGGAAGCTGTTTGTTTAACCATGCTGTAAATATGTGTAAGATGTATTACACATTTTTTCCACACACACTTTCATGTAACTTCCTGATTTTTCACAGCTAGCCTCAAGCAGACATAAAGGAACTACAGTTTTTGGCACCTCTGCACTGACTTTATTTTTCTGCCACATTGGTTGCTACTTTCTTCACAATATATTATTATAATGCTTAATGTAAGGGCCTCAAGGTGGAAGTTTTTTCACAGTGTGGGTTTATTATTATTTATTTTGGCGAGTGTCTTTATAACCTTACAGTTCCTGATTTAATTTCTATATTCAGTCTGATCCATCTTGCCAAGCTTCAGTTTATGACAGTCGTGAGCAGCCCAGAGCGGCATGGCCTAATCAGAGTCCTTTAAATTAGGAAGAGGTGGGCGCAACAAGCTAGACGACAGCAGGAAGTGACTACTCAGACAGAGATTAGCATAGATGCTAACAGTAGTAGTCTTATCAGATTTTGGAGACATTTCTTCATAAAATGAGAAAACATATAACACTTCCGACACATTGTTCAGAGAGCCTGTTCAACGCTCGCCTGCTACATTATCTTACTGACCAATAATGAATGTGACTGACTAAACGATTGTCCAATAACCTGTCAGATGTGCTTTGCAGGCTCTGCCCATTCTCAAATACTTCCTATGGGCTCTTTCTCAGATGGACTAGTGCAAAATGTTACTTAAATTTGTCCTTATGTTTACCTATTTTGTACATGGTGGCCTTTTACGATCAGATACAAACTATAAAGCATATAAAAAGACACCAGGAATGAAGTCTTAAGTCCAAAACATAAACCAGCTTGATTCTCTGGGTGAAATGTGTTGTTGTTTTTATAATATGTTTCATTGTTTTCTGTTCCCTTTACTGTTTTTAGTTTCATTTTTCACTTATTTAACTGTACTTAACTCCCTTCTAAACGCATTCCACTATTATTAGTGTGATTACAGTCTGTTCTGACAGAGTTCGTTTCTGGGACTGAAAAGCTAAAAATGTTGATGATCTTATCCAGTGAAGTGTGTCATAGTGAGCAACAATTTGTGCTACCATGTTTCAGAGACTCTGACCAATGGGAGCGCAGGGCTCTCTGCACATGTCAGGGATGTAAACAAAGTGAAAAAGCTTAAAAAAAGGAAGATAGTGTCCCAAAATGAAACTATAAGACAGAGTTTTGACAACATCACTACTTTTGTTGTGTTTAGAGACTCCACCTCAAAAACTAAAAAGAAGAAATGACAAAGCCAGAAATGTTGACTTAGCTCACTGTATTTCATTGTTAGTTTGCCCATCACTGCTCAGCTAGCTAAGTTAACCATCTTTGTTTTGTGTTTCTTTCTGCAGCGTCTGAAGCTGGTCTGCGCACCTCAGCCTGACTGGGGTCCTTTCCTGTTGAAGCATCGTGGAGAACGCTACAAGAACATGATTGACCCACTGGGAACCAACTCGCTGGGCCTCAAACTCCCCCCGAAGGACTTCCAGCTCGGCTCGTACCAGTAGCAGCTGCCTCTGCGGCACCACATCCAGCAACTCCAACCCCTACATCACTGGGGGGGGCACAACAAGGGAGGAGACCTCCACCTCTTTTTCTCCCTCTTACTCTTCCATTTCCTCCTCTCCCTCTTTGCTTCCTGTCTTCCCTCCCTTCCTTCTTCCTCTCCTCTCTTAGGGAGGCGTGGTTTCGCAGGTGGAGTCTGCTCCTCCTCTGCTGCTTTGTACTTTGTTAACGGGCTATCATCGCCTTCCACACATGATCACCGATTACTCCAGAACCCTTCCCAGGGATCTTTATTCCAAGAGAAAAATGGTGTCTTAAAGTGACACGGCTCAGACTGCACTTGCAATATTAGACTCACCGTAGCTGCTCCCCATGGAGTCGTGTGTGTGCGTGTGTGGGTGTGTTTATGTGTGCGCGTTCAGTCATATTGGTGTGTGGAGTTAATGAATCATTTTGGTGGAAGCAGACACAGGAAAACAAAAAGAAAATTGAGCGACAGAGAAACAGCGGTTCAACAAGCTCGACGGGGATCTGTGTTTTGTTCCATCACTGTGCAAATCTCCATCTGCAACACAAATAATATCAACTGCCTTGGGGAAAAAAACTCAGTACCATTGGTGTCACATTTTGTTCCTATCCAGCAGTATATATATATCTATATATGTATATGTATTATTCACTCTCGCTGTTGCTCAGTCGCACTTGCTTTATCAAAAATAGATAACAAAATCAGCAACTGCCTCCCCTGTCCCTTTAGAGTGGCCAATGCATCCTTATTACTACTTTGAGAAGATACACTTTAGCCGGGGATGACTCTGCAGTATGATAGAAGCTTGGCCCTATTTCTCCCTCTGAATCAGGGCTCAGTTTTGTCCTTTTATTAAGCTGTACTCCTGTCCCTCCTGTATTGTATTAGCCTAGAATGTCAAGTAGCATATTCCCTCATGTGGGCAGCCACCAGAGTAGCTTAGCTGCCCTTCAGCCGGGGACTGAACAGCAATTAAACTTATCAAATCTCCAAAAGCTGAGCCAGAAGTCTCCCTGTGCTTATATTTTAGACAGCATTTATCGCCGTATGTGTTGTGAACTTGTCAAACCTTGTGAAAAACCATCTTTACTACATGCATCTCATCAGTAAAGTAAAGGTATAAAGTATATAAAAATATAGATATTTATAGATACACATCTATTTATAGCTTCCTGCAGAGGAGAGCTAGCTAAAGCTGAGGACACACTACAAGATTTTATGCCTTATTTTACCCATGATTCCCAGCTGGACAAAGTCTGCATGAGCTAGTGACAGTTGGCATGGCAAGTGTGTGAGGGCAGTTTCAGCCTAAAAAACATGTTGGCATTTTTGGAGCAGAATCTGGAAACAGTCTGTTAGAGTGAACTGATTGTTGAGGGTGTCAAAAATGATCTTTTAATCGATGCATCATGCTGCAGACGTAGGTGAAGATGCATCAGTGCAGAAGCAGTCAGGAATTGTTTCATTGCTTCTGAGGAAGAAAAAATGTGTAGGAAGATGAGGCCAATGATTTTAAAGCTATTTTCCATTAATGAAAGGAGTTCATTTGTATCTGAGTATTTGTTTTTTTTTAATCTTAAAAGTAAACCAGTGCAGTACTATTGAAAATCAAGGATACTAATCACTGTGTTGCATCTTGATTTTAAGTCAAATCAAATTGCTAACTTGTTTAAATCAAATTGTAAGACTAGAAAAAGATGCACAGCTCTCCTGGTTACCAACCCAACTGTAGCTAATAAAAAAGGAGAGGGTGGGATGCAGGAAAGAGGCTAACTACAAATTAATGCATTCCTACCACCTGCTAGTCTGTTTTTTTACCTTTAAAATTGTCATCCTTGAAAAGTTTGATGGTTTTGATTTTAAAATCACATAGTTTTTGATCCCTCATCAGACACTTAGTGATCCTCAGTCTTTTAGTCATCATATAAAATCTGCTGAAACTGGTGTGTTAGTGTGAGCTCATGTTTTTTCAAAACCTGTGAAGCTGTGTAGTGTGTCCCCAGCTGAAGGCAGTGATTGAGAGAGTGTGTGTGCGTGTTCTTGTCTCTCTGAATCATTTTTGCTAGCTGTGTAATATCTTGTACAAAGTGTACACTTCTTTAAAAAAAAAAAAAGAGCATTTATCGTAAAGTTGTAGGTGTGTGTGTTGTCGCGTCCTCACAATGTTAGGAGCAGCTGCCACGTGTGAGTAGATGAAGATTAGAGTCGAAAAATGGCCGCCTCCTTTTCCTCCTCCTTCACAGGAAGTGTACTTTGTCTCTTGTTGTTTGTGGTAGAGCTCCGGAGACCTTTATGCCATTTCAGACTTTTTGCCTCTTGCTTCTGTGTGTGTGTGTCCTCATGAGAAAAAAAAAACAACAGGGTCTCAGGTATACTCAATTCCATCACACTACTGCGGTAGTTGTAGGAATTCAAACTTTCAGAGCATAGGAAACAGAGAATAGAGCCATCCTATAACAGGAGCAGTCTGCAGGGGTGCTGCAGAGGTTGAGACTTTCCTTCCTGATGACCTCGGTGCAGCAGCTCGTTGCTTTTTAATGTGCTGCTGCTGCTTAAATGCTCCTTTGTGAATACGTTACAGAAAGCAAGAGTGAAGTGTTTGACCAGCTGTGCGTGAGGCTAAATCAACAATCTCTTCCATATTTTAATAAGAGAGACATATGGCAAAGTATAAGCTTAGGTTAATCAAAACAGGTATTAATTCAGTTGTCTTTTTAACCGTTGAAGCCAGTTTGTTCCAAATCAAGTCAATAAATAAACGGATTTACTTCCCAAAGTGTGGGCTGTGGCCTCCTGGTGGACTTGAGAGGTATTGCAGGCAGACTGTGAGAGTTAATTTTTAACAGATTAAAATCAAAAGCATAATACTTGTGTGTTTTTGATGCCCACAAATTGTTTAACTGTATGTTTTTATTGTAATTGCCCAAACTGAAGGAAACATCCAGAAGATTGAACGTTGGTGTCTCTTGTGCTCTATATTTGCTAACATATAGATTCAGAACTTCTTTTTCTCTCTTTAAGTTGAGATTGCGATTTGACAGAATGCTCAATTTCAAGTGAAATTCTCTATTTAGATACAAAACCATGGAAGTAGATCCATGTCGTTCTTTTAGGGATCAGATTGGACTGTGGCATACTTAAATTAATTTTTTTTTGTATTTTCAGTGGCTTGCAATGTGGTACCATCAGCAGACATGCTTGTGGCACATGTGACAGCTATTTGCTAAGATCTGTTCAATAGAAAAACAAGATAGTTGAGGATTCACATTCCTTTGTGAATCTATAACTTCTAACTTCGAACCAGTTTCAAAAACAATAAAAGAACCAACCTGTCAAAGTCAGTACTGTTGAGTAAAAATGGCTGCATTCACACTGCAGGCTAAAATGACCTAGATCTCATTTTTGTACTCAGATCTGATCATTTTCAAGACAATGTAAACAGAACAAGTGAAGTGGATTCTGATCTATTTGAATAAGCTTTAGACCACATTTTAGATTGGATTTGACTCTGGTACAGGGCTGATCTTTTGCAAAGTGACCCCAGCTTAAATAGCCATGTCTGCATATTAATTTTGATCTCGAGCAAACTAGAAAAACACTATAAAGAAGTTTAATACACATGCAAGGCTAACGTGCAGCATAGTTGCAGGGACTAATTTAGGAGAAACTAACTAACAATAGACTTCCATCTACATTTGACAATGTCTGAGTGGTAAGGCTTGTCGTGCGAGTGCAGCCATTGACAATTTTTCAAGTTGCCCTTTGATGGCAAAGTTTTAGCATCAAGCTAATAAACATTGACTTACATCTTGGTTCATCTTTTAGAAACCGTAATTTAAATGACTGTCAATGACTTTCAGGGAGTACTACCCCTTGAAATGCACTTCCTCAGTCGACACTGATGCAGAAAATTAAATCTCTTTGGTCAGCTTGCTCAATCTCTTGTCCCATCAGAAGCTGTGAAATTTCAGTAATTAAGAACGTATCTACAAGTGAATAAGTGCCACAGCAGAGTGAGTCAAGGTGTGTAAAACTCACATCCTCATGTAGCACCACAGCAGCATGCAGAGCGGTGTGGTGCAGCTCAGCGGGGGTCTGACTGACTTTACAGCCTCTGTAAATATGACATGACAGGCAGCCATCCTTTACTGTGAGGACTGCCAGTTAATTACCTACAAAGTAGCTCCATGCACCCACTCAGAAGCAATTACCCCACTTTATGGTTTGACCGGTTGGATATGCATTTTCATGTTGGTACAAAGTCCTGATTGGCTTTTAACACTGCGGGCATGTACTTGACGAGACGCTGAGGTGTTTTAGGAGGAGGCTGCAGGTTTGGACGCAATAACAGCTGCTCAGAGGTTCTCCCTTACTATTTCTCTAAGCCATGTCTTTCGTAATGTTGGCACAGTTATTGCACAAATCATGTTAAGAGTTTGTGCTGTTTATGTAAAACGTAATCAACTGATGAGCACAAAAACCCTGCTGTTAAATAGCTAGCCTGCTAACCTGTGCTGCTTTTGTTCAGTCTATCGCTCAGTTTGTTCAGCGTGATGATGATGTATGTCTGTGTATGCTTGTGTGTGTGTTTGTCTCTGTTAGTTTACTGAACAATTGATCAGATGCTTGCATGGCCAGTCCCAGAGTAGATCCCAGAGAAGGTTTGAAGGACTTTAATTCATATAGGGCACCTTCTGCTTGTTGTTCCTTTCTCTCATTTTAAGTCAATTTGAGGTTTTTGGACCACTCAGTGTGGATTTTGACTGGTTGGGACGAAGTTCTGACACCAGTTAATCCTGTGGCTACCACTTACCATCACCTGGCTATGAACTACATGATTTTTATTTACTTGATTCAGCTGGAAAGAAAACAGAATCAGTTGAGAATTGAGTTACTTTTGATGCACTTTTCTCAAGCTAATTTACAATAGCTTTGCCAAGAAGGTTTTTCAATATGAAATATCAGTAAATTTACAGAGAACAAGCCCACAGATGGACTAAATTGGTGTCAATGTTGGTCTACATTTACAAGTAGTCAGTAGCAGGCATGCCCCAAAAAACATATTTAACAATACAAGCACTCAAGAATATGCAGAAAGCAAGATTCTGAGAAAAGTTCACACTTCAATCCTCTTTAGATAGCCCTAGTTTTAAATTCTTTGCCACTGAAGGTATTATAGTGATAAGACAAAAAAACAGACCTGTGCATTTAACTAGAGAGTGTGCATTAACATGTTACAGACTCACAGTAACACAGAGAAATCAGTCACTTTTTTATCATTGTATGATGTAATGACCCTCCAAAAAGCCCAGAAACACTGAACTTTTCAAAGCCTTACACAAAGAAGCACACGATTTACTGTTTTTCGGGCTGAAATGGTGCTCCTTCTTGGCTGCTGTGTTTGTGTCTCTGCTTAGCGCTTAGCACTTAGCACATGCATTACTACCCATTTCAAAAAGCAGTCTATCTAGTAAGGGGCCTCTAGTTTCAGATGGAGCTGCACATGTAAGCATTACCTCCAATTTCCACATAGTCATTCTGCGTAGCATTCTGTACTTACCCCACACTTAGCAGCACAACACCTCTTGTCTCTTTTTCCAGAGCCTAAGCCTTGATCTGATACCAGTATGTGCCAGCAGTGCACCTCCGCATTGGTTCGCTAAAAAACAAGTTGCATTTTCAGTTTTTTGTCAAGAACATTGACACAAAGCAGGAAAACAAGCTTTAGTTTCCCAAACTTTAAAATGCTAAGACATAGTATAAAGCAGAAGTAGCATTTCTGTACGTTTTAGCCAAGAAATAAATGACAATGTGGAAAACTGCCCCATCTCCCAGTATTAGCAAATGCTTCATAAATTTCTGGATCCACAGCCAGATCACCACCAAAAATCTTATCTCTTCTTTCTTGTGTCATGACCAACATTCCCTAAAAATGTCATAAAATCTATTCAGAAATTTTGAATATAACAGGAAATTAACATCAGATTGGAAATTCAGTCTGTTATTTACATGTTTTTTGTGTTTTACAATTAATTTATGACATTGTAGCTTTCTTCTGCTACTGTTATCATCTTGTTTTTCAAACGTATCACTGCAATAATGTAAATATTAAGGGCGGTCAGAGCAAAGCCACAGCTCAGACTGGATGCTACGCAGGGAGACATTGCAGAAATTCAGAGATAGTGTCTTCTGTAGACAGACAGAAGGCAGAAAGATAGAAACGTCTCCTGGTCCCTGAAGGATTTCTTTAAATCCAGACTTGCAGGTTGAGAGCATTTCCTTCTCACTACACAAACTGATGCTCAATAAACAAGAAAGTCAGACAAATAGAGAGCTGAAACACTGCATACACTTTATATTTAAAGGTCAGATCAAAATTCTGGTATCAAGACATATTTAACATACAGGACAAAGGGTTGTAGCCTAGTTTGTAGCTTATTGCAACATTTTTTAGTCCAAATAATCTCCAGCACATGGTTTTAATACAAGTATTTCCCTGCTTCAGGCTGAGTCAGAAGCTTCTCACATGGAGTTGAAAATATTGAACATGTTTGATTCCAGAGCTGGCTGCCTCGTATGAGTGCAGAAGATTTTAAGACCAAAAATTGGTTAAACTGTAGCCTGTGGTCTCAACATTTTTAGAATCAATTAATATTTGAAAATCATCTAGTGTGTAGCCAGCCTTCGCCCAGGAGAGTCCAAATGATCCAGCTGGGATTTAACATCACGTGTATCTAGTGGGCTGTATGTAGTCATACTTGAATGTTAGAAGCCTTCTCTGCTCCTGAAATAGATTTTCCCGCTTTCCTGCAAGGCCGCAGATAAAAAGCTATAACTTTCGTGTTTTGTGTCCTCGTGTTTCCATTTCTTACTGAGCTTCTCTGCTTTTGTTTTTAAAAAAATAGCCTAGGGTTCAGTTAAAACCACGTAGCCTCATAGAAAACACCTACACTGAAGAGCTTGCATGTACAGTTTGTGTTGCTGTAACTCAATGTCCATGTAAAGTAACCCTTGTCCTCTTTCTCTCCCTCTCTCTCTTGTAAAAGTCTGTGCATGTTTACTTTAGGGAGCTTTTTGTTCCACGTGATGTTGAGAAAATGGAGGGGTTGCTGTCGTCCTTCTCAAAGAGGAAGGAGGAAAAAGTGTATTGAAAAAAAAAATTGCTTTGCCTGTAGGACAGCTTTGGGGTGGTGAAGGTAACCAAAGAAAGAGAACTTTATCTGGGGTTGTAGTGAAAACAGAACTTTAGAAGAATAAAAGAATGAGTCATCTGCGTAAAGGAGGTTGTGATACTGCCATTCATACTCCATGTAGTGTTCCTTGATGTTTGCCAATACGTTACACAACATCTTCAGGTAACCATTGGCCTTATAGATGTCCTCTAATGGTAGAATATTGTATGTATTTCAAAACTTACACCACAAAATAGCTTATCGTCTGTCTCATATGGTACCAGTATTCCTATCGTTATATCTGTTGTGTCTTTTTGGCACTTTATTGTCCGACCTATGAATGCATAGGTTAAATTTCTAATTACTTGAGTAATGTCATATATTTCTGTGTGTTTTATGTGAGGTACTGCTGCCTATGGATATAGATATGTGCCTCCAAAAGCCCATGACATCCATTAATTTAAAAGTAGAGATTAGATATATAAAAAAATATGTTTTAAAAGTGGTGTGAGATATATAAAAAAGATCTATCATATATGTGAAATGCATTTATTTATTTTCAACATCATCAATCTTTGAGGCCCTACCTCAGATTTTGTATTTATGTATAGAAATGCAATTGGATTATAGTATCTTTGCCAATAATAATATATCGCTATTATATCATGAAATGTATAACCTATAAATCAATAAATAAATGTTATTGTTTTCTTTGTTGTGACTGGCTTCTTTTGTAGATCGATTCCCTGCTGTGTGAGTGGCGTTACAAACAGCATCAAAACAAAAAATTGGTGCAGACGATCGCTCCCCTCTGTGACCTGTCAGTCTGATTTTCTATTCAGCAGCAAAACAACTGAAAGCATCACGGCTGAGTGGAAACAACACATTGTGTTAGCTGTTTACTGCAGAATCGTGATCAAAGACGAGGAAATTGGAAAAAAAGGGAGAGATTGAACGGCTCCTGCAGGCGTGCTGTTTCTTGTTGCGTACCATGTGCTGCTGAGTGAAGCGCTGACTGTGGCACACAAGCCTGGTGCATATTTCATGTACAACTAATTTGCAATTTAGATCCATTTGTGCATGCGGCACACTGATTTGTACAGTATATTATACACAAGGGGGAGGAGTGCCCTGACTAAACTGCAACAGAAAGACTGCAGATACTTATTGAGTATAAGGTCTCCGTGGTATTAGTGATTTGTTATGAGTAGTGGCAGTAAAGGCAAAAAAACGAACAACTGATATGTGAAGTAAATGTGTTCTGCCTGTAAAGGCTGCATTTTATGAAAAAAAGAATCAACTCAAAGATAATTTTATCCTGGAGAAAGGGGTTGAAAAAATATTTACTTTTGGATCACCTATAACAGTCAACCACAGTGATGGCTCTACACCATAGAAATAGCTTGGCCCATTTAAAGGAACTGTAGGGGCCTCCACCACATGTGATTTTATGCTGGTTAAGAAGCAGCTGTCTCTGCCTCTGGCTGTTATTAACCCTCTTGGCCTTGCTTTGCTGACAAGTTATATTTGGGGTCAAATGTCTTAAGTTGGGCCCCCCTTTTCTTTATTTTCTGTCATCCGAACTGCTGTACAAGTGTACTTGGTTTTTAAACACTAAGGATTGATTAAGTTAATTCCAACTGACCTTCACACAACACTGGCAGAAAAAGAAGAAAGACTTACATCAATTATAAAAGAGGGTTCACATTATGAATCAGTCTACATTTTAAACAATTTTAAAGTATAGATAGTATCATTTCACGAACCCTATTACCCCATTCACACCCTGAAATTATCCAGACTTTACCCAGGGTAGCCCTATGTGAACACATACTGCTGTCTTTTCACCCAGACTATACCCAGGTAATTTTCTCGCTCCCCCCAAGTTTCACATGCAGTCAGGATGGGACAAAATTTGAGCGCAGCAGCAAATAACCAGAGAAAGTCACTGAATTAGGTGAGGAAGGCTGCTGATGAGACTTGACAGGATGGATAACAATAACTGCTGTTGCTCGAGAAGTTTATTTGATTGGTAGGAAAGTAACACAAACTCAAAATTCCTCTGGTCATTTAAATGTCCTGACACTGCACATCAACAGAGTTCTGCAGTAAATCTGACCTAAAACAATCACCACTGGGTCTCTTGTACATCCATACAGCCTTCTCACACTGGTGTTGGATACAGAGCTGAAACACTGCAGCTTCCTTTGTCCAGTACTACTTAAAAGAGCAAATGTGCAGAGCCATGTGGGGAATTATCTGGGCAGACTACACAGACATTTTCCTGATAATACTAGACTTGAATTTTTCTAAATAGCTTCAAAATTGTATGACAATTCCCACAACATTTTAACAATATTTTCATCAGAAATAGAGCAAAAGAATAGTGACCAACAGACCTGTATGACTGTAACAATTGCTTAAGTAAAATTAAAGAAATATAAAGAAATAGATATGAAGTCATTCTTGTTTATTTTTGACGAGACTATATTTGTATCTTTTTTGGGCACTTTATCACTTATAAATCTGATTCTGACTATTAAATTGCCACCCCACTTTGAAGACAACTTTGCAATTAAAATACAGTTCAGAAATAATGAATTGCATTCAGTTACATCCAAACTAACGGCTAGTATGCAATGAGAGTTTTTTTTCTGCCTTTTTTACTTGTGTCATGAAACTTTAGTGGAATTATCTTAACCCTTATAACATATTCATCTTCAAATTGCCCTAGCCTCGCATGGAAAATTTAATCACAGTCCACTTTGTTCTAAAATGCCTTAATTCTTCAGACTGTAGATTCAATGAAAAATGTTCCTCTGAGTATTTGTTCTGTATTGACATGATAGCATCCCACTGTTGCGCATTATCCTGCAGGAGGTAGCCATCTGAATTTGGGCTCAATATTGTTGTAAAGAGAAAGACATGGTCAGCAAAAACTCTCAGGGATTGTGTTACATCGAAACAAAGCTCTTTTGAGACTTAGACCCAAAGTGCGCCTGGAAAATCCCTACATACCATTACACATCAGCGCAGATACAAGGCAAGATGAGCCACGCTTCCAGTCTTTTAATGACGAAATTTGGTGAGTCTGTGCAAACTGTAGCCCCAGTTTCCTGTTGTAAGCTGACATGAGTACCACCTGGTGCTGTCACCTGCTGCTGTGGCCCATCTTCTTCAAGTTTCAACAGGTTGTGCATTCAGAAGTGGTCTTCATTTTACCTTGGTTATATTGAGTGGCCATTTGAGTTGCTGTTGCCTTTCTATCATCTCAAACCCTTCTCCTCTGACCTCTTGTATCAAAAAAGCAATTTCACACAGAGAACTGCTTTTCAGTGGATGTTTTCTCCTTTTTGGATCCTCTATGAACCCTAGAAATGATTGTAAATCTTCAGTTTTTGAAATCCTCAGACCATGTACCAACAACCAGGTCGCTTAGACTACTTTTCTTTGCCATTTTGATGCTCAGTTTAAACTAAGCTGTTCATTGTGAAAAGCTAACTATCTATTTCCGTTCATCAGACCTTAAACATGTCTGCCTAATTTAGTGGTCAGTAAATGTGTAAATTATGTTTCCTAATAATACGGATCAGTGTTGGGGAAAAAAGAACAAAGAAGGTGGATAAATTCTGCCTGCAGTAGTTTCTGCTCAAAGATGGTCTTTTGTGAAATCTTCAGGTTGATATGAAAACCTTTTACACTTTTATCCCGCTGTTACACATCTCTTAGTGTGAAGTAAAAGTTCAGAATGAAATGAGAAATCTTTACACCTCCCACACAACAGTTATCACTCCAAACACAGTTTTCATTGCGCTCCTCTCACACCACTGAGGTAAAGTGTTTGATTTCTTTCTAATATTGGTGTGTATCCATTATGTTCCCCTTTTATCCTGGACTGCAGCATGAAAAACTGAACATCAAGCAGAGAAGAATTCGGCACTTAGCTCATTATCTTTGGTTTTCTTCTCCCTGATGTTGCTCTGTCTCAGAAATCCCTCACAGTCATCCTGCAGGAGCACAGAATCTTCCTGCGAGCGTGAGCTGAACCTCAGTGTGAGTTTATTATCCATTTCATTATCTTTGATATTTTTGGTTCGGACTGATAAAACTACTGTGACTGAAAAACTGATCTTAAAAATAACTGATTCTGACAGGCAGGCTGAAGTCACTGTTCGTTATACTTCTGCGAGGAATAGGACTGACATTTGCCTAGAAAATGAAACAATGTAAGTACCAACAGCTTTGCTATGAACTGAAGAGGGAGCGCAGGGTGTAGGTCAGTCGGTAAAGGCTTGGGCTGGGACTCACTTTGCACAACAGATGGATCATCCTGATTCAAAGTATATAATCGCTCAGATCCATCTGGCCAAGCTCCAATCTACAATGTTTGTGAGATGCCTAAAGTAAAAGGGCACAATCAGCGTCTCCAAAGCAGGAAGAGATGAGATGAGAAGAGCAAGAAGTGACTGCTTGTAGAGAGATTAGCATAGAAGCTAATGTAACCCAGGCAAACTTATGCCATCTTCTAGGGATCAACCCAGGCGAAAAAAGTATACTTTAGCACACTGAATTAAAGTATATTTAGTATATTTCACATGCACATACTTAATGTACTCAAAGTGTGTTATTTTCGAGTACTAAAAAGTATAGGCCTACTTAGTTTACTATTGATATATCATTAGTGCGACTTGAAATATACTAAACTACAACTTAGTGTACTTTAGTGTACTATTTTGAGACACCATTAAATTCAGCTTAAATGTACTCAAGTACAAATTTTTGATAGCTGGAAAAAACTATGCTTTAGCACACTAAATGTAAGTACATTTAGTATATTTCACATGTACATACTCAGTTTTATTTATTTTTTTTATTTTTTATTTTTTCAGGCTTTTATTGTATAGGACAGCTGTAGAGTGACAGGAAAGCGGGTGAGGAGAGGGGGGATGACATGCAGCAAAGGGCTGAGGCTGGGATTTGAACCAGCAGCCGCTGCTGGGGGTCGGCAGCCCCCGTACATGGGGCGGACGCTCTACCAACTGAGCTAATGTCCGCCCCATGTACATACTTAGTGTACTCAAAATGTGTTTTTCTCATGTACTAAAAATATATTTAGTATACTAATAATATGTCATTAGTGCAACTTAGTGTACTTAAGTATACTACTTTGAGACACCATTAAGTTAAATTTAAACACACTTCAGTACAACTTTCGAAGGTTTAGAAGTAAACTTATAAAACTAAATTTAAGATGCACATGCACATACTTTGTGTACTAAAGTGTGTTATTCTCAAGTACTAAAAATAAACTTAGTATACTAACGATATATCATTAGTGCTACTCAAAAAATACTAAAATACAACTTGGTTTACTTAAGTATACTATTTTGAGACACCTTTATGTTCAACTTAAATGAAGCAAAGCCTGCGAGCTAGTTCAGGCAGACAACTCGAGCTGCGCTGCTATGCACATGTCACATGTCATACGTCACACGTCACACGTCGCACTCCTCTCATCCATCCTCCAATCACACTCTCCACCTCTCAATTTGGCGGTGTATTTAAACTGGGAGTTTACCCATCTCTCCCTCTGCACGGCAAACAACTATGCTGCCAGACACTGATTTGCTGCGTGTTCTTTCACCCCCACCTCCACCCCAGCATCCACCTGCAGGCTCCAGTGGTGTTGCTATGTTTTGCTCATCACTCCTCCATGCCTTCATGTTTCTGCAAGGAGTGATGAGACTGGAGCCTGGACGCCAAACCTATAACATGTATTATGTATTATGTATTGTATGTAGCTACAATAAAACAATTAAACGTGAGTTGATTGACTGAAATATACTTAAGTACAACTGTCTCTACTGATATACGTATTTAAAATTCAACTTAAATTATACTTCACTCTAATTTTCAGATTACTGTTAATAAATTTAGAATACAAAGAAAAGCATATGAAGTACATTGTTAACACATTGATACATTTTTTGTGTGGAACTAAGTTAACTGTAGATACTGAAGTGTTAAATGCATGTTGACATTGTAACTGCACTCCCCAAATCCCACTTTCAAATAATGGTGAACAAATGTCTTCTCTGGAAGGATGTCCAGGAAACATTCCCACAATAAACGATAAGGTAAAAACAACTAATATGCTTTATGCTTCCACTCTTTCATGAAATTAAGGGGCGAAAAAACATATTACTTTCCCCAAAAGTTTTCATTCTTTCGGAATTAAAAAAAAATGTTGATTACATCCTAAATGTTTACAGTATGAGAGTTTAATAAATCTATGTGTTGTCCCAGGACCAGAAGGTTCCAGAGGAGGACCTTGTTACAGAGGGAGGAAGCAGGCAGAAGAATATTTTCGAGGAAAGCATCTTGTCAGTCCTATAAGGGAACACCTGCATCAGGACAGACCAAACAGAGATTCATCAGAGGTACTGACATATCAGTAATTGGATATGACAAGAAAACACTTATTTACCATTGAATCAGTTTTTATTTGTTAACACACAGACGTTAAATACACTTTAAGACTGCTGTGCTGACAGTGTTATGAAAACAAGTGTTATAAAAGTAGACTTCTCATAAGGGTCCAAAAAGAGCACTTGATAAAAATAAATGTAAATCCACTAAAATTGGACTTATATTTAAAGCATACAAAGAACTCTATAAATAAATGTACGAATCACTCATGTATATTTTAGTGGCTGTATGTTTTATGTAAATATACTTTACGTAAATTTAAGTGTTAGTACACTATAGTGTACTTAATATAAGTAAACTAAATTACTACCAAGGTAATAATATACTTGTAATTAGTACACTTAAGTACATTTCATGAATAATAAACTGTATATAAATAAAGTTGATATGAATTTAAATATTAGTACTAATTAGTGTATTTAATCTAAGTAAACTTAACCACTACTCAGTGAAAATATACTTGTAATTAGTACACTTAAGTATATTTCGTTAATAATATATTTAAGAAAAATATACTTGATATAAATTCAGTAATAGTACTAACTGGTGTATTTAATCTAAGTATACTTAAGTACTACTCGGGGAATAATATACTTGTGATTAGTGCAGTATATTTTTGGTTTATTTTATTTTTAACACAAAATTATAATGTACTAACAATGTACTTTCTAAAAATTAAGTACCTTTTTAATACTTTGAAATATATTACTTTTTTACCTGGGAACCCCAGGAGCTGCTTACATTGGTTTCAATGATCTTTAATCAGTCTGCCAGTCTTCCTGCATGAGTAATAAAATAAGTAGAAACAGAAGTAAAATGGTGTTTCCAGTGGTAACAGCACAGACCAGTCTGTTGTAAGTCCTCTGGTGCTATCTATATTATTTACAATATAATACATAACAGCAGCGAAGCAAGGTCATTTCTCTCACAGACTGTAAAAAAAAAAGAGTCCATCAATTTAATTTGTTTGAACAGAATAAGATGAAATGTTTTTTTAAACAATATGAAATTATGAAATATTTACAATGTAGAAATACAAATAGCATAAAAAACCAAAAATATTCATAGTAAATACTTAAACTGACACACCTATAAGTGTAACAAAAGAAGTAGAAACAGAAGTAGAATGGTAACAGCACAGACCAGCCTGAAACATGTACGTTGCTCGTGTTAGCCGCTAGCTAGCGATCTTTTGTTATCAATAAAACATTCCAATTTGAAGAGCTAACTAAAAAACTCAATATGAAATAATATTTTTTGGTTATATGTGTCTTAATATGAAATAAGTTATACATTCTTGGAGGCTGTTGTATGCATGTTACCTGTTGAAATCCATCCAGCGCTATGAGGAATTTCACATAATGCACTGCCATTTCTACTCTAAGCCATGCTGCTGGTACACATTTATGACAGTAGGTATCACTACTGCGCTATTTAGCTGTATTTAATCCATACTCATTTAACTATGTTACACTAACAGCTTCAGTAGCTCTGTTATTAGATCTGGACCACATTTCTTCATTAGATGACAAACAAATACACGCGCTACAAACTTTGCTATAGTAATGATATTTTGGCTCAACTTCTGACATGTTTCAGTGAGTTTGTTTCACAAAGTAGCTCACGTCCTGACCTCTACACTGCAGCATTAGCACCCGCCTACTACATAATCTGATTGGCCTGTTATTCATCTGATTGACAGAACAATCATCCAGTCACCTGCCAGATGAGCTTTTGAAAGTTTCTGTCCATCCCCAAACACTTTTTATGGGCTGTTACACAGACAGACCAGTGAAATATATTAAACAATCCGTCTCGTGTGTCAGGTTAGGCTGGGGATGAAAGTGGCTTCAAGTCCTGCATGAAACAAACTTGGAAAATGGTTTGCTAACTGAGGAGATGCAAGCTGCCACGGGATGCGTCAGTTAGTAAAGCAGCTAAAAGGGGTTGGCGTCCCTCAACTCCAGAGCTTCCTTTGTATGAAATGAGGTTAGCATTGTTGGTGGTGCAGATGTGTTAGCAGGAATGATCAGTGTGCTTGACATGTGCTCCTGAACCTGAACAAAAGCCAAAAATGTTGACTTCCATAGTGAGGAGTGCCACAAAGGAGCCGTAGGCCCCGTGAAAGGTTAAAAACACAATCAAAAGGAAGTGTGCAAATTTGGAGCCTTTTTTCAACTAAATGGGGACAAAGATAACAAAATGTAGATTTGAAAAACAATCTTGGTGTGTAGCAGATGAGTCGAGTAATCCCTCAGCTCAAATTTGAATCCTAAATTTCCTTGTATGTACTCTACACTGATGGATTTTCATTGAGGACTCAACATGTTTTTCACAAAGACTCCCACAGTGTAAACACATCTGGCCACAGGCGAAGTGGCGCCATTCTGTGCAACGTGGCTTTGTTAAATATTAGCAGTGGGTTTTCAGAACTACTCAACCATCACATCACATAAACTCGCAATTACCACAAGGTGCAGAAGCAGTTTAGCTGTTGTCTTTGTAGCCATCTCCAGAGTTTTTGTTTAAGTTGTAAATTCTAATCTGCATTGTTTTTCTGTCCAATTTTGTTTTAAGAAAAGAGTTTAACCAAACAAAAAAAAGACTTGAGCACAGTCAGCAAGGGAATTAGTACAGCTTTTAAGAGGATTTTCAGAAAAAAAGTATTCGAAAAACAGAATTTGTAAAATCACTAAAAACCGAGAGGAAATCGTGCTTGTTTTAAGACTTATAGTAGCATGATTTACTGTCTGGTGAAAGCACTCAGACCTAGAGGGTTACATTTAATAGTAGTGCTGCCATCTGTACAATCAACTCCGTCCTTCTCTTCTCATCCTGGTAATCTAAGATCACAGAGCTCTACAAGAATAAAAATGTTGTTTGATGCCTCAAAAACACTCTGTCTCCTTTTTTGCAGGTGCTGACATTCAGACATTTATCATTCTGACCGCGACATTCTTGATCTCTCGGTCTGTGCCCGACAGCCAGTTTGTTTACTTCACCATCAGTTAAAAGTTTCCTGGCCCTAGGCAGGAAGACACAAGAGCTCACACTTTTTTCTTCCCATCTCCGTCTGACGAGAAAATCCTTCATGATTTATCTGGAGAGCTGATGAGATAAGGCGTGGAGGGAGCTGACCTTGTAAAGTAGAAAACTTCCCAAATGCACCTGTAAAATATGATTTATGATGCACAATACACTTTTAAATACACTGACAAATAAAAATGACGTTGAGACCAGAATAATGACATGATTAAATGGCTCTTTTATAGCTGTCTCATTCTGAAATGCCGTAAAATCTTCTATTACTGGTGTAATCTGGAGTGCCTCATCTTGGTTTACTATTGAAATCAACATAATCACATTAAAATAGAGGAATCTCAATCATGAAAAGCCTTTTTATTCATCCTCGGTAACTATTATACTGAATAAACTACTTAGCTGTGTGCTTATCTGCCTTTATGCTCCTAAAACATGCTAACTTACTAATTAAAAAGCTATAACTGTGAGATAGCTGTCCTGTCTAAACACATTTTTTTTTAAGTCTGTGCTGTGTTAAGGGTTTTTACTTGACTCAAGGGCATCATTCTGAGTAAGCTCAATGAAAACATTGACTAAATTAGTACAAACTGGAGATATTTCTATTTTGTTCATGTTGTTGCACCCTTTAGAGCTGCAGATAGCTAAATGTGTTGGGTCTGAAGTGGTCTTATATACAAATTATCAAAAATCTGTCGATCTCTATTTTTCCCTTTCAATATTTTCATTTGCAGGGCAAGTTCACATTTTATGAAGAGTAGACCTTGTCCCTGGGGGGAGGTATCCGGGGGCGGACTTCATCCAGCAGTGCATGTATCACGGAAAGCCTTACACTTAACCCACTCACAGGTTAAAACAAAACTTTGTTGGTTCGAAAATACCTTATAGTAAGATTCTTTACAGTGTTAAACATTTTCTTGACAAAGTCCCTGTGTTCAGAACTATTTCATGACATAATGAAGGCCTATGTATCCTTCTGCCTGAATCTCCCCTCATGAGATCAGGTCAGAGAGACTGCAGGGGACTCAGGTAGTGTACTTAAGTACAAACTGCTATAAATCACAAAATGTTCCTGATTGTTTTAAATATAATCTAACCCAGGTCACAAAGTAAACTGTTGAACTTAAAATGTTTGATTGTTCTTATAATTGTAATCCATCTTTTCTGTTTTTCGAAAGGGAAAGGTAAATATCTCCAACATTCAAATGGATATCACCAGTATATATCCTTTTTTCTGCACTGACTGTACACTCAAAGAAAGAAAAACCCCTTTGAATTCAAGCCATGTGGAAATCTCATGTGATTTTACAAGCATGTTTTGTCTCAATTGTTTTCATGTTTGATCCCTTGGGATTGTTTGCAGCCAATCAGCGCTAAAGCTCAGCATCCTAAACAAAAAAAAAAAAGATTTTGGCGCAGTGAGAGCTGCAAATGAGACTTTGTGAAACACAGCAAGTAATATTCCTTAAATACATTTCTAGAATACTCTTATGCTGATGGTGGGTTGCCATCACAGAGACATTGTTGCCAAAATGGATCAGCGAGACTTCCTATTTTTTCTACCCCGACCAAAACCGTGAAAGATGTCAAGCTGACAAAGGAATTGAAAGAAACAAATCTATGAAATCTTTAAAAAATATGTTAACATTGCAAGATTGAACAATTTTACAGATGTTTACTAAAAACGTAATGAGTTCTCCACAAATTTGGATAGCATTTTCAGGGAATGTTGTTTCAGACACAAGGGATGAGTGACTGCATTGTGATGGTGATTCTAATCTGGATTAAGTTGATATGACAAATGGGGTTCCAATTTCGAGGCGCAGTGCAGGGGGCGCAAGCCTGGCGCACCCCGCGCAGTGCGGCGCACCACCGTGCGCTGCCAATTTGACAATTTGGTAGACCGTCTGCGCAGAGATGGGTGTGACGGCGCACCAGGGGGAGTTGACAGCGCACCAGAGGGAGGTGTCGGCAGATTCATGTTGGCGCGCAGTGACAATTTCGTGCCAAAAACAGTGCAGCAAGTGCGCTGAAAGCTCGCCTGCTCCAACCTGGTCTATTCTCGGCGCAAAGCGGAGCGCACCCTCCGCAGCTGTAATTTGGTGACAGGCGCACATGTGCGCACACGTCAACAAAGCCTCAGAGGCAGGTTTCCAGAGTGTCAGGCACATTTTAATGCAATAAACAATCACAGCAATCACTATTTAATGTAACCGTCTGAACCAGCATATACATTTGTATCTATATTAATTGTCCCATCACATCTGATGTCGGATTAAAGCCGTTTGTCATAATGGAAACTTAACCTGACGGCAGCTGGAAGTTTGATGCACATCTTACAAGTCAACAATACACAACCTTAACATCTGATACTGAGTAAATATCTGGCTTCTCTCATTTCATTAAATTCAAAGAAAAGAGGGAGAAAAAAGATGAAGAAAAAAGAGATAAAATAAATGTATGTCACTCAGGATTTACCTGTGATTTCCCATATTCCTCTGTTTAAGTCTTTATTTTTAATGTGATCTAAAAAGATGGAGAGCATTATTGTAAGGAGGATGAGGCAGAGACACCGGGAGAGTATACAGTATATCACTAAAGGCTCTGCTATTTGGCGATGACAAACCAGGAGTGCAGGTGGATCAAGCATTATAAACGGATAAGCCAGCTGCGGTGTAACTGTCTCTTAATTTTGTACTCCTATAATGACAAAGGAACAGATTACATCTGTCCGCCCTCCGTACGCGCCCGATGGCTCTCTCAGCTGCTGAATGACAGCAGCTCTGACCATCTCCAGCAGCCATCATTCAGACCAATCAGACGCTGTGCCTCGGCCGCAGCACATTTAAAGGCGAGGAGAGGCGCTCATTTGATTGGTGGAGACAACACTCGGCTGTGTTAAAACCACTCACGTCTATTCTCCTCCTACTCTGACATTTGTGCGGAGAGGCAGAGACGTGGGCGTGGACGAGCTCCTCCGCGCCCCTCTGCGCCTTGAGTGCGCCTCTATTGGCACTGCAGGAAACTTGCAAAGTGCGCTGGTCAAACCCTGTCCGCGTGGCGAAGGCCGGCGCAGGGCAGGTGCGCCTGCGCTTGCGCTTGGTCTACGAAATTAGAGCCCATGGACTGTTCAACGTATTTCGCAAGTCCATTGGGGCAACAGCGCATAGAAATTGTTTGGAGATAAAAGAGTCTTCATATTCAAATTCAGCTGGTGATTGGATGATTTTTCCATCGATCACATTAATTCCCAGCCAATCAGATAATGCAGCAAGTGGAGTACTACTGCTGTGGGGTAAAGGACAGAATGTATGCCACTTAAAGTTGTAGTCAGCGATCTTCTAATCTTCTAATCTAATGCACTATTTGTCAGATTCACTGCATTTCTCCTCTCCATCCACAAGATGTCCCCACTGACAGCATGTTGAAAAAAAGTCTGGTTTCAGTACACAGCCTTGGTTCTGAATTTCAGGTAAATACTGTGGCTCGGGCCGAGTTACCAAAACAGGGTACAGATCAATAAAACACCTACTGAAACTGTTAGCATCGATGCTAATCTCTCTATGAGTAGTCACTCCTATCCTTGTCTTGTTCATAGCTCCCACCTCTTCCTGCTGTAGGCTGTGCCCTTTGGGCAAAGTCACTGTCATTGTAGATTGGAGCTTGGCAAGTCGAATCTGCCTGATTAAAGCCTTTGCATTAGGCAGATCCAACTACACTGCAAGGTAAGGTTTCTTTTGGGTTGGCCTACAAATTTTCGTCATCCCTGCATCACTCTATATAAGATAGAAAAGTGCAATAAATCAACTTATTCATGCAAAACAAAGTTCATTTAAATATGAAACTTTCTCAAGTTGCTAAGAGTATGAAATATTCGTTTGTGAGAGTGTTGCTGCCATCCCATCACAATGTAAGCAAACTGAATTTTGTTTTGACAGCTTTGTGCAAAAACTATGTCCAAATGAGGTCTTGGGATAATCCAAAGAAAGAACTTTGAATTTGGGATCACCCCTCAGTGTCAGAGGCAGTGAGGATGTTTTTCTGTGATTTGTCAGTACTTATTCTTGAACTCTAGTCCCCTTACGTCTGTTTCTTTTTAAGCTGTAGATCATAAGCCTCTTAGCGTTTCCTGGAAATGACTCTATATCTCCACCTTCTAACGGTGCCATAGGGAGGAAACAGTCTCCTGGAAATAAAGACTTTGGCAGTCAGGTGTTGCAGGCTGAGCACTGTCACAGTCGTCTTTGTTCACATCCCAATACTCAAAGTCAGGCAGGAAGAGTGCAGATGAATACAACGGCAAGGCTGGAGGCTACAGCCTGTCACGTCTAATAAGAATGTGTCAGGTTATTGCAGAGAGTCTATTGATCATCCATATCTGGCCCAGTTTCTCTTCTCGGCCCAGATCGAGAATTTTACAGCACTGGTGATGGGAAATGAATCACAAATACTGAAATTGTGGGACAGAGTGAGTTTGGGGATGTATAATTAGATGTAATTATTCTGCTTTGTGAATCGTCTTTCCCATATCATGGAGCTGTGTCATACTGGTGTAACATAAGCTTAATGCTTAAATAAGAAACAGCACCCATTTAAGTCTCCATTTACATTATTCTGAATATTTAACCCCAGCTTTCTGTTTGAATATGAACTTAAACTCAGCAAGTTATATTTTAAAGGTACAGTGCAGAGACCCATGCACTGAAATGTCTAATCTGATCAAGAAAACTTTATCTAGGTCACATTAGTTTTAATTCAAGTACTTACAAGATCTCAAATATTTCCAACTTTTGTTTTTTACTGCTAGAGAAATCCTACTTTTTTTTTTTTTTTTTTAAGTTGAACCAGTTTGTGTCTTGTCCTGGAAACTGTTCTGTTTCTAAATCTCATAGATGCCAGAATCAGAATCTCTTTATTGTCCCGTGAAGGGAAATTAGTCTTTGCAGTAGGGCAAAACTATTTGCTGTTTATTTTTGCTGGACCACAATTATTCTCAATCATTGACTGCAGGTTTTACTGCCCAAGCTCCCTTTTTGAATAGACAGTTTAGTGTTATTTGAAGTTGAGGTGTGTCAGGTACTTTGAATATTCAGTGAAGTAGTTGTAAAGGCTCTCATCTGCCTGGGTTAAGTTGTTGTACATAAATTGTTTTTATGGCGAGTAATCACTCTACAGTGTTTTTGTGGCTTGGTTTTAGTGGAGACAGCTGTTTGACTGTTTGCAGATATCTTGAAAAGTTACAAGTGTATTTTGCTGAAAATTTTAGGGATAGCTGTTCATGGCACAAAGAAGTGATCAGACTTTGATGGCGGTTACAATCCAGATTTGGATCTGGGACTTTTTTAAAAGAAGAGATAATATTCTATTCTTTGCCCCCAGCCCTCCTCCATGTATGCTTTCTGCAAAGCCCACTCTGCTGTGATTGGTCACACTCCTAAGCAAGACCAAAGGGGGAGAGGGCAGTCCTGGAGCATATACCTGGGCATCACCATGTTGGGGAGTCCAGCATGTGTTAACGTCACTGGGACTACACTGTAAAAAAAGGCAACACAGCATGCAGAGCCATCCAAAACATCCTAAAGGGCTTCCAAATGCATGACACTTGGCATCGTTAAGCACAAGCATCCAACAATGTAACAACATGGATGGGTCAGAAAAGAGGAAAATCCTAAAAGTTCTTGTTTAAGGATTTGTTTACATTTTAAAAGACAAATTGCACATTCAGATTGTTTTCCTCGAAGATCACATATCTCAGGTTTCCCGGAGCTTTTAGCAATGATGCTCAGCCCAGTTTCAGTGGTAGATCTATTCTTACAGAGGAAGAATCCCTATGACTCCTTTTTTTCCATTGTGACAAATGTCAAAAGTAACTGTGATTGCATCTAGGTCTGCATTAATCAAAGTTCGTAAACAGGCATATCCACCTTGTCACAAAAACGACCATCAGATACTGCCATCAGCATCCTTTAAAGCAGTGCCAGGCAACATGGTGCCCATGTGCACCTGATAGTCCCCAGCTGACCTTTGAGGTGCCCACAGGGACACTCTAAAAAATTCATGAAGCTTGGAATAAAAAGCCCATTTTTATTTTTATGTTTGCTCATTAATCAAACCTACGTCAGTATGAAAACAACAAATGTTAATGTACATCCCATTTGAAACTGTGTTTCCTTTAAACTTCAAACATCAATAGTACCAGCTAGAAACCTTACAGTGCCGGGAAAAATGTGGCTATTGTAAATTTCAGTTGAGTTACACATACATATTGAAATTACTAAAGAACCATGTACGTACAGTATATTGTTAAGAAACCGGTAAAAAAAATTGTAAGACACAAACAGTATCAGATTCAGCCAATTAAAAGCATATATTTGTGTTAAGGTAATGTATTTTATGTTCCTGTGCATATGTCCATCATTCAGGAAAATTAAATCAAACAAGCTGTTTTCAATACACCTCTTAAACTTTCTGGTAGCTCTGAGGCTTAAAAGGGTCAGTGACCCCTGCTTTAAAGCAGGAAGTGAGAACTGTGAGTGAACGGCAACTGCTAGTACAGAAATTAGCATAGGTAACGAAACATAACGCCCAAAAAATGAGTCACAGCAAGAACACAGGATCGATATAGTTGCTGAAGAGTATCCAATGGCTGTAGGCAGAGGCAGGCTAATGCTACCCATTAACTCCCAGTGTTTGAGCCAAGCTCATTAGCAATGGGCAAGCTTAGCTCGGCTTGTCCTTGTTACTGCATACACAGTAATAGTGTGTATCTGTTTGTACTCAGGACTGAGGCAATACACAAAAACAAAAAAAAATTGGTGACTTTCCCTTTAAGTAATCATTTGGCTTCAATCACCCATCCTATACTCAGTCTGAACAGTCAGATATATAAAAAGAGGTGTTTTCTAGTGAACCTCTGTTTACAGCAATAAAGTGAGAAATAAAAACATATTTGGGGTGCTGGTTTGGCAGAATGGTTAGCAACCAGGCACCCCATGTACTTGCTTCTAGCGGTCCAGGTTCGAATCCCACCTGTGACCAGTTTGCAGAGTGTCTTCCCCTACTCTCTCACCCCCCTTTCACAAGCCTATCCACTCTCTCTCTCCTATCAATATAGGTACAAAATGCCCCAAAAATACATTTAAAAAATAATAATAAAAACATATTCAGAGTGATGTTCTTCAAGAACCTGTCTTTTCCTATGTGCAGCCTCTGAAGGGATAATAATGCCCTGAGCTGTTGAACTGCTATTTATGAATTCATGTATTTTTAATAAAGGCCAGCTGCCTGCTCAACTTATTACCGTCAGTCTCCATACACAGTCATAAACAAGCACATTAGAGGCCAGTGCATCTGCTGACACCTCCTGATACACAAGGTCTTCAAGAATTCATTAATGCCTGGTATTTTCTCTAAATGAGTCTGGCACTTGTGTGTATTTGTGCCTCTGGGCTGTGTGCCCTCTACATTAAATCTGTTTGCCTAATTGATAAATGTTATCACTTAATAAGTTGTGACAGAAATTAATGCTGCTGGTCAGAGTCGTTGTGTGAAGGTCGTTGTGGAGGCTGACGGTTGATGGTTTAATTGGTTTTTTCTCTATCGAGCCAGACGGGGCCTCCTAAAACCACCCTGATGGCTAATTCTGGCATGTTTACTGGCACTTTAATCAGTATTCAATCCACCCAAAACACTGGCTTCCGGCTTTTAATTCAGAATATTATGGAGAGGGAACCTCCCTGGATGTTGTTGTAGTATTAATATGATTCTCAATGATTATCCTGAATGAAACTTGTGCACAAATCTCAGCTGCCCGTCCTGGAGCTCGACTCACATCGTGCAAAGACGTCCTGGAAACGTCCTGAATGTTTCTGCCTGAGTTTCAAAAGACAAACAGATACATTTTCAGCCCAACTTTACCAAGACTTTATTCCCCAACTTTCTGTATTTCCATGTAAAAACCACAGAAGAAAACATTCTGAAACTAGAGAAGAACTCCGAGAGCGTATACCTCCACCAAGCAGCTCAATTCCACCCATAAATTGTGATTTCCACCCACCGTTATCGTCCTGTATCTATTTTTTTATTGTGAAATGAAAAAATCAATCTGCAAGAAGTGTGATTATTGTTGATATAAATATCATCCAATAGAGTGACCTAGTTATTAGTGGGTCTTGTAACTTGTTGACTGAACCAATTTGCTGCTATTATAGAGTTGTTGGTGCTGTTTGCTTCCAGTGGGTGATGTCGCCAGCCTGTCGCTCAGAGCAAAACCACAGCGCTTTGGTGTGTGGCACGTTCGCTCCATGTGGAATTTGGGGGTTACGTTTTTACAATCTCAAACAAAGAAATCTGCTATGACAGACTATTTCCATATTGACATTATCAGCAGCCTTATTTCAAGTGATTAACAGGCACAGCATGAAGGACTGATGAGTTGTGGAGGACTGGGATGTTTATTACAATTTCAGGAGAGCCTGTTGCCTTAATTTATCCTTGAAACCATTGCTCCAGGTACAGTTCCAGGCTTTCACCATCTGCAACTTCTCGTGGAGAACTTCTCCTCTGGCATTGCAAAGGCAGCTGTGACATGTGGCAACATAGGCATGAAAAACTAGACGCTCGAGCATATGTTTCTATGGGGTCCGAAAAGGAAAAAAGTTGTATGTTAGCATGTTTTTCTCGAAAATCTGATGTGAAGAAAATACACAAATCATTTTCTTAGGTAAAATAAGACCAAACATTTTAAACCAGCACAATCTCATGTAAGGATAGGCCTCAAAACTTCACTTCATAATTTTTTTTGAGTATGTCTTAAAGGTAAAATGTCAGTATTTCCATTTGTCAAAAATCTAGTCAAAGGAAAAATGCTGATGAATATGTTTCAAGGTAAAAATGGCCAGAGCTTCTGAACCAGTGTGTTTCCCTACCTGAAAAAGTCCCAAAATGTCACTTTTGAGCATATTTTTTTTCCAGGTCCAAAGTGGCAGAAAGGTCATCTGTTAGCATGTCAATTTTTTAAAATCTGACCCATGAGAAAAATGCTCATGAGTCCATTTTTAAGGCAAATATGACTAAACAGTCTGCACCAGCGTGTTCTCTTGCCAAAAGGGTCCAAAAAGTCACTTTTTAGCATATTTTTTGTCAGGGAATAAAGTGGCAAAAAAGTAATATGTCAGCATGTTGATTATTTAATCTGACCAATGAGAAAAATGCTCATAAATCCATTTAAAGGCAACTATCAAAATACCTTCTGCAGCAGCGTTTTCCACTGCCGGAAAAGGTCCTAAAGAGTCAGTTTCAAGGATATTGTTTTCAGGGGTCCTTTAAGGCCAAAAAAAGTCATATGTTAGCATGTCAATTTTTTAATTTTGAACCCCAGGGAAAAATGCTCATAAGTCCATATTTAAAGCTAATTTGACCAAACATTCTGCATTCATTTATTAGAATGTCGATTTTTAATTCTGATCCCAGAGAAAAATGCTCACCATCTGCACCAGTGTGTTCCCCTGCCTGAAAAGGTCCCAAAAAGTCTCTTTTGAGCTTTTTTTTCAGGGGTCTGGTGTGGCAAAAAAGTCATATGTTAGCATGTCGATTTTTAAATCTGACCCTTGAGAAAAATGCTCAAAAGTCAATTTTTAAGGCAAATATGAGCAAACTGCCTGCACCAGTGTGGTATCCTGCCTGAAAAGGCCCCCAAAAGTCCCTTTTGAGCATGTATTTTATATGGGTCCGAAGTGGCAAAAAAGTCATATGTTAGCATGTTGATGTTTAAATCTGACCCATGAGAAAAATGCTAATAAGTCCACACTTTCTTTTGTTAACAAAGCATTTTGTGGGTCTTTTATGTCTTAATTGACATAAAAGACCCAGAGGAGAATGACAGTGGATAGACTTGTGAAAGAGGTGAGAGAGTAGGGGAAGACTTTCTGCAAACTGGCCACAGCCTGGGTTCAAACCTGGGCCGGCAGAAGAATGTATATGGGAAGTGGTTGCCAACCACTTCACCAAACAAGCGCCCTCTTATAACTACACTTTTAAGACAAACATGACAAACCATCTGCACCAGCGTGTTCCCCTGCCTGAAAAGGTCACAAAAAGTCACTTTTTAGCATATTTTTTTACGGGGTCCGATGTGACAAAAAAGTCATATGTTAGAATGTTGATTTTTAATTCTGACCCCAGAGAAAAATACTCAGGAGTCCATTTTTAAGGCAAATATGACCAAACTGTCTGTACCAGCGTGTTCTCCTGCCAGAAAAGGTCCCAAGAAGTCACTTTTAAGTATATTTGTTTGGTGTCCAAAGTTGCAAAAAAGATAATGTTAGCATGTCAATTTTTTTAATCTAATCCATGGGAAAAATGCTTATAAGTCCACTTTTAAGGCAAATATACCACCAGTGTGTCCCTCTGCATGAAAAGGTTCCAAAGAGTGGCTTTTGAGCATTTTTTTGGGGGGTCCGGAGTGGCAAAAATTCAAACATTAGCATGTCGATTTTTAAATCTGACCCATGAGAAAAATGCTCAAAAGTCCACTTTTAAGGCAAATATGAGCAAACTGCCTGCACCAGTGTGGTATCCTGCCTGCAAAGGCCCCCAAAAGTCCCTTTTGAGCATGTATTTTATATGGGTCCGAAGTGGCAAAAAAGTCATATGTCAACATGTTAATGTTTAAATCTGACCCATGAGAAAAATGCTCACAAGTCCATTTTTAAGGCAAATATGACCAAACCTGGGGTCCTGGTTTGGCGGAGTGGTCAGCAAACAGGCACCCCATGTTCTTGCTTCTGCCGGTGCAGGTTCGAATCCCATCTGTGACCAGTTTGCAGAGTGTCTTCCCCTACTCTCTCACCCCCTTGCACAAACCTATCCACTGTCTCTCTCCTATCAATAAAGGCAGAAAATGCCTCATAAAAAAAAAAGACCAAACCTTTTGCACCAGCGTGTTCCCCTGCCTGACATGTTCCAAAGAAGTCACTTTGAGCATATTGTTTTCAGGGGTCCATTTTGGTATAAAAGTCATATGTTAGCATATCGATTAAAGACTTACTATGTAACTAAGTATGGGGTACATATTTGTCCCTTGGGATCCCTAAATGTTCCTTGAGAGGTACGGAGTGGAAGGTACTAAAATGTGCCAATATTAGGAGGTTGTCATTATCCATTTTCACATCTTTGAACATTTTGATTTGTGCCATCAGACAAAATCTGCCTAATGGGACTACAAAGGGACCTGTCTTGATGTGCGATGCCAGGCAGACTGTGCAGACACTCTCAACCTTGTGGATATGTCAAGCATATAACAGGGTTTTGACAAACAGGGAAAATTAAAGGGCAGCCATCTGCAGGGACGGCGGCAACTTGAAAAATTAAGATTCTATTCAACAACTTCATTCATGGTTCACACATTTCCCTTAAACAAGGCTACTTTGCATTCAGTTAAAGTTATATACTTGTATCTCAAAATTTCACATCAGTCTGTGTCTCTTCCTGCTGTTTGTAGCTGTCCTAGTAATGTCCATTACTTAACAAGGAGATCAAGATTCCCAAAGGCTGTCTGCAGTCTGACCTTGACTTCAAGATGATGTCTGACATGAGTCTGACAGCTTGTTTTGATGTTTTTCTTAACACTGTAGCACCCTTGACCCTCTCGACACCCACTTCTCTTGGATTCTAGCTCTTTTCAGTGATGGCAAAGAACAATCAATAAAAGTGAGAAGTTTGAAGCAGATATCCCACAAAGTTTTGTTCTACTGAAGCAGCAAGGACCTCTGGATCAGTGAGATTTATTTTACAACTGTGTATTTAATATGCAGAAAAGATTGTTGCAGAATTAAAATCATTATATTACTCATAAAAATAGAGAGATCTTTGCTGTTTCACTCCTATGTGCAACATTCTTTCGGTAGGATGCAATAGAAACAGAGCTAAACCATGGAAAGAAATATTTGCAGAAAAAAAGGAAATGAGAGAGTTCAGCTTGAAGCCTAAAATTAAAGGAATAGCAGAGGAGGCAGCTGACCTGTGGGGTTAAGGGCCTGTGTCCACAGACTTTTTTTGCACAGGTCTCAATCTGAATGCTTCTCTACAGCGTTTGGTTACAAAATCTCACTTCTGCTCCCATCTGAACAATCCATAGGTCATTTTGACTTTTTTATGTTCATGGAAATATCACCAAGAAACACCAAACAGAAAAGATATCAGGGCAGAGGGGACCACCTGTTGACGACTGTGAGACAAATAACACAAATCACGTTTGGATTTTCTGGAGTTGTCCAGTGATCAAACCATTCTGGAAGCAGCTGTTTGGACATTTAAATAACATATTTACTGAAAAGAAATCCTGGTTAGTGTAAAACCCTGTGTTTAGGAGACATTTCATGCGATAACTGGACTCTGAAAAACTGCTGTCAGTGCTGTTGGTAGCTAGCAAAAAGACTATCCATAGGAAAAAGTTAAAGCCAGAAGCAGCAACAATTAAAGAATAGATTGATACTGTACAGGATATTTGCATTCTGGAGAAGTTGTCATTTTCTTTCGAGGGTCAAAGGGAATCTTTTTTTGGGGGATTTGGGCAAAATGGACAGAACGTGTTAAACCTGTGATCTTTGTGAATTGAATATTAGTGTCATATGAAAAAATGTATGATGTACACTCCCGTTTAGGGTCGTGGAAACACACATTTTAATGTGTTTTTTCCTGATGTGAGTAGTAACCAAGTAGCCCTCTCGTTCACTCCTTGTTATTGTTCTCTTACTTTACTAATAACTTTGATTATCAATGATCTTTCTCTCAACCACAACTGAGGGGTGGCCATTAAATTTTACCCAAAAAAGAAGTTCTGTTTATTTGCTTTCCCGAATAAACCAAAAAATTAGAAAAAAAACATCAAAGTCAAAGACTGTCCCACCACCGATAGCAGCTAAAAAACCTTGAAATTTATCTCTTAAACGTGTAGTCAGCGATCTTCTAATCTTCTAATCTAATGCACCATTTTCAAAATCACTGTATTTTTCCTCTCCATCCACAAGATGTCACCACTGACAGCATGTTGAAAAAAAAGTCCGCTTTCAATACACAGTCTTGGCTCTGAATCTCAGCAGGTAAAAACTGTGGCTCGGGCCAAGCCACCAAAACAGGGTACACCCCCCTCCACATCCAGGGGGCGATCATACTCATGCACAGATCAGACAGAGGGGGGAGGAGGAGTAGTAGGTTGCGTAGCGTGCGCAGTTAGCGTAAGAGAGTAATACAATAGGTGCAGTGGCAATGGCTGAAAAACAGCCCAAAAGAAAATGGTCAGAGGAGTGAAAAGTGAAAAAGAAGGGCTATGACCATTAAAGAGCGAAGACCCGGGTCAACATTGGTGTTGCTTTCTGACGGTGGAGGGAACTCGGCCAATTGAAAGACCTGGAAATGGACGCGGATCTCGCCGTCTTTCTGCTGGACAGGTAAGCAACATTAGCTTTGTGGAGCTTCACATAACAGTAACAGCTGTCGGGCATTCATCTTATTGTCTAATCTGTCAGAATGTACTGTTGTTGTGATGCTATTAATAAAGGCAGTCGAGTTGTGGCTACTATTGTCGGACGAGTCAGGGTTACCTTAGCTATGTTGATCAGCTATGCAGTTTCTACGGCCGTTTCCATGATGATGCACGTCCATCAGCTTTCAGGGGTGGAGCCAGGGGTGAGGTATGAAGGGAGATGCGGGTCTAACTTCATTTATCAACAACCTCTCCACTTGTTTTCTCCTACATCACTGACTACACCTTTAATAGTACAAGTTGGATTCACTTTTTCCTCTGCCATTGTTGTTTACAAAGCCGACATCAAAGTCCTGCCCTTTCTGACCTGTGATTGGTCAGTGAGGTATCAGTGAAGGAGAAGTGACAGTGAGGAGGGCGTCAAAGTAGGGCTTGGATCTGGCTGAATCAAAAAATAACTGCAACTATCAAAAAATGTATGAAAAGTTCACTCACTGGTCACTTTATTTACAGAGTGGCACCTTTCCCACTGCTTGTTAACACACATAGCCTATCAGCCAACAACATTGCGTCAACTCAATGTATTTAGGCATGTAGACATGGTCAAGAAGATCTGATAGAGTTTAAACTGAACATCAAAATGGGGAAGAAATGTCATTTCAATGACTTTGAATGTAGCACAGTATGCAGAAGACCATTTCTGAAGGTACAACATGTTAAATCTTGATGCAGATAGACTGCTGATGACTATACTGAGTGCTACTTCTGTTAGATAAAAACAGGAAACTGAGGTTACAATTCACATAGGCTCACCAAACTTAGACAACAAAGAAAAAACTTTCCTGTTCTGATGAGTCTGGATTGCTTCTGCAATATTCAGATGTTAGGGTCAGGTTTTGGCATGCACAACATAAATTCCTACCTTGTGCAGCTCGCGGCTGCACATGGTTTGATGGCGTATAGGATATTTTCACATCCATAGCAAACAGATCTCAATCTTTCAGAGCATCTTCTGAATGTGATACTAAAGGAGATAGTCATTATAAATATGCATCTGACACATCTGCAGCAACTGAAATTGATGATTAAATGGAGTCAATATGGACCAGAATCTTCATCTGTGTTTAATCTATTTTGTGAGGAATTAAGGTAAGCAAAAGAACATCCAACATGGTACTAGCAAAGTTTAACCTATGAACTGGCCATCGAGGGAATGCAGGGGAAATTCCCTGCCTGCAGCACATAAAAATAGCAAAGAATGTTACCAAACTTTTACTAACAGCATGAAACCATGTTCTTTCTGCCTTTCGCCATGTTTCTTTATTTTTCAGATTTCACAGTTGCCTGAATATTGCATAATATTACTCTTTTTTGAGACAGTTATTGATTTTTTTCCCTCTTGAAGCATTAAGAGTGGTGTTGCTCACGCAAATAACACATTAATTTTAATGTAATCAAACCCAACATCAGCAAAAAAGACAAGCTTTGAGGGCCAAGAGGTCATAAAAACACATTCAGCACCCAGAAACACACACGAGATGACACCGGGTTAAACAAACACTTGGCTGCCGCGGGTCAATACTGGTGTTGCTGCTCCTCTTGTCACTGGCTCAGCTACACTTTTTAATTAAACATCCATTGATTGGCCGGGGTGTCGATAAGGCATTTAAGCTGCTTAATCCTTGTTGTATTAACATGAGCAATATGCACATATTTATGTATTAATTCTCAGCCCCAGGATGCACACTTGTTGTAGCCTCTTCCTGCATTTTAATCGTGCTGCCCGGGGTTTTCAGTACACGTCGATACAAAAAGAGGAGAAATTGATCAAGTTGGCTGCTGGTGGCAAAAAGGGGAGGAGGAGGAGCTGAACTAACTTTCTGTTTTGCTGGATTCAGGCCAAATTTGTCTCCTCTCTTTCACTTTACCCCTAAAAATCTATCAGGAAGAGAAAGAGATCTTCTAAAGTTAAATTAGAGCTGATTGAAAGATCTATTCTCTGTTTGTGTGCTGTTAAGTTAATTCGTTCCTGCAGAAATGCCAGCTTTGCCCTCCTCTCTTCCTTTCTGCAGCTCTACAGTAGATGAGAGTTGTTGTTTTGGGAGTCACTCCATCACCTCTGTGGAAAACTCTGAGGTACCAGCCCATGAATGGCAAGCACCTCCGGGTGCAGCCGCCCTACCCACAGAGAGGGGAGCCAAGGCCGGGATGAACAGGGAGCACGGGGCCAGCGCTCACCATGACCGGGACGGGCAGAGCAGGGAGGGTAGAGCACTTGTTTTACAGCTGACTGACAGTGGGTTAATTGACTGAACCCTCCCTTGGGCTGCTGTCTGCAGAGCGTCCCCTCCAGAGGCATCTCAATACACCATCTAAGATAAAGACGTTCACACTGATCTGTGGGAAGCTGATGCTCTTTGAAATGCACTGGGATCATCAGCATAATAGTCCTTAATCATATTAAATATGTTTATTCTCTTGTGTATGTGTGCCAAACTGGGAATCCGTCATTTATCTGAACAACAGGAGAGTATTACAGCATCAGATGTTATTTAAAGGTGCTATGAGGAGAATCTATTATCGGCGACATAAAGACTCTGCTACCCATGAACACGCGAGGCGACTGTTGTAATGCTGCGTTCCAGTAACCTCGGAACTGGGAGTGACGTCATCTCTGACTTATTGGCGTTCCAGTTGAAGTCAGAAAAAAACATACCGATCTACCAGGCTATTGTTAGCTGTTGTTAGCACGCCCTGCATTGTTGTTCACAAATATCACATGAAGAATGTGGTTATCACTATGGCAGCATTTTTGTAAAAATAACTCTAACAATACTTTGTATACAGCTGATCTAGAGCGACGCACCCCAGTCAGAAGTGCAAATAAACTGATTATTACAGGAGCTAAATAACTGTTCACAGTGGGGGCATCCATCTTCGATTGTCAACTCGAGGGTGACGAGGTTTCACTGAGTTCCCAGTATAGGAAATTCTGACTTCGGGGGGCGTTCCAGTTGCAGTTTCCTACTCGGAACCCGGAAATTTCTACTTCAGACTACAACTGGAACGCATCAAAAGACGTGACCCAAGCCAAAGTGTGTGTTTGTTGTGGTTGTAATGCAGCTCGGACCTTCCTCAGAACTCTGCATTGCTTTACAACTTCTTTTATCAACAACTTACAGGATGCAAAGCGACCAGGTAATGTATCTCTTTCTACAGTAGTTACGTAGTGGTAGTTTTTGATTAGTGACAACAAGCAATTTTTGGAAAACTTAGTATCGTAGTTTTGTAGCCGGCTATATATCGCTACTTACAGCCCGGTGCTCTAAGACGTGTCTAAATAATATAAATATATTATTTAGACACAATATATAAATATTGTTTCCGAAGTTGATTATCCAGGCCAGTTCAGCCCTGTCCGACCGACCAGAAGGCAAAGGAATAGCATTTGATAACCTATTTTGATGCTATAAAACTCATCTTAAAGTGTGTATTTCGATCAGGTATATATCTAAAAGTGAGACTTTTTTGTTATGACTTAGAAACTCCTCACAGTCCCTTTAAAGTGAAAAATACAAACAATAGTCTTTCTTTAGCACATTATAAAGCATTACAAGAAAGATTTAAACTCAATATATGTCACTGGAACCATCAGAATTACTTGGAAAGTTCTCTACACACTGCATTAAATATATTTGCATTGGAAGAAATGCACTGTTCACAAAACTGCATCACAGTTGCATTCATTTGTAATGTGTGTTCCCTACATTGGCTTTCTCTTCTGCTTCTCAACGGGGGCAGACGCTTTTCTTTTTGCTCCCTGCCCTTATCTGCCCTGCGTGCTGTCTGTGTCTACTGCAGCCTCTCTCTGCATTACCAAATTTTCTCGATGAGAAGAGCGGGTAAAGGAGAACCCGCCTGTCCAGATGGTACTTTCCCAGTTGGGTACACGATGGACTCCTGGGGGTAGTGGAGGATCTTGTGCCTATCGATTCTGTCTGTCGGGGACGTGGAAGATGCCTACATAATTGGATTTATGATAACAGGTTTCCTGCTGTTTGGAGTTAGCAGTTTCCTGATTTATCACAAAGTTAAGAAGACGATGGCAGCACTTTTGGCTCTTGAGAAGCTGCCCGTCATGACCGAAGGAATGTGCAGGACTGTCAACACTCAGACTAAAGCGACTTGTGAGCTCAATCGCAAGCTTGATGTGATTCTCGAACTTGTTCGACAGCTCGGCTCGGTTGAATGGGCCCACGGATTCAGAACATCATCATGAGAGACCAAAAGACTAGAAAGGCTGATGGAAAATTACAGTTGGTCTGACCCAAACTATTCCTTATCTCTTATTGTTATGGCTTCCCGTCTGTCCTTGAGCAGAGGTATCTACTCTCCTGGAATGTTCTGCTAACAGAGGCTCGATACCCCCCCTCCACTCCCTCATCCCGTGAACTTTGTTCTGGAACAGAAACTCTCTCTTTTTTTCCAATCCTACGCTGTGCTCCTCTGATAGGTGCCTAGTTTGGAATTGTTTTTTTTTAATCCTCCCTTTCCTATTGTTTCTCTGCTGTAAACACTTTAGGTTACATATGTTGAAGGAAAAGTGCTATATAAATAAACTTGCCCTGCCCTTTCATTGCACAGTGCAACTGTGAGCAGGGGTTGGTAATGGGTTGCTAAAATTCTTCAGTGTCAATTTGGTTCAGGGACAAAGTTTCAATGGGTTTCATTTGTCATAGTTCAGCATATGTTCCTCCAAAACCTGTATATGCCCTTCAGCATTAATGGTGCTTTCACAAATGTGCAAGTTACCCATGCCATGGGCACATACACACCCCATCCCACCACAGATGCTGGTTTTTGCACCTATGAAACTCTGGATGATCATTTTCCTCTTTAGCCCACAGGACACAACATCCATGATTTCAAAAAACAATCCAAAATGTGGACTTGTCAGATCACAGCAGACTTTTCCACTTTGCATCAGTCCATCTCAGATAATGTCAGGCCCAGAGAAGGTGGTGGTGATTGTTAATGTTGATTTGTGGCTTTTACTTTGGTATGGTACAGTTTCAGCGTGCACAAGTAGACGTAGTGACAAGATGTGTTTAACTGACAATGGTTTTCTTAAGTGGTTCTGAGCCCACATGAAAATATTCTTTTTCTGAATGATGTCAGTTTTTAATGCAGTGCTGCCTGCAGGATCGAAGGTCATGGGCATTCAGTGTTGTCTTCTGGCCTTGCTGCTTAAATGTAGAGATTTCTCTGAATCTTTTGATATTATGGACTGCAGATGATGAAAACACCTAAACCTTTGCATTGGTGTGCTAAGAAAAATGTGTACATTGTTGGACTATTTGTTCACAAAGTGAACTTTAAAGTGATCATAACACTCACCTGCTCACCTGTGGGATGTTCAAAACCGGTGCTGTTTGAACAATCCTCAAATTTCCAAGACTTTTCTTGCCTCTGTCCCAGAGTTTTGGAACATATTGCAGGCCTCAAATTCAAATGAGTGAAAATGTTTTCAAAATAATGACGTTTTTCAGTTTGAACTTGAAAATCTTGTCGTTGTGGTGTATTAAATTGAATATAGCTTGAAAAGGACTTGCAAATTACTGTATTCTGTTTTCATTTGTGATTTTTACAATGTTCAAACTTCACTGAAAATAAGGCCTTGAAATGTCCCATCTATTTTTCGTCTCAAAAAAGGCGGACTTAGAAAGACTGTGGAACCTTGCTTGAGCGAAACAGGATCATGTGGAATATGGATTATCATATTTATATATTTGCGCATGCTGGAAAGGTAAGATCAGATTCCAGTCATGATTCCATCTGTTTCAAAATAATCTCAGCAAATAAAGTAAACAACTAAAATATTTATTAAATGAAGAATTATTTTACAGCAAACTCTTATCACGACACAGTCTTCAATTCAAATGACACTTAACCCTTTGAGTACAATTAGGTTGGCCTCTCTCATCAGGAGAAGTAACAATGAACAAACCGCCTGGGATCTTCCACGGCGGTCTTCTATCAAAAAACATGAACAAGCACATAGGGGGGTCTAGGAGGTCCAAAACTGCTTCTTTTAAAAAGTCCAACATTACAGGAAGAACACAATGGCTTTCTGTTTTAGAAGGAACAACATTGTCATTTCATTTTTTGTTTTGTTTTTACATGTGTACATAGTTCCATTTGTCTGCTTCTCGTGGACATTTCCAGCTCAGAAAGGCGTGTTGAAAAAAAAAGTGAAGAGAAAAGTCCATCGAAGCTTTTCAGATCTTCTCAAAGACTCTGGGATCAGATGTTTGTCTCCAAAATCCTCTTGTATTGACTGAGCTCTAAGTGAGGGACAAAGGGATCTGTACACACAGGTACGGTGAGACAAATCCATGGAATCTTACTAAAACAGTGTAGGACATCAAACTATGACAGATACTAAAAGGGTTAAGGCAAGAATAGAAAAATAAAGAAATAGTAAAAACAATAGAAATGTTGCTTCTCTGTTAAATGTGACTTGCAACGCTCAGATTTCTAAGAAGCCATAGTGAGAACTATTCACATAATCTTACCGTCTTTACAGAACCCTCCACTTTACACTGTATTTACAGCAGATTCCAATGAAAAGAAAAGTAGTCGACTAAAATTAACACATTTTTCATGAAAACAATGTGGATAAAAAAACTGTATAATTGTATCATATCATCAGTATGTAAAAACATTTACACACATCATACTCTCAGATAGTGTTTTACAGCGGTCTTTATATTTCATATCAAATCAGTTGACAGAGTGTAAACTGTCTCAGTGGTTCCAACATCCTTTGTACAAATCTTCACTTTTAAACCCACCCTTTAGGCTCCACACTCCACCAGGCAAACACACAGAGATCCGCCTCTCATTGGAACTGTTGCTGGGCTACCTCAGGTTAAACAAACTTTCAACCAGGCCAAGTAGTTTCAGTTTGTTGATGGGAAATTTTGACCTTTACTGTTGTGCTTCAGCATTATTTAAAGAGTCTACAAGAGTGACTCAAGTAGTTCAAGAGGAGAATTATACTCAGCTGAGGAGGTCATTATTTCGATGGGGTTTGTTTGTTTGTTTGTCTGTCTGGGAGCAGAATTACTCTTTAGGTTCTCTACAGCTTTGGCTGAAATTTTTGGGGAATGTTGGCAATGGTACATGAAGAAGTGGTTTGATTTGGTGGTGATCTGAATCAAGATGTAGATTTTTTTTTAATAATAAGTTGTAAAAGAATGTCAGAAATGCCTTTGTTTGTGTACTAAGTACGTCCAATTTATTTTACTGATTTATCTATTTTTAAAATGCTATGACTTATATTAAGAATAATAAATGCACTAATGTATATCGTTATTTGAATGAACACTTGGGTGTATGCCTGTATTGGTTTGTGATCTAACTGAAATCTTTATTGTTGTTAATTTTTTTCTTCTCATAGAAATATGAGGTCCTTTGCCTGATGGCTTCTTGTGATCTCCTGACATATTTCTTTTTTAAAGATTTCCAATTTGATGTTATGTAATCACTTATTTTGCTAACTAAATAAACTAAATTACAGTTAAGTTTAGTCTAATCAGTGTTACAACAGGAACCTTGATACATAGATACTTGAAACAGTCTGGTTTAGTAACAGAAATAATTATTTTGTAGAAGGACTTGGGGTCAAATGGTGAGATACCAGCTGCCAGCTAAAGGTTTTAAGACTAAACTGCAATATAAAACAAATGTCCAATACCTGACCATTTTCTACTTAAAACTAAAACTAAATAAAATACCAATTTGCACTAATAAATATCAACACAGCATTGTGCAGGCAGTCTTTACCAAAATTGACTTGTTGCTGTCAATGCAACTATTGGTGTAAAGAAATTAAACTACATTTTAAAATGTTCTCATGCAGTGATGATTGGTGAAATAGTATGGTAGATTTGTGTAGTTGGACAATATAACCGCCAAATTCCACTGCACGCAAAAACGCCCCCGCCACGCTCCACAGCGGCGACAAACCCCACTGAAAGCGGCGCGCCCAGAAGCGCCACGGTGCGCAGGCCTGGAGGGGGAGGGCTGATCCCCATAGAGCCACAGGTCATGCTCATAAACCGTGTTATAGACTGAGAAAAGAAACTAACAACACCTTGCTCTGCTTCTCTAAGGTCCTTTTGCTGGTCCCAACCACACAGCTCCGTGAATTATTCAACTTCTATCCAGATATATTCGTGTAGAAAAGATGTATGGTGTCATGTATACAATCTTACAAACCTCTATGATTCACTTTTCTTCGTCCATGGTGTCGTGTTGCCTCTGGGACCCTCTGACCGACTGCTGACCTGATGCCCGTGCCTCTGGTTTTGACTTAATGACAAATAATTGAGGAAAAATTATGTGCAAAAGTCCATGTATTGTGTTTTATTTTGGAACTTCTGGTCACTCCACACGGTGACTTCCTGTCTGGTGCTTTCTTAACGACAGTGAATTTATAAGGTTTGGAAGCGGCCGCATAGAAAAAAGACCTTAAGCGTGTCTCTCGCGCCTTGGAGCGCCGGCACTTCAGCAACGCGGCGCTGCAGCACATGCGGTGGAATTTGCCCGACAGACTACAATGGGAGCAAAGTGCTCCACAGTATGTTTCAAGGACGCTGCGCTGCGCTTTCGCGTCCAGTGGAATTTGGGGGTTACAGCTGCTACGTAGCCAATATCTCAATTGTTAACACAGGTATCACCAAAAATGTTGATATTGGCTGATAGAAATTTTTAACCTTTTAGGGTGATATCGAAATGTTACTAATAATATTGTGCATCCCTAACATATACAGTACCCACATAGTAAGGCCCCATAAGATTATTGCATACGAGACACACTTGGCGCACCTTCCTTTGATTCCTTTCAACCTTTCAGTTCTTATTCGGGTCTCGTCTCAATGGATTTCTGCTCTTAGACAGCTGATAATTTGCAAGTTTGAATTATTGAAGCCAGCATTGACTAACCTCACAACAGTTACCAATGAGGATGGAGCTTCAACAGAGGGTCAAACTCTGTCAAACATTCCAGGATAAAGACAATTTACATCGCATAATTCTCCTCTGTGTTAATTTGTGCACAGTTAAAAAATTTCAGTATTACAAGCGGTGGAGATGACAGAAATGCTCAGGCGAGACACAAACAGACGAGGTGGCGAACAAAGACAACACAAGGACACGGTGACTGAGGGGTCAGAGTGGTGGGATACGCCTCGCTGCGTGACGCCTCCCTCCAGAGGTTGAACAGCTCCGTATTACTTTCTCCAAAAGTTTGTTAAATGACCACAAGACAATGTGACCTGTGCATGAAATGGTGGAAAAACAACAGCTCTCCTGCTGTGTCTGTGAGGGGCCGGAAAAACAACCAGAAACAAGAAATGGTTTGACATTAAACAGGGGAAGGTCGGCAGGGAACTCTCACATCAAACTCCAGAGACAAAGGTCAGCTGAGTTTGCCTTTCTCCCCGGTTGGTGCTTAAATTCTTGGAAAATGATAAACAGTAAACGGACTTCAGCTTATAAAGCATTTTTCTAGTCTTTGAGCACTCAAAGTAGCTTTGCACCGCAGGTCACACCTACCAATTCACTCACTGATGTTTGGACTATCTCTGTCAGTTGTCCATCAGTGCCAGCCAACACATTCATGCTCTTACATGCCCATTTACATGCCACTGACACAGCAGCGAGAGCAACTTGGGGTTAAGAGCCTTGCCCAAGGACATTGCCACGTGACAGTTGGAGCTTGACTCCAACCTGCAACCTTCCAACTACTCACAAAACATACTATCAGACTGTGCCACTGAATATGAATAAATGATAATATAAACTGGCCCAAGCTGTTCACATGTGAACATAACCAGTGTCCAGTGTGGAAGGTCACAAATTTAATCTACTCCAGTAACTTTTGGTGCTTCTGTACTTAACACAGGTATTAATAAAACAATCACTATTGCACTACATTAAAAGACAAACATTTTTACGCCTGTCCTGGTCCATTATTACCTCAATATAAGACAATGATGCTCATTTCTTATCACCGTGGAGTTACACTGCATTTCAGATCTGCTTTTAGAAAGTAAAGAAAACTCATCAGCTGATTTTGAGTGAAAGCAAAGTAACGACAACAAGTCTTAGATAAGGAGAACTTCAGACTTTTTACCTTAGTCAAGGAGGTTATGTTTCTACTTGCACCTGTTTGTCCATCCATTCATCTGTGAGCATGATAACTCAAAAATGTCTCATGGATTCTGATGAAATTTATAGAGAATGTTGGCCATGGATGAAGATTTGTTTCTAAAGAACCTGTTTACATTAATAGACAGGGCAGTTTTTTTTACATTTTCATCAATGACTCCAAAAATTCTCAATGGAATTTGATGAATTTCTCAGGGAATGTTTTTCATTGTACAAGAGAGAATGGATTTAATTTTGGTGGCAATCCAAATTAATCTGGGCAATTAGACCCCTGGAATTATGAATGGCAACCCGTTATGCTAATCCCAAATTCTGTGTTTTGATTGGCTATTTGTCATGTTGAAGGTGGGTTGGTTAATGTTGCTTCAGCCCATCCATGACACTGGAAAGGATATGAGGTATAGATGATAAGGATGGATGTATCTGTGATGAATGTTGTCTATGGGGTATCCACTTTTTTATCTCGGTGCCATGTGGTCTTCTGACTAAGACCACTGATGGGCAGGCAAGAGAAGAAAATTGTCAGTTTGCTTTCAATTAAAGAACACTTAAGTGACTAACACTATATGTCCTGCAATCAGGCCATCAACAGGAAATTTGAGTATTTGGTTTGAAAGTTGTGACTGACATGATAGCTTTGCAACAAATAAAAATCAGCACACTGCAGGTCAGGTTTTTTTCTGTTATTAGATAATATTGTAATTGTTAACACATAAGTCTTCAACATCCTGCTCAAATTTCTTGAACAAAATTTTAGGAGAGGACGTGAAATCCCTTGCGGTGTCCTCTGCTGGAGGAACAGACGGTGATGCCAAACACAGCGTTAACAACGACACTTGAGGGAAACTTTAGTGCTCTCCAGACAAGCTCAAGGATAATTGAGCGAGGTGTGGAGGAGAGGACAGGGAGGAGACCAGAGCAGCGTCAGAGCTGTAAATGTGAGAAGTGCAGCAGAAAAAGCACCAGGCTTTCCTGCCTTAATAAGCCTGGCCATCTGTAAACAGTTTTGACACTTGGTGACCTCCTGGCATACTCAAATCCAGGCCTGTATGACATGGCTTTAATTATCCACTATTCGTGTTCTCCCTCGCTCTTTCTTCTGCCTCTGTGTCACTCTGTGGTTAAGAACTGAGGAGATCAACTCACCACACACTCTCCAGTACGGGTCAAAGGCTACAGCTGAGTTTATGCGCATTATCACAATGCTTTCTCTGTAAAATTGTGATTTTTAATTCAAAGTACTCTGTTGCTGCATAACAAGAAGGGGAACACGCTGAGGTGAGGGTGTAAGAGGAAAGTCTGATAATGACTCAGCTACTGTATTTATATGAGACCATGTCTATAAAACAGTTACACGTTTTGAAACACTTTTTATTAACATATTTATGGTATTTTAGGTCACTGAAAATACACATTTTAAGTAGGGAGGCACAACATCACATTTTAACATGATGCAAAGTGCTGGCTAGCAGGTTATATTTCATTCTTAAGTGAAAGAAATATTACAATGTATTACTGATAAATCTTCTGTGATAATCTTTGGCTATTGGGCTAAATGGGCTATGAGGCTAGCAGCACTCTCTAACAGCTTTTGTCCTTCATTTTGTAACCAATATGTTGCAAAATGCAGAAGTAATATAGGGTTTAGGATGTAAACTAGTGGGACAGTGATTACATGGAAATAACGACTCAACTCAAAAGAAAAAATGAAAATCAAGAAATCATGTGCTGTTGTGAACAAGCAGCCTCAAATAGCCAACTCTTTCATCATTGTCATACTATAAGTGTAGTCACGAGTTGCTTGGTATCTTTTCAGTTGATGAAAGGGATTTCTGGTGTGTCCTGTCTGAGGTTGGCTCTGCACCACTTTGGGATATCTGAACCTAAAATTGTGTAACTTTTTTTTGTGCAATGTCCTCGGCTTGAACAATTCACTTAACTTTTGTTCAATTCTCTCCTGGACAACCCAAACAAACTCTGCCTTCTTCTTTGTTTGTTTTGATGAGTGTCATCCAGCGTTAAGGCTGCATTACTGCCACTTAGGTTGGAGTGTGGGGCAGGGTAACTACCTCTTTAGCAAAACACACTGACTGGCAGCTGCTGCTTGTTAGTCCTGTGTTTCATATCAAGCAAATATGCCCAAATGTTATTGTCACAGATGTGGATTTGATCACGATCCCGTCTTGAGAGATTTATCGCCAGCTCTATCTTAAATGCACCAAATAAATAAATGAAAGAAGAGTGCAGATCTGAAACATGTACTCCTTTCCCTTGTTTTTACTGCTTTTTGTATCAGTTTGTGAAGAATGTGGAGCACAGCTTGTCAGAAACAGAAAAATATCAATGATTAAGCATCTGATTGTCAACATGTGTTCTGAATTTTCTTTGATCAAATACTCAGCAGAGCATCTCAAAGGTACTCTGGAGGTTTTTGCCACTGGAGAAAGTAAAAAAGTATTTGATGAGATTACATGAAAATGTCACTCCCCTGGGAGATGTTGATTTTGAGTTCAGAAATGAATCATCAGACTCAAAGGTATTTTTCTCTCTTCCTCTCAAACTTGTTATTTTTACATCAAACCATCTCCTGTTTCTCTGATGTCAAACTTGATCCTGATGCTGCAGCTGCACAGAACATTGTAGAAACTCTGGGTACATTTATGTTCTGTGTAAAGATAATAACTTAAAATTGTCACTCAAAAAGTCTGACACTTGTCTCATGTAGTTTGGGGTTGGAGGGTGAATGTTTAAAAATCTTTCTCTCACGACTTATAGTGAAATGAAGACAAGACAAAGACACAAACACAACACAGCGACTGTAGTGACCATGGCCTCAGTCTCCACCTGAGCCACACAAACACACACCCACGCTTACACACATTCATTCAGCTTCTGTGGAAAGGTTTACGGCATAAAAGCTCATCATCTCAGTCCATCCAGTGTGTGTTCATACTCTTCTGTGCACACGCTGGCATGCACATTTGTGTGCGTGAGTCTGTTTTCGGTAATCCAATACTCATCAGACGAGGGGGAGGGGGCATGGCAGTCCCGCAGTGAAAGTAGGAGGAGGGGGAGAGCTTTAGTTGTTCTGAAGGCATTCGAGATCCACCGAACAGCAGACGTTTCCATTCTGTGAAGCAAAACAAACAAGAGAGAAGACGGTTAAGTGTTCGTGTAACCCGGCTGACAAATCCTATTCCTGCCATTAAATATTCCCGTCTCCAAATCTCACAACGGTCACATGGACCAGTAAGCCAATCATTGCTGAACCCCCCCCCCCCTTTTTTTTTTTTGCTTCAAAATCTTTTTTTGAGATTTTGATATACAAAACTATACATAGTGGTGGACGAAATACTCAACTCCATTACTAGAGTGAAAGTATAGAGCCTCCTGGTCAAATATAACTCTTATACAAGTAAAAGTTGTTCAGTCTTTTTTTCTAGTTAAAGGTGCTATGAGGAGAATCTATTACCGGCGACATAAAGACTCTGCTACCCATGAGCACGCGCGCCGACTGTCGTAATGCTGCGTTCCAGTAACCTCGGAAATGGGAGTGACATCATCTCCGACTTATCGGCGTTCCAGTTGAAGTCAGAAAAAAACATGCCGATCTACCAGGCTATTGTTAGCTGTTGTTAGCACACCCTGCGTTGTTGTGTGAAGAATGTGATTATCACTATTGCCGCATTTTTGTAAATATAAGTCTAGCAATACTATGTATACAGTTGATCTAGAGCGACACACCCCAGTAAAAAGTGCAAATAAACTGATTATTACAGGAGCTAAATAACTGTTCACACTGGGGGCATCCATCTTCGATTATCAACTAGGGGGTGACGAGGTTTCACAGAGTTCCCAGTAGGAAATTCAGACTTCGGGGAATGTTCCAGTTGCAGTTTCCTACTCGGAACCCGGAAATTCCTACTTCTGACAACAACTGGAACGCACCGGAGACGTGACTGAAGCAAAAGCGTGTGTTTGTTGTGATAATTGCAGCTTTGACCTTCCCCAGAACTCTGCATTGCTTTACAACTTCTTTTTTCAACAACTTACAGGATGCAAAGCGACGAGGTAATGTATCTCTTTCTAGTTACGTAGTGGTAGTTTTTGATGTGTGACAACAAGCAATTTTTGGAAAACTTATTATTGTAGTTGTAGCCGGCTATATATTTTTACAGCCCGGTGCTCTAAGACGTGTAATATCAGTAATAAATTAATATAAATTTGCTCTAGTTTTAATTGTCTTGTTCCTGAAGTTGAGTATCCAGGCCAGTCCAGTCCTGTCCGACCCGACCAGAAGGCTAAGGAATAGCATTTATAGATAACCTATTTTGATGCTATAAAACTCATCTTAAAGTGTGTATTTCGATCAGGCATATATCTAAAAGTGAGACTTTTTTGTAATTATTTAGAAACTCCTCACAGTCTCTTTAAGATGAAGACTGTCTGAGACTGTCTTTATAAGATCAACATTATCTGAGCAACATTAGTTCAATGTTTATGTGCCTGATTTGAATAGCACATGCGCAAAAAACCACTGAGACCACTGGTGAGTCAAGAGTTTGTATCTGCTAACGTTAGCCTAGCCTACATTATTCGTTATAATGGTCGTGGTCAGCTAGCTTGGTTGACTGACAAAATACTGTTTTCCTTTTAATGTAGCTGATTCTCAGTTGTCAAGGTCATGGGAACTTGCCTGGTTCAGCATTTAACACCACCACATACTGTCTGTATCAACAGAAAATGCTGTATTTTCACTTTAGGTGCTTTAGTGACTTACTCTCAGGTGTGTCTGCCACATTTATGAGAGATCAATCCCTAAGATTCATGCTGCCAATCCAGGGCATTTGAGGGAAGCATATTTTAGTCGCTGAGGCACAGGGAGTAACAAATTTGAAAAATGGAGATGCAATCTGTCTTTCCACAGACAAGGCCTCAGTTAATCTGGATGATCAATGGGCTTCAGTGTTGCAGTGTCACTCCTGACATTGGTGATACACAGAGGCGCTGGTGGACCTTTTTAACTGGATGTGCTGAGGGTCAGTGCCATGTATAAAGTGTACAAAATCATATAATAAACCAACTTGCAGCCCATTTCCCTTAAACAATAGATAGCTTAAATACACTAAGCGAAAGAATTTTCTCTTTAAAAGCATTCATTTTCAAAACGCCTGGGTGGAAAGTTGCTCAGGGTATTCACCACTTTAACTTGATCGATGGAGAACAAAGTCTGTGGCTGCTGCTCAAACAAGCAAACGTCCACACAGGTATAATTGGTAAGAAGCAAGCCTGGATGAAAGCCGGCCCTGGGACTTGTGGCTTCAAGCCCCAGCTTGTTGTTCTGTATTATTAAAGAGACTGTGAGGAGTTTTTAAGTAATTACAAAAAAGTCTCACTTTTAGATATATGCCTGATCGAAATACACACTTATTGATGAGTTTTATAGCATCTTAATAGGTTATTTATAAATGCTATTCTTTAGCCTCCTGGTCGGGTCGTACAGGGCTGGACTGGCCTGGATACTCAACTACAGGAACAAGACAAATAAAACTAGAGCAAATTTATATTATTTTATTATTTATATTACACGTCTGAGAGCGCTGGGCTGTAAGTAGCGATATATAGTCTACAACTACGATAATAACTTTTCCCCGTATTGCTTGTCGTCACACATCAAAAACTACTGCTATGTAACTAGAAAGAGATACATTACCTCGTGGCTTTGCATCCTGTAAGTTGTTGAAAAAAGAAGTTGTAAAGCAATGCAGAGTTCCGACAAAGATCCATGCTGCATTTACCACAACAAACAAACACATTTGGCTTCACGTCTCGTTCACGTGCGTTCAAGTTGTAGTCAGAAGTAGGAATTTTGAGCTCCGAGTGGGAAACTAAAACTGGAACGTCCCCCGAAGTCTGAATTTCCTACTGGGAACTCGGTGAAACCTTGCCACCCCCGAGTTCACAATCAAAGATGGATGCCCCCAGTGTGAACAGTTATTTAGCTCCTGTAATAATCCATTTATTTGCACTTCTGACTGGGGTGTGTCGCTCTAGATCAGCTGTATACATAGTATTGTTAGATTTATATTTACAAAAATGCTGCCATAGTGATAATCACATTCTTCATACAACAACGCAGGGTGTGCTAACAACAGCTAACAATAGCCTGGTAGTTAGGCATGTTTTTTCTGACTTCAACTGGAACGCTGATAAGTCGGAGATGATGTCACTCCCATTTCCGTTCCATCACTGGAACGCAGCATTACGCCGGCGATAAATTCTCCTCATAGCACCTTTAAATACTGAAAATTTTGAAAATTGTTCTTAATTTTTTTGTTCCCTTTTTAAATGTATCTTAAAAAAACAATACATAATGTTTTTCTTATTTCATTTTTATCTATTGTAATAGAATTGTTTTGTCTACATTTTTTGTTTTTTAGTCTTCAGGGTTATTGTAGTGTTTTTTAATTCCATGGTTGAAAATCCTTTTTTGTTGCCCTTTTTTATTAGTTGCTATTTTTAGTTGATGTAATTTTAAACTTGTCAGTGTGCATTTGTTTTTTTTAATTTGTTCTTGCACTACATCATTTGAAGTTGTTTTTCGTGCATGTTGTGTTTTGCACATGGGGATCACCCTTTAAAAGGTTTCTTTGTGAAGTCCTCAGCTGGAGACCATCTGAAACCCCCTGAAATACCTTACCTGTAATAGCCTCATCAAACTATTTGTTCTACTTCTATCCCTCCACCTCCCATGTTAAACTTGCCAGTTCTGCTATAGGCCCTCACCCCTCACCAAGTGTTTTGGAAGATTTTTCAAAGCAGTTACAGAAATTCCACTTCTGTTGTTGGTCTTTTTACTGAAATAAATATTATATCTTTCAGTCAAATAAAATAAATCTCCATGTGAATCAGCCACGATTACGCCTTCATTGCAGTTTTGTTGCTGTCTGGCCTACCTTGCACTTGCAGGTGGTACAGGGTGAGTTGGGCATATGCCATGTGTCCCCACTGAGGCGGATGACACCTGCTGGGTCCTGGCACGTCTGTCGAATGTCGTATGACAGGTTGTCGGCCAGGCAGGGGTCCGTGACGCAGCGCGGGCAACACTCGCCCTCTGCCACTGCTGTGTACTCACACATCAACACGGGGCAGACCAGTGGCCAGCAGTCCACCTCTCCTTCCTGCAGAGATGCACACAGAGGTGAAAAACAAAAGAAGACAAAATGTTTCAGTGATTATTGTTGTTGCTTCTGTGATAATCAGTTGCTGTGTGGCTGCTCTTACAGCTCACACGTTGATTTGTTGACACATCTGTAATTAGATGGGTAGTAATTATGTGGGCCCTCAAACACTCCCACACAGCCCAGCAGCAGGTCAGAGGCAGGTATTACACCAAGCCAGGATTTTAGCTTCATTTAAACCATGATTTTGTGTTTTTATATTATGTGCCACTGTGGAACTACTTATTTTGGCTCACAAAGGGATTAAAATATTTACTTTTGTTGGTGAACATGTGTAACATGTCGCCAGTGTTTGGCTTTTTGTTTCTTTCATAAACACCACTATTGGTCACCATCCATGCTGGTGAGTATGTTTTATAAATTTCTTTACAAATAAAGGCTGATTGATTGACTCTACATTCAGCAGAGACAAATGTAATGAGGACAGATTTATGATCCAGGCATCCATTTGGTTTGCTGCCATCGTAAATTCTTATTTTTACTCCCTTCTTCTCTGCCTGGAAGGATACATCTCTGGATGTATGTGTGCATACTAGGGGTGAAACACGAAATTTCGCGAAATAAAAAAAAGACAAAATAAAATTCAAAGACGCACGAAATAAATGCGAAGGGGGGCGCACACGACTGGTGATGTTAACCCTCCTCGCCTACTGTAGCAAAATACTCGCTTAAAAAAGGAGGAAGATGAAGTGGAGGAATTAGCTGATGTTCCTTCGTCAAATAAATTGGTCGTGTGGACCTATTTTAGCTTCCCATGTAAAAGAACGGTGAGAAGATTGCAGACACAATAACAACCGTGTGCAAAATATGCCGCTACAGTTCGCTGTATACTGCGGCGAGTACAACTACCAACTACTTTGAACTGGAGACAGGCAGCAACTGTATGTTTGTGTAAGTCTGCATAAAAAACAATATTTGATTTTTGCATCTACTGTTAAGTAGACAGAATTTGATCGTACTTGTCTGCATCAGAGCAAAATAAAGAAAATGAGATTTTTGCACAGCTTCCTACTGTTGGAGATTTTCTATAATCTTTATTTTGTATCGTGAGTATTTCATATCGTGAGCCCTGTTTCGTATTTCGTATCGTTTTGTGAGTTGAATATTTCGTTACACCCCTAGTGCATACAAATATATTTATTAGTATATATGTGTTTCTATAAAATGAAGAGCATGACTTCAGCCAGCTCTGTTGTAAGGTGCCTGGAGATAACTGACACTATACAAATGAAGATTAATTAAAATAAAGATTGTCGATAAACTATTTACCAAATAAAAGCACAAAAACCTCTGTCTTTTAATCAGGATAAAACAGAGATGGTAGGTTTGTGCCCAACATTGACAATGTGCTTTTTTGTGTGTTTTTCGAGTACATACCATGCAGCGGCACTGCTGGCAGCCGTACAGCCAGGACGCTCCGCTCCGGTAAAGTGTGCGCCCGCTCTGGTCCAGACACTGGCTGCTGGGTCTGTTGTCACAACCGGGACAGCAGATAAGATCCTCGTCTGGGTCTGTGCAGTCACAGGGTCTCCTCCTGCAGTAAGTCTGAGCATCCTGAGGAGAAGAGGATCAGGGACACAGAGATCAGGGATGAAGCGGACTTTAGTCTGGTTTGTGCTCTTGGCCGACTCTGTGCTGCTGTGATTGTGAGCACTCTGTAGTCATCCGCTGGTGTGTCAGCATTAATACTTCGTGCAACTGTCAGTCTGCTGCGAGATATCAATGCTAGTTATTTTACCTGCTACCATTTCTGCCAAAGCTCACAGTAATGCATCATGTTAACGTTTAAACTGATAATACACACTAGTTCAGGGAGGGCAACTATCGATACCAAAAGGGCCACATTGATTTTTCTTAAGTGCCCGGGGGCCGCACTGTTACATTTTGTTGGCACTGTCAACAAAGAAAAATATATAAATAAACAAAAAATTACGAAGATAATGCTTTACCAAGGATTATATCAACCCTTAAATATTCTAACTCAAACCCAATTCAACATTAAAATGATCAAAATGAACATGACACAGATTTTAAGCTAATTTAAGCTTATATCTAATGCAGTAAAAGAACAAATGTTTGTTGTTTTTGTAGCTCAAATATACTACCATTACTATTGTTTTCAAATATGGTTTTTACCAATACTATAAATTATGTTTTAATGCCTCACAAAATATTTTTAGAGACACAATCATAGCTAAGTAGGAACTTAAATGACTTGTTAAAACAAAGCACATACCAGCGATCTAAGGTAAGTAAAAATATTTAATCACCTATCCAGATTTATGCATTATATGGTACTGGCTGCTCATGATGTATCATATTTAGCATCTATTGTGTTGTTTTTTTCATTTTTCCAGTTTTTGTTTTTTTGTGGAAATGACTGGTGGGCCGCATTGAGCGAGGTGAAGGGCCACATATGGCCCCTGAGCTGCCAGTTGCCAACCCCTGCACTAGTTCAAACTTCAGCATGATGAAAGGAGTTGAGACACAAGGGGAGATGGATTGTAGAGTAGAGATATGACATTTGTGAGTGGAGTCCATTAAACACCTCCTTTAAGTAAACAATGAGAACCACTTCACAGTTGTGAGTGAGCTGTATGTTTGTGAGCTATTCTTAAATGCAAATTGTCCATGCTTCCTTCATGTGTTATCTGTGTGCCCCATGAATATGAGTAGCACATGGCACGCTGCTTTCACATGGATGACCAGTGACATCTCCAAGTTTGAGTTGTCCACAGCACGTTCCATTCATGTGAAAACAGCTAACTTTAGAGAGAAGACATTAGTGAGAATCGCCTGACTGGACAGAAGACATCTGCTACTGTATTTTCAGGGAAGAGGAGGAAAAGAGAAAGTAGTGTGTGCCCCCGTGCTGCCAGAGTCCGTCTTACTTTACTAGAGTCAGTGTTTACAGGAAGAAGGATATAAGAGCGGAAAAAAAAGGAAAAAAGAAAACCAAAAATGGACCAAATCAGAAATGTTCCAGCATTTGGATGCACTTATCTGCAGACGAAAGGCAATGTTAAACTCAGTGCAACATTTGTAAAAGAGAGAAAACAATGTTATGAAGCGCAATGAAATAATCCAGCAACATACTGACACTTAAGATTGACTGTTGTCAACAATAATAACATATCTTCAACCTACCAGAGCACAAGGACGCAGTTATTTCCTCAAACATTCATCCAACATATCTTTGTGTAATATTTGTGCAGCTTTGTCTTTTTCAGTGATGCCGTGGCTCCGGCAGTGCTGCATTGACACCATGTGAATAAAAATCCTCTCCTAATTAAGGTGCTACAAAAAGTGCCTACAAAGACCTCACCTTCACACACCACTTTAAAATGTGGGCTGCAAAGACATGGCTCAGCTTCTCTCGCTGAAGAGGTGACTCATTCTCGTTCAACAGCTGCTACAGCTGAAAGCTTTAGTTAATGCAGAGTTTAAGGGTTCCCTGATGCTCTGAATGTCACTTCAGACTCCTTTTCAGCTCTGAAAGGGGCAAATCTCCCCTGAGGAATCTAAATACCTGAGATTTTTATGCTTCTGTAGCTGCAAAAAACTGAAATTCAGATTAATCTCAGTGTACACAAGCAAACTGGATCAGACTATGAAGGTGTAGATCTTAAGATATTTACAACTTTGCACACAGGGTCATTACAGCAGGTTTTTCAAGGCCAACACACAAACAAAACATTTCAATAGCTGTATCCTCTTTCCAGTCTCTATTTTCAACAGCAATTTATTAGAACTGTGAACACTGCAGGAATTTTAAAGATATTTTGTGTCGGGTTCTGAATGTTAAGTCAAATTCACAGAAAAATACCAAATCTGTGTGCCTGCTCTGCCGCCGTGTCCCTGGCTCACCGTCTCTAATTCGAGAAAACTTTATGGTCCATTTTACTCACCACAGCCAGCACAGTCTGGCCCAGAGACGGCAGGGTAATGATGATGTAAAAATGTTACATAAAATGGCTGTTAGAAAATGTATGGGGGGCATAAAATCATTCCGGGTACCGTTAAAAGGGCAGCACAGAGCCAGCGTTTTATCGATGCATATTGTCCTGCTACAGTAGCCGCTCAGTCCCTGGGTGGCCATAGTGACGGTGCTGGTCTTTACAGTTACGGCCACGGACTAGCGGTGAAATTACTGCCAATTGTGGTATGCTGGCAGGAGGTGTGAAGGCGGACTGTTCGATTTAATGCCAGGAAAAACAGAGCATGCATGCTAAACCGCTGTGGTAACTGAAACAATATCATTATACTGCTTCTTGTGTTTACTTTATTGGTCACAACTTCAAGATGGATGGGATGTTTGGAGCTGACTGTCTCTTTAAACAGGTCAACTATAAGGCAGTATGACAGATATTTCTTTGAGGGGTTGATTCAAGAGTATGTTTGAAGTGAAGTCATTGCTGTGAAGTGATGCTGCATCAAACTTCCTGACCTGAGTGTCTCTTCTTTTTTGAATACCATTGAAATATTCTTCAGGAGAAACAGTGATTCCCCTTGTTTGCTCTTTTTGTGTTTTTGCATAAACATATGGTTTAAAGAAAAACAAAAAACACTCCTGGATCAACGTCTCCATTTGTATAATCTTTTCACTTATCCATTGTACCATGGCAACCAAAATATCATCAGATTGTGTTTAAAATTTTTTAAGGTTTTAGTAAAAATGCGGAAAACTACCCTATTTTGCATTGTAAACAAATACTCTTATTTCAAAATTCCTGAATCCACATCTAGATTCAGACCGGCAAAATGTAACTGATTGGTTCTTGGCCCATTTCTGACCATATCCTAGACATTTAATAAAATTCTGCTCTTACCTTTTTGATTTATTAGCTTAAGAAACAGTCTATCAGACTTTTAAGTTCAAATGTTAATCCTTCTTGTAACCTTGTCTCTACTCTAATTATTTTCATGAATTAATCTGTTCTTATTCTGCAAACTTAAAATCATGATTTGATCTGTTTTCATGATTCCTAAATTCTCTTTGGATTCTTTTAAACAGACTAGACAAGAATGGTTATAGTTTCATCGCTCAACCATTTACTGTTAGTTACAAAGAACATGGAGTTTATGTGTATTTTTGTGACATTGTTAGATTTTAGAGTTTTTATATAAATCAACCCTGGAGTCTAAAAAAATCTCTTCAGATTATCCAAACAAATACCTAAAAGTGGGTTTCTCTCACTTTGTTTACCGACAGAATCTGTTTCAAATGCTTCTACAGCTCTAAATAAGCTGTTGATAAAGTGAGTGGATGTTGTTATTTCCATGTGAAAAGCAAAACATAGTCAGTATATGAAAGCGGGAGCACACAGCTGACGAGGACTGACTATCCACTTTGCCCTCTCTTATTGGTGCTAGCTGTTAGCATTAGCCTACTGCTAGCCTGTTTGAACTCACAGGAAGCCCCTGGGCAGAAGCTGTCACAAGAGTGTGCAGTGGGAATTTTAAAACGAAGTTGCATGATATGGATGATTATTTTAATTTATGTTTAGATTTTCAATCAATATTACAATGTTACAATGAAATTTGATTGAGTTTTGATTTTTCAGTTAAAGCCATTTTGTTTTTTGGAATAATATACTAGTACTGATGTTTTATTGTGAATTATTCAGTTGATCCTTTGATGGTACAGGGTAGGCTAAAATAAGCCTTGGGGCTTCAGTCTATTCCTTTTTCAGTTGCTGTCTGTTTTAATTGTTTTTGTTTGCAGGAAAATGATTTATTATTGTTTTTAAACCAAAATAAAGCAGTCATTTATTCATTCATATGACTAGATAATGTTTGACAGAATCTGTTTCAAATGCTTCTACAGCTCTAAATGCTGTTGATAAAGTGAGTGGATGTTGTTATTTCCATGTGAAAAGCAAAACATAGTCAGTTTAAGCATTTTGTGTTTGTTGTCATAACAGCCTTTTCTGACTATCCACTTTCTCTCTTATTGGTGCTAGCTGTTAGCATTAGCCTACTGCTGCCTGTTTGAATTCAAAAGTGCTGGTCAGAAGCTGTCACATAAGTGTGCAGGTTTTAAACGAAGTTGCATGATATGGATGATTATTTTAATCTATGTTTAGATTTTCAATCAATATTACAATGTTACAATGAAATTTGATTGAGTTTTGATTTTTCAGTTAAAGCCATTTTGTTTTTTGGAATAATATACTAGTATTGATGTTTTATTGTGAATTATCCAGTTGATCCTTTGATGGTACAGGGTAGGCTAAAATAAGCCTTGGGGCTTCAGTCTATTCCTTTTTCAGTTGCTGTCTGTTTTAATTGTTTTTGTTTGCAGGAAAATGATTTATTATTGTTTTTAAACCAAAATAAAGCAGTCATTTATTCATTCATATGACTAGATAATTCATCATTCAGCGAATATATCCACATACATACATGTTTTTTTCCACTCCTACTAAATACAAAATAACTTCCTGTTAGCCGCAGAGAACATAGAATATCTAACTTACATCCAGCGAGGCAGCACATTCTATAGACTGATAAACACCTATAAACTGACAGAGTCTCACTTGTCTTTTTTCTCTCTGGTGAGCTATTTTTTCCTTATGGTCTCTCTTTGTTGCTTGTCTCTGAAATGTGAAACTCCCTTGAGAATATATGTTATATGAATGCTTGTAATTGATGGTGGCTGACATGAAATAAACAGCCCTTGTTTGTCATAAAATTGTAGCCCAGTCATTTTATTCACATTTGTCTATGTCACTTCTGTAAAAATCTGTAGGACATGACAAGAGGGGCTCCAGAATTCTCTCTGCTAATGTGCTAACAGATAAGAAAGCACTTGGTAGCATGAAGTTACTGAGAAGGAGAAAAGTTTATCTTCAAAACTGTTCATCACAGCAGTTAACTTAACCGTTGAGCTATTAAAACCCACACAATATCAACATACCAACTCCAAACTACATTGGAAATGTTGTTAGGTTATGAGACATCATGATTCTAAATAAGGGACTTGACATATCATAGCAGCAACAAGTAATGACATCCTTTTATGTGCATTTTATCCCAAATAACATTCTGTGTCCGTGCTCTATCAATCTCACTCTGTAAGCCTCACCTTCCCAAAGACACAATCAATATCTCACTTTCCTGCCTCCTGAGAAAAGAAACAAGTTGTTAGAAACCACAAGTATTTGGTAGATTGCAAAGGGTACTGACATGATGCTATCAGGAATATATGTCTGACTGATTCTGGAGGATTTCGCTGCAATGACAAACTGGGCTGTGGTAGAGACGAGCGATTTTGTAGAGATTCATAACTGCCTCTGTTCCCTCTCAGTGGTTATTTTAAGAAAGTGAATCCCTGTTGCTGCTTTGGATCTAAATAACTTCTGAAGGACTCCGAGCTGCACGATGTTTGTCTGAGTGAGTATATGAGCATGCACAAACCTAAAAATAAGGTCCAGGTGTCAAAATACCGGAGTTTCCCTTTAACTGCTCCATCTTATAAAAACTGGTGTTAAAACAATATGCCAACTCCCCTAGATGAGACACATCCCCTAAGCCAGGTGTTTGGTTCACAGCAGGTAAGAGTTGAAAGACCATGCCTAGATTAGTCTGTGTAGCCACAGTAAACATTGGAGCACATCACACTAACGCATGAGAGCATTGTGGCTCTGTCATGTTATGGCTGTGTCTATCTGCTGCCACAGCTTTGTCTCAGCTCATAAATGTCCTTTCAAGAGAGAGCTTAGATCGGCCTTTGATGGCAAATCACAAAAAAAGTCTGAACAAATAACCTCATATATTCAAGCTGACTGATGAAAACTTCAGAATAAAAGCATTCTGTACTAAAAAGGGGACTTTCTTCATTTGAGCAGCAAACTGAGCTTTTACTTTAAAAAGGCACAGACAGGAAGTACTGCATACCTTAGCTGTCTCTATCTTCTCTGTGGCATTTTCCACAGCTGTGGACAGTATGGCTGTCACAAAATATCAGAATAGACGATAACAGCATTTTATTATCTCCGCCAAGGGGGTTATGTTATTGCTGGTGTCTGTTTGTGTGTTTGTTTCTCTGTTAGCAACATAACTCAAAAAGTTATAGTCGGATTTTGATTAAATTATCAGGAAATGTCCAGATTGGGGCAAGGGACAAGTGATTGGAATTTGGGAGTGATCCAGATCACCGCCTGGATCCACCATGACAAAAAATGTGATTTTCGTGAATAACTACTGAAATAAAACAGATATCATGAATATAATTGCTAATGGTATGGTCAAGGAATCTAAATATTTAGATTAAATAAAGGTAGGACTAGCATGAGTGAGGACTGTGGCGCTGGCGGAGGTCTGCACTCACCGAGTGCTTTTCTAGTTTTGTTGAAATGCTGAGTCAGCATTTCAACATATTGTTCTTCCTAAAATGTATTCTTCTTTTTCTTCTTCTTATTCTTCCACAGATTTTTGGCACCTTTCACAGGCTTCAAATTTGCACAGAATTTCACAGAAAAAAAATTGACATATGCAGCGTGTTCAGGAGAAGTGCACTTGTATTTTTCACAGGTATAACAGTTATACTTTTTACAGTAAAAAATAATTTCTGCATATTTTTTCCATTGAAATGAATGGGACATTTCTGCAGCTCTGCTGAAAACTTCTGCAACTTTAACGCTCCACAGATTGGGCATGCTTCCACCTACAGCCTTCATTAGTGCTTTCAAAGATGCACTGACTTCTCAGCTATTTTTACATATCTTCAGCTTTTTGCTGGCTTCTACAGTTTTTTTAAGCAACACCAAGTTTTGAGGAAATCTGTGTTCTCAGAGCATGTCACGTGACTTTTGATAGCGTAGCGCCTGCTGCAGACTGACAAAAACTTCAGCAGAATTATCCTGTCATAACTTCGTCAAACCGTCCTCTACAGACATGATTTATGCATCAAAACGTTGACTACCTTCTCCTCTTACACATGAAATCTGCTTCAAAGTCTAATCTGATATCACTTTGTCTCAGTGAGCTTCAGCTTTTGCGGTATGCCGCAATGTACGTCACATTTTAACATTTCAGCTGTGTTTGCACTGGTTTCAGAAATTTCATTTCACATTTTCAGCGTTTAGACTCAGCATTTCAATGCATTTGCTGCAAGGAAATGCAAATTCTCTATTTAAAAATTACCATCATCATGCTGAGCTAAAAAAATACACATTGGAAATACTGTGTGGTCATTTGGGTGATGATTGGGGGACTGATCATCATCCAGTCCCAGTGACGGGCAGATAACAGCAGCACAAAAACAGAGTGATTTCTTTGAAACAAATAGAACGAATGGCATGGTGCGCACCCCATGTACAGCACTGTGTGTATTTGCACTGTGTTATCTCCTCTGTGAGTTTGATGTCTGTAAAGGACAACATGAAATGTGTTTACTTTCCAGCTCTGAAACAGACTATGTGCTGGAATGCATAGATATGGATTGTCTTGGTTCAAGCCTGCAGCCATTAGATCTCTGTATGAAATGTTAAATCAACAGATTAGATATGTTTACAGTGATGTCTAATTTGTTAAATCGAGAAGGGGTCAAAGGGGCATCTTAAAGCACTAAATCTCTCCAAACTAGTAGATTAACTGTGATATGTTAAACTCTATCATGATAAGTAACAGAAATATTTTCACACTAACTTTTTAAAGGGATATTTTGGCCTGCAGCACTGTGTCAGACAGGGTGGTAAGCAACATCAGGGCCCCTCGGGGACAGCCCTGTCTTCCTTTCTCTTCTGCCCTTTAGAACCTTTATGACTTAAGCTGTAACACTGAGTCCTGCCACCTACAGAGGTTCTTTGAAGCCTCTGCTGTAGTTGAATGTATCGGAAATGGTGTGGGAGCTGGGTTAAGGGCTGTAGCAGGTGGCATTGTCACATGGTGTGAGCAGAACAACCTCTAGCTGATGGGGTGGTCTTGGAGGAAAAAAGGCTCAAATTGGGCTCTGTTTCTATCCAGGGGGTCAATTGGACATTGTGAAAGCTTCAAGTACTTTGTAGTGTGCCTGGACAATAAACCTGGCTGGTCAAAGAATTTCAAGGCCGTTTACAAGAGGGGTCTGAGCTGGCTTTACTTTCTGAGAGTTGAGGTCCTTAACCCTTTGATGCGCAACATGGGTCAAAACTGACCCGCATTTATTTTCCAGGTCATTTCATGCTGAATGAGTTTTTCTTTGTTCTATCTTTGGAAATCAATTTATTTTATGATTGAATATTTCAAGTATTCTTTAAATATCTTGTTTTTGATTACGACTAATCATTATTTCCATTCTTGCTTTTATTCTTTATGAACAAAAATAGTTTTTATATTACTACATCAAGTTTACACACATGGGTCAAAATCGACCCATTCATCCAAGTGTGATTAAATGATGTAATACTTTAAAATAATTTCTTTCAAGTAATCACTTTACACGTCAATGTTTGGCCCCCACTCACATTACTGAAAATTAGACTTTGCTTTTGAATTGTAGTCCAAGAGAATTATTTTAAAAAACAAACTAATGAAACTGGCCTGGTCAAAAATGATGGTACCCTTAACTTAATGTGTTGTTGCACAACCTTTTGAGTCAGTCACTGTAATCAGATGATTTCTGTAACTCTCAGTGAGACTTCTGCACCTGTCCACAGGTGTGTTGGCCCACTCCTCATGAGCAAAGTGCTCCAGTTGTCTCAGGTTTGAAGGGTGTCTTCTCCAGACTGCATGTTTCAGCTCCTTCCACAAATGTTCAACAGGATTTAGATCAGGCATCATAGAAGGCCACTTCAGAATAGTCCAGTGTTTTCTTCTGAGTCATTCTCGGGTGTTTTTAGCTGTGTGTTTTGGCTCATTATCCTGTTGGAGGACCCATGACCTGTGACTGAGACCAAGCTTTCTGACACTGGGCAGCACTTTTCACTTCAGAATGTCTTGATAGTCTTGAGATTTCATTGTACCTGCACAGATTCAAGACACCCTGTGTCAGATGCAACAAAGCAGCCCCAGAACATAACTTAGCCTCCTCCATGTTTCACAGTAGGTACAGTGTTTTTTTCTTTGTATGATTTATTTTTGTGTCTGTGAACATAGAGCTGATGTGACTTACCAAAAAGCTCCAGTTTTGTCTCATCTGTCCAAAGGACATTCTCCCAGAAGCTTTGTGGCTTGTCAATATGCATTTTGGCAAATTCCAGTCTCACTTTTTTATGATTTGCTTTAAACAGTGATGTCCTCCATTCAGTCCACTTTGGCTCAAACAGTGACAGATGGTGTGATCTGACACTGATGTACCTTGACCTTGGAGTTCTCCTCTAATCTCTTTGAAGTTGTTCTGGGCTCTTTGGTTTCCATTCGTATTCTCCGTCTCTTCAGTTTGTCATCAGTTTTCCTCCTGCAGCCATGTCCAGGGAGGTTGGCTACAGTCCTGTGGACCTTAAACTTCTGAATAATCTCTACAGCTGTGGTCACAGGACCATCAAGCTACTTGGAGAAGGTCTTGTAGCCTTTACCTTGAACATGCTTGTCTATTATTTTATTTCTAATCTTCTGAGACAGCTCTCTCCTTAGCTTTCTGTGGTCCATGTTCAGTGTGGTACACACCATGATACCAAACAGCACAGTGACCACTTTTCAGCCTTTAAATAGGCAGACTGACTGATTACAAGCTTGGAGACACCTGTTATGATAGTTACAGGGCACACCTTAGTTTAACATGTCCCCGTGGTCACACCATTTTCAATCCTTTGTAGGGGTGCCATCATTTTTGTCCAAGCCAGTTTCATTATGTTGTTGTTTAAAATATTTCTGCTGAACCAAAATTTAAAATCATTGTCTGATTTTCATTAGCTGATTTTCAGTAAACTATTATTTATTATTACTTTTGTCATTTTCAAGTTATTTCAGTGACCATGTGGGTTTTTCTTTCATTAAATGAAGGGTACCAACAATTTTGTCCATGTGTGTACCTATTTAACAACTTTGCTAAGTACCTAACCCCCCACAAAAAGAAAAAAAAGTCCTACAGTGTCCCCCACCACCACTAGCAAGCAACACAACAGCTAGCTAGCAAATAGTAATCACTTGTAACTTTTTAGCATGTAATGTACTCACTCTCAAAGTAATCTAAGCCGAATCACATGTTATTTACAGTTCACTATTGTCATCAAATACCTGCTGAGGTAATGTTGCTAAGTAGCTAACCCCCCACAAAAAGAAAAAAAAGAAGTCCTACAGTGTACCCCACCAACACTAGCAAGCACCACTACAGCTAGCTGGCAAATAATAATCACTTATAACTTTTCAACATGTAATGTACTCACTCTCAAAGTAATCTAAGCCTAATCAAATATTATGTACAGTCACAACTGTCATCAAATATCTTCAGAGGTAACATTAGAACAATGGAAAAACAATACTTACATTTAGAGATAGGCAAAGAGAGCTGTGCAGAGCTGTGAAAAGTCTTTTCACTCCAAATGCTATAGCTAGCATGTGGGTCATTTCTGACCCATGTGTGTAAACTTGAGGTAGAAATACAAAAGCTGTGCTTGCTCATACCATAAGTAAGGAAAAATAGAAATAATGATCAGTGTTAATCAAAAACAAGATATTTACTGCATAATTGGAAGACTAAATGATTAAATTAATTTATTTCAAAGTTATTTCATAAAAACACTCAGCCATACATGAAATAACATAGAAAATGAATATGGGTAATTTTGGACCCACGTTGTGCATTAAAAGGGTAATGATACAAAAACCTTTTTTATTCAAAAAGTAAAAAATAAAATAATTATGTATGATGGTCAAAAACAAGTTAATTGAGGAATTCCTTGAATACTGAATAATAAAATTAATTTACTGCAAAGATATCAAAAATAAAAACTCAGCCGGGTCACTTTTGACCCATGTTGTGCATCAAAGGGTTAAACATCTGAGGAAGCTGCTGTATGCTGTGGTTTGTGCAGGCAGCAGGCTCAGGGTTGTGGGCTCAACAAACTGATCCATAAGTCCAGTGATGTTGAAGGGGTGCAGCTGGACTCTCTGATGGCAGTGCCTGAGAAGAGTGCTGCAGACTCTATGCCAAACCGCTGTGGAAAAGGAGGAGCTAAGCTGGGACACCAAGCTTTCAATTTATCTGTCTTTGTTTTGTACCTATGAGCTCTGGATAATGATAGAATGAGATCGCAAATGTGAGCAATCAAAATGAAATTCCTCAGGCTTTCAGACATCTGGTATGGGCATGTAATTAGAATGCCCCCTGGTCCCCCTGTAGAGGTCTTCCAGGCATGCCCAACTGGGCAACCCTGAGGCTGACCCAGAGCTTGCTAAAGGGATTATATATCCATCTGATATGGGAATGCCAAGGAATCCCCAGGAGAAAGTGGAAGATACAGCTGGGGAGATGGAAGTCTGCGACCTGATCAAGAATAAGGAGAGAAAGATGGATTTATGTTTGCTGTGATGCTGTGCTGCTGTACGACCTCCCAAATTCACCTGCACCTTTAGACAGCATCAATGTCAAACTATTGTTTCACTTCATTCACAATGACATGAGGAAAAACTAATCCCCTTGCTGTGACACTGTCACTGAGCCAGCTACACTATCCCATCAATATCAATTATCAACGTGTACGTCACAGTAGTTTCACGCACTCGTGCTATGACGCCCAATCATCATAAAGGAGGTGCTCTCATGGTATATTGAAATGGGAGAGAAAGTGTCTGAAACTAAAATGAAATAATGTCAAGCTGTTCTGGGACAGCACCACATATGAAATAACAACATAAGCAAGGATGTATTTCTGTTCTGTACCTTGCAGGAGCAGATAGCACAGCGGTCAAAGTCTGGTTTCCAGTCCTCCCCATTGCGTCTGATTCCCTCCTCCTGTGGACAATCACCGCTGCAGCCCGGACCAGACGTGCATACACAGTCGTAGCCTCCAGGGAGGTTCACGCAAACACTGTCGTTCCAGCAGGTGTGTGTCTGCAGGCTGCACTCATCAACGTCTGGAAGACAAAAAGTGGGCCATTAAAAATGCTGCTGTGCAAATGAGGAACAAACACTGACAATTAGTTCATGAGTGTGAGCCTGATGTGTTTCATATTGTTTCCTCAACATGATAATTATGTTAGTCCCCAAAATTATTCAATTCTGTCATAACAAAATATGTCAAGGGACTGGTTGCTGAATAGTTTTGCTGAAAAGTGCTCTGTGGTATCATTCTGCTTTATGCGGAATAAAACGCCTCATTCAAAAAGAGAAAACTGATTAATTTAGAGCTTTGAGACTTCATTCCCCAGACCATGGAAGTCGTGTAAAAATATGAACATAAAGGCTTTGCATAAAAAATGCATCCCTTCATTCTATCCATACCTCCAACGACATTGAAAGGAGAGTGTCAGCTCAGGTCAGGGTTGAGAGCACTTGCCAGGTAAGGTTGGGTATTTCATGCAACTTCTTAAGATACGTATCCTGATAGCATAAATTATGGACATTGTTAATACCTATAGCAGAATTCTTGACAACTTTTAATTAGTTTTTTTAATTGCAAAATATAAAGATTGTTCTACAACTCAAAACACATGAATTTAGGTCCTCAAAGATTTAAACGTAAGTTAACATTGAGCATGTGCTTCATGAAGTGAAAAGATGTGAATATGTTAGCTGATAGTGATAAATAACTGACATAGAAACTACATTGGTGAGTGAAGGTGAAAGTGAATGGGTGTGAATGGGTGAAAACCCCTTTCAACCCCTTACAGCTGTAACTGGCGGCAGTGCCCCAGAAAGTTAGCTTACAGTTTCCCAACTACCAAATTAAATTTCGAGTATGTTTCAACCAGTACTTGAACTAGCCAACCTCCAGTCCCTTGCCCAAGCCTATACAGACTTGGCTACACTACCGCTGTAAAGTGTAGCATGTTACAAATTCATAATTTTAGGGATATTAGAGACCTTTGGGTGTAAACAAAATTGTCTGGTATGATACTGGAGTTAACCCTTAAGGGACTGCAATTTTAAGGGTTCACCAGTAAATACATTGTATTTCTGTTCTTTCTGATGTCATTTCTTGGAATATATTCAAATACCTAATATCCCTAGAAATCCTTACAACTTAATCTAAAATGGTATATATATAAATAAACCAGAAAAATTAGGTAAAGGTGTTCAAATTATGTTATAAATTAGAAAATACAAAAATCTGAAATGTTCTTTTTTCATTATATTTACTAAATATGCACACAAAACACATTGATCCAAATGATTTCCACATGTAGAAAAACAAACAAGATATTTCTGAGCACACCAGTAGTGATTTGAACAAAATACCTATTTTAGTTTTCGAGACATGATAATTTTTATGTAGAAACTGCAGAGGTGCTTTTTTTAGTTTGATCACTACTGCATGAACCAAAGCAATACTGAACACAGATACTTAAGGTATTTCTCAACAATATTGTTTCAACTATATACATCTATATACATTTTTCATATACATAAATACATTGCACATTTTACACAATACACATTACGTAGCCTACATTTTATTTTACAAAGAGCCATTGTGGTCATCATGGCAGACAAAACTCTCTCTCTCTCACACACAATCTCTCATCAATCAGTCTATCTATGTATCTATCTATCAATGAATCAAGCTCTAGCTCTCTCACTATGCGACCTGCTCTTTCCAATCTACTTGTTTCAAAGGTCCTTTGGTGCCACACAGTGGTGGCGCGGAAAAATTCCCGGTGATTTTATGCGCCTAACATGATGTAATAACGTAAATGGAGAAGTCACATGGAAGACGGGAGTCTATGCTTTCAGCAGCAAAGAGAATGAGCATTCTGGCTAATGTTGTTTTTGAGTTATATCAGTTTAAGCAGAACTATGTAGACAGCGCGGTGGGCGGGGCAGCCCGTGGGAAGTCAGTCCCTTGAGAGTTAAAATGTTTGGCTCAACCATCCCAAAATGCATCACTGCCTTTTAGTTTATCTGATACTAAGCTTTCCAGTCAGTAAGTAATGGTTACAACTGTATTCTGATACATTTAATGGAGCTTTTTCAAACACGATACAGCGCTGACATCACTCAAGTGTTCTCAGAGACTTTACCATGCCCTTTTTTAAATCTTCCCTGGGACAAACTGATTTCTCTATTCAAGGGATAAAAACGTGGGATGCTGTACCTTCAGAACTTAAACTGGATTCAGACTAGAATCATTTGAACTCAGGACTCAAAGAGAGAGGACTCAGTTTTATGGTTATGTATGATAATATGCCTCCTGCTTGTGCTGTTGTATGAATTTATTTTGTATTGCTCTATCTTTCATTTCTAAGTTTGTCCCTTGCTATTTTTATACAATTTCTATTGCTGTGTTTTACAAGATTAAGGGCCCAGCTAGAGTCGGGCATTGCAAATTAGCTCAGGCTACGTGTGTGGCAGTGTCCTCTTTCTTCATTATGTCACTACACACATTAACTCTAAATAACTTAACTATTAAATAGCTGGAGGAAGGAGTAAAGTTACTGATATGCTTATTTACATTTAAGGTGTGTTTTGGAGCCATTAAAGTGACTGAAAGTAACATAATAAAATGTACACACAAAGGGGGCCACGTTGATTGTCCCCAATATTCTTGACTGTTCTAAAACAGAATAGATTATGTGAAAAACTACTGGACAGACTTGCTGAAATTTTCAGAAGATGTTGGAAATGGCCTAACTTGGGAACAATTCAATTTTGGTGGTGACACCTATATTGTCTGGATGCAAAAAAATCCCCAAATTCTGAAAAATCCCATAACTCAACTTTTGGCGGAGTTAAAAAAAACCCTCATATATCTGCCATTTTGTAACAAATTTGCTTCCAATTTTGCAGGAAAAAAGGGGTCCATGCCTCTATCATCAAGGTTATTTCATTTGTATCTGATCCAGATGATGTCACATATAACATTGAACTTCATAACTTGAAATCCCATTGACGATATTTAATAATTCACATAAAATTGAAATATCAAGTGGTGTTAACAAACCTTGTTGCACTTATACAGGGTAACAAACCCAGAGTTTGGTCCAGACCCTGGCTCTATTCTGGATCTGGTAATCCAGAATTTTATCTTTTCCATGGGTTGTGGAAAAGCTACTGCTTGAGCCGAGCTGCTTGGTGGAGGTCTGCGCTAGCTGAGTGCTTTTCTAGTTTCTTTTGAACATGCTATGACCATATAAGGCACCACTCATTCAAATCCTTCATCCGCACTGTACAAAGAGCATGCATAGCAGTACAAGAAAAATCTCCATCTAAGCCCTACACAGGGAAATGTTTACCAACTATGCTGTAAGTTTGACGCACATTTACAGTTGCAATTACATTTTCTATTTCCCCATATTACCTGTGGGGTATTGTAAGCAGTTGTATTAATTTGTGTTGTGCACAAATGAGTATTGCAGCCCTCAAGACTCTTTCATCTTTCAAACCAATATGTTCAGTTATTGCTGTGGTGGTCATTGAGAGAGAAGCATGGTGTCAGAACAACAGCTGCTGTTGTTATCAGAGGTTTATTAAACTGAATCAGTTCCTACAAACTCAGAGTGTGGCAGCCTCCCTGTTATTCTGCAATGCAGTGCAAAGCAAGCAGTTAACATACAAGGATTGACTGCACCAGCCTCTTTATTAAGTACACCTGCTCCACTGCTCTATAATGCAAATATCTAACCATCAAATAGTGGCATAACTGAGCACCAGAAAGGCGAAAAAACGGTGACTTAAGTAACTTTGGCCATGGCATGGCTGTTAAGGGGCTGGTCAGAGATTTTCTTCTTTAAACTGATTTCTAGGTGACAGTTGTGAGCACAGTGCTGTCCTAAAAGTTGAACTGTTAAAATGAGAGTTGTGTGTGTGTGGTACCCAAACAAATAAATGAAAATAAAACAATAAAAAGTTGACATGTAGAGTATTTCAATGCTTCAGGCATAATGCTGCTGCTACATTGTTCTTTTTTTCATAAAAATGAATATTAGCAACAACAAAAATTACAGTTGTGAACACAGGCTCGAGAAGCAGTCCTGAGGGCCAAAGGGGGTCCAACCCTGTACTGCCTGAAGGGATCAGGTTGTCTGAGTTAGGGATCTCTTTAAAATCTCTTCCAAAACACATGTTTATTGCCCAGCCATCTTTGATTTTACTTGAATTTCAATTTTTTTTGTTTTACCTTATTTTAAATATATATATATATATATATATATATATATATATATATATATATATATATATATATATATATATATATATATATATATATATATATATATATATATATATATATATATATATGTATATATATATATATCTATATATATATATATATCTATATATCTATATATATCTATATATATCTATATATCTATATCTATATATATATATATATGTATATTATTTCATTATAGGAACTTGATGTCTTTAATGGTTCTTTTAAATGATTTTTATGATGTTTTGTTTTATGTCACCTTCTCCTATGCCATTCTTGTTGACAGTGCTAGTGTCATATGTCCTGTCTTCTTTTCATTTTGATTTTTTAGTGGGCAAATGAAACAATAAGAAGCATGGCACTGATCTAAAAGTTGAACTGTTTTCAAATGAGAGCCCTCTGAATGTGAACTAAAAAAACAGCTGACACAAAGGGGATTTAAGTGCACTATGGACCGACTGCATCAAAATTGCCTTCGACGATGTCCACACTTACGCAGGTATTTTTAGAAAGGCAGCTTTTTTTGTCTACATGTAAACAGAATGTCACTGAAAATGCTTTTTTTCTTTTTCTTTCTTTCTTTCTTTTTTTTTTTTTTTTTTTTGGTGAACTCCTCCATTTTAGGCCCAAAACATGCACCAACCTCTCTGGGGCAGATGTGACACTTACAAACATTTTCAACTGTTGTTTACATGGACATTGCTAAACTGTTAATTCCAGTTTTGCTGACTAGACTGTTTACATACCAACGTATACTTTTTGTCGCTTCCCCGCTATGCTTAAAAACACTCCATTGATAACATTTTGGACAAGACCTGGTGTTACTGTTTCAAAAGTGAACGTGCAAATGGTCGTTTATGTCTGTGGTTGGCGTGGTGATAACAGTTGTTAAAACCAACAAGAGTACCCACGGACATGTTTAATAACCAGAGTTGATCAAAATAATCAGACATGTCTTGCACTTTAACATAAACAAAGACATATTTTCTCACAACATCTACCATCACCAGTTAACATAGCCACAAGTCTAACCATAACACTAGCTTGACTCATGATCGAGTAGATTGGAAAATGGAATGAAATTGCAAAAAATAAAAGGTAAATACCATGGACATCAAGGAATTGTCACAAGGTTACAGACAGTGTTCAGCAGTGCATTTTCATGTAGATCATGAAATTTGAATTCTATTTAGATATTGAGGAAAGAAAGGTCTATTTTAACTAGAAAAGCACTCAGAGAGCACAGACCTCTGCCAGCGCCACAGTCCTCACCCATATTGTGATTTTCACCATAAATATTAGTTCAACCTTTATTTCATTTAAATATTTAGATTCTTTGACCATGAAAACATACCTTTAGCAGTTTGATTCATAATGATATCTATTTTATTTCAGTAGTTATTCATGAAAATTGCATTTTTCGTCATGGCAGATCCAGGCTGTGATCTTGGAAAACTCTGGAAAACATTTTGGAAAGCTCTGGCCACAGTGAAGATTTTTAAAAATGCTGTTTTGGATGTCACCGTGTGGGTTTTTCAGTTATATTCTGAACACTTTAAGCTCTGTTGGAATAAGTCGTTTTCAAAGAAAAGTTTTAAATTATAATTTAAGGAGAGAAATTAGGTCACATGTATCCCCTTATCTGTCTCTATAAAGAGTCCACTGTTCACACATACTGGCATCAAAGCCACAGTCCCATCACTCACCACCTATAGAGATAGTTTCCCTTCATGGCTTCAGCTGAACCATCAAAGGAAGCAGACATCTGCTCAGTCAGCTTCTCTCTCTGCTCTCCCTCTCTCCACACCAAAAGGGGTGACATGAATGGAGAGGACAGACGACATTTCCATCTACTTTTCTTCATCAGCTGGGCCACATGAAACAGGGTGACAAAAAGTCCATCCCAACCTTTTATTAAGCCATGACATTTAACTCTCTTTATCCAGGCTAAATGTGAGCTGTTCACAGAGCAAAAGACCAAAGTCCCTTTGACAGCCGCCCTGCTCTTTCCTTCTCACACCTTCAAACATCGATCACACTCACTCTGACAGTACAGTGATAGTGCTGCATGAACAGAGACATAAAGTAGAGAGACTACAGCTAAATATGAACAATTAAGAAAGGCAAGTCCAAGTTACCTGAACTCCAAAAGTCCGTTTAATCTTTCATTTAATCTCTACATGGACAAATATGAGAAAGTGTAGCACTTCAACATATAAGTACATGATAATAGACATAATAGTTGTGCAATACCGCATTAAAATTTCTCATTGCACTTCATTTACAGTAGATCCCTTCCTTTTAAAAGCGCAAAAAAACTTATTTTCATAAGATACTACAAGAAAAACTTGGGCCTGAATTTGAGCAAGCAAAGTTGACCTGTTTCTTTAATTAAAATTAAGAAATTACCAAAGCAGCTTAGTATGTTTTTGTATGTTTAGAGCGTTGCACAAATAGCCCAAACATAAAAGTGAGTGAACATTTAGCACTTGCCGCTTCCCAAGGTTGACACTACACAGGATCTAAAATAAAGTTAAATGCATTAAAAGAGGTTCATGATCAGCACATTAAAACAAGAATTTAAAGGGACTGTGAGGAGTTTCAAAGTAATTACAAAAAAGTCTCACTTTTAGATATATGCCTGATGTAAATACACACTTTAAGATGAGTTTTATAGCATCAAAATAGGTTATCTATAAATGCTATTCCTTAGCTTCCCGGTCGGGTCGGACAGGACAGGGCTGGACTGGCCTGGATACTCAACTTCGGGAACAAGACAATTAAAACTGGAGCAAATTTATATTATTCTGTCATGTCTTAGAGCACCGGGCTGTAAGTAGCCAGCTACAAAACTACGATAATAAGTTTTCCAAAAATTGCTTGTTGTCACACATCAAAAACTACCGCGACGTAACTCGAAAGAGATACAATACCTTGTTGCTTTGCATCCTGCAAGTTGTTCAAAAAAGAAGTTGTGAAGCGATGCAGAGTTCTGAGGAAGGTTAATTAGCATCACAACAAACACAGTCTTTATTTTGGGTCACTTCTTTTGGTGCGTTCCAGTTGTAGTCAGAAGTAGGAATTTCTGGGTTCCGAGTAGGAAACTGCAACTGGAATGCCCCTCGAAGTCTGAATTTCCTACTGGGAACTCGGTGAAACCTCGCCACCCCCGAGTTGACAATCAAAGATGGATGCCCCCAGTGTGAACAGTTATTTAGCTCCTGTAATAATCAATTTATTTGCACTTCTGACTGGGGTGTGTCGCTCTAGATCAGCTGTATACATCGCATTGTTAGACTTATATTTACAAAAATGCTGCCATAGTAATAATCACATTCTTCATGTGATATTTGTGAACAACAACGCAGGGCGTGCTAACAACAGCTAACAATAGCCTGGTAGATCGGCTTGTTTTTTTCCGACTTCAACTGGAACACCGATAAGTCGGAGATGATGTCACACCCAGTTCCGAGGTTACTTGAACGCAGCATTACGACAGCTCGTGCGTGCTCATGGGTAGCAGAGTCTTAATGTCGCCACAAATAGATTCTCCTCATAGCACTTGTAATATTTAATCTGAATTAATAAATGCATTTAATATTGCCCACTTTTGAATTTTGAAGTGTTGTGTGTTTTAAAGGATGGTTGCTAATAAACTGCTAATAAGGTCTTTTGGGTGTAATGTTGTGGCATAAACATATCAGAGGTGACACATAAAAATCCTTTTTAAAGAGAAGTTTGATGTATCGTTGTTTGTTTTTCAGTTAATAAAGAAATGGGGTCCATTTCTGATAAAACTGTTACTGAAGCCATTAGCATCTATGCTAATCTCTTTACAGGCAGTCACTTCCTGCTGTCATCTTACTCACATCTCCACCTCTTCCTAATTTAAAGGACGCTGATTGGGTGGTGCCCCTTTGGGCTGCTCACCATCATTGTAGTTTGGAGCTTGGCAAAATGGATCTGACAAAGAGCCTGAATCAGGTGGATGCATCTGCAATGCAAAGTTATATGATGATGCTTATGCTGCGTTATAAAGAAGGGCTTTATGATACCAAATAGTTATTTCTATACTAATGGTAGGACAGGTGGTAAAGAATTAAGTTGAATTATTTAAAGTAATTTTCCAAGGCGCACAGTGCAGGTGGTGCATCTGTCTCACAGCAAGAAGGCTGCCAATTTGATCCCCCTGTGTAAAGTTTATTCTCCCTGTGCATGTGTGGGTTCTCTCTGGACACTCTGGCTTCCTCCCACAGTCCAAAAACACGCATATTGATTGGTAACTCCAAATTGCCCTCAGATGTGTGGGTGGTCTCTCTATGTCGCCCTGCGACCAGCTGACAAATGGTTCAGGGTGTACCCAAAGTCAGCGGAGACAGACTCCATCCCCTGTGGGATGAGTGGTATACATAATGATGAATGGATGGAATTATCCAAGCCATACTAAAAAGAAAGCAGCTGCATCACAAACATCCATGCAGGCTGTTAAAATGATATTCTTATTCCATGTGTGACTAAGCACTGAAAACAGTAGTCATGGAAACTTTAATGAGTTTCTCATCTGTTTAACTTTTCTAAAATACTGTTTCTTTGCACAGAGAGCTCTGCAGTGGATGCCAGTTTGTGTTACATAATTCATCCATTATTGACCCAGAATGCTTGTTCATGATATGCACTGACAGGCTGGTAATAAAAACTTAAAATGTTATGAAAAGCAAGAGTTGCACTCTCAGACATTAGAGCCTGTGGCAATGCATGCTTAACATGCAAATCTTTTTTATTCTGAGATGCACCCAGGACAAACAAGAGGCTGTAACCGAACCAGCAACATGAACACACAGTGACAGAGCTGAAAACACACTAATTTGTTACACTATCAGTTTTTCAGGGTGCAGAAGGAGAGGAAAACAGCTCAGCGGAGAATTTATTGTGTCTGTGACAGTCTATTTGCATACACTAAATGAAATCCCTGTCAGCCAGTCAGACATACTGTACCTCTGCTGCTAAAGGATTAATGCTCTTCATGCTACATTCACCACATTCAGCCACAAGCTGCTGCCTGCAGATGAAGCGCACTCTTACAAGCTGGCTGCGCAAGAAAGCCTCACATCCATACACAAAAGCCCCTGTGGAGAAACCCAGCAGAGCAAAGCTAGACATGTGAGAAAGTTACACTCACACCTACATGTGCAGATACACATGACAGGGCTAATGCTGCAGCACGGGAGCACAACAATAGATGTTCACACACAAACACACAAAACAAATAAATCCCTCTGAAAATCCCTGTGACAGATGTTAGCAATTAGAAGGCATCAGAAAGCTCAGTATATCAGAATTTAAATTATATTTCTTTGGTGAGTCTCCAGGCAGCCCATATGGAAAGGTCATGCACATCAGAGAGAGAGAGATGATGCACACGCGCTGCTGTGCAGACAGAGGTAGTTTATGGCTTATTATCCTCATCTTCATGCACAATCTGTTTATTAAAGCCACCTGCCTCTCCCTGAAGCATTAGGCATGATAAACAGGTTTGGGTTGCAGCACATGCAGCTCTCAGTCAGAGCAATAAAGCACTGAGATCACTGCCGGCAGCTGCTCTGCCAGTTACCACAACAAAGCGCACTGCAGCACAATGAAACATTATGAATGGAATAAATGTACAGCAAAAGAGCAGCAATAACTAGACACTTTAACACAAAACAACCCATCATACCATTCTGACGTGCTAGCCTGGAAATAAACATGCATTCTGTGCTTATGTATGCACTTCTGTGACTGTTTTTGTTTATGTACTTGCTGATATGTGACAAGTGTTGATAGAGGACATCACTAGGGAACACACAAAACCTCAGGCTGCATGTAACTACCTATTGTGTTAGAAGTTATCTAAAAACTTGGTGAAGATTCTGAAAGGAAAAGTAACTAGGAGAGTTCCAAAAGCCCAACCCTCTACCAGGGCATTTCTAGCATTGTTGGACAAGTTACTGTAACAAATGTAGAAAGAAATCTTGCATCTGCATCTAGATTTTGTGCCATGACCAACATTCATGGAAAATTTCTTTAAAATCAGTCCATTATTGAGTTATTCATGAAAATGTGGAAAACTGCATTATCTTGCAATGTAAACAAATCCTTAAATATACTCGTTCCACATCTGGATTTTGATCATCAACAAAGTCTAACCACTTCTCCTTTGAACAATGACAAACATTCCATGAAAATGTCATCCAAATCTGTACATTACTGACTGAGTTATTGGTGAAAATGCAGGAAGCTGCTTTATCTCGCGATGTTAACAAATCCTTAAAAATAAAAATTGTGCTACAACGCTTGCTGCAATCCTGTCTAAAAAAGGTGCTTGAAAACTGATGTCATGTTCAACTTACTTAACAGAAATGCACCTATCAGCCATTATTAGCCAACATTCAATCAGAGGAATAGTGTACATGTGTCAAATCCAGTGATGCAAAACATGACAGCCTTAAGGTGCTTACACACCGGGTGCTACTTGTACTACCTCGGCGATCACTCTCCATGCAAAGTCAATGTACGGCCGCGATGGGGTGGGGCTAACCCTCCCACGATGCGTTTGCTGCGTACAAGACACCTTCACACGTCTGAAAAAGATCTTTTCAGGCAATGTGCTGTGTGGCTGTTCAGCAACAGCCAATCAGTGGTGTGTGCATGTGTGACGGAACCCGTGACAGACAGTTTTTCATCCAGACTACAGAGGAACATTTTATGTCCGGGCTGGAAACATTAGTCAGTGAGGACATTAGTTTCACCTTGATGGACCACAGAAAACTCTCAGAGGATACTGCTGCAGTGCTGCTATACATTCTCCATCCTACAAATAATGTATGATATGACTGCAGTGAAACTTGAGTGAACGTGATGTCACCGAGCGACGGCCGACGACAACGGTGACCAAAATGAGATATTTATGTACAAGTAACAATACTTCAGCAAGCGACGCCATATTGATCGCAGAATCGCTTGCGGTGAGAGAGGCATTAGACAGAGGTAGACAAGATATTGCAACTGCCCTGTGTCAAGTGGCAATTCAGGGGATAGGGACTGATCTCAAGTATCAAGACCAAATATAGTTCAGGAAAAATAATAATTTTGAACTTCTAAAATGTTTATTCAACAAAAATGTTTATAATGACCAAAGTTCCTCTAAAATGTAGCCCCCATGCAGAAAAGATTAAGGGCCCTAATTTCGTGGTGCAGCGCAGGGTGCGCAGAGCCGGCGCACCCGGCGCACTGTTAATTTTGTCCGGCGCACCGCCATGCGCTGCCAATTTGACAATTTGGTAGACCGTCTGCGCAGAGATGAGTGTGATGCTACACCAGGGGTAGGTGATGGCGCACCAGGGGAAGGTGCCGACAGATTCATGTTGGGGCAGTGACAATTTTGTGCCAAAAAACTGTGCGGAAGGTGCGCTGAAAGCCCAAAATGTTAATGAACCTTAACTCATAATTCTGATTCAATTATTTAAAAATTACAAATATAATTGAATTACCAACTCAGTAAACCCTCCAGTATGTGCAAGAGAGATATTTAGAAACTACATACAATATAGTGTAAAAAATGACTGTGTTATCTGGTGTCCCCTGTTGTTTGCTAAAGACACCAGTGAGCATTTAAAGCCCCTCTTCTTCAGGAACTGCATTCGTTTACTTTTACATCATAAAGTGATTAAAGTATTGATTAATGTGCTCATCTGTGCAATCATTCATTAGACATTCAACCTCCTCTCTCACATGTTTCGTTGACAGCTCAGCCTGTTAAATAGCTCCCATATTGCATAGCTTGGCCCAAACTCACTGCAGCATACACTTATGAAGTGGGAGTGGAGATAAAAGCTCTGTCTTTAAGTGGGATTTGGCTTAAAAAAATATTGCAGTGTGAATGTGAAACACTCCAAAGGAAATATAAAAATCTGTATATCTGAGTCAGAACAAGGCAACTGACCTGTAGGAGTAAAAAAACACCCTCATAAATAGTAGGTTTTGCACTTTTTCTATTGAACTAAGAGATTTCTCTCTTCATTTTTTCTAAATCAGGCTCTATGAGCATATATTAAGTGGCACTTTGAGGTGACTTTTTCCAAATAGACCACTCATACTAAAAATGGCAGAGTGCTCTCCAGCAATAAAAGACTCTTATAGATGAAAGTGTCACCAAGCAGGATACCAAGAGAGCAGCACAGCCAGTTGTTCCGCAAGCCAAACATAAATTAGACCTGACACAACAACAAAGCACGCTGTTCATTTGAAAATCACAACACATCCTTTGGCTGAAAAGACCTTTTTTTCCATTGGGAAAGCATCCAGAAACTCTGATAATTTCCTAAATTGTTGTTTGCTGGCAAAACAGAGGATATCAGCACTGTTTTGTCCCATCAGCCTTTTAGAATACCCTGAAGATTTGATATTTATTCCTGCAGAAATATGTGAAAGTGATGATTTGTGGCTGTCTGTTTGTGCCTGAAATGTAACTGGAATCTGTGAATAATTACAATACATCTCTGCTGCAGATAAGCATAAAACAGGTATATTTAACAGAACTGCACTATCATTTTGCCAGATATAAATGTTCCATGTTAGTGTCAGGTTCCCACCAGGGACCTGTTTCCCTGCATGTCTGTGCTTTTGTGGCTGAACTGCGAGTGTGCTGGGATGTTTTCAAGACATGGTGTGATGATAAGTCCTGCTGCTCTCTCCTCTGTTATTACCTCTGCCAAGGTTGTGTTTTGTACTTTGACAGTAATGCTGTTATCTATGTTCTAACATATTAAAAAGACACACAGAGCTGATGGTGATTGTGATGGTAACAACCACACTGGGGTGATATTCACCCTCACCTCATGATCATTTGCTTTTCTTTTTATTATTATGATTATTACCTCTGCCATGAAGGTTATGTTTTTGCTGGCGTGTGTTTGTCTGTTTGTTTGTTTTCTAGAAAGTTTACGCAAAAAACATTGAACATAAAGGGAAATCTCGTTGATGACTCATAATAATTTATATAAAATCAAAATCTTAAGTGATGTTCCCGAAACTTGTTGTATTCATACAGGATAACACCCTCCAAGTATGTGCTGAGTTTGGTACAGACCCTGTCACTTCTCTGGATCTGGTCATCCATAACTGTTTTTTTTTTTTCACAGGGGTTATGGAAAAGCACTGCTGGAACTGAGCTGCTTGGCAGATGTCTGTGCTTCCTCAGTGCTATTCTAGATCACTTTTATATTCATACAAACGTCAAAGCAATGTTCCACTACATTTATATCTAGAAACATTAACATTAATTCCATGATGACATAATATACAAGGACAAGGACACAAGGTTCCCATTCATTATACAACAAGTTGCATTATGAAATTAAATTATGGTTCCCTCCTGACTGGTAAAATATCTGTGTCAATCCATGTTGTAATATGGCTTGGATGTGAGTGACATGGCACATGCCCTGACATACAAAGGCAGAGACACACACTTCGGGGGCTCCCGTCTCCCACTGAGTCTCCCACATCTCTCCAGTATAACTCTGTTACTACCCCTGGAGATGGAGCAAAGAGGGGGTTACCATTGGGAAAAAAATGTTAAAAAGTTTAATTTCATTTATTACCTACAACAACCAGTAATTATGCTAAAGCTCTAAACACAGGTTGTCCTTCTGACTGTTACAACGTTTCTCATACAGTAGGTGCCTAAAGCTAATCACAGATAGATGCCTGACTTTGGTTCACATGAACTATAGCTGAATTTTAGCTTGCTGATAGTTGCAGAAGCTGCCATATCACTACTTCCAATAGTGACATCGAGTCAACTCCCGCCTTTGTATCCTAGGTTTTAGAATATTGTGCACATCTTCACAGCCTTCAGACCTTGTGGTATGCTGCAGACTGCCCACACATTCTAGTGATTGTCTCCTGACTTGCAAGCCTGAATTATTCTATTATTTTGTATTGTCAATAAAATAAACTCAGAAAGGCAGTATTTGGTTCAGGATCCTTCATTTTTCATTTCAGTTAATAGGAGACAGACAACTTGCCATGGCATGGTCAACCCGCTCTCCCATCTCACCACCAGGATGTTTACAGTAGAGGCAAAACATCACAGAGAGGTAAATATTACTCCTTGAAATGGCAGTATGAATTGGACTTATGCCATGTGGGAGGGGGATGGTTGTCTGGCATTAAAAATGTTCTACAGTTCTGTTTCAGCACCACACAGAGATGGGCAGCTCCTCTGCTCTCAGCTGCTTGTTGAATGTTGGTTGTTGTGGTGCTGTCCATGGTCCTGATGGCATTTTCTTTCCCTTCTGTATTATTCAAAAGCCCAATTCACACTGTAGCCTCAAAGCGTATGACACTACTGTAACATATCACCTCCATGTCTTGAAGATGGAGTAGGGAAACGGGTGATCCCTCTTCTTTCTCCATCTCCAGAGTAATATCAAAGAAGTAATATTGTACAGAGGGGGGCACACAGACTAAACAGGAAGACAGGAGCAGTGCAAGTGAGTAAATCTGCCTTTGTTTCTATGTGATTGCAACCACAAGGTTTGCACATTCAAGCAGTATTGCAGTGTGAACTGACACAGATGTTACGGCCCAAGGTAATTAATGTGACTGTCTTGTCAATGTCTTCAGGTGTAAATATAAAACAGCCTTTTTGCAGCCTTTTTGCACTGCAGATTTGGCTGAAGACAGTAACTTTATTCATGTGTAAATTACAATGTTCATTATGTCAGATTAGGCAACCACAGGGCCAAAAAAAACCCTGACTTCCCCAACACCCCCAACAGACAACACTATCAAAACCAACCACATTCAACTGTAGTAGGGTGGACTCTACCAACAGCAGTATAAACAGCATCACACTTTTGTTTAATCTCAAACATTGTGATGAACGTAGTGATACTTGTGTCACTCATGAAGCGGCTATAGTTCCTCTGCTGTTTCTCTCTATAATCCCTGTTTTCATCTGTCTGTTTACATTTGTGATTGTTGCATATGCAGAGCAGAACTGACCAATCACTACAGAGTACACTAGTCAACTAAACTAACCAGGACAGGGGAAGGAAGGCTAATGAAAAGATGTTGCTGCCCATTCAAAAATGTGCAGATGTTCAAGTTCAAAGTGACTCACTGATGTCCAAAGATTATCTGTTAATGTAGCAGAAAAGATCAGTACAGGGGTTCACCTGAAATTACTTTCTCTGAGTGAGTAAACAATAAAAGTTTATCTATTAAAATAGGACATTTTATTATGAAAACTGACTGCTATTTTTAGATTCTCTAAATTGTGATAGCTTTAGCAAAAGTAACTTTACTTCAAGTCTCTGTAAACCTGCTTTTACTTTGAAAGGCTATATAATAACTGAAATTTACAAAGGCATATTAATTGCAGGCAAAACCAGATAAAACAGCAAATAAAACAGTGAAACAAGCAAAAAAAAGTGAAATGAAAGATTTAACAAGATGCAGATTACCTCTGAATCATCCTTCTCTGACTTAATGTAAAAGGATGTACTCTCTGCTTGATATATGTAAATATATCCTCCTTTCAGTGAGGGGAAGGGGCTTCCAACTCAATCAGCCAGGGGTACAAGGGACTCCAGACACTCCACAAACATATAAAAAGGAGTAAAAACACCCATGCTTCACATCAGTGTAGGAGCAACAGGTACATAAAGATGCTGCTTTTTGCTTGTAAATGGATCCTCATCCAGTTGAGAGGGGGTCTCTCTACTTGGTCAGTTAGCAGTATTAGACACTTCACAATCTCAAGCAGCACCAACAAGTGAAGTAAACAAATTTTCTGATATTTTACAGTCAAGGTGTGTTCTTATGGATCCGATGTGATGAAAACAAGGTCAGTAAATTGTGTTTTTATCTTGCTGATGTGTCCAGTTCTCAATACATCCTCAAAATAGCATTAAAATCTTGCACCATTAGGCTTTACACCAGGACAAGGAAGTTCAAAGCAGCCATTACTGCATCCTCAAGTTAGGAGCATACTGGCTTTGCACCTGACCACTCCTCATTTTTAGACAAAAACAGCCTCTGGGCACAAAGAGGAATGTAAGATCATTCCCTATTTACACAGTGTGAGCTCAAGGCATAAAAGTGATGCCTGTATCAGATAGAAATCACAGCAGACAACCGTGCTTCATGCCAAAACACTCTGGATTGGGCACTGGATAGGGCCCTCTGTGTTTCAAGACCTGACAGTTAAGCAACAGGTGGATGTAAAGGAATCTGAATATTAAAATAAAACACCTTTCAGACTCTCTCTCTCTCTCAAGCTTCTTGTGCCCATCATGACTATCAACTGTATTATCGTACAACATATCTGCCACCTGCTCAGAACAGAGTTCGGATTTTTCTGCTTTCATTTTGATCAGCAGTGTTGTAACTCTTCCGGGATCCTCAATAAGCTGGCTACACATCAGTGTGACCACATCAACCATCTCTCCTCTCAAAATAAGAAGAAATAAACAATGTTATAGCATTTTCAAATGACAAAACACCTCAGCTGAAGCTCCTCATGAGTCAACAGAAACAGGCGTTTTCTGGGATTCAAAGTTAACAGCATGAACTGCTGCTTTTTGATCCATGGTTTGTGACAGCTGTGGAGGAAAACACCACCACACTAAGGATGGTGCAACAGAAGGATGTGTTTGAAGATCATGCCTTGGTTTTGTGAGATGTAATTCAAAACAAAAAAACCTTTATCCTGCAATCTGCTTTCACAACCAGAACAATTATTGCTTCCTAACAAGGTATCAATTAGTAGATTCACAAACCAACACCTCCTACACCTAAAGGCTGAACTTTCAGATGTTACTCTGTGAAAAATAACAACTGAGTTTCTTTCTTCCTGATCATGTAATGAAAATGTTATAATTAGAAAGGGGTTAATTATGTGTGCAGCAGAGATCAGCTGAGAAGTGATTCCACTGTATGTGTTTCAACTTCTGCTAAGTTGGTTCCTGAAATACAATTATTGTTCTCTCCGAGCATCTTGAAAGTTGGTGAAGTTGTGCCAGAACATAACTTTTGTTTAACCCTCTAAAAACTGACAGAGTGTATCAGACTGAAACACCAGTGCTGCAAATGAATTTACAGATCCACAACTGTGCATACACAGATCCACCATTGGGTATATGGATCTACAAAATAAATGTGCACACAGATTCACAGATGTGTAAACAGATGCACAAATAAGTGAAAAATATTCACAAATACATACTCGCATGAAGAGAGTTGAACACTGATTCATCAGGCACAAACCACTCATCTCTAAATTTGTTAGTGAGTGGGTTTATAAAACCACACAATTCCGCGAATGCCTCAAAAAAGCAATTAATGCTTATGCAGATCCACAAATGAATAGAAAAAAATACATACAAGGGGTCCACATAGCCCGCTCCCCCCAAAAAAATCCACAAACACATAACACATATAGAGATCCATAAATATTTACACAGATCCATAAATGGGTACAGAGATCAACAAATGCATTGGAAAAAGGATAAGTGCTTTACAGATCCACAAATGCTTAAAAAATCCTGAAATCTAAGCAGATACACAAAACAGGTTTTTGTTGCCCACAGCCTAGACTCACAGGTTTGCTTCCTTGCTGTGTACGACGTACGCTCTGCCTAAGTTGCCACATCCATCAGAAGCTGAGTGTTTCTTGGCCAAGTTCTTCCCTAAAAAATTGCAATTCCATTTCAAATGCCATTAACTTGTCGAAAAAATGCGCTCCCCTCTGGTCTGCGTGCCTTATTAGGATCAGTATATGCATTTTTGTTTTTATTGTTAAAGTATTTCTGGATTCCTAGACACCTTTTCTGGGTTTTTGATCTGGGGATCATTGCATCTCTGAAGGGTTAATAAAGATCACTTGTATATGTTTTAATGTATATGTTATTTTCATACTGCAGTCACTATACAGTCCAAGGCAAACTTCACCTTGGGGACAACAAAGTCTATCCCATCCAAAAGCATTATGGGGGTCCAGAGGGGCCCCAAATAATGATTAATTATATGATCCATTTTGAATTTAAGCAACAGAGATTTATTTTTTATTATCATGTTGAACTCAATATTCCCCATTAAACACATCATATTTATTCATGCTTTGGTCGTTGCCTGTTTCAAAATTAAAGCCATCTTTCAATTTTATGATGTAAATAGTTATAATAATAACATTGTTTAGGAATTACTGACTATATTAATTCATTTCAGTGATGTCACTGTGAATGAGAGCTAAAACAATGTTTTCCAGTAAGGTAAAAAAACAACAACAAAAGCTCGGTCCAAAGAGTAAACTAGCCCTTATGCTATAGATCTGACATAAGGAGTGTTGATATTATTTTAGATTACTTTAGGACGTTATTTCACTCTGCCATTAAAAGCAGAAAAAAGATCAGAAAGAAGAAAAATAGAATCTGCCCCTCTGATAAGATTTTAAACACATAAACACATAATACAAAATTAACTAAGAACATAATATAATTTTACATATGGGGCCCATTACAAGGCTTTTCAGGGGCCCCAGCATTCCTACGAGCAGACAAGCTTTTGTGTAATCAAGGCACGTAGTTCATGTCACCTCTATCTGATCTGTGATTGGCCTTTTGTCTTCAGTGTTTGTCCTCAGATGGGACCCAATCCACTGTGCACCATGTGCTTTCAGACAACATTAAACAGGGCCCAACAAGCAGGACAGCTAACAAAGCCTCATCTCCAAAGTAAAATGTCTGTTGGAAAAAGTTAAGTACTGTTGTTGAGCATTTATCACAACACTGAATGTGACATGAAAGACTGGGAGCAGACATTTCATAAAACTGAATCAGCTATATAAGTTACATCAGTGAAGTCAAGAAGTGGAACATATTACAGATTAACAAAGTGCTGAAATCATTAATACAGTGCTGCTTTAAATCACTTCAAACAGGCTTATCAAACTATTAAAAGCTTTACTTGGCAGTGGAAGAAGTTCATGAAGTTGATTTCTTCCCAGCATCTTTAATCTTTAATCTGATGGAGCAGCAGAACAAATATCAGAATGTTGGAGTCAGGGTCTCAGCAGACGCCTCAGACACATTTTTGCTGATATTGTTCTGATTTCTCTCTCATTATTTTCAGTTTTGGCCTCACTGACTGAGTCAGTGCACTGTAATATGGTAGAATGCAGGAACAATAAACAAAGCTGTGCAAAACTACAAAAAAAAAGGTTGTGTTTTTAAAGGCCTCTTGATATTTAAGCATAATGTGAAAGTACTTGGGGCACAGCAAGTACTGTACGTGCCTCACAGGAAGAAGATTGCCGGTTTGATCTCCAGGTCAGTCTGGACCTTTCTGTGTGGGGTTTGAATGCTCTTACCGTGCATGCGTACGATCTCTCCAGCTTCCTCCCACAGATCAAAACATGCTCATTAGGTTGATTGGTGAATCCAAATTGCTTTAGGTATGAGTTTGAGTTTTGTCTCTCCATGAGTGCTTAGTTAAGAACCGAAAGATAATTTGTTAAGAACCTGAAAAGTTGGTTCCGTTACATTATTGCTAGGCATGTTGCATTCTGTATAGATAAAATGAGCAGGAAGTCGAGGTAATGGAGGAACACACATACACTTTTTACAGATCAGATGCCTGCCATATACATGTCCTATGTCCTATGTCTCCTCCTGTCATTGCGTGCTTGATTGCTGGATGAAAACAAAAACCTTAAGTAAAGCAACAAACGCTTTTAGAGTATCGATGCGATTCACCTTTTGCCAGTCGGTTGCTTTCTTCTGCCTGAGTAACACAGAGTAACCCCCAACCACTTCTGTTCCACTTAAACTGGTATGAACATGGGCAGCTAGAAAGCACCAAAATTCTGAGAATCCAGAACAGAATCAGTTCCAAAACCAGAACCACACAAGGTGAAAGCTCTCTATGTGGCCCTGCGATCGGTGGTGACCTGTTCAGGTGTACCCCACCTCCGCCCAATGGCAGCTGGTATAGGCTTCAGCCACTCTGCAACTTCAAAGGGATAAGTGGTGCAGAAAATGGATGGATGGATGACTGAATCAGTATATAAAGTGACAGAAATATGGTATTATGCAGGAACAACAAACAAAGCTGTGCTAAACTACAATCAACAGGCCGTGTTTGCAAGGGCCTCTTGATATTTTAGCATATTATAAAGTACTGCTGCTGACACAGCTCTGTGGTGAATGCTTAGTCATCCTTATAAACAGAGCTGAGGTACGCTGGTTAATTATTGATCATACTGTTGCAACTTTCAATGTTCTTTCTGCTCTCTACTCCATCATTACCACTGAGTTCTGACAGGAAACATATTTGCTTGGTGTTTATTTATTTTCTGTTTGCACAGGAAAAAAAGAGCACAACACAAGAAAATAGTAAAACACAAATATGTGTCCCTCATGAATATCTCATTAAAGGTTGAGTGTGTGTTGTACACCATTAGGTTAGGTTTTGAGCTGATATGAGGGATGAGGGATCTCTGATTGGTTTCCTTGAAGGTCTGTTGGATGATATTTTACATGAAACATACAATTCAAAGCCTGAAATGATCCCTTCAGCGCTTAGTTCTACCAAAGCAGCTTAGTCAACAGCAAAATACTAAGTAGTAAAAGAGATGCCTTTGAAATATATTATTGCAGATAAGGTGATGGGGTCAAACATTTTCCCCCATTTTAAAGGGACTTTGAGGAGTTTCTAAGTAATTACAAAAAAGTCTCACTTTTAGATATATGTCTGATCGAAATACACACTTTAAGATGAGTTTTATAGCATCAAAATAGGTTATCTATAAATGCTATTCCTTAGCCTTCCGGTCGGGTCGGACAGAGCTGGACTGGCCTAGATACTCAACTTCGGGAACAAGACAATTAAAACTAGAGCAAATTTATATTACTCGGACACGTCTTAGAGCACCGGGCTGCAAGTAGAGATATATAGCCGGCTACAAAACTACAATACTAAGTTTTCCAAAAATTGCTTGTTGTCACACATCAAAAACTACCGCTACATAACTAGAAAGAGATGCATTACCTCATCGCTTTGCATCCCGTAAGTTGTTGAAAAAAGAAGTTGTAAAGCAATGCAGAGTTCTGAGCAAGGTCCGAGGTGCATTCATTAGCATCACAGCATGCACTTCTGACTGGGGTGTGTCGCTCTAGATCAGCTGTATACATTGTATTGTTAGACTTATATTTACAAAATGCTGCCATAGCGATAATCACATTCTTCATGTGATATTTGTGAACAGGCGTGCTAACAACAGCTAACAATAGCCTGGTAGATCGGCTTGTTTTTTTCCGACTTCAACTGGAACACTGAACTCTGAGATGATGTCACTCCCAGATCCGCGCTTACTGGAACGCAGCGTTACGACAGTCGCCGCACATGCTCATGGGTAGCAGAGTCTTTTACGTTGCCGGTAATAGATTCTCCTCACAGTCCCTTTAATGTCTTATTCCTAATGAACAAAAACTTTAACAACAGGAACATCCAACATGACAAAACAAATGTACAATTAACAGACTTGGAGGAGGGGGTAATGCTAACACTGACTATTATTATTAATGCACAATATTACGTGGGCAACAACTGCATTGACAGACAACTGCCTAAAAAGCAAAACATAGGTATCAGCAATACTGAAAAATTCCTGCTGCAATTAATTCGTAGATTAGATTGAAAGCGATCTAAGCCCATGGAGAAGCAGTCTAGGACTAAACAAGAGAGGCAATGGGGAAGCAGCCCAGGACTGAAAAAGAAAAGCAGTCAAGAATGATAGAGGAAAGTCAAAGACAGAATATACAGAATAATATGACTGAACTTGAAAGCACTGCCCGCACATTAGCTGCAATATTGGCAAATACTACAAAGACACCACAATGGCCCTCTTCATGATCACAGAATGTCCTCCTATGGACCTCTTATAAATCCAGCAAATATAACAGAAAAAAAGTGTTGTTTCTCCTGATCCACAAAATGAGACTTTGTGATCTTGACCAAAAATACAAAACAACAACACAACACTGATCTTGGTGACAATGGCTTAGGAAGCATTAGCATATTGGATGTTAGAAAGTTGTTTTAAATGCATGTTTATGTTGACTTATTTGGGTATCAAACCACTATTTAACTGTTCCCTAACCATATTCTGTGAAGAATCTAGTTTAAAATAGCCACTGAGAGTTATGGCTGCATTTTTCAAAGTTATGAAACTTTTGTTGACTTAGCTTTTTAGTCTGTGAAGGACAGTACTTATGAACTGAAAATCATGTGAAGTGTACTGTTACAACACACACAGCTGGCTTATGGACTTCTTAGATGTGCGTACAATGGATAATGCAGTAAAAGGATTAATTCAGGATATATTTCCACAAGTTAACAATTTGGTGTAGAACCTGATACGAACTCTGGTGTTCTAGTTGACTACTGGACACTCAAGGAACAGCAGTCTTTTGCACTTTCATATTGGTATCTTTTTTAACTCGAGAGATTTTGACTTCCTTGTTACATATTATGTTTACCAGCTTAATTCAAAGGGTTAAAATACACTTAAAAGCTGCTTAGAGGATCATGCTTGAAACTTAAGATGAAAGACATCTGCAGACGTAACCAGGCAGGCAGTCACAGTTTTCAGAAATCCTGAGTTCCTTCACCCAGCCAGAGGTAGAAAAAAAGTCCAACGTTGCTTCGACAGTGTGCAGCAGAGGATGAGGAGCAGTGATAAGGATGCTTGTAAATTCAGGATATGCTCACCAATGCAGGAGCTCCCATCCAGCAGGTAGGAGCCATTGTCATGGAAACCATTTCTGCATTCACAGTGGTACCATCCAGGCAGGTTGACACAGCGGGAGTGGTTGTGGCACTCAATCAGGCCCTCTGCGCACTCGTCGATATCTGGGGACACACACACAGCAGCAGCATCAGGATCTGTGCAAATTGTTCTCAGGTGACAAAAGTGAACCTGAAACCTCACCTCATTTGTGTCTTTTTTGTCTTTTCTTTGATCTGACGGTGGACTCAATCAGATCAGACCCCAACAACAGCAGAGCGGGGTCAGCTGCTGCTCACACAGACAGGCAGCCTCAATGCAGTGGCATGGATCAAAGTCTTTTTCAAATCACACCATCTGAAGTTTATTTTCTTTGCTCACTTCTCTATTTCTTCTCCACTCTCTCTCTACCCCTTTGTGCTTTACGAGGGGCATGCAGACACATGCACAGCCCAGATACTGGATAACTGATCCTCTGCACTGTACAATGACATCACTCATAATTTCCACCAACAAGGAGGTTATGTTTCTGCTGACATATGTTTGTCTGTTTTTTTTTCTTTTTTATTTGTTAGCAAGTTACACAAAAACTTCTGAACGGATTTTGCTGAAATTTTCAGGAGATTTTGGTAATAGACCAACTTAACATGGTTAGATTTTGGTTGTGATCCAAAAAAGAGAACAATCATTTTTGCTCAATAACTGTCTTACCAAGATATCAACATGATTCTGGTGTGGGTTTTCAGAGTTAAGGAATCATTTTATGATGATAACTGTTGCTTATTGATGTAACAACAAATATTTGAGGTGTCTTGGTGTCTGTTTGTGCTCTCCAAGGTCCAATCACATGACTGTCCCAAGGTGTTTTGGCCTGCATTTCAGGTGTCTGTCCAATTATACACAGACATATTTTTACGGCAGGTGAAAACAGTGGCATGTACCAAACTTGAGGACACAAATGGGTGACTGCACCTTTAAAAGTCCACATTTTGGGGTGCTGGTTTGGCGGAGTGGCTAGTGACCAGGCATGTCCCAGACAGATACTTTTGTAGGCCCAGGTTCAAACAGGTTCAAACAGGTTTGGCCTGTGGCCAGTTTGCAGAGTGTCTTCCTCTGCTATCTCACCCCCTTTCACAAGCCTATCTACTGTCATTCCCTCCTAAAAATAAAAAGACACACACAAAAAACTCCACATTTTTCCCTTAATCAGGCTGATATAAACACAATTTTTTTTTCTTTAATTCTACTTTTTACATACTGAGAACTCTGGGTCCAGTCTCAGTCTTTATGAGAGGCTCTTGTCATCTTAAGGTTCCTTCCCCATTTGGGTCCAGTTTACTTTACCTGGTTGACCGGTGTACTTTGTAGTAATTGGTCAGTTGTTCTCAATGACTCTACATTTATTCTTTGGTCTATGCTCTGCAGTGGGCTTGCAACTCCAAGCCAGTGGGCTTAAACTGATGATTTAAGGAGGTAAGACGTCATACTGGTAGGTCTATTTAGCCTAGAGAGTTTGAATTGATTGAATGTTGGTTGGTAATTGGCCAGCCAATGGCAGTGCCCAAATTCAACCACAAGCATGTTCACTTGATGGTGTTACCCTAACAAGAACACACTGGCTTGTTCTTCTTGGAGTAGCATTAGTGTTACATAGATATATAGACAGACAGACAGATAGATAGATATATAGATATAAATGTAGATATAGATATACATATAAATATAAATTCACATACATATGGTGATCAAAAATTATAAGAGTATCTGTCTTATCCTAACCTTAAAAAAAAATTCAGAACTGAAAATGTTATTATTATTGGACATTATATTTTCAATCTGAAAGAAGAATTTCAAAGTAAATCAGTATTTTTATGCCCTAAGTCATAAATTAATCAAGAATTATATTCAACAACTAAAACTAATTCCCTGTACAGGAATGACAGTAAATAGCTATAATTTGACATTTCAATAAAACAACAATAATGTGTCTTATGGCATTTTCTTTATTTGTTTAGAACAGTTTAATAGAAAACTTATAGATAACAACAATAATTATATTTTAGCATTAAAAATATAATTATGGTTAAAGACCATCTACATAATGATGATGTTTTGAACAATTAAAAACACTAACAATGGTTCTGTTAATTAACTCTGAAGATTTTTAATCATCACTAAGGTAATAGTTTTACATTTATGCTAAGTATTTGCCTTATTTTTTTGATTATTTTTAAATAAGATTGCTGCAGCAAATTTTTAATGGAATTAGAGCATCAGTAATTTAATGAAATGTTAAAGGTGCTATGAGGAGAATCTATTAACGGTGACATAAAGACTCTGCTACACATGAGCACACGCGGCGACTGTCTTAATTCTGCGTTCCAGTAACCTCGGAACTGGGAGTGACACCATCTCCCACTTATCAGCGTTCCAGTTGAAGTCGGAAAAAAACAAGCCGATCTACCAGGCTATTGTTAGCTGTTGTTAGCACGCCCTGCGTTGATGTTCACAAATATCACATGAAGAATGTGATTATCACTATGGCAGCATTTTTGTAAATATATGTCTAGCAATACTATGTATACAGCTGATCTAGAGCAACACACCCCAGTCAGAAGTGCAAATAAACTGATTATTACAGGAGCTAAATAACTGTTCACACTCGGGGCATCCATCTTTGAATGTCAACTTGGGGGGTGGCGAGGTTTCACCGAGTTCCCAGTAGGAAATTCAGACTTCAGGGGACATTCGAGTTGCGGTTTCCTACTCAGAACCCGGATATTCCTACTTCTGACTACAACTGGAATGCACCACAAGATATGACCCAAGCCAGAGCGTGTGTTTGTTGTGGTTGTTATGCAGCTCAGACCTTCCTCAGAACTCTGCATTGCTTTACAACTTCTTTTTTCAACAACTTACAGGATACAAAGTGACGAGGTACGGTATCTCTTTCTAGTTACGTAGTGGTAGTTTTTGACATGTGACAACAAGCAATTTTTGGAAAACTTAGTATCGTAGTTTTGTAGCCGGCTATATATCTCTACTTACAGCCCTGTGCTCTAAGGCGTGTCAGAATAATATAAATTTGCTCTAGTTTTAATCATCTTGTTCCTGAAGTTGAGTATCCAGGCCAGTCCTGCCCTGTCCGACCCGACCGGAAGGCTAAGGAATAGCATTTATAGACAACCTATTTTGATGCTATAAAACTCATCTTAAAGTGTGTATTTCGATCAGGCATATATCTAAAAGTGAGACTTTTTTGTAATTACTCAGAAACTCCTCACAGTCCCTTTAAGATACCACCTAAATGTATAACAAATATCCACCGAAGAACTATTTTTCCATGTTAACTTTTAAACATGCAACCTGTGTTACTGTCAAAATCGCTCAACTTAAACCATCAAATACTGTGTGAGTATTTATGTGGTGTGAGTTTATATTGCCAAACTACAAAAAAAGCTCAAAGGAAGAATTATATTCTATAAAGCATGAAAACAGAATCTTTAAACAATGTTGACATCTATAAAAATAACAGATCTGACCTTCTGATGGTCCTCTTATAAACACCGTCCTGCCCTGCTGTGAAAGTCACTGCTGATACCTCTGGCCAGTCTTATGACACACACACACGGTCACACACATTTATCGCCATAGAGATAAAAAGAGGACTGGTGGTGGACCTGTTTAGCTCTGTGTATGTGTGTGTGGTAGTTGTTCCTTCGGCCTGCTGTGCTGTAGGTAATCAGACGTGACAGCTGCAGGGAGGCCTGCCCTCTGTCAGCCTCTCAGGTCAGAGCCAAGATTCCCCGTCTGACATCCCACTGAAACGTACTGAGATTAGAGGTGACTGGTGGCTGAGAGAAGCTAACCCTCCACAAAAGAGCAGGGCTCACTGTGTGTCTGTGTGTGTGTGTGTCACTGGTGGTCACATGCTGAGGATGCTTTAACTCCATGTTACAGAAGGAATAACTCAATCCAGCAGTGACTCGATTAATTCAGACTGGTTTCAGAGCATCATTATGCAACTGATAAGACGTCTGGTGTCTTGATTGTAAAATGCACAATGATGCAGAGTCATTATGACGGGAGCTAGACTAATACTGTTGTGAGTTGCATTTTGAATAGATTAGAGCTAATTTGAGTATAACACTGTTTCAACAATTAAAACAATAATTAAAATCATGTATTTTGAAAGCTACATTTACATAAAGAAATTTAATTAGATAAACAATGAAACAAATAGCAGGTACAGCTGTTAGCCATCTCTGTGAGGTCACCTTTTAAGGGTTTTTTTTTTTTTGCTGTGGGGTCAAATAAAAACACTTAGCTGTCTCTTTATTTACACACATCTCCTACAGCTTTGCAATCACAGAAATCTAAATGAATAAAACATAACAAATATGATGGTGTGTTCATTTCAGTTCATTGAAATGCTAATTTGAGATGCTGAATGTGTGTTTACCTCACTGCTGCCTCAAAAAGGAGCAACAAATCAAATTCAATACATAAACAGACATCACAACACCCTTGTTTTGCCCTCTGATGAACCTACTTCATTCTCCTGTTGTCACACCACATCACTTTACATGTCAGAGGAATATCATAACCATCAATATATCATTTTTATTAATGTTTTATACAGTGTTACAACTTCATCAGACATGGGTTTGTACTTTATGCAGCTGTCAGTGTGTTTGAAAAAGCTCATTATTCCTGCTTTTAAAACCATTTTCAACACGCTAACTTCCTGTACATTACAGAGATACACCTTCCTGGTGAGACTTATTTCCCCTTTTCACCTTACTCTAAGCAATCGAAGTACCCTCAGATCAAAAGTACAAGTCATTATTTGTTGTGGATCTTACTCTGGTTCAACAGTGAAGCAAAATTTATAATAAAGTGAAACCTCCTTCAACCTGGTCTAAAGTATAAAGTCTGGCACAAAGTGTTTCTGCTATTTGAGGACGAATTAGAGAGATGAACCCTTATTAGTTGATTAATTCTGTTATAAGCTCATAGTGGTGCACAGAAAAATACTTAGTAAAAGGCTTAAATTAGGTGGTTTTTGATGAAAGTTATATAGGTTTATTCTGACCATCTATGTGATCCTGATGGTTTTAACTAGTGAGTTTAATATTTAATGAGGATTTGCTTTGACACAGCATCTTCAGTCTTTTTGATCCCTTCTTATGCTCTGGGATGTTTCATCCATAAAGAACATTTGAAGGTGAGTATTAAAGTATTTCATTCAGTGTGTGTTCTTTTAGTGTTGTGACACGAAAATAAAGAGGAATTACATAGTCAGACTAAATTCAGACCAACAACTTTAATGTGTTGTGTATAATTAGCAAATTACATTTGGATTAGTCTGTTACACTCAAAACATACTCATGTATAATCAAGGCATATAATCCATCCCCATTGTGCCCTGTGCCTGGCATTGCACACAAATCTGCATCCTTAAAACAGCAAAATAAAGATAATGTGCTTCACGCCATCAAAACAGGGTCCTAAGTCTGAATCTGGGGAGTAATTAAGGTGGAGAGTTTTGGCAGCAAAGCAAAACAATTATCGCAAATACAGGTTTCCAGGAGGTTTTTAAGTGGGTAAAATAAGAAAAGTTTTCAAACCTGAATGATTATAGTCAAAGCTAAATTCTGCACAAAGCAGCACTCAAATCAGCTTCCCCCTGTGAACAGCCTGATTGCAAGAGCTCCATTAAATTCAGATTTCCTCCCAGACTTCTCTTTATTTTCACAAAACAGGCAAGGCCTGAATGACAGCGGTGGACTGAGGAGAGCCTCAGAGGAGAGATGCTTCCACACTTCAGAGAATCACTTACAGGGAAGATCAGGCAACTTCTGCCACCACAAAAGCCACAGACATCTCGTTCACACTTCCTGTGGATCACATTGTGATAAAACATTGGATGTTTTCAATTACAACAAACACAATTATTTATGTTTTATATAAACACGTCAAAGTACAATTAATATTTATATTATGCAGTTGCTTTTGATGAAAAAAGTACTAAAAAAGAGCTGATTTGAAGCCTTTTCAGAATAAACCATATCATAATATATGTATGTTGGCATGCAAGATACAAGCTTATGAATATCTTATTAAGCCTGACACTGAGTTCAAGCCAAGTTCAGCTGCTTTTTAATGCAATAATGTAATATCTATGTGCAATTGAGTATCCATTGCATATATTTTTCTTTATGCATTGATTAATACTGGACAGGCAAGACTGAAATAATCACATCAAATTAGGAACACTAGTTTCTTGAAGTGAACCAAACATGCACAAGTGAAATGACTTAATACAAACACATCTTGCACTTTACTTGGTGGATGTTGCAGATTTTATCTAATCTTTTAATTTGAAATATGCTAACAATTAAAAAATTAATGATGCGCCACAGTGAGTAGGACTGCCAGTTACCCTCAATGGTATAAAAACTACAGCCATGCAGCATTTATTCAATCATAGTGACTTTGTTTTCATTTATCAAAGGAGGCCATTTTGCAGTAAGTTGGGTTAACACGTTTGACCCACCACCGTTGGGGGCTTCTGCTACTTTAGGGCCCCTTCCCCTTGTACAGTATGCGCTTAAGCTGTTCTGATTGGTTGATCAGTCTGCTCTGTAATTGATGAGTTCAGTATGATTTCAGAGGTTCTGTATTCTTCCTATAGTCTGTACTCTGCTCTGATTTTGTCAACCTGAGCTGATGGTTTAAACTACTGACATCACAGTGGTAGGTCTGTTCATAAGAGCAGTCACATATCACCTAACAATCAGCTACTGTGACTTCTCCTTGGGTGGAAGCAGTCAGAGGATGCAATGATAGTTGCATTTCCAACAAAGTTGGAAAACAGAAACATAAATAATAACAGAATACAAGAACTTGCAAATCCTTTTTGACCTATATCAAATAGAAAACACAACAAGATATTGAGAGCAAAAATTGATGAGCTTCACTTTTTATTGTAAATGACAGGTAATTTTTTAATTTGACATTTGCAACATGTTCTAAAAAGCAAGCACATGTGCTCAGTCTATGCTCCTGCTCCTAGAAGGCCCTCCACATGTTTGCCCAGTTTGCCCTTATAAGCTAACAGGGAAACTCTGTAATAATTGGTGAGTCTACAGCTTATTCCTTCCTTGTTGTCAACAACTCTACATTCAGACCCTGTATACTCGAGGCCAGATTCGGCCAAATTTGAGGAGTTACACTGCGTTTATACCTCCCATTTACATGAGAATGGTGCCTGGAGTACCTGAATCCGCAAACTTTTGAAACCAGGGTGCAGAGTGGAGGGTTTTGAAAACATATCGCGTTTCAGGGTGAAACGCTGACTTCACAGCATGTGGAGTACTCTTTCATATGAAGGCTGCGTAAGCATACCAGGAAAAACAACAGCTTTGGCCATCTACTGAATAACGTGTGCTGCTTATCATGCTTGGTTTGTTATCCAGACAAAACAGATTCGTTGTCCAGAGAAGAAATTCCTGCGTCTTTGTGCGTCCACTCACCATTGTTTTTTGTGAAAAGTTTGTCTTTTTCATACATGTGCAACAGCGCTGTTTCTCTGCAAACCTACATCGCCATCTACTGGACTGGCACACCACAGTGTTTTCAGTTGTTCTGGTTTCTCCATTTAAACACAGATTGCTTTTGATAATGCAAAGGAAGAACCTTTGCGTTTCAGGTCAGAGTGTTTCCATTTAAACAGGGCCTCATTCTGCGATCTCTGTTCTGCACTAGGCTTGGAGACAATGGACTTAAATGACTGATGAAACAGTTGTAGTACGTCACTAAATAGTTTGATTCAGGGAAGTCAGGGAAACAAGCTTTTTCAGGCAGCTTCTGACGCCATAAATAGGGGGAGAGGAAGAAGTCCTGATGTCACAAACTTTATTACACGGAGAAGTCATGCTGAACACAATAAAAAGCAAAAAACTAAAGAAAGAAACACAGTATGGGCTCTTTAAAACTAGCTGTAACCAAAGAACCCAGACATATAAGAAGCTCTATGCACTTTGAATGTAAATCTATGAGTTCCCTCCCAGTTGTATACTCATAATATGGCACATTAGAGAACATCTGAATTTTTCATAATCAAACCTGCAGAGCTGACATGGATGCCTGAACCTACATATCATATGCAACTCACACACAAACAACTTCAACTAGGTGAATGTGAAGGTGATAATGGCACAACTGTTAATCCTGTGATCATTGTCTTCACTCTAACACTGATGTAGAGAGGCCCCACATAAAGCTGCTTGATACATAGAATAATCAGTCTATGTTGTGTATGAGTGCTAAGCAGAGGATTTACATTGCGATCCAACGAAAGATCCACTATCCACACATTAAAGAAGCTAGCTGTAAAGTGAAAGTGGACTGAAAACCTGGAGGCAGAAGAGTAACAGCCTCTTCTGAGACCTCTGATCATCTGCAGCAGCAATTGTTAGCACACAAATATCCAATCCCAGCACTGTGAACCTTGTTTTATAGAGAGCACATGCTATTTAAAACCTCATTCATCACCTGCCTTGTAAGGCCCTTTTATTTAGACGTAATAAAAGCTTATTTCATTCACACACAGTCAATAATTCCTGTAGTCCAATAGCTGTAGAAAGCCATTTTGAAAGCAGTAGTGTGTGTAAGTGTCTCAGAACAGCCCTCTATTCTCTCTGCCTGTGGTAGTGAAGTGGACAGGTGACCTTCCTGTGGCATTAAGCACAATAAGAGTAAGAGTGCACACCCACATACACATATACTGTACATGCCATCAATCTTTGCTATAGTAGCAGGAAGGAAAACAGCCAGACAGCATCTCACATTCCCTCTGTTTCCTTCAATTACAATGCAAACGAGAGCACTTAGTACATTCTGCAGGGTCTCTCTCCTGCACGTCTATGACAAATCCCCAACGGGGGGTACGTGAAGGCATTTTGACAGCCCTAACTGTAAAAAAGCTGCGAGGTTTAGCTCAGCGAGGAAACTGGAATTAATCCACACATGAAGTTGAAATAATCCTCGAGCTCTCTGGAGGATCCTCTGGCCTGCTGAGCTCTACATAATTACACATATCCCAGCCCCACTAACCCAGTGAAGCAGCCATCATGGAAAATGTTACATGGGCTATTTGCAGTGATGTGTCCTCAGATAGAGGAGGAGAGAAAAGCAGCCAGGGTTTGTGTTTGTTGCTACCTGATAGTCCGTGACCAGTAAATGAGCATAAAATTAACAGCCTGTTGGTTTAAAGGATCATTTAGATCAACCAGGAACTAATGAACATGATTCAGGGGTGTTCATATGAAACTGGTGTCACTGAAAATGCTTATTTACAGATTTGGCGTGCTAAAATCCCCTAAAAATGTAAGAGAATATTCAAAGAGTGAATAATGTGCCATACTTTGACAATGATACTGCTATCCATGTCCTAAATTAGTAAAAAGACACACAAATCTGATGGGGATTGTGATGGCAACAGCCACACATGGGTATGATTCACCCTCAACTCATCATTATTGGCTCACCCTATTATGAACTTGGAGGCAAAGGAGGTTATGTTATTGCCAAGGTACATTGTTTTGTTTGTCTGTTTGTTTGTTAGCCAGATTACACAAAAACCACATAATGAATTTTGCTGAAATTTTCAGGAGATGTTGATAATTTCTCAACTTAGAACTGGTTAAATTTTGGTTTTGCCTGGATGCAAAAAACTCCCATGCATTACCTAAAATCCCATAAGTTAATATCGGGTGGAATTAAAAAAAAAAAACATCTCTCTGCCATTTTCCAACAGAATTGTATCAATTTTACAGGATAACATTGAGTTCATGCCTTTATCCTCAAAGTAGTTTTATCTGGATCTGATCCAGACTGACGTCACAAAAAAAAAAAACCATTTAATTTTTTAATAGGAAATCCCATTCAATAATCCATATGAGATCAAAGTATTAAATGATAGCCCCAAAACTTGTGTTTATACAGGATAACAACCTCCATGTATGTCCTGAGTTTGGTCTAGAATTTGGCACGACTCTGGATCTGATGTTCCAAAAACCAGATCTGGATACGGTGATCCAGAATTGTATCTTTCACAGGGATTGTGGAAAAACCACTGCTGGAGCTGAGGTGCTTGGCAGTGGTCTGTGCTCTCAGAGTGCTTTTCTAGTTTTGACATATTTTTAACACATTATATTGATTAAGTATTCTTTTACCATTTCTTTAGGTTTTGCAATGCTCATTTTTTCTGCAGACAATTTAGATTTTACTAAATGTTTTGTTATTAGTTCTGGTCTCTTTTATTTGAGTTACCTGGAAGCTGTGAGAGGGGGACGTCCTGGTTGGAGGCAAAAAGTGTGGCCAAGGGCTGAAGCCAGCTCACTGGGTTGGACCAAGTCTGCTGATGTCATGGGGGGATTTGGGTTAAGTTAGTTTTGATTCCTGTTTAGTTTAATGTGATGGCCACTTTGTTAACCCCTTCTGTTTCCTTTGGTTTGGTCAAACCCCCTTAATATTTGCTACTTTGTGTTATTCTGTCAGGTCTTTTTTGTTGATTTGTGACTTTATCTTTTGTTTAGTTTTAGTGTTAGGCCTAATGCTTAACATTTTGGCCTGTAAATTAGACTTAACTTTCTTTTGGGTAAAATAAAAACACACTTTCTTTAAATTAATCTTATGTCTTGAGCCTTTGTTGCTTGGTCACTTACAGTGATGTTGAAGATAGTGGTAAAGATGATGATGATATATGTTAGCCTCCACACTAACTGTACACTCTGTTTTAATGCATGCATCTTAATTGGGCAGTTTTGGCAAAGAAGTTAGAAGTCCTTCATGATGTGTGAACTGCAAGGTCATGGGTGAGCTATTCTGTTTGGGGTCCTTCAGAGTAAAACAGAACTAGACGCTAAACCCCAAAGATCTAACAGTTCATCTGTGAGCCCACAGTAGAAGCACAGGATCCCCAGAGGAACGAATCAATGCTGAAGGAGATCGGCGAGAAGAACAACTCTGTTCCCAGCGGCTTCAAATCTAGATGCTCTTAACCTCCCATAGAGCAGCAGTATGAACCACAAGGGAGGGAAATCAGTGGAGCAGTCAGGTGGTTTATTACACAGGAGAGACCAGTAGCAGAGACGAGGTAACAGATGAACATGAGACAGACAGACATGGAGAGAGAGAAAGAGAGTGGCAGATGTAGAGGCAGGTTGGTAGAAAAACGTGAATAAGGTGTCACACATGAAATAAAAACACAGTGCTTCACATGGCTTCTATATGATGCCTTAGGCAAGTCTTCAACTGTGCAGTAAGAACATGAAGGTAATAACTGAAGTAATTTTGGAAAACACATATGTTAAAATCTTAATACTAAAATGTCATTGTTTTTATATGTTGTCTGTATTGCCAAGTTTTTCTCACTGTGTGTGGAATTAAGAGTAGATGGCCTCAGTATGTAGAGAACAGCTTCGCCAAATGAAATCTACATGTAGTGAGAGGCATTTTGTCATCAAGAGACCGACACAGATTTGACACAGAGATGGAGTGATTTTGCTCTGCATCACATCTGCAGACGCCTCAGGCAGCAGCCAGAGGGCCACAGGGAGGGGCCTCATTAGTGAAGCAGCAGGTTCATTCAGATATTCCTCCTCATCTGTTTCACACTTCAACACTTTTCCTCCTTTAGCCCCTCTTACAGTGGTTTAAAGGAAAATCATTTTGCTGGCAGAGTTTACATAGCTTCTGCATTTTGTTTGTCATGAACATGGTTCACTCTCTTTGGGAGAATTCTTTCAGTGTAGGTATTCCTCCCTTGCCTCGGATCATTTTAATATCCATCCTTCCATTATCTCTACTGCTCATCCCTTTCAGGGTCAATGGGACAGCTGACATTTGATGAGGGGCGGGGTACACCCTTGATCAGTTGTCAGTCAATCACAGGCCCACAAACAGGGACAGCCAGGAGTGAACCTCCAAGCCACTTCAACCCTGCATCAGTTCCTGCCAAGTACACCAACCCAAAGCAGAGACAGTGCTCAGCATTTCCAGAAATTCAACATACAGTGGAAATAATATCAGTGCAGATGCTCACTTAAGGTCTGCCCGACTATTTAACCTGTTTTTGCTTTTCCTGTTATCTCATGATCTCATGAAATCCTAGCGAATTTGTTCTTTAGTGATCTTATGATCTCTTTTTTAAGCCAATCAGGGCTGAACGCCACTGTTGGGACGGGGCACAATGCAGATGGACTATGTGAAAATTCAGGGTGGCAACTTTTAAAGGTGTTATGGTGTAAGAAGTAACCATGTTGTCTGATGTTCCATGTGGTCTGCTGTACACACCAGAAAGCATTACATTTAAAAAAAAAAAATATATATATAAATAATACATGTTTAATATTTTTATTTTTATTTATAATTAATGTTTTTTGTACAAATTTATTATATATTATTTTACTTAGATTTTTGTTACTTTTGATTTCATTTATTTACTTTTGTTTTTTATAACTAATTATTAAGATTCATTCATGTAAATATATTTAGATTTTAAATCTGCAGATTGTATTCTAGTTTTTGATATCCTGTGTTCTTTTATATGTTAGTTACATATGTTATGTTAGTTACAATACAATCCCACTACAGGGAAGCTTTATTTTCCTGAAAGAATCTTCTTAAGGGATAAACAAAGTTCTATTGAATCGAATCTAATCTAATCTATCTAAAAGCCTCTTGCTTTGTGCATTGAGTTTGTGTTCTTTCACATCAGCAATTGTGTCAAATATTAATTAATATGCTCATCAATATCTTTGTTCATTAGACATTTGAATGTTGAAAGATGGTAGTTCAGTCTGCCTTCCAATAATGCAAGGCATGTCCCATAGTCATGGTGGCACGAAGGCACTGGGAGGAGCTGGCTGTGTTAAATAATAACATTGGGAAAATCCTGTCTTTCAGTTTCATGAGGACAGCTTTACATTACAGAGAACAAGAAACAATCTAAAGGATATATACGAACTCATATGAGCTGTAGCTTCCATTCAATTTAAATGGTAAAATCTACCAATATATGATGCAGGAACATTATGTTTGTAAATAAAATGTAGTTTCAGAAGACACCATAGAGAAATGTAAATTAAGTGACTGATATTTGACTGCTGTTTATTAGGTTAATTAGTGTTTGGTTCATTACCGACCTTCAGTAAATGTGTTGCATGCTAATTGCCTCTGATTAATTCTGAAATGTGAAGACATCAGAGTGTATAGGGCGAAATGTCATGTCAAAACATTTCCAAGAAAATAAACCGCTTTGAAGAAATCAATTGTTGGCACTGAGAAAATGTGTTTGATAAAAGCAGTCTTTTGTTTTATACACACAGAAACAGAAATTTTTTATCATTTATGTTTACATTAGATCCAAATATACAGTATACAGTATGTGTCTATATGCAAATCACATTTATGCAGAACAAAAGCATTTGGGCATACGCAGAGCTGTCCCTACAGTCTTACTCAGACAGCAAAAGAAGAAGCTGTCCTCTCAATGTGAAAATAAATGATAAAGAAAAATCACATTAACTTGCAATTATACAAAGTCCTGTGGTTAATAATTCATCAGGACAGTGGATAGAGGTATGGCATTATGGACTTAAAAAGTGCAACAAGTCATTCATATGTCTCCATTAGCAAGTTTCTGCAGTGTTTACAGATTATCTCTGATTAGATTCATAAAGAACGTCACAGTCACTGACCCCCCCCCCCCTTTCATTAACATACACCATCCATCACCTGTCCTCCATCTCAAAGGGACAGAGATTGCCCTCTCTGCCCCTCAACTCTGCCGTTGGTGACGCTGGACATCTGAATTTTCATTTAGGTGAACCGAAATCATGTACTGCAAGCAATTCCCTCTGCTGCTCTCCTTCCCTCCCTTCTTTCCTACATTTCTGAGCAGCTTTAGCACACTTGAGTAGGAAGGAATGGGAAACCAGGAGGGCATGTTTGGAATGAGTGTTGTGATGAATGTTGATCAGATTAATGATAGTAAAAAAAAAAAAAACTTTTTTTGGAGAAGCTGTTTTGAAACCAAATATCCTGATTGGCATATTTACATGACAACTTTTTTAAAAATCCTGATAGAGCGTTAATACTGATTATTTGTATAACAGAGTTATCAAGATCAGACAGAGCAAAGAGATTTTCTATCATTTGTTTTATTCTTGAGTTGAGTTAGCTTAGACAGAGCAAAAAATAGGGTGTGAATCCCAAGGGGGGTGTAACTTGTCTGAACAATTCAGGGCCAAATTGGGACCTCTGCTACTTTAAAGGAGACATATCATGCTGATGCATGATTTAATACTTACATATAATATAATAAATTTGAAAACAAGACCTTACACCCCCTTAATTTTCAAAAACTGAAATATTGTATTTTTTCTGATATCCTAGAACGAGATTTGATGCCTCTGAAAATAGGTCATTGCGAGATGACCGCGAGATTTAAATCGTTGTGACGACACGAGGTACCTTTCTTTTTATTGGAGTAATCTGATAAAACACTTACTCCTCTGTGATGTCCGTTAGCCCCACAACCATCAGTCAGGAACACATCCACCCTTCAGCAGTATATAGCTCCCTAGCTCACACTCACTCGTTACCAGCTCTGGCCTGTAGGGGGACTCAATACACGGTCGCTGCATTGAGCCTGCCGGAAAATACAGTAGAAGAAGAAGAACAGGCTGGCTCTACCCCCGATAAAACTGACCAATCAGAGCACAACAGGCTGTGACGTTGCGAGGTAACTGTAGGTCATCCTGAGATCCTAGCGTTTCAACGAGTGCTTGATAATGGCCTAAAATCAGGATTTTGAGAACGCTATTGTGGGGCAATGAAGAAACTAAATGACTTGTACTGAGGGCAGAAATGCTTTACAGGCATCCTAGTCTGGCATAGTGAAAAGGAGAAACAAGCATGATATGTCTCCTTTAAGTTTAAATGGTCACCCCATGACTCACTGTTTGCCATCTTAGAGGCAGTATTTATTTATGTAAAAAATATTGTAGGCTGTTTAACTACTGGTCCCTGTTGGGTCTGTCACAAATTAAAAATTGACAAAAAGGTAAAGGAAATAAAGCCATGGAGAGTTCAGGACTGCTTAATTCTTTAAACAATTGAGCCTTTTGCATTTAATGATTGAGTCTTTAATCTTGTCATTAAAAGCAGAAACTGTCCATTTTTTTCCCAATTCTTTGACATTCGCCCTTTAGGTTAATGTTGTTAAATATCATTGCTGTCTACATGGACTTGAGCTTATAGAGCGCCTTTCTAGTCTTGGACTACTCAAAGCTCCTCCCGATCACTGACCAAGCACACTATCCAGCTGCACCACCGATGCCTCAACATAAAACTCTTATTTTGAGAACTGGTGGTTTCAATTAGAAGTCAAAATATTTTACTGCTGAATAAATAAATACTGCATTGTCCTGATTTCAAATGATTTTTGGGGTGCTTTTGACTGTATAACATTCACAAAAAACCCTCACCAACATGGAAGGACACCAATAGCATAGTTTCATTTGAAAACAACCCCCCCTTTATTTTATTTTATTTTATTTTTATTGAATAACTGAGATCAAAGGGTGTTTTATTTTGATAGGGTAACATGATCCTCCCATATCCACCTGTATACTGCCTGGACTCTACACCTTTATGCTCCTTGTCCCTGTCTCTGTTGTGATGAATGAATAAGTACATCCAGAGATAAACTCTCCATGTGCTCATGCACTCCTCTTCTGATTGAAGCTCAAAGTTTATATGACTCTGTAAATGTACAACTGGAGGACAGTTGAAACTCCCAGGAGTCATTTCAGAGGTAAAAAGTGATAAAATATCCATCAATACTCAATAGAAATCAGCTCAGTTAGAAACCTCTGCCTTAAAGCATTCCTCAAATATTGCATTCACAACAATAGATGGGACATACATTAGTATGCACAGATGGACAGGCAGACAATCTATACACACAACTTATAACACAAAGCAGAGGTATAAAAAGAAAATAGCAGAAAGACTATGAGGCAAACATAAGGGGGTGGGAGAGAAAAATCATCCACCCCTCTTTACAGCTCTCCAGGGATCCTCAGTCTCTGCAGAGGCCAATTTAAATTCAGGGCTTTGGAGATGAAGCATGGGCGTAAATGTGTGTGCTATTGAGTGAGAGCAGGAAGAGAAAGATAAAAGGGGCTACTGCTGACTGCTCTGAGGCCACTACTTCTGAAACTTTCTAAAACCAACATGGTGTCACTCCATTTTGCCTCTCCTGTCCCTCAGCAGAGAGGTGAGAGGTTGGGTAGGGGTCAGCCAGAGGATTTAAGGTCTTACCGGTCTCACATCGGCGTCCTGTAAACCCCGAGGGACAGACGCATGTGTTCGGAGACACGCAGGTCCCTCCACTCCTACATCCCTCCTCGCAGAACGCTGGAAGGAGAGGGAGAGAGAATGTATTAGTTCAGTTTCTCCTCATAACTAGGATATCACAGCAGACACAGAAACACAAGGAAAGCATTGAACTTCTGTCGCTTAAGGTTTTGTAAAGGCCTCACAACGTACAAAGTGGCTCCCCTGACGATTTTTTAAAAGCGGTTTAACAGTTCTGGGAGGGAACACTGTCGCTTTTTTGTCATTCACTTGGGTTCATAAATGGTGTTTTTATGTTTCTTTATGAGTGTGTGTCTGTGTGTACTTTGAATGTGGGGCACCGCAGAGGAACCTGATAAAATATTTTCACAAGATCAGAAATGGCAGTATTGTGCAATGAAAAGAGGCACTTTACAAAAAAGGGGAAAAAAGGGAAAACTGCGGATTTATTACTAACATCACATCAGAAAAAGATCACAACTAAAATCTGAGCTCTGCAGGTTCATTTTTGGCTCTTTTGAAATCGCCTGATGGGAAATTTGTCCATGAAATTAGATGTCATTTGATGGGCTGGATTGAAAATGCATGGTGGGTTGTAATGTGTTGTGGAGGCTTGGCAAAACCAATCAATATTTCAGGATTAAAATCAATCAAAGACTGTTTCTTGGGAAAGGGTCACTTAGCAACAAACATGTTTCCCTGCCGAGATGATGATGTATCGCACCATAGTTGGTGGCCCTACTTGTAATTCTAAATTTACCCCCAAGGATCACCATATTCAATACAGGAAAAACTTATTCCTGGTTGAAATTGCATACGCCTTTAAGAGGAACATTTCACTTCTTGACTTATGATGTCCAGCAATGATAAATATATGGTCGAAATGTGATGGGAATCCAGTTTTTGATGAGAGGCCTTTCCACACCAGACATTCTTTGTGTGTGTGAATAATTCTCATATTATTAGCTACAAGGTTTTAACCTTCTGCTCGTCAATACAATCTTACACATCAGTGGAGCAATGTCTCTTTACATTTTTTTAAATCTTTATTTTAAAACTGTTGATCTTTTTAAACCATTTCCCTTTCTTAACTCTCACCACCAGTTCAAAGTCTTACTTTATCCAGGGAGGAACATGCTGATGCTACCATCCCTAGTCCACAATCGTTACAAGGAAACAGCAGTTACTGATGTTCAGCTTTACCCATTAAAAAAAACACAGTTCAGGAAAAAAAAATTAAGACATTTGAATTTTTATTCTTAAAACAGTGGTATTGGTCACCCTCCATGCTGGTGTGAGCTGCAATACAATATCTATTCACTCAGCAGCATTACTTTTATTTCCTGAAAAACAGAAATTCTGGAGGTAAGAGGCTTATCCTGATCCAGAGCCATCTTGCAAAACTCCAAGCCAAAATGATTGTGCTTGGTCTTAGCGGTACAGCCCAATCAGCATCGGTTAAAGCAGGAAGAGGTGCGAGGTGCAAGTGAGATGACAACAGGCAGCAGCTTTTTCTTACGTTTATGGACATCCATGTGAATGGTTTCAGTAGCAATTTGATTAACTCTGGATGCATTTTACAACAAACAACGTGGAAAGCATTTCTTGAAAGAAAGGATATTTTGTTTCCACTCCTGACATTAAGGCTAATATAAAGAGACTGTGAGGAGTTTCTGCTACAACCACGATAATTTTTCCAAAAATTGCTTGTTGTCACACATCAAAACAACCGCTACGTAACTAGAAGGAGATACATTACACCATCGCTTTGCATCCTGTAAGTTGTTGAAAAAAGAAGTTGTAAAGCAATGCAGAGTTCTGAGGAAGGACTGAGCTACAACACAAGTTATTTAGCTCCTGTAATAATCCATTTATTTGCACTTCTGACTGGGGTGTGTTGCTCTAGATCAGCTGTATACATAGTATTGTTAGACTTATATCTACAAAAATGCTGTCATAGTGATAATCACATTCTTCATGGTATATTTGTGAATAACAACGCAGGGCGTGCTAACAACAGCTAACAATAGCCTGGTGGATCGGCATGTTTTTTTCAGACTTCAACTGGAACGTCGATAAGTCGGAGATGATGTCACTCCCAGTTCCGAGGTTACTGGAATGCAGCATCATGACAGTTCCCGCGCGTGCTCATGGGTAGCAGAGTCTTTTTTTTGCCAGTAATAGATTCTCCTCATAGCACCTTTGAAGTTAGTTTTAGGTATAGTCTCTTGCATATAATATTTTTTAATTTAAGTCATAATTTAGAGATCAAAATTTATGTATTTTGGTCTAGTTTTAGTTGATGAAATTTCGCAACCTTTTAGTCGACAAAATCGTCTGTATTGTTGTTTTATGTTTCCTTGTATTCTGAAGTCATGTTTTACACTTGGATATTATGAAGCATCTAATAACCCTTTTCGAATGCTAGTAAAGTTTAACATATAAATGAACAGAAACAAATATAGCTTTTGTGTGAAATGCAGTCACCTTTATTTAGGCTACCTGGCAGAGCATCTCAGTAACAATACCAGAACTGACAACAAACAGTGAACCTGCTCTACATGAATATATCAATTCATAAAGAGAGCAGCTCTGATTGGATCGCTCCACAACTTATCCCACCAGCACCAAGCTAAGGCAGCTGTGATTGGATGTCAGTTTTAGTTTAAGTTTTTGTCCATGTGCACTTGCTTTTATTAGCTACCATCGAGTTTTTGTCAGGGGAAAAAAAGCTGGTAGTGCACTGCAAGAGACTTTGTTTTTACGACTTGGTTCATGTTCTGTAGTGCAGTAGTGCCTGCCTATTACTGTACATTATTTGATTGGTCCATAATGAATGTGATTTATGGACAGCTGTCCAATCACCTGCTGATATGCTTTTAAAGGTTTTGCCATCTACAGACACTTTGCATGGGATGTTGATCAGAGGGACCAGTGAAATATTTTCTGTTTTATTCTGTAGGTCATGTTTGAACCTGATAATGATGATGTATGTAATTAAGTGAACAGTGGGGATAAAAAAGAGAAGAAGAAGAAGCTAAATTTTTCAGAAGGCAGTGGTGAAAAAAAAGTTTTAAGACCTGCTATGAAATGACTTGACAGACGTTAGACTGAGAATGGGTTAAACCCACTGAGAGCAGCATCTGACTTTGAGGATCTGCTCTTCCCTCTCTCACATTTACAGTAAAGGTCAAAAACATCAAACTTGTTTTAAGTTGCAGCAGAAAAATTCGAGAACTAGTGGAACATCTTGTGACTGCAGAGAGCAAGGTTTTGTTTTTGAGGATGGAATAAAAATCGGCATTGCATTAAGTCATTGAAAAATCATTTAAAAGACTAAAATGAGTGATGATGCTGCAAGTTCTGTGGATGTTCTGAAAACTTTAATTATCCTCTGTGGCCTTCCTGTGTTTTAACAGCAGCAGCACCTGACGCAGGGCAAATATTTCATCCTTTATGTGTGAGCAGTACTACCGAAGAGCGAGAGCAGAAGTAAACTGGGTATCATTTCTGTTTTTATCGCCTTTTATTCTGAAACCTTGGACTGCTGCAACAGCACAAGGATGTTACAGATTTTATTATGGATTCTATGGCTCAGCTCAAAAGACTGTTTTCATGCTGTACATTCATCCTGAGAACAGAGCAGGCACTCTGCAGAGCTCTATGCTCACCCGCACACAGACATTTGTAAGCTAATGTAAGGAGCTGCACTGAGGAGCAGATTCAAGCTTCAGTGTCAAGGACCAGCTGCTCTACAACCTGAACTGCTGCTGTGTCATCTTTTAAGGAGTGTTGTTAGCACAAACATTCACTGATTTTTTTGCCTCACATTTTTACTTTCAAAATATATTTTCTAGGTGCCCCTTGTTCTTAGTGTTAGTCCATGGCACCTGCTACTTAAAGCACACATGAGCTAATTACTTCATTAAAAAGGTTTCAGCTTATACTTCTTTTTTTTAAATTTTTTTTACCAATTTTATTTTCTCTTTTGCCATGATTTTTTAAGCCTCAAACACTCTCTCATTTTATTGTATTTTTCTAAGGTTTTTGATCATGGTGTATTTTAATTTTTCATTTGTTATGCTGCTCTATGTTACGTCTGTTTTATGGTTTGTGTGTCTGTCTCTCTTGCTTCAATAACAGGTTTACCCACAGGTACAAAAAAAAGATACCTGGACCCGAACCTGTCATTGCCATCACCCTCTGAATCTGACCTGAAGCTGCTAGTTTGACTTTAAGTCTCCTCAACTCAAGACAACAAGTGACCAGAGAGGATGAAAAGTGCAGCTTAAAAAAGGAATAGTTTTTTTTTTAAGTGTTGTTGTGTCAGATACAAGCATGAGCCTGAACGTATGCCACAGAGTCAGAGCTATTTAACTCTGTACAGAAATCTCGGGCCGGATGCTAATGCTATACATTACAACACATGGTTCCAGATAATCAGCCTAATTAGAATAGTGGGAGAAAAACAAGCCACCAAAACAGCATGGGGCCATCACATGCTACCAAAAGTTTTGTTTACATCCACTTACTTTTCCACCACACCACTGCTTTGACCCCCGGCATACCCACCATACCCACCCTGCACATCCATTATTTGTCCCTCTTCTCTCAGGGAGAAGGCTATGAAGAAGGCAGAACCACCACACTGAAAACAACTTCTTTTCCACAGATGTGAGGCTGTTAACTTCTGGGGCTGCTCTGTAGGCTGCTCATACAGGGATTGGGCACTCCATGTGCAATAGCAACAATGATAATAACTAAACAGAAACAGTTGGACTACTACTTCAGTGCAACTTTACTCACTGATATTGCTATTATATTCCGATAGATTCTTTATTACTTTAACATTTTTATTTGGCTGCAACTGGGACTCCTTCGAATCCTTTGGCACAGCATAGCCTTCGTGTCAAGTTTGCTTCACAAGAGGAAACAGCCACTACCAAACATATATGAACTAAATTAAATTTTTTTGCTGCCTTACACTGCTGGCAGATGGACACGTAGACTGTGTCTCAAAATAGTGCCTAATCAAAGTGGCTTAATATAAACAAACTGTTTGTAGCATATGATGACTTCACCTTGTTTTTGGGGCTTGTTTACTCTCACAATTTCTTTCATAAAGTGGGGAATCTGGCATGATGTACAGCAATGCGTAGCATTAGCGTCTATTCCGAGATTTCTGAACAGAGAGAGACCTGAGATGTGACACTGTGGCACATGTTCAGGCTCATGCCATGTACCTCTCATGACCCCACTTCAAAAAACCTGAACTATCCCTTTAATTGTCATGGGCTATTTAACCCTTGCAACTCAAAGCCATGATAGATTTGGCAAATAGAGGGCTAATAACAATGCTGCTACATTTTTAGTGGGAAAATGTGGTTAAAAATTCTAATTTCAAATTTATTATTGTAGAATAATGAACAAATAAAACAAAATTAGAGAAAACACTCTAAACACGCTAAATTATGAACTATTTTCAACAGAATTCTTTTTGTATCTGGAGAACCCTAAGGGTTTGAAAACAGTGAGCTTCAAAATACATGACCCCATAAAGATTTGTTGTAGGTTTCCAGAGACGTAAGTGAACGGCGTGAACATCATGGTATAAAAGGCCTCATGTCATTTAAGGAGGTTGTTTAAATTTTGAAATAAACAAAAATAAATAAAAATATGCTCCCCCAACAGACCCTTCACAAGGCTTAACTTCCTAACCAAAAGCAGAAAACCAGTGCAAATAACTGTGATTTGTTCCATTTGTACGCAGGGTGTAATGGCTGGGACAAACAACGAAAGGTGAAGGGACAGGTTTGGAAATGCTGGAAGAGAAATTCAATCCCCAAACAAAAGAAAGAGCCAGCGCACAGAAGAGGAGTGCTCAGTGCTCCAGTGAGGATTAAAGCAAAAAGAGGGCAGGCTTAATTGAGTGAGTTCATTAAATAGAAATTACTTGAGTATTTCTAAGCTTAATTAACGACAAGATTTGAGAGATGAGTCTTAATGGGCTGAAAAATCTATTTATATCCCATACATCAAGGGTGTGAGTTTAATATCTGCGGGTGCGTGTAATGCATGTATCACTGCTTATCTCCTGATGGTTTATGAATCCAAAGAAACATAAATTATCTGTGTAAATAATCACTCATGGTGTTGAGAAAAAGATCTGCTAAATATACGAACAAATGCTGAAGTGCAATAAATAAAAGCAGAGCCCCATGCCAGAAACTATTAGAGCTATTAATTTGACTGGTTCCACTGTTTAAGAAGTTCTATCAAGCCCTCATTAGGAGCCTGATTGCCTCTGTACTAATAACGCTCACGCTGGAAATTAATTACACTTATATTGACTCAATCTATCTGCAGCTCTAATTATCATTTCAACACCATCAGCATAATGTAGTCTGTCTGTCAAACTAATGGCTCCCACAGAGGAGGGGGAGCTTATTGAGTGCGTACTGTAAAACCTGGATTAAAGGAAAAATCAATACTGCTGGCAACATTTTTTGTAACGAAAGATAAACATCTACTTGTTGCTTGCAGAGTCTGTAATTCTTGTAAAAAAAATGTAAGAAAAATCTAGACAGAATAGATGCAACATTGATTATTTACTCTGACACCCCAGTGAGCGAGCTGCTGCTGTGTACTGGTCAGTATTACTCTGACATTAAATGAACTGTGCCATAGCAGAAAACAGTCATCTTAAACTATTCACGGTGGCTGATGAGTTCATCATTTAAACTCCTTCATAAGAAATTCTAATCCTGGGCCATGCTTCAAATGCTTGGGGACCACTAGATTAAAGCAATATCAGTATAATGCAAGAGAAGCACTCAGAGAGTGCAGAGCTTCGCAAAGCAGCTCAGTTCCAGCAGTGGCTTTTTCACAACCCCTGTAAAAGATACAACTCTGGATCACCAGATCCAGAACAGAACCAGGATCTGGATCAAACTTGAGGGTACGTGGATTGCTCAACCCTGGTGAACAAGGAGCTTTGGGAACATCATTCAATATTTTGCTTTTAAATAAACTATTGAATGTCATCACGGGGTTCAGTTCAATGTTGTTTTGTTGTGAATTTAAATCAGATCCAAATAAAAAATTTAAAAAAAAATCCTTGATGATAGAGACATGGGCTCAATATTGTGGTGTAAAACTGGAAACTAATCCGTTCCAAAATGGCAGAGATTTCCATCCAATTTGAAGGAATTCTTAGAAATTTGGGAAGTTTTTTTGCATCCAGACAAATATATGTATATCACCAAAAATCTAATCATTTTTAAGTTGGGCCATAACCAACATCTTTTGAAAATTTCAGCCAGTAACAAACAAACAAACACATGCCTGCAAAACATAACCAACTTGACGGAGGTAATACAGCTCAGCAGTCTTTCCTTTTTTATGTCCAAACTGTTGCCATATAGCCCAGAGAAAAGTAAATATCTGCTTGATCTTTAAGATAGCGGTAAGTGTCAGGAAACAGTTTTAATGGGCATACAGTGAGATCTACATTTTAAAGCTGTGCCACTAGACAATGGTTTACACTGATATTATGATTTCAATTAATCTGCTTGGATAACCGATCATAATATCAATGTACGTCAATGTATTTTACCCTCTTAAAAACAATTAACTTGCTTAAGTTGTAATACAATATCTCAACACAGTGCAAACAGAGCATCTCACCATCACTGACCTTGGTTCACGCTCCTTCCATTCTTTGTATGCTTTGCATACATTCTTTTCCCATTTTTCCCATTATGCCTCTTCCCTTCCCTCCTCAACCACCTCCCCCTCTACATTAAAGCATGAGGACCCCCCTCCAAAGTGACAAATAGCCTGATCTGAGGCTGCTTGAAGACGAGCTGTGACCTCCTTCCTGTGACCTACAGCTAAACTATCCTCCTGCTTAACTGAGCCTGTTGCTGACTCGTGACTTCCTGAGACATGCTTATACCCACAGATTTGCTATTTGAGTTTCCCATTATGGGGCTTGATTGCTTTCCAGTGGGTGGCGAGAATGAAATCATTCCAGTCGGCGCTGTGGCTAACAGCCACATTCACGGTCGTTGGGCGTCCAAGGATCCATCCCGGAATTAAGAGCGAGGATATCACTGAGAAAACCAGGGGATGTTCTGTACATTCAAGGGTGAATGAGAGGTGAAGTGTGTTAATTCTAAAGAATAACACTGTAATAATAAGTGCCCCGATAACAACTGTTATCCCTGATATTAAAATCCTCTTTAACAACACTAAAACCTCAAGCTTATTTTCAAAGTTTTGGCCCAAAATCTGCTCAAGTAACATTATTGTTTTACATTATTACTTAATCAGTGCCTTTCACATAGAAGACTTCCATCACTTAGTTAAAATTTGGTGAGGGCCACCTCAGGCCCCCCCATTAAACGCACGCATACAACACATAAAAATGTGTTCACAATTTAAATAACATTTTTGGGAAATATGATAATTAATATACTCATCATATGATATAATTACAGATATTAAAACAATACTATGAAGAAGTAATATTCTTTCTCAAAAGTATTAACATCATTTAGAAATGCCAACTGTTATAGTATTTTATTTTTTAATTAAAGTATTATTTTGTATGTACTTTCAGCTTTTACTTATTTCTGTTTGATGATTATTGGTTTTACTGTTTTGAATGTTCTATTCTGTATTTTATATTTTAACAGTCATCCTGGTTTTATCATTTCTTTTATTTTATCTTTTCTGGTGTGCATTAGTCACCTAATTCTCCTGACATTCTACCTGCTTTCATCACAATTACAGTTGGATACTGTGAAGTAGGTGGACCTCTGCTCAGTGTTCATTTGCTGGGTGGTTGTAAGAAAAATCCCATTATCATATTTATAAATGTAATTCTCATTTTAGTCCTTTTGTCTGTGCCCACCTCTCTCTAAATTAAAAATAATAATAATACATATTTTAAAAAAAAACAAAAACCTAAATTAAAACATAAAATGAGACAAAACAAAATAAAAAGAAGAGAATGGCATTGACTAAGTCTTATTAAAAGGTCTTAAGGTGACATTCATTGTGACTTACATACAGATACAAATATTGATTAACTGATTGATACTGATGTGTACTTACAGCTGCATTAACAAATTTTCGTGAGTTCATAATAAAATGTAAAGAGTGGCAGCACTTACAAAATAAACAAAGCCCAATAAAGGACTTGTATGCTTAAGTGTAAGCATGTGTGACATCCAACAGGAGCAGCAAAGTGAGCAGGCAGAGAGCTGTGATCACACATTGCTTAATATCACAAGAAACCAAAAGATATATTAATAATTAAAGGCATATATGTGATAAACAAGTAACGGAATGTGTGGACACAGCTTCATGTTTATTTCCTCTCTGATTTATCTTAAAGAACACCATCTCTCAATAGGAAACAAAGGAAATAAGGTGAGGTCCCCTAACAGACAATGAAGCCCTGTGCACTGCAGGCGTTCTGCACATACTATGAGGCACAGACCTGGTTTGTGATGTTTAATTCTCTTTGTAAAGCTTGATGCTGTTTGAATAAACAAAATCAAGGTAATTTCACCATCTACTGTTGCCCTGTTAATCTAAGAGCCCTCTAGCTTTTCTCTTCATCTTGACAAGATGTTCACTTTGCATGTTGATTAAAACATGATGTCCCACCGTTTTAACTTTTAAAAGCACCAAGCATGGCTGCCAACTTAAGAAAAGTGAGGCAGATGGAAGCCTTAGAAGCAGAGTGGTTTTGAAGGTAAGGTACCTCCATGATTGACACAAATTGAGAGATGAAACCTCAAAGACTACTATCCTCCTTTGGCAGATTGTTTTTACATGGCTTTTAAGAGATCAGTCCCCAGAAAATTGGTCATAATTACTGTTTTGAAATATTTTTCTGGAGATACTTGTTAACTGTGAGTCTTCAACGTTAAAAAGTATCTCAAAAAGATGCTGGAAACTTTCCCCCTCCTTTGGGTTCATATTGATATTGTAGAAGAAACAGCCCTACTTACACATACAGGGAGACATCAGAGCACACAGATTCATACAAATAAGCTTTCTTTTTTAATGCACAGGTACAAATTCAGCCATCCATCACAGGCTTGTCTCATCACAGATTTCCCTCTGCAGAGCCTCACATGTGCGCCGCAGCATTGTTATGACCTAATGTGAGTATCCTCGCCTACAGGAAGTATATGTAAAGTGCGGCACAATAGAGTGTGGCCCTAGCCTTGCTGTGCAGCTGGATCAACTTTATTTAATATCTGCAATAAGACAGATCTATCTTGGCAAGCTCCAATCCACAACTGTGAGCTTCCCATAGCAGCACAGCATAGTCAGAGACCTTCAGAGCAAAAGAGTGAGAACTACAAACAAGATGACAGCAGGGACTGACTGCTCTCTCAGGGATTAGCACAGACGCTAACAGTTTAAAAAACAGGTTTATCAGATATGGACCACATTTATTTATTTAATGAAAAACAAACATCCTAATGGAAAGGATATTTCTTTTCTATACCACTTGTTTTGCAGCTTGGCTCACGTTCCGTCCTACAGAGATTAGCATAGATGCTAAAAGCTTCAGTAGCTGTGTTATCAGACCTGGAGCAGATTTTTCTTAAATAATAAACAAATATCAACACTACAAACTTCTCTATAGTAATCATATTTTTCCTTCACTTCTGACATGTTGTATTGAGAATTTGTTTCACAAAGTAGCTCATGTATGTCTTCTACACTGTAGCAATAGGACTCACCTACTACATCATCTGATTGGATCATAATTATTTTGATTGACAGATCCGTCCAAACGCCTGCTGGGTATGCTTTAAAACGTTCCGCCCATCCCAAAACCCTTTCAATGGGCTGTTGTCCAGATAGACAAGTGAGATATATTGAATAGTCTGACTGGTGTGTCAAGATCATGAGAGGAGCACAACTTTACCAGACAATTGTCATCTTTTGAGAAAACAGGAAGAGTAACTTGAAAACAGCAGGTCAGGTTTCCACTATTTAGCTGTATTTAAAATGACTATGACTGCTGTTTTCTTGTGTTGGCTTGATAACCTTAGAGGAGGTTGATGTGGCTCAATCTGAAAAATAAAGGGGCACTGTGTTTTTCCAGCAATCCTGAAGACAAAAGTTTACCTTGAGGCCCACCCAGTAGAAGCCTGGGTCTTACCATCTGAATCAAAATGACCACTCCATAGTCATCATCAAGGATTGTTTGTTTTGTTAATCAATTCATGTAAAGTTACGATGTAAGTGGCTTTTTCTTTAAGGATTTCTAACAAGTCAGCATATCTTTACCTATGCCAAATTTATTTGACTAACTCTAATGCAGCAAAGGAAGGTGTATCGATGTTGCCCTGGTCAGAGGATGCTAGAAAATATCCAACACTGGATCTTGTTTGTGGAACAATGCTGATTTAATCGCACTACAAGACCAACTGTTGTGTCGGATGTCCATTTTTGAGGCTGTTTGACAGGTGGCAACATAACCAGTTCAAACTGTATTTTTGTAGACTTATCCAACCCTATCTCCAGCTGCAGCACAAACTCTTTATAACCCAATGTACACAAAGAGAAAATCAATCACTTCAGCTTTTTACAAAATAAAAGACTCCAAGGAGTGCTCCTGAAGACATTATCAATATCTTTAACTGAGGAACAGAGAGGCACCTCAGATAATTCACTCCAAAGCCCTTGTTCCCTTCAGTTTTTTTTTTACTCCCACAAACTTGCAAACTTCAGAAGACAGAGGAAGCTTTCCCCTCACTCTTCACACTCTGCAGTATATCTACATCTGCCAGATTTCCCTGCTAATGAGTGCACAGCGGTAGGGTTAAATGCAGAGTTGGATGTTCACTGTCAGCCCATGACGAAGAGCTGAGCAGGCCGGAAACTCATCTTAAAGAAATACTTAACACCATCCCATTTACTCATACAAATGTCTCACTTTGTTATGCATCAGAGTTAAGTCAGTTCACCCTTGGCTGTACTCTCTGTTGGGCATTTACCGAACATCACAGATAATGACCGCACTTACAAGACAATAAGGACCCGGGCCAGGCTGTCGGCATGGATTAAAGACGCATTAAGGGAGATTTTTACTGCCATAATGTATCTGCAGAGGGTTGAAAGGGTGGTTGATCAATACCGCTGACAAGACAATTAATTCCAGCAGGTGCTCTCGGAGATTTCTCACCCTGGAACGAAGCGCTACACATTTCAAACGGCTCGAGACTGGAGGGCAAGAGTGCAGCTATAGTGAGAAAAGCTGCCTATAGACCCACGCAGATAGCTGCAAATTACAAAGACCTTCTCAGAAAAAGTATTTGAGCTATTACCACTTCTTTGTTATTGTCATAAATAATTAGAGACAGTGTTTACTCCTATTAAAAGCCACTCTTGGATGTTCTACAATCTATTAGTTATAGATTAAATTTTATGTTGCTGAGAGAGCTTGTAGGAGAAATGCATGATGATTAACTCTGCTTCTTATCAATTATTCTTGAAAAAGACAAATCAACATATAAACTGGAGGTATCAACATAATTAGGAACAACTGGGGGACAGTTTTCAATAAATATAATAGTTTTTGACAAAAATGGATAAATCGGTATGTGGCTAATTTAAAGTCAATCAATCAATCAATCAATCATACTTTATTTGTATAGCACTTTCATACAGGACTTTCTAATACAAAGTGCTTTACATGCAAAAAGATAAAATAAAATAACAATAAGTGGAATGGAATTAAAAGCAGAAAATTGCATAATTGCATAAAATGAAAACATAAGACCCCCACAATCCCCCCCTTCCCCAAACCACATTCAATATACACACTCACATACTCAAACACACAAAGACATTAAAAGGAAAGTCTGACAGGAAACAGAGTTAGAGGACTGAGGAAACGCTATCTTGAATTAAAAATGAGGAAACACAGGAGCTAAAACTAAAATAATACTTAAAGGGACTGTGAGGAGAGTCTGTTTCCGCCGACATTGAGACTCTGCTACCCATGAGCATGCGCTGTGACTGTTGTAATGCTGTGTTCCAGTGACCTCGGAACTGGGAGTCACATCATCTCCGACTTATTGGCGTTCCAGTTGAAGTCCGAAAAAACATGCCGAGCTACCAGGCTATTGTTAGCTGTTGTTAGCACGCCATGTTATATGAAGAATGTGATTAGAACTATGGCAGCATTTTTGTAAATGTAAGTCTAACAATACGATGTATACAGCTGATCTACAGTGACCCACCCCAGTCAGAAGTGCAAATAAACTGATTATTACAGGAGCTAAATAACTGTTCACACTGGGGGCATCCATCTTCGATTGTCAACTCGGGGGTGGCGAGGTTTCACTGAGTTCCCAGTAGGAAATCCTGACTTCAGGGGACGTTCCAGTTTTAGTTTGGAACTTGGAAATTCCTACTTCAGGCTACAACTTGAACGTACCACAAGCCAAAGCGTGCATTTGTTGTGTTGCTAATGAATGCAGCTCGGACCTTCCTCAGAACTCTGCATTGCTTTACAACTTCTTTTTTCAACAACTTACAGGATGCAACGCAACAAGGTAATGTATCTCTTTCTAGTTACGTAGCGGTAGTTTTTGATGTGTGACAACAAGCAGTTTTGGAAAACTTAGTATCATAGTTTTGTAGCTGGCTATATATCGCTACTTAAGCCCGGTGCTCTAAGACGTGTCTGAATAATATAAATTTGCTCTAGTTTTAATTGTCTTGTTCCGAAGTTGAGTATCTGGGCTTTTAAAAGGGTTAAAATAAGTTAAAATATAACGTAAAATAATAATACATACAATCAGCTAAAAGCCAGATTAAAAAGACAGGTTTTGAGTTTAGAAATATGAACAGTAGGTGCTGCCAGTCAGTCAAATACAAATAAAATTCAAACTTGTAGGCTAGTGCAAAGTTGAAAAGACTCTCTGGATGTAGACAGAATTTAACAGAATCTATTGAACAGATGGATGGATGGATGAGTGAAAAGAATGATCAATAGACAAGTGGGTAGGCTGGTTGATTGGATGAATGAATTGACCTTTGATCATGTGTTTGAATGGCCAGTCATAACGCAATCATTAGCCGTACTGTATCAATGAGCAAGGCTGTATCTTCTAAGTAGAAATAAGCTGAAGCTAAACGCAACTTTGTGGTACTATGTGAATATGAACCAAAATATGAAACCAATGTTTCCAGCACCTTTTTGATTTGAGTATAACTAAAAAAGTGGCCTGCAAGGGTGAAATATGAGCATAAAAAAGTAACACAAAGATGAATCAGGCACTTCTGCATCAGCAGAAAGTAAAACCTCATTAATTGCTAAAACCCTCAGTTAGAAACCTTTAGAATCAGGAAGGTTTATGAGATAAATTTTTAGTGTACATCAAATAATTGTCTGCTTTATGCAATCTATTTACTTTGTTACCATGAAGGAATCCTTGGCTGTTTTCTCTTCTGGTGTGAAACAAACTAGACGGGCATTTTTGATTAACTGTGAGTATAATTATTGGTGACATTCATTAGTGCACATCCTCGTTTTAAATGGAACTCTGTGGTGTGTGAAAATCTTTAATCCTGTTTGTGTGTTTCTTGTTTCTGATAGTATTACACACGCTGGAGCGCACAGGAGTAATGCGCTGCAAAAAAAGCTAGCCCAACTGTCTGTCCTGTAATGACCTCTACATGGATTTTCACAATACATTTTAGATTATTTGAGTGCCCTGTATAAGACGGATTAATATAGGTGTAGTCCTTTTAAATCAATCCATACATTCTGGTGCAAACTTGGAGATACAACCTTATATTCACCTTCTTTACAATCATCCCACTCTAAATGAATATTGGAGTGATATTTTTTGTAAATGTATATTTGCATGCTCAGAACAAAAGGTTACAGTGTCTCTGCTGTGTTAAATACTATTCAAATTTGACTCTGCCAAAAAAATTCTGGCTTCCTTGTGTATGATTTATGTTGATGTGACCTTACTTAAAAATTATGCTTGCAATAAAACTGAAAAAGAAGGAGTCAGAGAAACTAGCTCCTGCTGGATGTGTGGGAGAAAGTGAATAAATGCATTTATGTTTGGCAGCTAAGAAACAATAAAGTTGAACATTTATAGGAAATGAAATTCAAGAAAAACAACTTGGTATGAATAATAGAAATGAAAATATAGAAAGAAAGCTAAAACGACTTTGGTTTGGTTTGGTTTTAAAACATTTTCATGCTAACTTTCGCAAATCACAGGAACACCAGTGCCACTAAAATGGTAACACTGAGGTCGAATATCTTTGGCCCTTTAAAAGATCTTTGTGGGGATGATAGTGTTTGGTGGCTCACCCTTTTGTTGATGTATACTTTAAACTTTCAAATATTTCCTTTACATATTTTTTTTTATCCTGCCAATAAATGCAGTGCTTTTTTCTCAAAATTTGTATTAGTGGATCCACTGAGTTAATGCATCAATGGGTTATTATTCAAAGTATATATTCTTGATTACAAAAAGTATTAGTGGTGTAGTTAACAAAATATTTGATCCACAAAGAAAGTGAAAAGAGAAGAAGTAGACTTACCCTTTAATCCCTCACAGTGAAATTAAATCCTCTAAACTGTATTGCTGAATCATGATACACAAACATAAGATGAAATACACACACATGCACAAACAGGTCCAATCATGCTCTAACAGAGAGTTATCAGAGTGAAGGCTTGCTGTTCTTTAAAGGAGACATATCATGCTTGTTTCTCCTTTTCACTATGCCAGACTTGGATGCCTGTAAAGCATTTCTGCCCTCAGTGCAAGTCATTTAGTTCCTTCATTGCCCCATAATAGCGTTCTCAAAATCCTCATTTTAGGCCGTTAACAAGGTCTCATTGAAATGTTCGGATCTGAGGATGACCTAAAGTTACCTCGCAATGTCACAGCCCTTTGTCCTCTGATTGGTCAGTTCTATCGGGGGTTGAGCCAGCCTGTCCTTCTTCTTCTACTGTATTTTCCGGCAGGCTCAAAGCAGCGACCGCGTATTGAGTCCCCCTACAGGCCAGAGCTGGTAATGAGTGAGTGTGAGCTGGGGAAGTATAAACCCCATCTGGACGGATGTGTTCCTCTGTGACTGTTTTGTGGCTAACGACCATCACAGAGGAGGAAGTGTTTTATCAGATTACTCCAATAAAAAGAAAGGTACCTCGTGATGTCACGACGTTTGAAATCTCGCGGACATTTCGCAATGACCTATTTTCAGAGGCATCAAATCTCGTTGTAGGATATCAGAAAAAAAATACAATATCTCATTTTTTGAAAATTAAGGGGGTGTAAGGTCTTGTTTTCAAATTTATTATATCGTATGTAAGTATTAAATCATGCATCAGCATGATATGTCTCCTTTAAGACGCACTTCCGAGCAGTTTCGGGGGTTAAGAGCCTTGCTCAAAGGAACTTCAACGGAGCCAAGGAAGTCAGCCGGCATCTCTCTGGCAAGCAAACCAACTTCAGACTGAGCTACTGCTGCCATATTAGCCCAGTCTTTTTTGCTTGTTTTTGTGACATAAGCATTCAATCAGTGGCAGTCAATGCTCAAAAATAATCAAGCTAGTTACTTGTTGGTTCCAAAATTTATGAAAAAGGCCATATGACTGATGTGACGTGGCCCTTTTTGAAACTTGGGTTGTAGATTGCCTCCAAGAGTTGCAAAACAATTCTGTAGAGCAAAAAAGTCCTCTGAAGAATAAGTGTAAAAATGAAATAATTGTTGTTGTGAGTTATTTTACATTATTTCACTTATTTTTTCAAATAACATAAGGCTTGACAAAATAAAATTTAGCTGTGATTTTTAAATCATAATTAGTTTATGGTTTATTTAAAGTTAGTCAAGATTTAAATTCCATTATGATTTTTAGTTTCGTCTTGATTTTTTTGAACAACTATTGACAACACCGACTTGACATCATGGCAGCAGAAATATTCTGATAACCCAAAAATAAATGTCTTGTTTATGCTTATTAGGGCTGAAGTTCTATAAGTATTATTACAACAAAAATTAAAGTGGAATAGCACAAATTAGCATGGTGTAACAAGGCTAAATATTCAGTCGCAAAAACAAACAAAAACAAAAACTTCTAAAATCTGAACTGCAGTAAGAACAAGCATCTCCTTGTGTCTTTTTGAGTGGAATCAATGTGTGGCAAACATTAGCTGGCTGTTCACGCCACGTCTGGATGACTTTATCTATTTTCATCTGTGGAAGAGTCGCGGGGGCATGAACCTATCAGAGCAGCAGGGATGGGAGGAGCTGGGACGCCCTTGGCAGCTGGATGTGAGGAGTTTTCTTAAGTGAGATCAACTCCTCCTCAGAATCTGTTACTAAAGCCCACACAGGCCAGCACACTGTTCTCAAACTGCTGCTGTTTCCTTGATAGGATTCAGTGAACTGCTGAGAACACTGAAGGTTTTACTGCCCATGATGATGGATTCAGCTGGACACAGATCACACTGAGCCATAATGAGCAGCTGAGTTTAAGAAAATAGACTTCATTTATTTTGAAAAATATATAAATGTTCCTCCAGATGATATCTTCGATGTAAGTTTCCACCAAATATCTATTTTAATCTAACACACCATATAGACTGTTTCAAATATCCATGGGTGTCATGGCCCTTTAAAGGACATTGCCATAGTGTACATGTCATCTTAACCAATCTGTAGCTCAACCTACTCATGTCAAGATGGGGCTTCAGACTATTAGTCCAATATCAACCATGATTCCAAAACAAGAAATCCACACTGTATGAGAGCACAAAGATGTATTATAGTTTTAGACTGAAGCTGTTTTTAAAACCAGGCTGTAAAGATGTTTATTAAGGCTGTAAAATCTGTCTCTTTCCTTCAGACTTTCATTAAGGTCATTAAGGTGTCTAAGCTTCAAGTACACACTCAGGATGCCACAGATTTTGCCACTTCTCCCAGCCTCCATATTCAGCCCCAGAGATTGCTGCCTGGCAAACATACAAAACTACAAACAATTAAAATTTGACATTTTAGATTTAGTCTGCAGTAAAAACTCTGTTTTTTAGCCACACAGTGACACTGTTTTCTTTTGCCATTTTAAAATGTGTAGACCTAACTCAACAGTTTCTTTAGTTAGTGAAAACAGCATATATGATGCTTTTGTGAGTTTACATGCTCTTTACAGGGTTAATTTGAAAGCACTTTTTAATATAGGTTTAGTTAAGTCTTTTGTCTAAAAAATATATATACATATATATATATATATATATATATATATATATATATATATATATATATATATATATGTAGTTTTGGTCATAATTTAGTCAAGTTTAGTTGATGAAATTTCACAACATTTTAGTTGATGAAATCTACTGCAAATTTAGTTGACTAAAATATGATCTGTAATGTGTATTTTTTATGTTTCCTTGAATTTTATGAACTCATGTTTTACACTTGGATAAAATGAAACATCTAATATGCCTCTAATGAATGCTAGTAAAGTTTGAAGGTATAAATGAAAAGAAACAAATTGAACTTTTGTGCAAAATGCAGTCACCTTTATTTAGGCTATTCCTAGCAGACCATCTCAGTTACAATACCAGAACTGACAATCAGTGAACCTGCTCTACATAAACATATCAACTGATAAAGAGAGCAGCTCTGATTGGATCACTCCACAACTTATCCAACTTTTCCACACCAAAGTAGCTGTGATTGGATATATTCTTAACTTGTTCCTACTTTCCATATGATGAAATTTGGTCTAAATGGATCAAGTCTCTGTCAGACATTTTAGTCTAGTTTTTAATTGTTGAGGAAAATGTCAGTTAATTTAGTTTTAGTTTTTTATTTGTTTTTATTAATTTACTGTCCAGTTTTTGTCAGGGGAAAAGGTTGACAAAAATTATAATCGAAATAATTGGTTAACAAATTTAACACTGGTCCTTTAGTGCATTTAAGACAGAAATTCAACAGCCATCAGAACTGCTCCTTCATCTACAAATAGCACCATGGCTTGTACTAATAGCACCCCAATAGACCCACCAGTGAGACGTCCTGTCAATGTTTTAAAGACAAATTAAGGCCATTGGTTGAGGAAGGAACCCCAGTGCAGAGCTGAGATGTTAGACTGAAGTGACAAATATCACAGAGTAGATCAGCCAACCAATTACAGTGGACTGGGCTCTTGTGGGGATGGAGGCTGGAGAAGCAGGGGCTCTAACAGAGCGTTTCTCATGTATTTAGAATATGGATGAATCAGTGGTACTCAGTATATGCTTAAGGTCTTTGGAACATTAATGGTTGTGAACATACCCTGTCAGTCATCAAAAATGAATGTATGAACCAAATTCTATGTTTGAATTTCTAATGACTCCGAAGTTGTATATTTCTTGTTACCTTGGTTTGGGCTGAGCTGCAGATTTTTGCTCCATTTCCTGTATGTCCACTTCTGGCTAAAAAAATTTTCAGATGAAGAAATGAGACGGGGTTTACTTCTAGGACCACACTCTGGATATCTGTGAGAAGAAGCCATATTCTATATTCATGTTAAGCAAACACCCTGGTTGGTCACAAAAAGCACAAAGATACATTTATTTCTTACCTAAAGCACCTCAAGTGCAGATGTATAAGTTTGTTACAGCCTCCATACCTGGCTCTATGTTGACCAAAAAAAGGAGACCAGAAACATACCAAAGGACACCACACAGATGACAAAGTTGATCGTTTTATTTTAAGTAAAATGTTCAAGTGAGAAACAAACCAAAAGTGGCTGGAGTTGTCAGCAAAAAATGAACAAAACAGGAGAAAATGAGCAGGCCAACCCATAAGGGGCCATTGCATCTCTCACTTCTCCCTAAACTGCCTGGCCAGAAACTAACTAAAGCAAAGAATAATCAAAACCGAGAAAACTGGACTACCGACAATCTCCAGCCTAAAACAAAAAAACCCAGCAACCTAGTGCTGCTGAGAAAATAAAGAGGAAAAAGGATAATCAAAACTACCTGTTAACCCAGAAAAACAGAAACCAAAGGAGTGCATGGAACCCTCCTGCTCCTCAGATCTGTGTGTGTGCCCCCAACAATTGCTCCTCTCTCAGCTCCTCTAAATACCCCCCTCCCTGAGTGCAAATTGCTCTCAGGTGTGCACCAGAGGAAAGGAAGGAGGAGGACCAGGGACAGACAGGAGAAGCAGGTTTGCATGTAACAGAGTTGAAACGTATTATTATGTTGAGTTTTTAAGGGCACACCATGTGAGAAAATGATGGCATGATCACTGAACATGCTTATGCTTTTATACTCCCAAACTTTGTGATCATTTATATTATCTCCTGTATGCCATTCTCATAATGAAACAAATATTTCTTTTTATATTTTGTTCCTTTTTCTTCCTGTTTGCTAATGTTGAGTCAAATGAACATCACATGTTGTTCCTTTAACGGCCTTTCTCCTCTCCATTGTGTGAGTGTGGCTCTTCAAATTTCCTGTTGGCACAAATTTTTGCCTAATAAGCTGAAGAAACCTTGGTATCAGATTCTAATTAACACATGCACAACAAAATGCATGCAAACAGCTCCTGAAATAACACACGCCTATCTGAATATATAAAAGGCTGATGACATTATCAGCACTGATGAGACGCTGCTCATCTGATTCTGTTTCTTTGTCCAACTGTTTTATAATCACATTAAAGCCGATCAAACACGAGGATAAATAACACATCCCAACCCAGGAACGACGGCAGCACCCTGAAAGGTGTGATAATGACAATAACAAAGACTGTTTTGGCCAACCTGAGCAGTAGAAGATTAATCAAATTACAGACATGAAACAATTCAAAACGCAGTGTGACAAAGCGGGTGAGACCTTTTCTTAATTAAGCCCACCTGCCACTTATTTCACAAAATGCGTTATATCATTGCTCCTTTTATTATTTGTTGTGTAAATTACATTTCACTTTGCAGTGCAAAGTGGTTCAAAGCAACACGGCTTTTGGTTGATACATTATTTTCATCTAGTTTCAAGTGCACAAATATTCATTAGAATGTCTCATTGTTCATGCTAACCATTGTGTAGTGCACCATGTGGGCCTGCAGACAGATAATTTGATTTCTTTAAGTTTGTTCTTAATTTTTTTCACTTTTTTATATGTCAGTGAGATGTAGAAAAACAGAGAGTTACGTGGAGACAAAAGGAATTAAATTAGTATTCAATATGAAGATGATTTTTGGACGCCCAGATGAGACTGACACTTGGTTAGAGTTGGGGTATACCCTGAACCAATCCCAGAGCCACATAAAGAGACAGACAACCATTCACGCCACAGTAATACCCAAGGACAGTGAGTGACCAATCAACCTAATGAGCATGTTTTTGGTCAATGGGAGGAAGCTGGAGTGCCAGTAGGGCTCATGCAAGCACGGGAAGAACATGCAAATTCCATACAGAACCCTCACTAACCCGGGGATCGAGCTGGTGATCTTGCTGTGAGGCTTGTGCACTACCATCTGCGCTACTGTATCGTCCTCTATCACACTGAATAACTGCACTTTGAGTTATTAGAACTTTGTGATTTATTTGTTTACATTTCATTTAGCTGAATAAATGAGGGTTTTTTTAAATGTAAGAGTTTGTTCAAGTTTGTCTTTAAAAAAACACCACTGAGCTATGTCACACCCTCAGCTGCAACTGATCAGTACTTGAGTCTATAAGGCTTTCAGAGGGTTGCAGTTGGGGGTAAGAAGAGCAGAAGGTTGTGCTGCCTCTAACAAGTACCTTAGATTCATTTGCTTGTGACAGGGGCGTCCAACCTTTTCACATTGAAGGCCACATAAAGAGCAATACATGGACAACTGAGGTACATGCTGCACCTCACTTTTAGTGTATTTAAGTTAAAGTTTTAGAGTTTGGGGTGGGTTATCACCTGTCTAGGGGCTCTTTAGGACCAGGCTATCACTGGATTCACACCTAGTCAGAGTGAGAATGACCTTCTAAGAAGCAGAGATGGGAGCTACTGACAGCTTATCTTTGCTGCCAGACACAAAACAAGAGTAAACTGTAGGGCTGCTGGTGCTTTAAGATGAATATTGCAATACACTTTGTAAAGGAGACCTTGTGACAAAGTAAATATGGCAGAAAATGTGCATGATTCATGGTATTTGCTGCTGAAATCGAAATTCATTCAACTCTTTCAGGGGCCAATTCAAAATGGTCAGTGGGCTGCATTTGGTCCCTGGGCCACAGTTTGGGCACCCCTGAATGTCTTATGGGAAAATACTCTTCTGTGCTGCCTTCCTTGACACCAGGACCAAAATTCAATACACACAAGAAAACAGAAACAGCCAAATCTGTCACAAAGCAAAAAATTCTCGGTCAAAGCATCGACATCCCACTTCATCATTTTCCAAAATCTTTAATCAGCTCTGTAGAATATTTAGAGCCCGGTTCCCCAAGACCCAGTTTTTCCTACAGCAGGATTCCAGTCTACAGGAACAACAAATCTAAAATATGTTCTCCCCATTTCAAGAAGAACTTCAGGGACAAATAGCAAAAGTGAGTTTTATGTCTGAGTCCCAGAATGAAGATTGTAGCTTCTAGATCTTTTTACAAGACTACAGTTAGAATTATCTTGGCTTTATCCTATGTGTGGCCCTAAGTAAAAGAAAAAATGACCACCTTTTTGTTAGCAGAAACAGGGATAAATTGGACATGATCCATATCTTCTTGGATAAAGTCATTATTTTATTTTGTTAATTACTGATTGGTTGAAAATGACACTTTTCCAATGTAAGATCTGACAGTAGTGCCACTTAAAACAAAAGAAATCAAACCAGTGTCGCTGTGTCACAGATGATAGCTCAGATAGATTAGCCTGCAGAAATACAAAATAAAATGGAAACATTTCTTGGCATAAATCATTACTTTTTGCTTCATGGGCTAATTGACTCCCTTGCTGTCAGTAATCTGTCTATATGTCAGTAAGCTTTCATCGCACAGAACATTTTGCATATAAGTGGAAAGTGAGGAGGGCTAATGCTCCAGGGCTGTCAGAAGAAAGTACTGAGAATGCAGCAACACAAAGCAATAATGGATTTTAGGAACCTTATTATTCTCTGTCCTACTTTTATTTGAAGATTCTTCATTTTCAAAGTTTAAAGCAGGAGCCAAATATGCTGCTTTGGATGATGTTGAAGGGGTGGCATGGTGTTCTCTTTGAGTTGATTACTGAGCTCTTTGTTTAAACTGTGACCTGTTTATTTAATGCTGTATTTGTTTAGGCTTCAGCCAGGTAGAAGTGTCAAACCAGTGACAGTGTATCGACTCATGTCCAAACTTTAATGACAACTGTTTCTGATTGAACTCATACATAAAACTTACACTGTGATGCATTTTTTTGCAGGTTTTGGGACATATATCCAACATCAGACAGCCAAGTAAAGAAAATCCAAAAAGGTGTGTCAAGTTGCACTTGACTGTTTATTTCATTACTTCAGATAACGCATATTTAAAAGCTTAACTCTAAAGGCTGTATTTTGATGATGTGAAGCCTGAAAACTTTAGACCAGGTTTCAGGTGAGCTAAAGAGCAGTCATTATCACATCATAAAGAAAAGCCATGGCAGCTTTCTGCCTGACTGCCCCTTTTTTCGAAGCAAACACGTCCCCGAGCACAAATAAGAAGACAAGTTAATACGCTATTCAAACAACAAGAGCACTGGATGTGAAGATGACAACAGCGATGTCCAGTGAATTCCAATAAAGTTGGAATGTTGTGTACAATGTGCATAAAAACAGAAAATAATGATTTGCAGATGATTGTTTGACCCTTTATTTAGTTAAATACTAAAGTACATCACAAAAACAAGATATTTAATGTTCAAACTGATTCGTGCCCTTCGTTTTTTGCAAATATTCCCCAATCTTGAATTTGATACCTGCAACACATTAAAAAAAACAAAACAAAATTGTAATGGCTGTAACAGGAGACTGGGAAAGTTGAGGATTGCTCAAACACACATTTGGAACAAGTTAATTGGAAACAGGCAATTGCCAAAAGACTATTGTAATACACTTCTGCACATCTCTGAATGAACAGCAGTATCAAACAATATATCTGACAGAATAAAGAGCTATGAAGCTGGCTTCTACCTTTAAATGTGTGATTCAGATCACATTTATGTTGCAGTGGAGCACCAGTTGAAATCAGAAAGACAAAATGTTTTATCTAAATCTTAAATAATACACACATAGAAAGGGTTATGTTCATGAATGTTCTGCTTATTCAATGTTAATTAACATAGGTTCATTTACTTGTTAATCTGCTGGAATCTAAGGCTGCATCCTCTAGTGCCTGACTATTCCAAGTCTTTTTGTGAACACCCATGTTCAACTGCATGCACAAAACACACAGGTTAGCCTTTATTATTGGCTATTATTGTTGTCATCAAGAAGCAAACTCATTGATGACAACAATAATTCTTTAAAAGTATTACCATGTTTTTCATGTATAAACACAAGCTAGAAGAAGAGCACAAAGAAGAGCCTAGAAACAAAAATGAGGCATGCAAACTCAATTCTAATGTATTCAAAACTGCATTAAAATGACACTGTTTGGCTTGAGTATGAGGAGGGGACTCAAGCAGATTTCAGGGCAGAGTGTCCTCATATGTGCACGTTTTTTTTTCTTGGTTACTTTGTTTCAATTGAGTTGAAAAAAAGACTAAAATTTTCACATTTTACTCAGATTGTGTCATGTTAAAACAGCAGTGTCCGTTCACCATAGAGTCATGGCCAGCATTGCTATGGCTACAAGTTAGGTTGTGCATTATGCGAAAAAAAAAAACAAAAAACTTGTGTACCAAGCTACCCCCAAAACAACTGATTAATAGCAGAAGCTAAAATTCATGTTACATAATAGGAGGATACATATTTTTAACTTTTTGACAAATTTTATTATATGAGTGCAAACAACCTTTGTGCACAAAAAGGTCTTTGATGCTTGTCAGTGTCAACGGTGGACTATAGAGGACACCAGATAGCATGGTAACTTAAAACACAGTAACACATGTAGAGATATCTGCAGAGATAAAGTCGGTAATGCAAAAAATCAGATAGCAGTTTCAAAGAGGATAAATTATGTTGCTTGGATAAGCTGGACTAAATTCTGTGAAGTAAATGACTTTATGAATTAGTCAGTGTTGAGACTTGTGTGTTGATAATTTGATGTTACGTTGTGCATGTGCACAGAAAGTGACTCTGTGGATCTTAAACATCATCACACTGCAGTATTTTTTCATCTGCCTGTTTGCTGTAATGCAATTATTACTGTTGCTGACTATACTTGTTATGAAACTTCAATATTTTGATATTGTTATTAAGGCTTTATTGCCTTATTGATACCTGATTGCCTAATTAACATTCTATTACTTATATTCTATTACCTTACATAGTTTTAAGATGAAGGGTGGTCTTTTCTGTGCTCTTGTTTTTGGATGTGTGTGAATGTGTCCAAAAGAAAACAACCATGCCAAGCCTGACTCCCAAATGATGGCATGCTCATATCAGCAGTTAACATTAAAGGTAGACACTTATTTCAGGCCAAACCGACCAAGGTAAGAAAAACAACCGTGAGATTTATCACACTCCAACTGCCAACTTCTGTAGTGAGGCAAACGAGAGTTGTCCATCCATTTGCTGTGTATAAAAGGCTATGATACACCATACAGACTTTAATGAGAGGGAGTTGCACACATTGTCTGTAAGCTGCTCATGCTTTGCAAATAAAATCTTTAAAGACAACTCTACTCTCCTGTCATCTTTCCACGCCGGTCTTCACCAGTCAGAAGTGAATAACAAAATAATTTTTTTCTGACATTCTTGAAAAGGGAATAATTTTTCTGACAATACTATTACAGCAGTGTGATGAGTTCACTCTTTACCTCATCTGTGCTGTTTGCTTGCCTCCCCGCTGCAAATAAATCAGCCCAGGGGGTTGATTGGAAGAGAGTCGAGACCATCTCCTTCATGCAAGCTAAGTATAGTTGTTTGTGCCCATGCAGGAATCACTTACTGTACTCCTATGTATGCAAACAGACTTGATATAGAGCAACTCTAAAATGACATTGGTATGAAAACAAGCTCACAAGTTTCAGGGCTGTATTTGTGAAGTCATGTTGCCGCATCAAGTTTCAGGCAGTCATGTGCTGAGCTTTTATGAACTAAATAACAATAATGGCTGTTTCTTATGCCGCACGTCATATGTTATTTTTTTTCAAAAGAGCGTCAATACTCTGCTGCTTCAGCACAAGTTCTGATGTTATTTTAGGGTTCACATGCCGTTTTACAGGTGAAACCCCCTTTAGTGACGAAGAGTAAACATTATTGAACAACACCAGCTCAAGTTTCAAGACATTTTCTCAGTCAATTCTTTCCTCTACTTGTCTGTCTGTTATTTATGGGTGCTCTCATGTGTGCCTGTGTGAGTGTTGGTGTGCGAGCAGCCTGCAGCCTGCCATAAATCAGTCAGGGCCCACAGATCTGAACTAAAGTGTTTTGGAGCTTTGGAGCCTTTGGGCTTTGTGCTTTTCAGTCAGTCAAAACCCCATCAGTGTTTGAAAGCAGGGATTTCTCCACCGCAGCCCCGTACAAGGGGAATTTCTTTATGCTAAGAGTGCAGGTTGCAAATTGAATTTGGTTTAATTTCATGAGCAAGGATGACACATTGGCTTCAGAGCAAAATGAGTTTTCTTTAGATTTTACAAATGATTAGATCAGGGAGAAGATATCAAGAGGAATTAAGCTAACATGAGATTCCGAGCACAACTTTATCTGCAGCTTATTAATACATTTTTTACCATCTGCACTCAAACTCAGTGTGGAACATTTGTTCCTATCACAGCAGGTACATCAGGTGAAAGATTTTTATTCAGTGTTATTAAAAATAGAGACGTTCTCACCAGATTGTGTGCATAGCTTGGAGCAGCAGAATTACATTTCTATAAAGAGCAGATTAATAATATTTCAGGTTGTGTTGTGTGCATTAGAACAAGCATAGAGGCTGTAAAGGGGGAAATGGTAGGATGACTCTAGAGGCTCATGACTGCAGCAGTAGTTCAGTCCATGAGGACTTGGTTTGGGGACTGAAGGGTGGAGGATTCAAGTCCTGACTGAACCATGTTAAGAAGTTTATTGGTAGCTATAGAGGTGCCAGTTGACCTCCTGGGTTGGCAAGACACATAACCCCCAAAACTGCTCGGAAGCTCTTCTTTAGGAGCAGCAAGCCATCACTCTGACATCGCTCCATTAATGCATAACCACAACACCTGCTTGTGAATGTGTATTTCAGCCTATGTGTGTATAGCATGTCTACAGCAGAGTGTAAAGGATTTGAATTTCCCATGAGGGATTAATAAAGTATGCCTACTTCTTCTTCTAAAAATAGCTACCCTATATTATGGGTAGTTTTTTATGTTTATCAATGTAACTTTTTTCCACAAGTTAAAAAAAAATCTTGTTACACAAAAAATACCTACTATTTTAGTTTTTCATTGCAGAACAGCAAAATTCAGGCATATTTGCTTTGATTAATGCCTTTAAAATAATATTCACAAAATAGAGACCCTTTTGATCATTTATCGGAGGATATTAGTTCCATTTATGCATTCATTTTTCTAAAAAGTCTCATTTTTTTCTACAAAATGGAGATTTTTTTCATCATATTGTGTGCATAGCCTGGAGCCACCAAATTACTTTTGTATAAGGATCAGACTAATCATTTTCCAGCCTGTGTTATGTGCATTAGAATAAGCAGGGAGGCCTCAAAGGGAGAGAAATGACTGGCTCTGAAAATCACTATAATATGGGTATTTTTTACATACCAACGTATTACCTTTCTCCACTGGTGTTTAAAGATTTTCTTTCTTTTAACATACAAAATACCTAGTTAATAATTCGTTTTTAGTTGCCATAACCATAACACCTATACAATTACATTCATATGAAAAACCTGCTGTTTTGAACATTTATAAAACCCAAGATGGCGGTGCTCACAGTAGATGCGGCTAACTGCTCTCCCCTTTATATTTGTCTCACAGTTTTGCAGTGACTGAAGGGCTTTTACAATTTCGTTGTACTTGTTGCAATGACAAATAAAGTTCTATTCTATTCTATTCTTCTATCAGAGGATATAAGTTTCATTTATGAATTAAGTAGCATGTCAAAAATATTTAGGGTATAATAAAAACAAGTTATATAGCATGACAAATGTATAATCTGCACAAGTTCAACATCTTTTAAAGAGTTAAGAGAGTCATACTAGATTAATGAGGACTGACTAAAGGATAAATATAAGCATTTATAATGCTTAAAATATTCAAGTATATTAAAGAACTACATCAGAGCACAAGTGGAAGAGTGGATGAGCATGAGTTTAACGGTGGGTTTGTCTCAATTCTTGTTTCATTGTTTATTACAACAATGACAGGGACAGAGAGCCTGAGTGTAAAGTCTGCACAGTCATGCTACACAGATGAACATGCAAGGTTCTGGTCATTCTTTCAAAATAAATCATTGTTTGTCTCTGTTACTTGAAAAATGGTGATTGAATGTATTATTTTGACACCCCACAGTCTGGTATTGATCTGCTCCCTGGTGGATGGTGACCTCTGGTTTACACAGTACACGTTATCAGGTCATTCTCACTTGCTGTTCATAAAATATAAGCAGAGAAAACAACAACAATAACCTTATTAGGCTTGATGTAACTGTGACTAAAACTTGAGTGTTTAGCACTGGTAACAGACACTAGAAAATGGGGTCCATCTATTTAACATGGCAGTTAAGGACCCATTTAATAAGCTGAATGAGTCCACTTGAGTTGCAAGAAAGTTGCAGTAGCTGGGTCGTGTAAAGGACACGACTGCCTGAAAACACAATAACTATTTATGTTGTATGTATATGAGATGCACAGGCTTCTAAAAAAATAGACTTCAGTGTGGTGTGAATGTAGTTTTCACTATAAAGATGTCTTAACATCACTGATGCATACTGTTTGTGGCTTCTCTGAAATCACCGTGTAACTGCAGAAAGCCCATTTGAGATTATGTGTTCCCACACAACAATTACCAGAAGCTTTGCGTTAAATCCACAGTGAAGGTGCTCTAATGGGCTGCTTGTCTAATGGTCACTAAATGCAGCCTTACAGCAATGCTAAGTGAAATGGAAAAAATAAAATCATTTCCTCACTAGGTCAGGGCTCAGTAATGAGCCACTGGGGTGTCTGCAGGAGACAACATTCAAAATAATAAAATCCATGAAAAAGATCTTAATGTTGGAAACACTAAAGCCCTCCAGATGCATTTGCGAGAGTGACAGGTGCCTCAGCTAATCACGGTAAGGAATGGTGGTAACTGTGTCCTTGCTTAACCTCGGCTTCAACCAGACAAAAGCCAGTTTGTATAAGTTTCCAGGAATCCACTCTAGACTACAAATCAGTCTTCTGATTAGATTTCAGGTTCCTAGCCTCCCATAGGGTCTCACTGGGGTTTGCTGAAGAATAAAGGAGAAACAATTACAGGGAGAAGGAGAGGAGGAGTTGCAAAAAGTTGTACAAAATCACAAAAAATAAATTAAATGTAATTTCTGACATTTTTAGCACAGTATTCAAAATGTATCTCAGATTTGAATTCCTGTTGATTAAAGGGACTGTGAGGAGTTTCTAAGTAATTACAAAAAAGTCTCACTTTTAGATATATGCCTGATCGAAATACACACTTGATGAGATGAGTTTCATAGCATCAAAATAGGTTATCTATAAATGCTATTCCTTAGCCTTCCGGTCGGGTCGGACAGATACTCAACTTCGGGAACAAGACAATTAAAACTAGAGCAAATTTATATTATTCGGACACGTCTTAGAGCACCAGACTGTAAGTAGCGATATATAGCTGACCACAAAACTACGATAATAAGTTTTCCAAAAATTGCTTGTTGTCACACATCAAAAACTACCGCTACGTAACTAGAAAGAGATACATTACCTTGTCGCTTTGCATCCTGTAAGTTGTTGAAAAAAGAAGTTGTAAAGCAATGCAGAGTTCTGAGGAAGGTCCGAGCTGCATTCATTAGCATCACAACAAACACACACTTTGGCTTGGGTCACGTCTTTTGTTGCGTTCCAGTTGTAGTCAGAAGTAGGAAATTCTGAGTTCCGAGTATGAAACTGCAACTGGAACGTCCCCCTAAGTCAGAATTTCCTACTGGGAACTCAATGAAACCTCGCCACCCCCGAGTTGATGATCGAAGATGGCTGCCCACAGTGTGAACAGTTATTTAGCTCCTGTAATAATCCATTTATTTGCACTTCTGACTGGGGTGTGTCGCTTTAGATCAGCTGTATACATAGTATTGTTAGACTTATATTTACAAAAATGCTGCCATAGTGATAATCACATGTGATATTTGTGAACAACAAGGCAAGGCATGCTAACAACAGCTAATAATAGCCTGGTAGATCGGCAAGTTTTTCCGACTTCAACTGGAACGCTGATAAGTCGGATGATGTGAGGTGATGTCACTCCCAGTTACGAGGTTACTGGAACGCAGCATTTAAAGTTCACCATTGTGCACAAATGAAGTAATTGCAAGCTCGAGATGTTAAAATTTACAGGATGTGAAACTGCATTTATCCAATTATTTATTTCTAAATCAACTGATTCTATGCATTTTAAAGAATCACAGGATAACTGTGCCCCATTGAAACGATTAGCGCTCAGTGAAGAGACAATCGTCTACTAGATGTGCTTTTTGAAGGTTCAGCTCATTCCCAAACATTTTCTATGAGCTCTTTCCCATTTAAACTAGTGCAATATATTAAATGATCCATCAGGTGTATCAAGCTAGGTAATAGGAACACAGATGCGGATCCAAGAATTATTTTAAGGATCTGTTACAGATAGAGTAGTTTTTTCCACATTTCACAATAAAAAAACTTACTCAACAATGTCGGAAATGCCTTGGCAGAGGTTTTTGCTCTTGAAGCACTTCTCGTTTCACAGAAGAACCGCAAGATTTTTAAGTCAAGTCTGTTTAAATCGCTGCAGAATGACAACAATCATTTATCTTTACATCACACTCCATCAGTTACATTTCACTGTTATATCAGTCATGTATACAGCTCAACCACTGCATCATCTATGGAAACTTTTGTGTTTAGTGCTTTTTGTCAATATCAAAATATGTTATATTTTCTTTCTTAAACTATGTATAGTTTTTCATTCTTCCTTTATGCACTATTTGTCAGCAAACACATGGCTGCTTTCTTATCCTCTTACTATTTAATTCTTATCTTTAATATTATTGCTCCTCTTCACAGTTTACTGTTAATATCACTATAAGCTAATTGTTTCTTTTTTTGCATTAATACATTAAGTCAAACTCCTTGTTTGTATGAATGGATTTGGCATTAAATAGAAATTCTGGTTTTAATTATAGTGTTGTAAAATCACAGTAAACTGTAAAACTGTATAATTCCACAGCAATATAATGTCTGCGTTAGTGTAAAATTACAGTTAAGTGTTCACATAGGCATATTTTTTCATGTTTTCTCAAATTCTCATTAACTAACTGCGTTTTCACAACACTACTGAGATTTTAGAGGTATCCATGTGATAGGGTTGATGCAAGAACGCTAAAAATTGCTCTACTTTTCCTCTACATTGCTGGAAACAGCTATTCTAGACTGTGAAATCATAATAATTTTTAGCCTGTGATTTACTTTGAGATTATTACGATATTTTCAACAGTGCAGATGATCAGTTTTAGTAACCAGTGACTTAAAGCGCTGAGTCTAACCTACCAATTAAATGGTTTGGGTAAAAAATGACTGCAATAGGTTGGCACTGTGGATAACAACATGTTATTTTAGAAAATTTGCAGCAAATACTAGAATTATGACACCAGATGATAGTTCCAAGATGTTTTCCATCCTTTCTATAAAACACTGCATCACTGACAAGCCTTTCCATTTTCAACAGTTTCCCTCACACGGATTTAATACTGCAAAGCATCCCTGACACCACACTAATTGAAAAAAAGAAGCACCACAGATAAGATGGAATGAGGACAGCATGCTATCTCTCTGCCTGGTGCATTTTATTACATCACGAGAGAGGATGGAGCTGACGACATGAGAGGATTTTCTCTTTGCTGCACAGCTGCAATGTCTAACAGCAGGACTCGGGGTAAAAATAATTGCCTCAAATGATAATTGCTTCAAAGCTTCAAAAACAAGCACAACTGTTTTTTTCCTGGGTACATTTTTTTCTCTGAATTTGCAATTAATCATGGCTTCAGATAGCACAGTTCTCACCCAATTAAATGTTGTAAAACACTCTGCCCTCCAGCCCAGAACCACGCTGCAGAGGGCCCGCTAAACGTGTTGTTCCTATCAAAGAGGAATGGAGAGGTGCAATAATTATGTAAACAGAAAATTAAATGCTTCAGACTTGTAGGGGGAAATGAGGGCTGTATCAAGCACCCCACCCACTCGCATTTGTACCCCCCTGTTCTTCTCTGCATCCTTCATGTCTCAGAATACATTAGCCAGGGCTTTGCTGCTCCGTTAGCTGCATGCAACACGGCTCCTCTGCGATTAGCTCCGATAGCAAAAGCACAAGTCGATGCCTTTGTCCTCTGAGCTGCTGTTTAGACTCGCTACTCAAATCCTCTCTATTTAAAAGCCCTTTGTCTATACAAACCAGTCCGAGGAATAAAACGCACCATTAACGAGATTAGCTCACTCATTCTGCTGCCGACAAAGGCTGCTGATCATTAGGCTGGCAGAGGGAACAATGCTGATCTATAATCTTAGGCTGCACTCCGATTGAACTATAGTGGCTTATTTATTGCGCTCTAAAGGAAGATGACATAATGACCACTTTTTTTCTTCCCGCTGGGAGAATTACAATTGAAAGGGCGGAGGTTAGGAGGAATAAGGCAGAGGAAGGAAAGGAAGTTAAGGTAGAGCAGGTCCTAACCCTTCATTTTGTCTCACTTCCAGTCACCATGGTCGATCAATAGCGGTATAATAGGCTCTCGAGATAAAGCCTTTTTTATATGTGGCCCTGCAATCATCTCAGTCACAGTGGGCAGGTAGGGGTCCCAGCTGCAGGCCTGATTGTGGGATGTATATTTAGAAGAAGTTGAATTTCATCTCACACATGGTAGCCAAAGAACAAAAAATACAAAAGCTTAAAATGTGTACTGGTTTCTCGTCTGGTCAAAGTCACAATACAAAGTTATCCTATCTGCTTACATTAGGTTGTGCTATGCTAACTGCTGCTGAACTGTTTTATCTGGACATTTTGACCTTTAAAGCTTGGATAGCTGAAAATCGCCCCAATAACCCCCAATTTCCACACACTGCATCTGCAAAGCGGTCTGTACCCATCACGCACCCCGCGGCATATCACCCCTAGCCTCTTCAATCAGTCTTTGTCCACAGCCTGCGCCTTGCTTCGTCTGCGGCGCGAACCAGCAGCGTCCTGCCAACCTGGATCACTTGAAATAAGAAACGAATCTATTTCTCAGGTCAACTCAATCACTGCCGAGCAGATTGACCTAAAACAGGACAACAATCGCTAAGAGCATCTGGAACATTTCATATATTTGTATATAGGATAGGGGTGTAACGAAATGGTCAACTCACAAAATGATACGAAATACTAAACAGGTCTCACGATACGAAATACTCAAGATACAAAATAAAGATTATAGAAAATCCCCAACAGTAGGAAGGTGTGCAAAAATCTCATTTTCTTTTCTTCCTAATGCAGCATACAAAAAATATTGTTGCATCAGTCCAAATTAAATGTTCTTTGAAAAAAACAAAATTGTAGTTTTTCCCCCTAATTTAGACTACTGTATAAATACAAACATTAAAATCTCAATAAAAAGTGCTTTGTTGTAACAATCAGGATAAGTACATTCTTGAATGAAGGGAAAACAAATAGTCCTCAGAGCTGCAGTTTAGACCTATAAATGTCTGAACTGTGAACTATAACACAGTATTTAGCCTATAGCAGTGCATATAGTTCTGATCTTCAAGTATGATCAAATTCTGTCAACTGAACAGTAGATGCAAAAAACAAATATTGTTTATTTTCAGTCTTACACAAACATACATTTGGTGCCTGTCTCCAGTTAAAAACAAAATGTTTGACATGTTAATATTCTTAAAAAGGATACCTTTTAAGGGTATCATGGTACATCATGATAGTTGAACTCGCCGCAGTATACGGCAGACTGTAGCGGCATATTTTGCACACGGTTGTTGTTTTGTCCACAATCTTCTCACCGTTCTCTCGTCTTTTACATGGGAAGCCAAAATAGGTCCACACAACAGATTTATTTGACGAAGGAGCGTCAGCTAATTCCTCCACCTCGTCTTCCTCCATTTTGAAGCGAGTGTTTTGCTACAGTAGGCGAGGAAGGTAAAAAATCACCAGTCTCAGCGGTGTGCGGCACCCCTTCGCATTTTTTATTTCATGCGTCTTTGAATTTTATTTCGCAATTTATTATATAGCGAAATTTCATGTTACACCCCTAATACAGGAATTTATCATATCACAGGAACTTAGGAGTTCACAAGAATTGATCACAGTGAAAAAGTAGATGCATGTTCTCCCTTGTCTATGGATTAAACTTTAAGATAAAAAAAAAATGACATTTAAGGTATTAATAAGCACATATAGCATTATAAGCTTTTTTTGCTCTGTAATGTACTTGCCCATTGTGAAAAGCAGAGAAGACACAGAAATCATAGAAAAAAATAATCAGTGTAACAGTCCTTTTGAAAGGTTGACTTTAAAGGCAGTTTTTTACATGTTGCCCTCTTCACATATACTTAACTATTATCGAGGAACATCATAGTTCTCTCGTGATTATGTGTCTTTCTGCGGCATTCTTCAACACTTTGCTTCCACTGGCTGTGGGTGAGGTTGCATGCTGTCAGTTGGACCAAAGCCACTGAGCATACATGCTTTTTGTGGCTTGTTTCGCTTAAAACTCTAAAATATGGCCTCATGTGCCTCAATATATAGTTCAAGCCTCCTCTCCTTTCCAAAGTTGTATCTAGCTTAATATTTCTATTTAACTGAAATGAGCACTGGGTCATGTTCACTTAATTTCAAGCCCATTTAACTTCCATGGCACTTTTCTTATTTCAAGAGTACTCATTCATAATATTACACTGCCTGTGTGGTGAATAGAAAGAAGTGTCAAAAACAGCTTCCATAATATTCACGATCTCATGCCATTTATTTGCATCCCCTCTTTGGTGTGCAAAAGCCTTTTAGGTCCAGAATTAAATTTGTTCAGTACTTATTTTCAGCATTGTTTTCATCAGCAACCTTTTGTCCCCTGATGGCAACTAGACAACAACTAATAAAAACAAGTACACATGGAATAAAACAAAATTAACGGACATTTTTGTCAACAAATAAAAACTAGACAAAAATGTTTGACGGAGTCTCAATCCAATCAGACCTAACTTGGTCATGTAGAAAGTAGGGACAAGTTAGGAATACATCTAGTCACAGCTACTTTGGTTGTGTGGAAAGGTTGGATGAGTTAAGAGGGACATCCAATCACAGTGGCCTTAGCTTCATAATGGCAGAATAAGTTGGAGAGTGATCTGAATGAATTGATACTTTCATGTAGAGCAGGTTCACTGGATTATTAGATGTTTTATTTAATCAAAGTGTAAAACATGACTTCAGAAATTCAAGGAAACCAAAAAAATACACCTTAAACTTCTTACTTTAAGTTGACAAAATTTACAGCAGATTTCATCGACTAAAATGTTGTGAAATTTCAGCAACTAAACTAGACTAAGATTCAAACAAGCTTGATGTGTAAATCATGACCAAAACTAAATATGTATCTTACGCAAAAGGCTATGACTAAAAGTAAATCAAAAAGTGCTGTTAAAATTAACACTGTTTATGTCACTATCTGACATCTCTTTTAATATGTGAACACTGTAGACAGAATCTCCCAAGCACTGAAGTTGTCATTCAGCTTAATACCTGCAGTTGTATTCCTGCATTGTGTTTTCAAAACAGAGTTGCAGAAAAGCAGAACAGTGCAAGCCTCCACAATAGCAGCACCTCTCAGTTCATAATCTGTTTGCATAATAGCAGCAACAGGCAGATCTACTGTGTTGATAACAGCCACCGGAGGGGCACGGCTTTGTTGAAGTGACTATTTAAGCCATAATTACTCTCTTGTAATAGAAAAAGGATGCAGAATGAGAGCTGACAGACGTCATTTACACGGTCGCAAGGTTGGTTTTCAGGCGAAGTAGAGATGTTTTTAGATGAATGACCTGCTGTGAGACTTACTGAGGTACACCTTCAGCTGAGTCACACAGAGACGACAACCAGATCTTCCACAGGCGCCTTTATGAATGTATTCTCCTGTATTTTGAGTCACTTTAACATCCACAGAAAAAGGGAAACACTACATGTTTTTGTTGCTCTATCTGTTCAGTGAGAGTCAGAGCTCCCGGTGGAGGCTGACAGACAATGTATTGGTCAAAAACACAGGACTTCCTCAAGGACAGGGTTTGAGATATGTGAAAGGGTGGGCATTTGTTCGACAAGTTTGTGTTTAAAGGCATTAAAACGCCTAAAAACGGCATCTTAGATCTTGAGTTTCAGACTGGGGACCGAGGCCTGGATATGAAAACAGTTAAGTCAAACATTAGCTTAATTTGAACAATGGGAATGCAGGTGTTACTGACTTGGGCTCTAAAACCAGCTGTAAGACTGGCACAGAGGCAGTCTTGTCACAGTGCGTCCTATCAGTTCATAAGTGTCAGATGTTAATTTGCAACAATAAGGACTTCATATGGAAAACTGTTTGGGCATGAAATTGATACCAGTGATATCAAAGGTAGTACATGTACTCCATTTTGGTCAACAAGTGCTCGAGTACAATTTACTACTAAAGCAAAGAGGGTCACTGGTAGTGCTAGTACAGCTTTGAGTTTTTACTTGTGCATTTTTTAAAGTCAACTAGTAGGGCTGGGTATCTCTTTTAACCTCACAAAACAATACCCATCCTGATACTGAGGCTACAATTCAAGATGTATCCTTATTTGTTTTGCCTTCATCAGAATTCCGTACAACTTTAATTTTTTTTTTTTTTGCAAAAAGAAACTAGAAAAGCACTCGGAGACCGCAGACCCCCACCAGCGCCACAGTCCTCACCCATACTGTGATTTTCACCATAAATATTAGTTCTACTTTTATTTCATCTAAATATTTAGATTCCTTGGCCATGAAAACATACCATTAGCAATTGGATTCATAATGATATCTATTTTAGTTCAGTAGTTATTCACGAAAATCACATTTTTCATCATGGCGGCCAGACGCTGATCCAGATCAACACCAAAATCAAATCAGTTCTTCCTTTTTCCATTATGAACATTTTCTGAAAATTCCAGCAAATCCATCCATTACTTTTTGAGTTATTTTGTTCACAGACGGACGGACAAACAAACTCTCCTTGGCGGAGGTAAAAAAAGATTCCACAACTCAAGACAATTAATTTTAGGTCCTCAAAGATTTTAGACATAAGTTAAAATTTTGAATATGTGCTTCATTCATTAAAGAGGACAGGTCACAGTATTTGAGGCAGTAATGATTTGGTAGAATCAGTACTGATACACAAATCAGCAAGGAGTGCATGATGATATTTTGCTATATCAATATTTCGAGCACATGGCCTATTTGCTCCTACCAGGAACACAAAATTGTCTTGCTTGCTTTGTACTACTAGTAAACTCAAAATACCTCACTAGTATTACTAGTAGACTGTTTAAGAGTATATGAGTAGACCTAATGCAAATGAAAAAGGAGGGATTATAACCAAATCCAGCGCCCTGATTGGTTGTAACATTTTCAAAAGCCAATAGGAAGCCTGAATTTGCCTTTTCCCAACTGCTTATTAGACATAAGGCTTACTGGTAGGACTTGTAAACATGTTTTTAAGTCTACTAGATGTAATAGCAGATCCAAAACAATCTACTAGTAGTACCCAGGCAAAAACAAAAAAAGCTGGTTACCTTTCACTTCCAAAAATAATTAAAAAGGAATCATGATTAATATGTTGTGGCAATTCAAACAGTTGAGACAAAAAATAGATCCAAGAGAGGCACAAATACCTCTATGAGGCAACAAGTGTCTTTTAGCTAAAAGTCTTTATGCTTATTTTGTTTTTAAATATACGATGAGATAAGGCTTGTTTATAACAAATCTGTATGTTGTATAAAGATCTGATTCTAACTGTTCTTTTGTCTCTTAGATAGTACAACATATACAGTATGTGACATAAACAGGCCGTGAATGTTCTGATAGCTCAGACTGTCCTGAAAAAAATTGTCTTCAGCTTGATTGTGTCAGACAGGATTGAGGATTTGGATGCATTTTTCCCAAAGAAGTCAAGGCAGGTCAAAGCAAGCAGAAATAGTCTTGGGTTTGTGAGGGTTAAGAAGGAAACTCAGTCTCCAGTGCTGTAGGTTCCACTTCTTAAACAACAACTTAAGTCCATTAATAATGCACAGAAATCATTATCCAGGGAGCTGTTCAGGAGCATTGAAGTAAATGAAGGTAAATGAGGAATAATTCAGGCTGGTTACGGGAACAATATGTTCAAACTTAATTGCAAGGAAGCACCTGTGATTTATCAAATTAATGAGATATAACAGAAACTCTCTCTGTGAGAACTTTATGGTAAAATAAGGATTTAGCATTTAAGTCATTGAGTATTCAAGACCATATCTGTATCCGTCTTCATTATCCCTCGAGTCACAACAAATCCAAAGGTCATATTACACCTTCACAACTCAGATCATCTCACTTTGTATACTAATTCAAGTGTGCCACTGGAATTTAAATGTGCTGTTGTCAGTCAAGGGCAATCATCACCCGTTTAGCTCCTGACATGGCGAGTTAATCACACTCTCTCTTTGCACTGAAACCCCATCTTGTCCCGTTTACCAGGACTCATTGCTCAAGGCTGCCTAAACAGACTGTTTTTTCCCTTATTAACATTAGCGGGGACAGGCTGAGGAGACGCAGACACACTCAGACTAATTCCCTTATTCCTGAGGGGGGTGTGGTGATGTATGAGGGGAATGAGATGGGAGGTACGGGTCGATTGGCCGGCCCTGTCGCCATCACACAGTAATGAGATCTCAGGGGGAGGGGAATATACAGGCCGAGTCCTACACCTCTCTGCTTCAACAGTACTAATTGGCTAGAATATGCTGAGAGACGTGGGAAGTTTTATGACATTATTAATATAGTGAGTATAAAAACTCAAATATCATCAGCATGATGGAGTGACAGCCATAAGAAGGCTGACTATCTGTTAGGTGCAGAGTGAAGTGTGGACTCTTCAGCTTCTTTACAGATGTCTAAATACATTTTTATCTCCTGTAATAGATAACATGACCCAAAGCGCAGCATAGTGGAGAAGTAGGTAGTGCACGTGCCACAGCAAGAAGGTCACCGGTTCGATTTCTGGGTCGGACAGGGGGCCTTTCTGTGTGAAGTTTGCATGTTCTTCCCGTGCATGTGGGGGTTCTCTCTGTGCACTCCGGCTTCCTCCCACAGCTCACTAGGGTTGATTGGTGACTATAATTGCCCTTAGGTATGCGTATGAGCATATTGGCTGTCTGTCTCTCTATGTGGCCCCGTAGTTGACAGGCGACCGGTTCAGGGTGTATCCCGCCTCTCGCCCAGTGACAGCTGGGTTAGGCTCCAGCCCTCTGAAAGGGATAAGCAGTACAGAAAATGAAAAAATGACCCAAAGCTAAGTCTGAGTGGACCCCCTCGCACCAATAAAATCCCAAAGCATAAGCTTGTCTTGATTTAAAAGATCCTCCCCTTCAGAAAGGCCCTTCTGTGGCAGCGCTTGTACCACATGGAGATTATTATGTTTTACATTTGTGGTACCAGATAGTCTCAGCCTAACTCTGCTCTTTAAAAGAACCTCATAATTTTTTTAATGTATTTTTGGGGAATTTTGTGCCTTCATTGATAGGAGAGAATGACAGTGGATAGGCTTGTTAAAGGGGTGAGAGAGAAAGGGAAGACACTCTGTAAAGTGACCACAGGCTGGATTCGAACGCGGGCCGGCAGAAGTATGTATATGAAAGGTGTCTGGTTCCTAACCACTCTGCCAAGAGCCTCACAATTTTAATTACTAATTTATATTTATAAGCACCACTTCACATTACTTTAGTGTCAAATTCAAGTTTTAAATGGGATTGTTTAATCTTTTATATATTTTTAGTTGGGATGTATGATATTGGATTCTGCCGATATCTGATATTGATATTTTTAAGTCATGATTGCTGAAACCAATATCGATATTTCTGGTCAAAAGACAAGCTCTGTACTATATCAATATTGTCCATTTGTATAATTAGCAGATACTTCAGCCAGTATATGACCCATATATAAGGCTGCTGTATCAGCTGTAAATATCTGCAAAAATGTCAATATTGGCTTACTTTTAAGGCTGATATCGGCTGATACCCAACCAAACAGATAATACTGTATATCCTTATTTCTTAGCGTTTGTTTGTGTTTCTTGATATGTTGTTCATATAGTTTTTTTTAAGTCTTTTTACGCACAATCAAACAGAAAGTTAAAAAAGAATTATCCTAAGAAATAAGTTGATTGTGTATTTGCCACAAATGTAACACATTTTTACACCTTCACTGTACTTTATGCTTTTGCATTTGCTATGGTTTCTATGGTTGGTTTGTCCTGTGTTCTGCTTAAGTCATCTTGCAACCTGTATTTATGTCATCATAACAAATATGTGACAAAAATACTGATGTCAAAACTAGGTCGGCTCAGTCAGATCAAACGCCATGTTTCTGTTTTTGCAACCCATACGGAAAAGAAATACAAAAACCTTATAAAATTATTATATGCCTGCATGTTAAATATTTATATTTTATATGTGTAAGACTTATATGATTTTCTCATGATTTACTCATGAAAGTGGCCACTTTTGCATTGTTTTCATACAACATACTTATAAAAATTGTACATGTTACATTAAACTTTATATATGTTACATATAAAAAACTTAATTGAAAGATATGCTTTCCTTATATAGTCCATATATGTTATTTAGTAATTACCTACATATTTTTACTATGTCACAGGATTAAAATTGTATCCATTACATATGTATTTTTTGTATAATAATTGTAATTAATTTATATGAAATTTTCCATTGTTTTCTATAAGAATGTTTTTCATCATTTTCTCTATACCCTGCTGTCCGTTTTGGGGTTGCAGGGGGCTGAAGCTTATTCTGGGGGACCTATACCAGCTCTATACATTCGAGAGGTGGGGTTCACCCTGAACCCAGAAAGGCCCTCCCAGCCTGGAATCGAACCTGGAACCTTCTTGTTGTGAGGCACGTGCTCTACCAGCTGCGCCACCGTGCTGCCTGAACATTTGCTGTTCTCAAACTCTAAAATATCCTATTCGTCTGAAATAATTATACCACTTTGACAACTTTAACTGTGATGGTGTGCCAGTCCTCCAGTCCTCTAAATTCAGTATTGGCCAATACTGTTTTGTGTCAATGAAATGACACTGACAGTAGAGACATATATAGATCTATACATATCTATCTATCTATCTATCTATCTATCTATCTATCTATCTATCTATCTATCTATCTATCTATCTATCTATCTATATCTATATACATATACATATACATATATATATATATATACACATGTATGTGTGACAATGACATTCATCCTATGTATTACTTTAAAGTACAAAATCTATTTCGTGTTAATATATCTCTAGCACATTCATACAATTTGTTTTTTTTTTTTTTTTGGGCACCTCAAACACCAAAAAAAATCAGGTGGTACCACCGTCCAAGCAAATGAACACACTGATTAAACTATAAAATTAGCATGTCTGTGATGCTAAATTAAAAAAGAAATGTATGCTGTTGCATTATTTCATTACTGAAACATTTCAAATAAAATACTTCTTGCAAATAAAACTGTTTTTAATCTGTTGAGGTAGCTCGGAAACTTTTGTCACACAATTTGCAGTTTGCTAAATATCAGGATGGTGCAACTGTAACATTAGACTTTTATTTTGAAGTGAAAACGAGATAACAGTAAAAAGGATATTGCATCATCTAGAGGACCCCAACTGTCACCTGAGACCAGGTGAAAAGTTTTGTAGATCTCTCTCAAATACTGATAAAAATTCATATTTTTAGTTCATCGGTAGGCTGATACAATTTTCATGCCAGGTGGTACAACCAATGTAATACTATTGAAATATCAATCATAACTTAAAATAACAAATTTCATCTAAAATGACACATACTTAATGACAAAGGTTAATGCTTATACAGTTGCCTAGGCAGATGCCTGTTTAAACTAAAAATAATTTGTAATGTCAGGCGACGCAACCAGTGAGTCAGTGGCACAACTGCAGGGAATGTCACTTTAAGAGATAAATAGTGGTGCTAGAGTCATTAATAGTTACATTTCTATTTTATTCTTCTAATTTTTAGTTAAAAATGTCATAATTTAAAGCTTTTGTCATAATTATCATTTTGTATTGAGAAATTTTATTTATATCAATGCTTTTAAGGTTTCTACTAATCGATCAATTCTTCAATGATTCCCTTATAGATTTCTGGAGATTTTTCCTGTGTGCAAATGTTGGCCTGTAGATTTTCAGTGTCAACAATGTCAAACACATGTCACAGCATAGATAACTTCTTCTGCAAGGTGCTGGTATTTCCACTCACTTAAAGTTGTGCAGTAGGCGCCTTTTGTAAAAGATTTAGCCATAATTCTGATGTTTCTGAACCCTGCCAGTGGGAAGAATTGATAAGGAATTGATTAACAAAAAGAGTCTTGATATTGATTATTTGATGGAGCTGTTAAAGATTTTGAACTGGAATTGGTGTTCAATTTCCATCCCTAGTAAATATTGAATTAACTAATCATTTACAAAGGTATTTTTTTTTCATCATTGATTTATCTTTAATTAATACAGTTGCATGAAAAAGTATGTGAGCTCTCTGGGATTACTTGGATATCTGCTTAAATCGGTCATAAAATATGTCCTGATCTTCATCTAAGTCACATCACTAGACAAACACAGTCTGCGTAAACTAATATTGCACAAAAAATAATCTGATTTCATGTTTTTATTCAACACAATATGGAAACAGTCACAGTGCAGGGTGGAAAAAGTATGTGAACCTTTGGGTTTAATAAAATTCCTTTGGCAGCAATAACCTCATCCAAACATTTCCTGTAGTTGTAGACCAGACCCATCTTCTACACTAGGTTTTCTGTCATTTCTAATGCGGTCAGGTGGCACAACTGTTCCTCGTCAGTTGGTGTGACCAGGTAAAATAGTAATTTAAACCATCAAATAACAATCTAAAGTGAACCAAAGGAGATAAGTGGGATGAAAATAGCTATTTTATTGAATTCATTTATTTGCAAGTTTTTGATTTAATTTTTTTGTCTTGAAATATAAAATCAAATGACAAAAATGCTCAATATCTGGACTCTAGAGTGTAATTCGCTTGAATTATTGTAGATTAAAAAAAAAACGCACCCACAAATTAATAATGTATGAGTCACCACAGACACTTAAGGAATACTTGCCCAAAATGTCACATAGAAAAAAACTAACAAAAATATACATATACTTACATATTATTGGTTGCACCACCTGATATTTAAAAACACTTAGTTAAAACACTTCAAAAAAGTAATTTGACATGAAACATGAAAAATGTTAGTTAACAACTGAAATCAATTAAAACCCTTTGTCCTTGTCTCAAAAATCTGCATTATATCCATTTTCAAAGAACTTTTTAAAAATACATTTTTGACCCCTTAAATTTGTCATTGACATATATGTGTGCGTAAATATGTTTTTATAAACACACACACACACACACACGCACGCACGCACACACACACACACACACACACACACACACACACACCAGGTTTTGACTATGTATGTACCTTAACACCATACACACAGGCCTTTGAAATGATCAAGAATCAGAGATCTCATCTACAGTATGTGCCATTTTACATAGGACCTCCTATGTTTTTATGTTTCTTGCAAAACTTTTAATTCCAAATAATATATGTAGGATAGAGCAGGTATCTACTAAGAATATTGTATGTGTTGTATGTGAAATAGCTGTCATATATAGTACTTGTAAGTATGCAAATTTTATATTTTTCATTTTACAAAACTTCTGTATGGATCTTGTGTGTTCTTTAGGATAGAGCAGGTATCTACTAAGAATACTGTATGTGAAATAGCTGTCATATATAATACTTGTAAGTATGCAAATTGTATATTCTTCATTTTACAAAACTTTTGTGTGGATCTTGTATTTTCTTTAGGATAGAGCAGGTATCTACTAAAAATACTGTATGTGAAATAGCTGTCATATATAATACTTGTAAGTATGCAAATTGTATATTCTTCATTTTACAAAACTTTTGTGTGGATCTTGTATTTTTTTTAGTTGCCATGCAAATTATTTACAAGTGTCATATATGTGATACAGTTATTTTATAAAATCCTACAAAGTCTTTTCCATATGGGAAGAAACAGGCGGATTTAATAAAAGTATATCTCAATTTATCAATCATGTCAATCAGGACCAGATCATACTTTGAGCGAGAGGCAGGACACACCCTGAACTGGTGACCAGAGGATCATATAAATTCTCTTAAATTTTCTCCGGTCGCATAGGAAGACAGACAGACAACCACTCACAATCATACCAGAGGGCAATTTGGATTCACCAGTCAACCTATAAGCATGTTTATGATCTGTATGAGAAAGCCAGAGTTCCTGGTGAGAAGCCACACAGAATACATTTAGGAGGTTAATATCACTCTTCACAATCCTCACTCTACAGGATAATTTGACAAGATAATCTTCAGGACCAGGACTTTGGACAAGAGGGGGATTTTGGGCAATAAATCAGGCCAATTATTTTAGTTTGTTCTGGCTTTAGATTGCAGAGGTAGTTTTTGTAAAGACTTGCAGTATAATAACTACATTACTACTGAACACTTTCTTAATGGAGGATAGGTTAAGTCCTTACATATGCATGATCCAACATAGATAAAATTCACCACCAGCACAGCAATGCTGTTAGTTGCTAAAATCACTTTTGCATCAGTCTATCTTTATCTCATGAAACAGTATTTGCTCCAGACAATTTTGAGAAACCCGCTGTGTCAGTGTGGAACTTCTTGCTGTGCAGGTTACAAGTGAGAGCAGAGCAGTAAAATAAAATGGATAAAAGTCAATTTGCAACTAGTCTAGTACATGATGCCAATAGAGCATCGCACGACTTACCAAAACTGACTCCACATTTAAGGAGGTATAGGCAATCCCAATGCTCATGTTGAAAACACTACCCATTCCAAGTATGTGCCAAGGGTGGAAGGAGGTATTTTTCCTGAGCCAGCATGAGTCTACCATGCTCAAAGTGGGTTCCAGGCAGAAAGCATTCACACTTTGGTCTGCAGTGAGCAGTAAATTTATCTCCATTATAAAATGTATGGCCACAGGAGCATGCTTACGCTTTTGCTAGTTTGTGGCCCGGTTCCATATAAAGTTGAGTCTTTAATAGGGGTATATTAGATCATATGGTTTTATGATGAAATACTTAGAGCTACATAGGATGAGTTAAGATTTCTAGTTGCCCACAAACTGTGGCTGGAGCCTATCCCAGCTGGGTGCATGAGGCGAGAGGCATCCTGGGTCAGTCCCCAACTGAGCACAGGGCCACATGGAGAGACAGACAACCATACCATTAGGAAGTTCAGAGTCACCAATCAACCTCCTTGCTGTGGGGGATTCACACTACCTGTTGGGTCACTGTGCTGCCTAAACTGGTTCCAATTTGCCATATTTCATATTCCTGCACAAGTGCACTCTTTCCATCATGTTGAGCAATTTCCATGTATTAAAGACCATGATTCATATTCTTAACACTTTTAAGCCTTCCACCCTACTGGCTGCTATGCTCCATCATTTGCACACTAACCCGGAATTGAAGGGTGAAAAATACAGAGTAAGCGCTATCAGGCAGGTCACATATAGTGTGTTAATGTGTAAATGTGTGTGCTTGTGCGTGTGCACGGGCCTGGAGACAATCCAGAGGTATAAACTGTGAGGAGGGCACTTTGCAAATTGCATTGATCTCTCCCTAGACCTTCCTTCCACCTGCCGCCCATCCTAATGTCTGTGTTACAGGAGATGAGAGGGGGCTGCGCGCTGTGAAACGCCTCCTTCTGTTTCCTTCTCGGTGTTTTCTGCCTGTTTGCTCATTCTCGTCCTTGCCTTTTTCTTCTCTATCACTTTCACACACATCGTTTTCTTAATTTATCTCCCTGGCCCTCTCTTTCACTCACCATCTATCACACATGCACACACAAAGATGAAGACGTCCACCTGCAGCAGCATATTACACACCTTCCTCAGCTAATTATTGGTATGACTTACATGCTTTCCCCTGTCCTGTCCCTCTAATTACAA